>JAPDVR010000011.1:12577448-13177448 GCA_026230005.1 Gila orcuttii
ATTGATTTAATCCTCATTAACATGTCTTCAACACGTATTTTTGTCAATAATTGCATTCCCCCATGCCGTTATTTTTTCACCCTTTGCTCACATGCGTGTTTTTTGTTTGTTTGTTTGTTTTTTCTCTAACTGGCACATCCTGATTTCGCCAAGTTAGACACGTTCCTGGGTCAACATATTTTGTTTATCCTGGAACAGCATTCCTGTCCGAGAATTTAATCCTAACCATATCCCAGAAGTTATCCCTAAAATCAGAGGGAAATGATAGGTGAATAACACTCATGTAGAAGCACGTAACCCTGGTTGTAAGCCTTAATTGTAAACTTCAACCCTCAAATCTGATTGGTTGATTGGAATGTTGCTCCAGGATCAACAAAGATGCTTATCCAGGAACATGTTGAACTTGGTGAAATCAGGCTAACTGCCTGACTCCTTCAAGTCCCGCCCATCATATTTTTCTCATTGAAAATTTTTCATTCACTTTGTGTCACATTGCGTATGTCAAATGGGTTGTGAATGCAGTCCGTGTTGACTTTAGCATATTTTTGCAAGGGCTGTGTGAATGAAAATGACCAGATGAGTATGTTCATTTGCTTTTCGCAATACTATTTTAGAACCTTCACGTGAAATTATTGCATAATTTTAAGCATGCTTTGTATTAAACATATCTTTACTCCAGCCTCGCAGTGTCACACAGCCCTTTTTTTCTCTTCCCTCTGTAAAAAGGATGTTTCCCTCTCAGCAGCAGTTGTGGTCCCAGATTCTGTGGAATGCAATTAGGAAGCTTAAATGAACTGGTAATGGAGAACCTGGTCTCCAAATCACGGTTGCTGTGGCAACAGCTGCACACAACACCGCCTCCAGTAGTTTTGTCACTTTATCTGCAAAATGCACAATTGAGCCCTAAACCAGCACTCTGCTGGGAAGAAACAGCTGTGTCTTTCTCTCTCTTTTCTCTGTCTCTCACACTCGCTCGCTCTCTTTTATTGAAGACAATCATCAAACACATCTACGCTCCCCCTCAGTTATGCCGGGGATGAGTGGGGGTCGCACGTGATGCCTTTAAACCCAGTATAAGATTATCTGTATGTGTATATCGCTTTGGTCGGATTTGAACCTTCAGTCTGGGAGAAAATGATTCATCGTAGTTGGAAACCCCTGTGCTCTTAGAACATGGATGGTAGTAGTTCTGGTAAAAAAAATATGGGAAATAGTGACGTGATACACATTTTTGGAAAAATTTTTAATTCTTAAAAAGATAGCCTTTGGTATAGTACTGGTATAATAACACAGAACCTGATTTCACAAAGTTCAACATGTTCCTACATCAACATCTTTGTTGATCCTGAAACAACATTCCAATCAACCAATCAGATTTGAGGGACACGTTTACAGTTTATATCAAGTTTAGGCTTACAAACAGGCTCATGTGCTTCTATGTCATAAAATTTTCGGACTGGAATGTCGTTCCAGGATCAACAAAATATGTTAACCCAGGAACGTGTCTAACTTGGCAAAATAAGGATGTGCCCTGCAGACCCTCATGACTCTGTGCCAATGTCAAGCACTCTTTTAAATTAGATAATTTGGCATTTTTATGATCTCATGTGGTATGACTCAAAAAAATATAATTAACAAAAACTTGATTTTGAAAACTTTATAGAATTATATTTTTGAATTAATAATTCATGTTAATTAATAATCATATATAAAATATAGTTATTTTACCATAATATAAAATTTCTATTTCAATATAATTCTTTAGTCACACTTTAGGTTAGGGTCCAATTCTCATTATTAACTAGTTGCTTATTGGCATGCATATTACTGGGATATTGGTTGTTTATTAGTATTTATACTGTTGATTTTCTAAATCCCTTAACAATACCCAAACTTAACTACTACCTTACTAACTATGAATAAGCAGTAATTAGGAGTTTATTGAGGCAAAAGTCGTAGTTAATTGTTAGTCAATAGTGAGAATTGGACCCTAATCTAAAGTGTGACCAATTCATTTTGTACATTTATTTCTTTTTCACATGTATTCGAGATGTAAAGAAAATATGTTATGGATCCTTTTCTTATTTCCAGTGTCCTCAGAAGTGGAAGTCGTTATAGTTGGGTAAACTTCAAAAGTGGTAAATTTAAAATGCAACAAATATAATTGCATTCTCATGTTGGTCAGAATAGAGAAAAATGTCAAATTTGCTGTCACTCTCTCAGCAGTTGTTTTAGAAACACTCATGCATCCGTAGTAACTTGATTTCAAGTAATGGTTAGTCGGGACAACCTCACTATCTTTTAAAGCAGCTTGCCAAACACAAAGTTACAGTCATGACCTCACACACAAGATCACACTGCTGGGACTAGTCTCCGAAGAGCTTAGACCATATAACGCCACCTTGAAAAAAAAAAAAAAAGAAATGTTTCAGCATGTTATAGATGATTCTGTACACAATTGTTTGGAGCTTAATCAGAAAGCAGTAAAGTAAAACATATCTGCATTTCCTGTTCTGGAGGAATGTGCTCACTGAATTGTGGTATATTGTGGGTTGAATGGGGCCTCTTGGCAGGCACCACTTTTGAATCTGGCTGTTGCCGTGGTAATGAAGCAGTTCAATGCACACTCTCTCTCTCTCTCTGAAACCAGCTCAGTCTGACAGAAGACCTTGGCAGGCAATCCTGGCTCCACCAGAGCCTGCCGTGAGAACCTGTTTTCTGTCTCTCTTTTTTTCTGCAGCCAGGTAGGCAGCCACCTGCTGCAGGAGCTAGCTCCAGTCTCAGAGCCAGGGACCCCGGCCAAGTCTCAGGCACCAGCCTGGCTGCCTTATCCCTCCTCTGGGTGTGCTTACCGCTCTCACTTCCCGTTAAACAAGCCCCCGTGCAGACGACCTGTGTTGGACGCCATTAGCGGGGTTAGTCCATAAGCACCGACTGGTAGGAGTAAAGGATTTAGTGAGGATCAAATCCAGGAACGTGGTTGCTACGAGTAGGACTGAAATCAAGCACGTTTCTTTTCTCCAGCTCTGGCAGCCTTTGTCAGTCAACAGGAACTTGGCGCTCAACTCGCTCTCACACCAATAACAGGTGTTGTTTTCACATCATATGTTTTTTCCTCTGCTTTAACTATTTGTCTATGAGAGCTCAGCCCAGTTAAGAGCGTGAAATGTAGCACATTCTCTACCCCCACCCCTTCTCTCCTGTCCTCTCCTGCCAGACATGGACAGAAATCTGTTAGCTGACACCTGAGGAGGTCCAGGTAATAGTGGGGAGATGTATTTGTCTCATTGTGTGCCATATAAAAGCTTCATATACACTAGGATCTTTGTGAGTGTCAAACAGATGTATCTTTCCCCACCTGGGGTGCGTTTCCCAAAAGCATTGTTAGTCAACTATGGTCACAAATTCTGATGTTCTGTCAAGTTCAACGATTCTGTGTCAAGTCAAGTCACCTTTATTTATATAGCGCTTTTTTTCAAAACAGATTGTTTCAAAGCAGCTTTACAGTGATAACAGGAAAATAAGGCAACAAAGTTTCTTTCTGCTGCAGAGCAGATCTAGAAGAAAATAGTGTCATAGTCCAGCTTAAGTAAGTTCAGTGATGGTTCGTTTTTGTTGTAAAAAAGTTATTAATTTAGTTAATTTATATATAGACGCTCTGGTGAAAACAGTGATGTCATCATCCAGCTCAGTTCAGTTCTCATATGATGGTGTCAATGCAGACAGATCAATAATATTGTTGAACATTAAGTGTCGATGAGGCCTTCCCAGGGGAGAGTCTAGTTGACACAATCTCTGCTGACATTTCAGGGATGCCTTGTGGTCGTGTCTAGGTGCAGACACGACCACAGGTCCATCATCTGATCTGGATACGGCCTGGATCCGGCTGTGGATCTGGGTCCTGGACAACACCATGCATTGTGGTCTTGTCTAGGCACAGGTCCACCATCTGATCTAGATACGGCCTGGATACACCATGCATTGTGGTCTTGTCTAGTCGCAGGTCCACCATCTGATCTGGATTCGGCCTGGATTCGGCTGACTACATCATGCATTGTGGTCTTGTCTAGGTGCAGGTCCAACATCTGATCTGGATACGGCCCGGATCCGGCCGACTGCAGTAAACCTCCGAATAAACAGAAAGACTGACATTAGCGTAGATGCATCAGTAGCATATGATGTAATGAGTACATCAGATGTTATAGGAAGTGTTTCCGGTTCCGGCTGACCTAGTTTATGCAGACTAACAATGTCAGTGTCTTCCAAAGTTCAAATGAACATTCGCAAACAGCATCGTAAACTTGCGTAATTGGAACTACGGCTTTGTGAGTGTTAAACACATGTATTTTTCCCCACCTGGGGTACTTTTCCCAAAAGTATCATTAGCTAACTATGGTCTCAAATTCCAATCTAACCAACACAGTTCAGCGATTCTGTGTTTTCTGAAACCATAGTGTGGCAAGCAGGGCATGGACCCGTGGGAACGTCAGGAGTGACTACAGTGCAAGAAGAGAGAGGACCAGGCCTGGACTTTTCGTTGTGTTCTGTCTATGTTTGTGCGGCAGTCGTCCATGAGGAGCTGCCGCTTTACTTTCGCTTTTGTTTATTGTTTATTTTATGATGGTCGGTGGTTCCCGCTTTCTTATTCCCGAGCCTTAAACCTTGCTACGCATTCTTCAAATGAACATTCGCAAACAACATTGTAAACTTTGGTAGTTGGAACTAAAGCTCTCGTCCGGTGGCTAGAAGCATTGTTTCTTGTTAGTATGACATGTGGACTTAAATATATTCTGCTCTTGGGCACAATAAGGGAACTCCAGAATATGACGTAAGAGGGAACCCGCGATGAATCAAACATCAAATAAAGGGAAATGTCAGCGAACAAAATACTGTAGTAACCTGGCGCCATGTTCGTTACAGCAGTATCTCGGAGAGATTATGTTGTGGAGAACAATGCTGATTAAATAGACACATATGTTAGTAAAGTGTGCACTAATTACATACTGCATAATGAATGGTTTTCTTTTGTTCATGTAAATGAACTATAATAATTTTATATGAATTGTCAATGTACTGAATCAATAACGGTAATTAGTACGGTAATAACTTACGGTAATAAGTTATTACTCTACCACCTGCGCGTGACGTTATTACAACAATCCCATACTGCAGAACCAACGTGGCTCAAAAAACGTGTGACTATGTCAATACTATTTCGGGAAACTGGCGTGAACAGTTGGTTAGTTCCTCCAGCGATGTACAAAGAGTTACGTAGTTGTACGACTAACGCACCCCAGATTGTTCTCTATAGTCCTGCATGCCATGTTTTTTTCCTCTTTCGATCTCTTTTCTTAAGCAATTTACAAAAGAATCATTTCAGTCTCACATGTGCATTGTATTAGGCATACTTAACTCTTTTCCCTGTAGTCAAAGGGCATTTTTGGAGGAAAGCTGTTCTGTCCCTGAGTCACGCAGGGCTTCTATTAAATAGCAAATCTGAGCAAACATATGTGGACCATACGCACATACGCTGGATACCTGATCATATCTTGGCAGTGATACAGTTGTGGGTTCACTCGGCACCTGTGTTCAAAACTGCATCTTGCGTGTGTGCATTTGCGATATCGTACATCCCCGTCAAATGTGTGTGTTTGTTTACACGAATATATATGTGGCCATACATGGTGCACCTGGATGAAACAGACGGTCATCATGCAGCTGTAGGTCAGCGGTGAGGCCCGTGTGGGCTCTCCTGACAGTGGAGAGAGGGGATAAGTGCTCGGCCCACACTGAGCCGCCAATACCTGCACGCAGCATGTCAGCAGGTCAAACCAATCCCGCCTGCTTGCAGCCTACAGCTATCTGTCTCTATTCTGTTCATTTACACCTCGTGTGTGTGTGTGTGTGTGTGTGTGTGTGTGTGTGTGTGTGTGTGTGTGTGTGTGTGTGTGTGTGTGTGTGTGTGTGTGTGTGTGTGTGTGTGTGTGTGTGTGTGTGTGTGTGTGTGTGTGTGTGTGTGTGTGTGTGTGTGTCGAAGAAGGAGGTGGTATGTTGAATATTGTTTGTACATCATAAACTGCTTGGAGCAGAGGCACAGCTGATGCTGTTTAAATGCAATGAGCTGGCAGATAAAAATAAAATTAAACATCAAATTCACGGTTTCAGTGTACTGCAGTGATTTGAAATTATATTGGAGGATTCAGGATCTTTGAGATAGTTCTTCTGAAGGAGTTAGAGTTTGAATTTGTGCTGTAAACATTCCACCTGGCAAATGAGTCAATGACACACTATCCATAATAAAGAAAAGGGAAAAAAGTCTAGTGTCAAATCACATTGTTCAAGTTCTTAGAAATGTACTCTTTGTATATGTCGGTTTCATATGGTTTTGAAAAACATTTATAAAATGTTCAAGACAAGTTTCAATGACACATATCTTGTGATGTATCAGGCAATGATCATTTCACTGACTTTGATGATGTGTTTCCATTGTTATTAACATTGTAAATCTAGCAAATATATATGTGTGTGCGTGCATGCGTGTGTGCGTGCGTGCGTGCGTGCGTGTGTGTGTGTGTGTGTGCGTGTGTGTGTGCGTGTGTGTGTTAGGTGTGTGTGTAAAATAACTCAAGGACCAAGTACTTATTAACCATACTTGGAATGTCAGTGTTTGGATTCATAATTCCATTAATTGAACTTCTTTGGCTTGAAAATCAAAAAACAATATGATTTTAAGTGTTAGAGGCGAATAATACCCCAAATTCCCTTGTGCTTGAATTTAATTGCATGCTAGGTCAAAACAAAGGAATTTATAGAGGCATTTAAATAGTTAGATTTCATGGATGTTTTAGCTTTTTTGAATTACTGATGCTGTTTTGTTGTAAATAGTTGCTTCGTGTGACTTGTTTTCCCTTTGGTGATCTTGGACCGTTTTCAATGCATTCCATTTCTTTTTCTAAATGAAGGTGCATAACACTTCTGCCTTTTATTTCTATTGTTATATTCTTTATGATTGTTTTACAAATTTGGAACAAATACACTTAAAATTGGTTAATAGAGACAACGTTTTAATTGCAAAGCAAAGTTACCTGTTCTAGAACTAGTTTACATGAAAGGGTTAGTTCACGCAATTTTTTTTTTTTTGGGGGGGGGGGGGATCCATATTATCCCTGAAGATGTACTCCAATGATCCAAAATTCATATTTAGATAGTCCCACAAGTTTTTTATAGCATTGCTATTGCATCTTACCGAGTTTGATGTCACCTTTGTCACATTCAAGAACATTTTGTACTGTAAATAGCACCTGACAAATGAACATCACTACAAACACAGTGTCTTGGCCTCATCAAAATGTGAAATGTGGATTTTCATCACTCCTACATTCTAACACCAACCCAGTGACAGTATAAACAGACAGCTGCCCACCACACTGTCTCTGTCTATATCATACTCTTTTTTTTTTTTTTTTGTCCAGACTTCACACTTATAGCTTCATATCAAGGTGGCTGGGTCATTCCTGTTATGCAGAAATGAAACATTTCAATGCTCTACTAAATAAAGAGCTTAAGGTAGCCATTTAATCAATAAGGAATTGAAATTTAGCTTACATAAGTGTCAACTTCATACCAATTTCTGTACATTTATCTAAAGAGGGTGGCATATTTAAAGTGAGACAAATCCCATTCCATTATGTACTGATGTTTGTGTGTCGTTTTCATGATAAAAAAAAAAAGATAAAAAAGAAAAAAGATTTCCTGAAAGATATTGTCAAACTGGCCGTTGTCAAAAGAAAATTGTTGGTATTTGTAAAAGGGGATATTACATTGAAATAGAGGACAACCTTTATTAGTTTAAAAGTATTCCCAAGGAAACATGTTTTGTTTAAAATGTTTTGATCAGAGAAAGAATGAAGAAGCAATTTTATTTATTTATTTATTTATTTATATGTTAGTGTATAGCAGAGGCAAAATGACTAAACTGATTATACATTATTTAAAATTCCCTCATCCGTTAATTGAATTGTGTTATTGTGATACTAGAAAACAAATCAATTACATTTCCATCTTTAAAAATGTGAGTTTATTAGGCCTATTATATTTCAAGACATACATTTCCAGACAAGTTGTGTCCATATCCGTAAACGTTCCTCTCTGTTTTTCTCCTACAAGTTAATGAGAGTAATTGGAATGATTTGGCCATGCTGAGAACCATAATTACCTTGTACTCATAACTTTCACCATCCACAATGTAAAATGGGAAGTGGAGATGGGAGAGAAGAGGGTAGGAGTCACTGGGAGACAGAAACAGAGAGAGATGGAGAGAGTGAGAGATCAGGCACTCTCCACCATGGCCAGGGGCTGGTAAATAATTAATGTGTGGCAGACACAGTTCCAGTTTGAAATGTAAATGTGTGTGTGTGTGTGTGTGTGTGTGTGTGTGTGTGTGTGTGTGTGTGTGTGTGTGTGTGTGTGTGTGTGTGTGTGTGTGTGTGTGTGTGTGTGTGTGTGTGTGTGTGTGTGTGTGTGTGTGTGTGTGTGTGTGTGTGTGTGTGAAATGAAGATGGCTGTAGGGTCAAGAGAGTATTTGGAGGAGATATGAAAAGTGTAACACCAGAGATACGGAGAGTTGGAGAGAGAAATGGGAAAATAGAGGTATGGATGAAAAAGAGCAAAGAAAATGTTCACCTTTGCTTCAACACATAGCATGTATATATGGTATGCCACCCTAACTTATGAATTTCAGTCTCTTCAAGCCAAGTAGTTCCTCTGTGTTTCTATGAGGTCCAGATTAATGATGCCCCCATGGAGATGTTTCTGAAGGACAGTGTGTGTAAGGGGACGTCTGATCTTCTCTGCACCCTCACCATGGGACCGGGTCCAACGGATCTACTGGCCCGCAGGGTGGACCAGACAGCCACAGCGTTCCCACTCTGTATCCAGGCTAATTTCATAAAAGACAGAGAATATTCCCACAGAAAGCACTGTAGGTCACACTTATCAAGGACACAAAAGAGTCTTATTATAGAGAGTGTAAGAATGATAGAATTAGGAGGGGAAACAGGAGAGAGTATTTAGAAGAGACTTGAGAAACAAGACAGTGGTTGTTTAAAAGATAAAACCTTTTCATCTTTTTTTTTGTTTGGGCACAGTGGTTTGTCCCATGTTTTTACAATAAAATTTACACATGAATACCTAATGTACCATGAAGTGAATATACATTTTTGATACAGTTGTACAGTGATACTCCACAACTTGGTGGTTCAACAAACATCAAACAATTAAAAACATTTTAAAAATAAATAAAATATCATTATTTAATTATACCTCTTCCATTATGAGCATGCTAATTTCTGTAGGCTATTAAAATTCATGTTGGTGTTTTTATAAGGAGCAAATGGTCAGGGTGATACAAGTCTTATGATATAATGAAAAGAAAATCTCATTAAAACAATGCTTAACATTATTTTATTATTATTTCTTAGAAAATAATGTTTGAACAAAACTGCTTCACTGTTTATTACCCTCTGGTAGGGCTGTAGTAGGAGTCCAAGACAAGTCCAAGACCAGGACTAGTCGAGTCCAAGTCAAGACCAAGTCCAAAAAGGTTTGAGTCAAAGACAAGACCGAGTCCAAAAAAGTTCGAGTCCGAGTCAAGACCGAGTCCAGGACAGGGAAAAAAAAGTCTTATGCATGACATTATCAAGACAATCATTTGGGGTTATTATTTGTTGATCTAAATCAAAAACAGTGTCACAACACCCAGGATTTTTAAGTATAGATCCCCTATAGTACCCCTTGATATCATATAATATTCTAATCTAATTAAACAATATTCATTCAGACGCAGTCAATAATACGAATCTAATGTTGTATTTGTAGCGCGATACCAGCGGTCACGTGACAAAAGAATGAAGGACTCAGATCCGACTCGATAGATGAACTAATCATTTCTGTTTTTGCACTCAGCCTAATGGGTTTGTGACTTGAAGAACGAACGACTCGAACCCGAAAAGACTCGAGATGAACTAATCATTTCTCTTTCCGGTACTGACAGCATAGTCTCTTTGGGACTGACAGGAAGAACGAAAGATTCGGACCCGGCCGAACCCGAACCAAACTCGAGAGAGAGATCGTTGAACTAATCATGGGTGCGTTTCCCAAAAGCATCGTTGGCCAACTATGATCGCAATTTCCATTGAACTCTATTGGTAACGACGGAACTTGCGACCATAGTTGGCTTTGGGAAACGCACCCCAGGTAGGCTACAACATAACATCATTACCCAAATGAACCACCTTTCACGCAAATATGACACACACACACACACACACACACACACACACACACACACACACACACACACACACACACACACACAGAGCTAGCTACCACCATACATTTAATCGAACTTATAACTTTATGGCAGCATGACGTTATGCAAAGTTTACTTAACTCTAACGTTAACGTTAACATTCATTTGTAAAAAGACTGAGCACAATGCACAACCACAAATGTCATTACAAACACGACGATAATCAATTGCGTAAGGTTATACCATAATCGTTTAAATTTTTTTACCTCATGAAACCATGCCAGACGTAAGTTAAGTTATGATAAATTTATGTCCAAGAACATTACCTTTATCTTCTGCTATGTCAGCTATTGTTAACGTTAACACATAGTCAAGGCTAAGCAGCTCCAGCTCTGCAGTTAACTTACGGCGATGTATGATTCCTCTGCAGGTGTCTTATGAAGTTTGATGTTGCCCCACGGGTTTCCGAAATTATTGATTTGTAGAATTTGCAGTCTGCCCTGTGATTCTTTTTAAGTGCAGCGCTGAGAAATTCCTTGTGATTTCTAAAACCAAATTTGATAACGGCAGAATTGGCGGACATCTTCGTGAATCAATGAAAATTAACGTTTCAGCACGCAGATGCAAGCAGTGTGTGATTGGTGATAGGCCTATATATTTGCAATTGGTTGATAAAACATCAAAATTAAGGTACAATTTATACAAAACGAAAATCTTTTTAAAAACAGTCTTTCTACAAAACAAATTCTCAAAACTCAATGAAGTGGTCAAAATCATGTCTTACCCACTCCATGTCAGATATTGCGCATCTCATGATGTATCATATCTTTCTCATGCTGCATGCTCAGTGTTTCACTTTCCCTCCAATATTATTAACATAATATAAAGACACCTGGACTCGGTCGAGACCAAAAGCCATATTTGGCAAGACCAGTGGCCGAGACCGAGACAAGTCCGAGTCCGAATACCAGTCCAAGACCGGACTCGAGTACTACAGCCCTACCCTCTGGTATTATTATTTTTGGGAGTCACACTTGTGTTGTTCGCGGTCAAAAGTGACCGAACGCCTGAAATATAAAAATTTTATTTTCAGAAAAATCAATGTAATATATTTTGGTTCAAAAATAATTTTTATTTTATATTTTGAGAGAATTTTCAATTACTTTATGCTTTTTTGCTGTATTTACAGATTGTGCCCCCCAAAAAATTGCTCTCTTTTTTCATATTTTTTGTATATCCCATTAATTTCCTACAGCGGTCATTTTTTGATCCTGAACAAAATAAGTGTGACTATTTTTTTTAACAACTATTTCGATTTTTAGAATCAGTTTGACCATTTTTTTTTTTTTTTGGTCACATAGCGACTGCCACAAAAGTCACCAAGTTTCTTACCATTCTGATAAAGTAACAAGTTTTAAAAATTCAACAAAAAAAATGTCGACCTAAAGTGGCTAAACAACATCAGAGGGTTAATATCTGAATAGCTACTTTTCAACAAATCAAGTAGTGGTCCAACCAACATACAGGGGCAAAAACATTAAAACATTAAATACATTAAAAAAAAAAAAATCCAAATTTTGCTTGGTTGTATCATATAGGAAAAAAAATAGCAAAAGTCTATACCAATTGAGCAAACGTTCGACTGGTAATTTTTCTATAGCTATAGTGCCTTACCAAACAAATAATTTTCTAGGCAAATATAATTAATATTCATGACATGTCATGAGCAAAGCTGATATATTTTATTTTGTGCTCCTCCTTTTTCAGAACATTAATGCCCCTGATTTTAAAGAAATAGGTATGTCCTGAAATCGCCCAAAAAAACAAATGAGAATGCTAAATTCGAGCAAATTATTAATTAATTATCATATAAGACATTTTTGGTGCTTCAGCTTTTGATTCATTTTAAGAGATTACTGTGACAGCCCAGTTTCAGTTGGCTTGTTCACACTGAAAGAAAGACTTTAAAACCATACCATCTTTTCATGCCTATTCCATGTGTGTGTATGTGTGTGTGTGTGTGTGTGTGTGTGTGTGTGTGTGTGTGTGTGTGTGTGTGTGTGTGTGTGTGTGTGTGTGTGTGTGTGTGTGTGTGTGTGTGTGTGTGTGTGTTTGTTTTTGTGATTTGTGAGGACACAAATGTGTATAATGACATGGGTATTACACTGGTATTACAGCTTGAACGTGATTTATGAGGACATTTCATGAGTCCTCATATTTCAAATGGCTTTAAAAACATACTAAGCAGTGTTTTATTAAAAATGTAAAAATGCAGAATGTCTCCTGTGATGGGTAGGTTTAGGGATAGGGGCAGTGTAAGGGGATAGAATATACAGTTTGTCCAGTATAAAAACCATTACGCCTATGGAATGTGTGTGTGTGTGTGTGTGTGTGTGTGTGTGTGTGTGTGTGTGTGTGTGTGTGTGTGTGTGTGTGTGTGTGTGTGTGTGTGTGTGTGTGTGTGTGTGTGTCCGGTCTCAAAGCCAATCCCTGATCAGGGCAAAGGGGTGGGGGGTTAACAGGTGACAGTGGGGGGCAGAAGGCGGGCCAGGAGAGAACATGCTGGCAGCACAGTTTGAGCTCCAGAGAAATTTTGTCACTCTTGTCACTCTCTCCAAAAACCCTTGAATCAAGTTTACCCCCCTCCCTGCGTCCATCTGGACCCCTGCAGGAGACCAGCCGCGCCCTGAGCTGCGCCTGTATCCCTTCATACACGCACACACATGCACACTTGCTGACCACACCCACACACCAGTCATACACGCAGCTGTCTTCCCCTTCCTCCTGGCAGGTTACCCCCTAGTAGAGTGTCAGTCCACTGTGTTCTCTTCCCCAGCCAGCTGGCAGCTCGTCAGGGGCAGGGCGGCTCTCCGCTCCCTGCTCTCATCACTCGGCAGTGGGGAGGACAGGCTGACTGGCTGGCATATGCTGGATTCGACCTCCACATGCCACTGTGGTGCTCTCCGTCTCTCAGCCCAGCTCAGTGTCCATCAGTCGTCGCAGAGATCACACAATTTACCTCCGCTGCGAGTGTGAAACTAGGGTAGCTGTCGATCAAACATCCTTTTTAAAAGTTAACGACGGAGTATAATAGGTAGTTGTTTCTGATTTTTTTCTGATTTTAGATATGGTTGTTTTATATTAGCACTGGCAGGCATCCACATGTCAAACAGAATGCTTCGTATACCGGTAACCCCCTTTTCCTGGATCAGATCAGAGTCAGAAGCCAAAAGGATTGATTCCCCCCTCCCCGCGAGTGTTGGTTTTTGTAGGGCAGAGTTGTGTACGTATTGCAATGATATAGACTTCCAGAGTTCCAGGGCAGAGTTGTGTACGTAATGCAATGCTATGGACTTCCAGAGGTGATATATCAGTCCAGGTGGGTGGTATTAGAGCAGATTATCACCCCACGGTTGGCGCTGTTTGCAATGCATACCCACCATGTAAAAGCCAGTTTTGGCATGGTCACGGTAGACCTTTCATCTGCATGACTGGCAGCCGTATTCCACCACAGTTGGGCCTGAGTGAGATATCCAGGTGTAGCCAGGGGATACTTTCCCTAAATGAAGCCCACAGTGGGGGGATCCCTCGCAGGTGTCTCCCTGGTTAGTAGAAGGCCTGTTTGGCGATGCTGAATGCCCCAAGCACTGCCAGGCTATTTACATACTCTGTGCATGTCCAATCGGTCTGGGCTTCCAGGGAAACACGTTCTGCATCCAGCCTGGTGCTCAGTAGGCACTGCTCTCTGACTGATTTAATTCTCCCAGAGCTTTGCCAGCGAGGAACACACACAAACACTGCTGCAAGATTACTGCAGTATCAGTGCAAGTACTACCAGTGCATTTAAACATAATCATTTAATTTGGAAGATCTCTAGTCACTGTTATCTGTCTTTATAAACCATAAGCAGTTATAACAGGAATAGTTCATCCTAACACTATTATGTAGCTCTGACAAGGCTGCTGTTTTCATATAAAGAAAGTGGACAGTGATTTACACTGCCAAGATCCAAAAAAAAGACAAAAAATAAAGCACCAGAAAAGTGTTCTGAATGGCTCATAATATATATGATAGCTTTGTGTGAGAAACAGACAAAAAATAAATCACTTGTTTACTGATAATCTCCTTCATACTTCATGCCCCTTTTAGATACTGCACACCAGGTTTGACGTCATAGATGACAAACAGCATTGTTGTTTTTGTGTGTGTCACATGAACAAGCTCTGAATATATGTGACCCCAATGAGTTTTTGTTTCTAAAGAACATTTTATATTAATGCCTAATTTAAGAATTTAAAGTTATGTTCCTCGCACAAATATATCGTATATATAGTTAAATTCATAAGACAGCACACACTTCATATGTACTACCTTCATGGTGCTCACCATCTATTTGCCCTCTATGGAAAACAGAAACTTGGACATTGTGCTTAACATCATCTTTTGTGATTCATGCAAGAAAGAAATGACTACATTGTTGGAATGACTTGAGTGTGAGTAAATTATAACATGAAGTTGTTCATTTCGGGGTAAACTATTACTTTAAGAGAACTTCACACCAATGAAAACAGACACAAACATTGTCATGGCAAACACTACGTACAATCTCTCCTGTGCAGCCATGGTCGACAGGCTTCCAACACTCAAAGGATTAGGTCTGCTTTTACTGTTCAGTGTGGCATAGTAATTATCCCTTCAGTATGTGTGTCTCTCAGAACAGAACACTGATCTAAGAACCCATGCTGTTGCTCCACCACTGCAGGACCCTACTGATCCAGAAGAGGAAGGAAAGAAAGAGAGAGAGAGGTGGATTGAGCCTCAGCCGCCTTGTCAGGATGGATTAAAGGAAAGACTTTGAGGGTTTTTTCAGAAATGCTGAAACTGAGCTTCCTGCTCTCCACAGTTCTTTCACTCCTGGCTCTCGCTTTTATCCTTCATTTTATCTCAAGCCATTCATTAATAGTCCCTGAAATTAACGAGCACGTCATACATCCGTGAACACCTTCAATAAACCATCAGGGAGGCCTCAGAATGACAGATGACATCCGTTCGTCTCTGTACGGGGAAGCTCGGCCTGACAGGCTGAAAAAGAAGATGTCACTCATATAATGGAATGCTTTAGCCCCGCCCACTTCAGCAAGCAATAAACAAGTAAACGTGCAAAGACACACTCTGCAAAGACACACTCTGGGCCTCTGAGTTTAAAACCTGACCGTCTCGCTCACACATACTCCCTAAACACAGACATGGGTAATTAAGCTCTCCATTGTGAAGGCAGGGTTTGATAACGTACTTCTCTTTATTCAGCAATATTTATATCTCATCTCTGCGTAGTGCAGGGTGTATAGTGCACTTGAAAAGAGTCATGAAGAGCTTCAATCACACACAGGACACACACGCATGCAAACACAACCCACGCACGCAATCATACTCATCTCCTCAAGAGGACGTTATTGGAAACACCCTGCAGAAAACATTACTTCAGGCCTGAGGAATAAGTGAGGATGGTTTGGCAGATGGCTGCTGGTAACCTGCACAACTTATTTTAACCCCCTCATTACAACAACCTTTGGTCCTTCTTTCCAGGCAATAAAAACTTATTTTACTGAGTGGTACCTGTCAAAAAAAAGAAAACAAGAAACTCATTCAGAGGTTCTCCTAACCCCCTCTCTCTCTCCCAGTCTGATTGATGTTCTGAGGAGGCATTAACACTTCTCTCCATGCCTGTATTGAAGTTAATGCATGGGAAAGATGGATTACGCTATGTAATGGCGATGGCTTCCAGAAAGATGGCTCAGGAATCAATAATGAGTTTGTCCTCCCCTCTTTCTTCTCCGTGCTCATTGCTTGCTTCGCTGCAATTAAATAAAACCACATTTGCATATGGAAAAATAATTAAAACAAACAAACCGCTAGGACTGCACCCTCTCTCCCACAGGAGAGAACACAAGAGATGAGGAGGACCCAAAAATGAAAAATGCCCCTCACTGAAGGGTGTAATTGCACTGCTCAGCTCCTCGTCCATTAATCCTGTCAATTCAGCTCTTCACCAGTTCTTCCTGCTCTCCTTTACAGCTTTAGCACCATCATGAAGCATGAATGCACAGATGATATGAGTCTTGATGAACAAGTTTAACGAGTGAAACTACAGACCAACTTTACTTTACTCATTAGGACAAATGTGAGTGATACATTAAGTCTTGTTTGTAATATACGCTAATGTTGAAGCATGTATGTGGAAGGCTATTGAGGACTTAAATCATAAAGACACTAACTTGTGCGCACACACATAATCTCCCTCAGAGAACTCAGGAGTAAACTTTCTTTTCCCAAATGTGCATGAAAGTTATTCGTAGAGTGTCGTCTGTCTGCAGACTCCTGTGTGTGTGTCTAGGAGCTAAAAAGAATGTGTGTGTGTGTGTGTGTGTGTGTGTGTGTGTGTGTGTGTGTGTGTGTGTGTGTGTGTGTGTGTGTGTGTGTGTGTGTGTGTGTGTGTGTGTGTGTGTGTGTGTGTGTGTGTGTGTGTGTGTGTGTGTGTGTGTGTGTGTGTGTGTCTTTTTGCATACATGCGTTCTTGCATTTGCAGTGTTGGAGTCTTTGAAAGGACTCCCTGCTGATGCTGCAGGCAAGGAGCCATTGCTCGAGAGTCAAGCAAGCAAGAGAGAGAAACCGGCTAAAAACTCAATTTCAACTTCATTTGAAGCCTGGGGATAAAAGATAGACAATCTCCCAGCATTCCCGCAGGCCCTATCAGTGCACAGACGCATGATCCCTGGCACGGACTGCGCTGTATTGGGCAGGGTACCAGCCACAGAAACACATGTTTGTCCAGAGAGAAAACCACCTCCTGCAGAGCCTCTGCCGTGCCGTGAAAGAGCTGGCCAGGTTGGCAGCTCATGGCCAAGGCACACAGTCCAAAGCGAGCAACTTGGTTGTAATCCTCCATAGTCATGGTATGCCGCGCCATGCCTAGTTCCTCGAGTGCTGACTGTGCAGATGCCAATGGTTCTTTTGAAACCTCTGAATAGGAAAACGTGTACCTAAGTTCAGGTTGTTCATAAATTAATGAATAAATTAGCATGATTCAATTTTCAATTTAAGGGTGAGGGAAAACATCATCTAGGTTCTTTTAAAAGCTCTTCAATTATATTTTCCCTCAATCAAGAGTAAAAGTAACACTTCATGTCCGGGCTTGTATATTATTTAGAGGTTCCCACATCAGTCACCCACTGCTAAAGGGGCAACTGTGCTTCCAAGCCCCATCAAGATGCCTGCGAGATACACAAGGTACATTTGCATTCATCGAGGCCTGCCATGTTTTCTCTTCCTCCCCTGAAAGAGCTCAACATGTTCCAGTGGGCTGTAGCCCCAGGCTAGAACAACACTGCTTAAAAACGCATGCTTTCTGACGAGGAAACACTTCCAGGATTGCAAAGCTTGCTCTGATCTGTCCATCCTCTGTGCTGTCTATAGACACTGCCTCATCTCCTATGTTTGAAGACTCTCTCAGCTTTCAAAGAAGAAGGCTGTAGGTTGAGTTGGACACTGAGTAGGATCGCAATATTACAGTTTTTTACTTTTACATTTTTGTGACAATCAAAGTTGACTGCGCATCAGGCATGTTTGGAAACATTGTTTAATTAAATTACCAGAAGTTAGACAGGCGTTCCTGTAGCTCAAACAGCCATGGTCATGGGTTCAATGCCCAGGGAATGCATAACTGGTAAAATGTATTTTGAATGCAATGTAAGTTGCATAGGATAAAATTGTCTACATGTAAACTAATTGAAAAAAAAAAATCTAATTAGGAAAGAAAACTGATCCCACAAGAACTGTTCAGTGGCTCAAAATAACTGTCAGATCAGCTTAAGTTGTGCTTGCTGTGTTTCACATCTTGAGCATCTGTGGTTAAAGTAACTGAAACTCAGCACTTGGTTCTAATATGAATGTTTAAAGTGGATGAGACCTTAAGCATAGAAGACATTGACCAGTGGCTCCTCTGATGCCCATGAGATTCATCTTTGGTACAAGAAGGCTAAGCACAGAAAAGTTATACATGTACATCAGACCTTTGTAATAAGAAAAAATAAAAAAATCTGATCTTGTGTTACATAATGGGGGGATTCGGACTCATCTTTGAAAGCAGATGGGGTGTGTGAGGCGTAGCGGCTCCCCTGCAGTAAATAACTTGTTGACTGCTTTGACCTCCCTTTGTGATGTTCTGGATGAGTGGACCTGCGGTGAACATGTGCTTGGAAGAGTAAAAGAACAGCGAAGGAGGGGGAAGAGGTTGTTGAGAGGGCATATGGCAGAACCCTCTTCTTCAGAACTCAACGTAGTCTGCTCTGACACCCCATCTTCCCCCCACCACTCCTCGACCAAGGCTGTCCTCGTCCTGGGCTGCAGATTGCTTATGACAGCCGCACTATTTCAAGTGTAGATTTGAGCTAAATTGAAATGAGCAGTACCACCTGTGCCGGTGGGGGCCTGTGCTCGAGTCTCCAGCAGTGGTGCAGGGAAAAACCTGCTACCTACAACCTTCAAAGCCACCGCCTTCTCCTGCAATCTGCTTCCGCTCCCCCCCCCCCCATTCCTTCAGCTGCCCCACAAGGATCCCTTCCCTGGAGCTCAACTCCCGAGCAGCCGGCTTTCAGATATTTCTCACGCTGCTAGACTCATATGGTGTTCGTTAGCATGTAACAGACCCATATTCTTTAAGAAACTAAGGATGAAACCTGAAGGAAAGAAAACAAAACTGGCGATATCGTAATATGACACTTCAAAAGCAGAATTCGTCGCCCGTTTATAGTCAGACATACTATTGTTGAAGGTGAGGTAATGACAGACGGGAAGTGACTCGTTGCAGGCAGGATGTAGCCGTGTCAGTCAGCCATGAGAGTGGTGAGGGTGGTGTGAGGACAGACATGGGGTCAAACACTCACCGCCTCATCGAGTTCATTTCCACACTGTCCTCTGCAGGGTGCTTCCCCTCTGAGAGACTCACCAGAGAAACGCTTCATTCACTCACTGATCAGTGGCCTTTTCCTCCTACTCCTCCTCCTCCCCTCTCCCTGCCTCCCCCTCCTTTCTCACTGTCTCTTTCTCACACACACACATACTGGGGTGGTGTGAGGCTATGAACTGGAAGCCGTGCTTTCTAATAGCGCAACAGGAGGTGAGCAGTGTCACTCGCAGACTTTCAGCAGTGGGTGTCGGACTAGTGTAAACTGTATCATCAGTGAGATTGTACTGGCAGACACACCTGCCAACTGTTCTGCATACGGACATCTGCTAAACCATCAGATATGAGTTACATTTCCTCATAAAAAATCCATGTCATACCCTTTCCGCAATTGCACAAGCCCAGCGGATCCATAGCAGTCGATGAAACAGCTCACAGCTGGGTGTAGTTATCTTAACGCTGCTGGCCTGCAGTGACTATTATGGGTCAATGAGAAGGTCTGGTCACTCGATGACTGTTCGTTAGAGGGGTCAGATGTTTCACGTTGGAGTTAACAGTGTTTGCGGCTATGTTGCCACTCAGCTGGTCACTCCTAATGATTAGACAATCGATAGGGCCTGCAGTTCTCTGTGACCAAGCTGTCAAAAGAACAAACACACACCACACACACACTAGGTGGTATGGAGCAGTCAAGCACAGTGATCTCAGATGATTATCTGTGAGAGACTAGTCGGTGGGAGTTTCTGCTACTGTTGAAAAAGACATTGGAAATCTTGTCTGGAACAATTAGGCATAAACGGTTGACAAAATATTAAAAAGTAGATGGGTCAATATGCTTAGATTTTTAACTCCCCAATGCGAGATATGAGAGGAATTAAGAAATGTTAGCATGTAATTTTGATTAAAAACAGTCTTCAAAAACATGTATAGCTTGGCACAGTCACTGTCTTTGATCATAATGCCTAAATAATGTTGATTTTGATCATTCTTCAGAAATTAATTTTTAGCTTAATTATCTTGTAGCCTATCAGAATTTTGTCTATTCCACCCAGAGAATGATTGAAGAAATAGACTTTGTGTTTGTAGCCAAACCCAAAGTTTCGGATTTTTCCTTCCATGGTTAGGGAATGGCAATGCTTAGTACCTGTCTGGCATCATTCTCAGTATGTGTGTGTGCTGTCTTATGGTTAAGTGCACAGGAAGGCTCATTGTAGTCCACTGGGCTGGCAGATAAAAGCGGATTCATTCTCTGTGTCTGGCGACACAAGAAGTTCCTCCGAGTGGCTGGCTGGCCCGCCCCATCTGCTGTCCACACTGAAAGGCCCGTTTGTTGGCTGCTCTTCAGAGACTGGGCCACTCGGAACCCAAGGGTTCTGGAAGTGATCCAGAGAAGACTGTACCAAGCGGTTAGTCTGAGAGAGGCGCTGAGTGGCACCGTAAACAGGAGGCAGAGAGGGGACTTGCTGTCACACACACTTTATTGTTTCACATCAGCACCAGTGCGGTACCACAAAACAGTAAATACACTGACAAAGGCAAAACTTTCAATTAAATGACATGAAAGGAATGGGTGGAGAACAGGTTCAAGATGGCAGCCTGTTAACATATTTACACATGTTGACATGCTAACAGTGTGTGCATAATATGTGCATGACAAAATATATTTTTTAAATTCTATGGTATAACTTGGATACTTACATAATAAAATGACTAATCATACTGTTGTTGTTTTGTTCTGAGCTATTGTGTTTCTTATAGTGTTAGCAAAACACTGAGCTAAATGTAAATGGCCGTCTGTCCTCAGGGCTAACGGAACCAATGATGGACATTTGTTACAATGCTGTCTAGCAGTTACGCACAGCAGAGCACATAATTATATAAAAATATAAGAGTTTGTTGACTTCAACAAAGCACTTTCTGCTTGTTCTTCTTCGCCTCCTTTCTTTTTCCCCTGCTTCTTATTGTTTCTTTGTAAAGGATTTAGAAGATCATGGCAGTTAATTTAATACATTTGACATGTTGAATACAATTTAAAATATCAAATATAATTATATTATATGGCTATCCGCTTTTTAAAACATATTGCAAGGAGTTTTTAATTCGCTATTTTTCCTTCATCTCCCTGATGCCGATAATTAATATCTACCTGTAAATTTTTCGCTAATCTCCTCGGTTATATCGGTGCGGTTAAGTCTGAAAACTCTAATCCCATATTTACTTTCCAGCCGTTTTCTGTCCCCTGATAATCTGTTTATGCGTGAGTGTGGCGTTGCGTTCTGCCGGGTGCTTGAGGGGTGTGAGCTGTGTTGTACGGAGGCCTCTGTGCGATTACAGGGGCTCAGTCTTGGCGGGCACTCAGAGTTGTCAAAGCCTTTGATCTGAACTGTCTTCATAATCACTTCAAAAAGTGTTCGCTGCACCGTGAGGGGTTTACAAATTCACCCTGTACTTTTTCTGCACTCTTAAAGCGGTTGATGCTCTGCGTTTAAGGCCTATCCACCATGATGAGAGGTAGAGAGAATGAAGGACAGCATTTTAAATTCACTCTCTCTCTGCAGCTGCATATAACCGGCATGAGTAAAGCAGGATTTTTTTTTTAAATATATTTATTCTGCCTATCTATGTGGTCATTTCAAACATGTTTATGGTGTGTCTGTCACTGTCAGACTCCTTTAATTATTTCTGCCTTTCTATAAACAAAGTGAGGGACAAAAGTGAAATCCTTCCGCCTTTTGCTCTGCAGACTCACAAGGGTGCAAGCAGAGGAAAAAACCTCGACTGTTCTCTTTAACAACAGCATTTGCATATTTTTATAGTCTCTCAAAGAAAAATAGCCGGCAGGCTAACAGCTCCAGCAGCAGTGTATGCTGAAAATGGAAGCAGTGAGAAGCAGAGTGTGTGTGTGTGTGTGTGTGTGTGTGTGTGTGTGTGTGTGTGTGTGTGTGTGTGTGTGTGTGTGTGTGTGTGTGTGTGTGTGTGTGTGTGTGTGTGTGTGTGTGTGTGTGTGTGTGTGTGTGTGTGTGTGTGTGTGTGTGTGTTTGCACTCTCACAGCGTGGCCACTCTGTCCCTCTGGGTCCAATGTGGAAAAAGGCCCCTCTCCCGAGAAAGGAGGAAAGGTTGGAGAGTTGAAGCTCCTCTTCTGCAAGAGAAATAACATAACATTAGAATCAGTTAGAACTGCATCTTGAACATTCTTTCTATGGCACGTAATACACATTTTGTCTCCAGGCGTCTTTTTTTTTTCTCCAGGTGTCCAGATGTTCACCATATTCGCTACTAAAGTTTGTGTTGATATCTGATTACATCCTTTCACCTTATTTATTGAGGGCAGTGACTGATCCTTGAATTGAGAGGAAATTTACTTTTTTTGTTGTCAAGCCGATAGATAGATAGATAGATAGATAGATAGATAGATAGATAGATAGATAGATAGATAGATAGATAGATAGATAGATAGATAGATAGATAGATAGATAGATAGATAGATAGATAGATAGATAGATAGATAGATAGAGATAGATAGATTTTTATGGTGCTAAAATAAAACTATTGTGCCTCTTTTAGTGAAGTTTTGACACCTTACGACTCACTTATGTGTATGCAAACACTACAATAACAGTCCATAATTGTTAACACACGTGGTTTACTGTATATCCTCTCGCATGGCTATATGGCCACCATTATAAATTATTTTACTTCATAATTTCTTCAGCGTATGCTATAGCAGGCTCGCTTGCATGTATAACATGAGGTTTAGATAGAAATGTCCAGCTCTATCACCCACTGTGAGTGCACTGTATAGGCATTATGGTGCATACCAGAAATTAGACTCATTGACCATTCCACCTTACACATGAGACACATATGTTTCCTTAGCTTAGCCATTATTCAGCCTCTAAGCAGTGCACCCTTAGCAAGCACATTTAAGTAAAAGTGAGCGAGAGCAAACCGGAGGAGTTTAGAATGATACATTGCATGTTTTGCCTGAGTTAAGGGCAGAATTTTAGCTGTGGGGCTGTCCGTGTGCCTGGCCTGAGTAATGAGTAATGTGTGGTAGGCAGTTTGGCAGAAGGTCAGGCCACTTCTAGCAGGCTGGTGAACGTTGCTTTTGTGACCCTGCGGGCTGTATGCGTGAGTGGACCAAGAGGGAGAGAATTAGAGGAGGAGACAAAGAGAGGTAGAAAGGGTTGAGACAGAGTGTGAGGAAAGGCCCAGAGGTTTGAGAGAACATATAGGATGCAAAAATAAGGATACAGATGTATGTAAACCCATTTTTCCTGCTGTGGGTGGGAACATAATTAAGATGACACACACAAATGATTTTCTGACAACCAAGTGTGCCCACACAAATAAAAACAGAAGATTGTATATAGTTGCTAACACGTATACACTGCCATTTGTCAGTCATACATTCACTTAAGCCACAGATTTCTCTCAATTTTACAGGTCAAAGTAGAGACACAAAGGCCCTTTTTATACCACCTTTTAAAACTACGGCTTATAAAGGCTACTATGACTTGTATACTTCAAAAACAAAAGTATCTACTGCAAAATGCCGCTGTTTCCATCACCTCTTCAGCAGAGTTAACGTTCCCGTCTGGTAACCCTCTCCAGGACAGGCTCCATCATTTATCCCTGATCGGGCTGAAAGCAGCAGAGCTGAATTTGTGTTTCGATGTGCTGCACTGCCATAAACAGCCTCACATTTTGTTCCCATTTTCACCATGAATCTCAAACGGTGCATGCCAGTTACATTAAAACAACGTATGAGGAAAATTACAGCTGTATTATTTTATTTGCAATACCTGTAATAGGCCTCGTATTGCGAGCAGTATTTATTGAGCAGCACGGCTTTGCCGTGGATTTATTGTGTTGACAGTTTTGCACTCAGTCGTTTTGCATAACTTGAGTATGAAAAAACACCATTTCATCTGCATATTATATTCTTTTTTAATACTAAGGGGTGAGACAGTTCTCAAGCAGTGGGTTTATTTAAACTAAAAGACTGCACTTTCTACAACCAACAGCAAATCCTTAAATCCATAGATATACTCTGATAAAATATTTCCATGTGCTAAGATTTCCATTTGCTATGGTTCTCACAGCCAGCATAACACCCTCAACTATTGAAACTCTTTTGTATTGCAAAGACAGACACTTTTGCTTTTGTGATTGAAGCTGAAAGATCAGGAGACCTCTCACACAAAACAAGCAACAGAAAAAAGAAGAGAGGTCACTTCCAATGCGTGGTTCCTCTGTTATTCAATTTGATTGGGATTTTGGGTGATTTGTGTTGTGCATCTCTAGGGAAATAAATGCTTTGATTAATGTAATCCTGAGCAGGGAGGTACCACAAACCGCACTCTTCAGGGAACGCTGCTGTTTGACAAACAAAAACACGCAGGGCACCACTTCAGTCCGCACACAATGGATACATTTTATATAGTAGAGGGCACGTCACAGAGCTTGTGCAACTTTTTCATTAAATTAATATGTTGATGTATAATTACGATGGAATATCAGATAATCCAGTATATATAATCAAGTGTTTCATGAAAGTGCCCCTGACCCGTAATGGGAAAGTAGGAGTTAGATTATTGCTGTGGCCTGCAGCAGTAATCAGTGCAGTGTATGTTATAGGATGTCCAAGAGATATTGTTAGTCCACATGGGACAGTTAAGAGGGAACTGTCAGTTACACACACACACACACACACACACACACACACACACACACACACATAGAGTGAAAACTAGCATCCATATCACGAAACAGACAGGTGCATGTCACATCACACATATCTTGAGATGGATGAAATTTGAGGTTGGGGTCCTGACTGATTTCATGTCTGATGTGATTTACGTATTTACGAGTGATTATTTTGTATTTTAATGATTTGAGTTTGTATTTTAATGATTTGAGTTTATTTGTGTGTGTGTGTGTGTGTGTGTGTGTGTGTGTGTGTGTGTGTGTGTGTGTGTGTGTGTGTGTGTGTGTGTGTGTGTGTGTGTGTGTGTGTGTGTGTGTGTGTGTGTGTGTGTGTGTGTGTGTGTGTGTGTGTGTGTGTGTGTGTGTTTATTCTACATATATATAATGTTGCATCCACATATCATTTAAAGCACATTATGACATTTGCATTGATTTCCAATGGGAGAGAGCACAATCAATAAGGGGCTGGCTGGAATGTTTACGAATAGTGAAGCTCGGATAATCTTCGTGTAAGACACAGAGCTCTGAAACATTCTTTCGCCATTTCGGTCATGAGCTGCGCGCTCCTGGGCCGGTGCTACGGGAAATGATGCACAGGGGAGCAGTGCAATAAACAAGGCGGAACGACGTGACGAACTCTATGGGCTTCCATGTATAGAACAAGGATATAAAATAATGTCATTCCTAGTCACAAATTATGAAATAACATCGGCCAGTCGATTAGCCTACTCTTCCTCTTTGACCGACTATCACTAAAGATTTTAGATTGATCTTATATGTAGTTTTATTCCAATTTTGTTGGTGGAAAGAAACATATATAAATGCAATACTGTGTTTTGTTGTTATTTCGATTATTATAATTATTCACAATAACTGTAGATTGTTTTAAAATTATTCCGCATTTCGAATATTAAAATTTGGCAACTGAAAGCTCAAAACAGTCTGCATTGGAGGATTACGGCTATAGTGACATATGCCCAATCCCTTCTTTTCCTTTCGATAAAGAAAGTGATACTTTCATGACAGCAGTTAAACGAATGAAATAAAATAAAAAGACGTTTAAAAAATATATATATATATATAATAATAATAATAATTAGCCTATAATTATTTTATAATGTTTTATTTCTTATTTTAGTAATACCTACACATGTACCCTTTAGTTATGACATTTTATCTTCCAGAATTAAGAGAAAATAAGGCACATCGCTTTTTTCCCCCTTTTTTTGGGAAGAAGCCAGAGCTCTGGCCTACAATTTCACGCTGTCAGACATGAGCTTAGCGCTTTGAAGGTTTGTTTCTCTAATTAATGATAATTCAGCAGTATGTGTCTTTTAGCCTATATATGTTCAATATAGGCTATTATATTGTCTTTCTTCAAAATGAGCAGATATTCCATTTCATCATAATACATAATTTTTTCTTTGAAATAATTTATCTTTTAATATTCACAATTCTCATTAATATTATTAAATTAAATTATATTGTATTCTGTGTTTTATTTTATTTTTTCGTGATGTTAAAATCCCCTAATTATTCAAATATTTAATTGGGTGATCAAGCATGCGCACACTTTTTTTATATAATGATGTTTCAGTTAGATAAATAATGTTGTTTTATTTTGAATACAATTTTCCTTAATGATAACGTGTTAAGTCATGATGATAAGTTTTTGAATATTTAAATAGGCTACTGTCGTTATATCAGCATTATTCCACAACAACATTAACTCCCAAATAGAATTACAAATGGTCTGTTTAAAACGTTTTACGTTTAATTTATAAACTTCCTTTAACGAAACCTTTTAGTAAAATAAAGCTGCAACTTACGTCTACGTTATAAATCAGAATTGGGAGGGCTTACAAAGTAGGGTGAAAATCCGTTTGAAGACTAGCCTACACTGAATCTTTTTAAGCATGTATCGGTAGCAGCTACATTGTTTATTTCAGCAAAAATAATAATTTGAATAAATGTCTTATGAATAAATTAATTGTACGGAGGTGATTTTTCGCATTATTATTTCAACAGGTATCAGTTTACTATATCAGTACCCTATGCTTCTCCTAAAAAAATAAGAATAAATCAATAATCAAGGACAATAGCCCAATTACTCACCATTAGCCATTTTACCATACTGACTAAGCGCGACACCTGCTGGTGACAAAACACTCCCCCATACGTCACTGTCAAGCGTGTAAGTGTAGGATCTAATCTTTATGGTTGTGCTGATTCCAGTTATTTTATGTATACATCTTTTGTAGACGCTTGTATTTCTATAGACATATACGAATTTGAGATGTGCGTTTGGCGCAATGGTAGATGTTCTTGGCTAGACTGTGGCTCTTTCATCTCGACTTCAGTGCACAAACATATAGCTTAATGCGACCAGTGTTCCCTCTTTTATTCCACTCACCATAGCAACCGAGAGGAAGGCTTCAAAAATGCTTTGCCCATGAATGAAACAAACGGTCTTAGTGGGGCTGCGAGAAAGAGAGATGGCATCTTCGACCGGGAGGGCACGCAAAGTTAACCCAAGAAATATCGCGGGGAGAGGTTTTCGTTTTGTTACATATTTTAATATATTAATCTTAAGTATTTTACAATTTAATTCTAATTCAATCTAAATTTAGTTTTTGTAACTGCCTACGCATTTTAGTCACCTCAAATGTTTATAATTTAAGCTGCTTCAGTCTCGTTTAATTTAGCCTAAGACCTTGCGCCGATCATGTTCGCATATTTTCATTGCCATCGGTCATGATCAGTGTCTGCTCAGTTGCCACTCGTGTTGTGTTGTACTTTCACAGTCGTTCGGTAACAACTAAAATCATTTGCACCGTCTCGCTATGCATCGCGCGCACCAAAACAAGTCAGTGCTGACCAAGTTTCATCAAACTTTGGCACAGAAGTAAAAGATCGATTTATGTAAACGACCTGATATCCACTTGTACCCGACTCCACCGAGAATTCCACCGAGGGTCTCCTGTTTAAATTTGATTGATTGCACATTCTCCACTGGACATTCACTACAAAACAGCAGCTTAACCGTCTGCTCGCTATTTATAAAGCTAAACAGTCTTATTGATATTGATTTTTACACGAAAAATAGGACGTCGCAACCACACAGACATATACACACACACATATATATATATATATATATATATATATATATATATATATATATATATATATATATATATATATATATATATATATATATATAGGCTATATATAGGCTATATATATTGTTCAGGTAGTATGCCTTGTAAAAGGCTACAGTTTTATAATCTCGCCGAATACTGATTTGTTTTCACTTACCGTAAGATTCCATGATAACTGGAAAAAATGTCTCAAATACTGCATTGTTCGTCCATCACTGACCGACTCTCTCCCTCCGTGTTTGGTCCTTCCTAAGATTTTCTTCCCTCTGACTCAACTGAGCGGAGCTCTCCTCTGCACCGCTATTATTTTCACTAAAATATATGAAAATTTATGCAAATGAAAATCAGCACTAACTGTTCGCCTCTTGTTATACTTGGGGATTTTTCCCTCTCTACTTGCACGGAAAACAAATGATCTCCCCAGCAGGGAACACGGGGACCTTGTTACATAAACAAATAAATAATAAACAGCCTACTTCTCAGATAAAAAACATCAAACTTTAAAAAAGTTGAAGGCTTGAACATTTGAAATTGCTTTGACTCCTTAGAGTGAGTGAATCTCTTTCCTTCGACTGGCTATCACGTTTCTTATGGCCGCACGAGACGTCCTTTGAAAGCGAGCAGTATGAAATGCATAACAGTAATTTAGACCAAAATCTGCTAGAAATGAATGAATAGACAGCCCCGTGGCGGTGGCCCTACTTTGCCATTCAATGTAAACAAATCCACGAGGTTCTCGGTTTTTGAGTCTGATCCAAATTAAATCTTCTGGGAAGGGGAGTGCGTAGTCCTCTCTTGGGTTTTCTACAAAACCTGATTCAGTGTTATTCTACCCAATACTAAATGAAATAAGATGAGCTTTTCTGTCACAATTGTTGTAAAATGGTGCATTGGTTTAGCTTACATGTGTTTGCATGTGACTTTTTATGCACCTGATACTTATTATTCTAGCTCATATACAAGGAGATCCAGTTTGACACCCAGTGTCACATCTCTCTTGTTTACTGAAGCTGGGGGGGATCATATACGTCAATCACTATACATTTTCTTTGGACTTGCACTTTTATTTATAGTTTACCTCTGGGTGATTCCATATGTTGTAGGGGTCTGATGGTGTGTCTAAACGATTCAGCGCGAGATTTGAAAAGGAATGTTGTATTTGGCCTATCGCTAGTTGATCCTGGTAGTTAAATTAGAAGAAATTTCTTGCAGATCCCCCCAAAGGATTGCTCAGTTTGCATTCGTTTGGGTTGCCACTTTCTCCCCATGCCTTTCTCGTGTTTAGCTGCATTGCACTCTCTGTTTCCGCTTGGAAGCATCGCATAGTCATCTCGTTAACTCTTGAGAGGCCGAGGTCTCAGAAAAATGTAGTCAGTGTGATGTAATTGGGTTATTACGTCGATATATTTATTTTATCTTGCTTGGTTGAGTTCAAAAATTGTAACAGACAAGCTGGAAGAGAAATTATATTTTAGGACTCATTTTGTCAATAAGAGTGAGATCTTTGCAAACAGAGATTCCATGCAGCCAGTGTGTTTTCAGTGCATTTCAAAATACATATTTCGAAATTTCAATAAAAAAACAAGATCAATTGTATTTGTTAGATTTGTTCATCACTCTTAACTAAATTCAACCTACGGCTAATAGAACGGTTTTTGTGTTTGTTTTGTTTTTGTTATGTATTTATTTATTTATTTATTTATTTAGTGCCCTGAGAAATAGCCATGTCACGCTGTCTTGTCAATAATTCACCTAAATAATTCACCAAAACTATGGGAAACTTAAATTAGTATTTATTCATATATTCCAGCATTCTTTAGAGTTTTCAGTAATTTATTTTGATTTATTTATTTAAATTCAAAAGCAACCAATTGGAATAGCCGGAAGGGGGGGTCTAAGTGCCCGAAGCGAGTTCTCTAGACCTGTCAATCTTGCCAGTACTATCCAATCAACGAGAACCGTTCACCCGACTTCCTTGCATTTGGGGAAAAGACGTGGACGATGTACGCAGCACAGGGTAAACACTCGCGTGTCCTCGAGCGATGAGGGAGGGACGGAGCTAACTGTCAGAGAGAGAGAAAGAGAGAGAGAGAGAGAGAGAGAGAGAGAGAGAGAGAGAGAGAGAGAGAGAGAGAGAGAGAGAGAGAGAGAGAGAGAGAGGAGACAGAACAAGCGAATGAGAAAGAAGGCATGCAACACTGCTTTGCACTGTAATACTGGATTGTACTTCAACTGGAGCGGTTTGGCAGGTTTAAACACATCAAAACAGAACAAAGAGACAGACTTTACAGCACCATAAAAGAATCTGCAAAAGAAAAGAAATAAAGGAACGGAGCAAGTGAAATCGCTGCGGCTAAATAACAAAAGAATTGAGGAAGAACCACGTTTAATATTTTTTTCCACTCGGCAACGGAACATACGATTGGACTTATTATTTTTAAGGACACATTACAACTTCTCCAAACGCCAGAACTTTTTTTTTTTAACAAAGTTTTTTAAACAATTTTGCATTTTTTCCCTTTGTTTTTAAATAGAAAATACTTCAGATTGAAGGGACTGTTTGACTTCCGAGGGGGTTTTCAACGCTGACATAAAACTGGAATGTATCGTTTTAATCATTCATATGTTCGAAATATATGAATGCGCAAAATATCCAAGAGACGGATTTCGTCTTTCTCTTTGCTTTTTGTTGATGGTGTTTGCCAAAACACAAGCCAGACTTTTAAAGTTTGAATAATTCATGAGATATAATTTGCCTGCATTAAAAAAGTTTCTGCAAAAAGGGAGGGGGTGATCGGCAAACATATTCATAAGGTTAGCGGAATGGCCACAGCGGCATCCAACCCTTATCTAGCCAGCAGTAGTTTATTATCGTCCGGCTCGATCGTGCACTCGGACTCCGGGGGTGGGATGCAGCAGGGCAGTGCTGCGGTAACCTCAGTGTCCGGTGGGTACAGAGGAGACCCAACGGTGAAAATGGTACAAAGTGATTTTATGCAGGGCGCAATGGCAGCGAGCAACGGGGGACATATGCTAAGCCACGCTCACCAGTGGGTGACGTCCTTGCCTCACGCGGCAGCGGCGGCTGCGGCTGCCGCAGTTGCCGCAGCTGAAGCCGGATCGCCATGGTCGTCTAGTCCCGTTGGAATGACAGGCAGCCCGCAACAGCAGCAGGACGTGAAAAATAACTCGGGGAGAGACGATTTGCATTCTGGGACTGCGCTGCATCACAGGCCCCCACATTTAGGTCCCCACCAGACTCACGCGGGTGCCTGGGGTAGCACAACCGCTGCCCACATCCCGTCTCTAACCGGGAGCCAGCAGCAGCAGCAGTCCCTCATATACTCGCAGCCTGGTGGCTTCACGGTAAACGGCATGCTCAGTCCGCCGGGCAGCCAAAGCCTAGTACACCCGGGTCTGGTGCGTGGCGACACCCCGGAGCTCGATCACAACAGCCACCACCACCACCATCACCACCAGCATCAACATCACCAGCAAGCACACCACGGAGTGAACAGCCACGACCCGCACTCCGACGAGGACACGCCGACGTCGGACGACTTAGAGCACTTTGCCAAGCAATTCAAACAACGCCGGATCAAACTGGGCTTCACGCAAGCGGACGTGGGCTTGGCGTTAGGCACTCTGTACGGAAACGTCTTCTCGCAGACCACAATCTGTCGCTTCGAAGCTCTCCAGCTCAGCTTTAAGAACATGTGCAAGCTGAAGCCGTTGCTTAACAAATGGCTGGAGGAAGCAGACTCTTCCACGGGCAGTCCCACCAGCATCGACAAGATAGCGGCCCAGGGCAGGAAGCGCAAGAAGCGCACCTCCATCGAAGTGAGCGTCAAAGGTGCGTTGGAGAGCCACTTCTTGAAATGTCCCAAGCCTTCGGCCCAAGAGATAACAAGTCTAGCGGACAACCTTCAGCTGGAGAAAGAGGTGGTGAGAGTTTGGTTTTGCAATCGGAGACAGAAGGAGAAAAGGATGACGCCCCCAGGAGTGCCGCAGACGCCGGAGGATGTATATTCTCAGGTCGGCAATGTGAGTGCAGATACACCGCCTCCCTCCATGGACTGCAAACGAATGTTCAGTGAGACATAGAACAGCATACAAGACTAAAAAATATTTTATATAAATGACTAATCTGATAAAACACAGACTATCATGAAGATAGCAAAGCATTTTGATACTGTGATTGTGAGGAAATATTGAGACTGCAGATGTGTTATATTTTTTTTTCACAAGAAAAAAAAAACACCCCTCTTCCTTCCCAAACCCTAAACCGCCCGCTAATCTTCTTCCAGGCCCTTAAATGTCTTTACCTAAAAGGTTGTGTCTGCTCTTTCTTTCAGGGACATTTTTTAGTAGATTACTTAAAAGATGCAAGTTTAACTGGGCCGAGCGAACCGGGCGACCAGAGGGTGACAACTACAAGTTCTTTCCACCAGGTAATTTTGGCGCATTAACTTCCACTGAAAAATATGAGAGATTAGAAATGAACATCAAAAATCTTTGCCCCCCTCTACCCTGTTACACCAATGTCTTGTTTGAGAGGCAAAAGACGCAGGTAAATGTGTATGTTGTTATGGGACATTAAACCTCAAACAAAGGGATGAAATTCAACTGAAACAATGCGAAGAACAGTGGCATCCACGAAGCTTCCATCCAACTTGGCAGAGAAGACTGCATGGTTTTGTTATTATCCAAAAAATATGGAATGGATTTTTTTTCTGGCCTTCCAATCCTTACAAAAACAACAAAAGACTGCCCTCAGTTTCTGATCTCCAAGATCCCGTCTTTTTGATTTTTTTTTTTTTTTTAAATGTAAAGAACTGAATCTTATGTGGATTTTTGAGGACAAAATGAAATCCAAGATGACTTTTGAAAAGACTGAATATTCCGCAGCTGCACCTCTTTGAAAATCTTCTTTGCGAACATCCGTTGCCAAGTGGGCCAGAGCTGGTGCTGTGGATGTTTTCATGTGCTGCCATTTCCAAGCAGTATTCTTTGGTAGGTTTTAATAAACAAGACTATGTAAATCCGGCAATATAGATTCATCGGATCAGATGCTGATCGGAATTATTTACTTAATATTTTTCATTAAAATGCTTTGTTTTAATATTTTATTCGGGATACATACGAACTATTCCAAACAGTTATTTATTTCCCCCAGACTTGTGTAAAATGTTTTTCCCCTCTGTTTTCGTTGTTGATCTTATTTGTTTTGTTTAATTTTGTATTCTCATTTTTAAAAGAGCACAAATCTACACGAGCTGACTTTGACAGTAGGAAATAAGGGTATATTTTGATGTGATGATTTGATTGTAATTTAATTTCAGTAGTGATTCCGTAAGAGATGATCGAGAACAATAAATTTGTTAGAATGAAACAAGTTTGTGTGTTGTGCCTAAAATCGTAGCTGTTTGTATTTTTGTAGGATGCTCTCAGAGCAGTATTTAGCCAAATGCATTTTAAAATGATGACTGCTGAATAATGGCCTTATGTTCTGACCTGCAGACTAGAAATAACAAAACAAAACCTTTTTATTTGTATTGCAACAAAATAGAGATGTTTGAGATGTTTGCATAAAATACAACCGCCCTATAGATATATATTTTACACAATGCATTAAAAAAAAATGAAAAAAATAACAAGTCAGTGTAACGTAACAATAGTTTAGGCCTCGATGGGAAGCATTACGCATTAACTTTTAGCATTTCTATGTAACATTCTACTCTTTGACAAACCAGCAAAAGTGTCTCCGCTGTGAATTATACTTCAGTGTAGGCTGCAACCATTTTGTTAACAGGATGAAATGTGTCTCTGTAGCAAGTAGTCGAGATAGCAACGTTCAGTAAATCTCACGAGAGAAAGCCCAGAAAAGTTGACCGCTTTTGGAGGTGGTGTTTACATGTCACGCGCTTTTTTGTGTACCTGCTTATCAACCCGATCACCGTGTTTTTTTGTTTTTGTTTTTTGTTTTTTGACATATTTTTATTATGTGTTACATTGTCTGCTTTTTGCATCTATCTATCTATCTATCTATCTATAGAGATATGCCTATTATTGTATAAAAAAAATCAAATATTACACTGTATATATCCGTATATATCCTTACTATAACACGTGTTTACAGACTTGCACAGCTATGCATATCTTTTTATCGTAGGCCTATTTTTAGAATTCGATCAGTCGATGTGTTTAGGAATAGCTTAATTGTACAACATTTATTTTATAAAGTTCTCAGCAATTGAATTTATAATAAATTTTTGCAATGTTTGCTACATGCATTGTTTGATGACCTATGGAATTTTATCAGGCTATTATTTTTTATTATTATTATTTCCCGATTGTCGCAAACAACAGCTTATAGGCTACATATTCTCTGTTTTGCTTGTTAAAATAAACCAGAATAGGCCTACCTAATTTCACAACAGATTGCATATGCCCTCCAGACTTACAAATAGGCCTGTAATATAAGTCATGCCGTAAACTTTAGCCGGTATAAACCTGTCATAAACTGACTTCATGTTATATACCAAACATTATTCATGTAAGCCAAATATTGGAGATGAAATTTTCCTGAGCTAGGCCTCATAAATAAAACGGACGAAGTCTTTCGTAAGCGGGCGAAAACGATCAGTGTGGTCGCTTTAACTTTTTCTTAGGATGACTTTTCAGCAAAACCCGCAATTCCCTCTCTCTCTCCAAGATTTAAATTTCGCGGATGAATTCCCATACACTAGTTGCTTAGCAACTAAATTCAATCAATGTTATAGAAGTATGCATCCCTTCTCTTTGTCCCCAAATAATAAGGGTGCTAGTCTGACATTCAGACTGATTTTGTATGACCCGAGTTAAAGAAATGCTGCCATTAAGAAGTAGGTTAAATTTAATCATAATTAAAATTTAGAGAGGGGGGGGAATCAGCTCATGTGTATGATTGGTGTATCGAATATTTAAATATCAGGTTGTTTCCTGTATTGTTAATTAAACAGATTTGGAATTAATAGGCTATGTCTAAAAAACAAAACAAAACAAAAAACAAAAAATCTTTGGTGTTTTTTTTATGTCCGATGACCCTGTTTTCCTTTAAGTGAGCAGCATGGCATATTATTTTAATTCACTAATATATATATATATATATATATATATATATATATATATATATATATATATATATATATATAATCATTATACACTTTCAGAAACAACAGATATTTCTGTAGTATATAGGGAGACCTGGAATATGTTCAGCAAGCAGATGACTTAAACTGCACTAAACACCATAGTCTATATGTCACATGACTTTCGACCCACGTGCTCAGATCTATCCCTTGCTGATAAAATACTAGCAAGAACTGCTATAAAAATAAAAAAAATAAAAAAACTTAGTTTTTTTAAAAAAAAAACTTTATTTTTTTTATTTTAAAAAAAATAAAAAAACTCCGAACCGTTCTACCTCAAAAATTATTTGGATTTTAAATGCAGCTCAAATTATTGTTAGCCTTTTAGTTTTGTAGCAATAATTGTGGCCCTCCATAAATAATCGATCAGTGCGCGTAGCCTACACGTGCAGGCTGCAGCCACATTTAAAATATTTTTTTACCCCCATGTTTTAGCCCAAATAACATTTATTTTATTGCATTTATTCTTTCTTTCCAAACCTTCTTGATAAACTACAATGTGTCACTGTCAAATAGGTAACCAATAACTCTTAACCTGAATTAAGTAGCACTAATATAGTTTTTTGTATTTGTAACAGCAATATAGCCTATAACTTTTGATAAGAAGCTTCATGCGTTAACTTGACCAGTGTCTAAAAAAAGTCCTGAGAAATTCAGAATATAGTGGCCTACCTCGATAATACCAAAAGCTAACGTCACATGCCATAAACTTTTCAAGAACTCACAACGAAAACTACATCAGTGAGGTAATAAATAAATAATAGTCTATATATTATATAATCTATTAATAATAACAGAGTGGATGGCATGTCACAGGGAATTATGTTTGCAGTGTAATATCAATGCCTATAGTTTCCTAAATACTATAGCTGTTCATAAATTTAGGCTAATTTAGGGCCATTATAACTTGTCAATCGATTTTTAACGGCAAGTAATTTTTAACAGGATATCGATATTCCAGTTTGAACATCACACAGAATATCCCAGCCAACAGGATATTTTATATAGAATGAACAACGTGGCCAACCGAACGAACGAACTCTTGTTTTGATCTGTGTTCAAAAAGTTAATGTCCATGTAATCGATGAGGTTTTCGCACTTGATTGTATCTTTATACGAACATGCCAGACTTTTCGAGGTCAATTTTTTGTTGTTGTTGTTATTGTCATTTTATCGTTTTATTATTATTATTTTTTTTTTTTTGGTCTCTTAACCCCTCGTGCTGTGCACATGCATAATGCTCTTACATTGGACATTTCTCAGTGTGGAGACGTCCTCCACACCGCCTTTGTTAATCCATGTTCTATTGTCATATTGCTAATAAGCAGCACATATTGTTGTATCTTTTAAACATCTGTATTGCTCTAATACAAAATCACAGCATTTTGGTCATCTTGGCATAATTCCTTTTGCGTTTATTTACAAATTGTATCGAATTACAAAATGATTCTTTCCTGTGAAATGTTTTTGCTCCTGGATGTATAGACGTATTTTGATTATCTTATTTGGACTATTATAAGTGGTTAAAAAAGAAGTAGGCTACTTCTAAATTCTAAATCTAAATAGCCGGTCACTTAACTTTGAACGAGGAAAAGTTAGGAACGCGCATGTGGTCTTTCACACATGTAGGAATTCTGCGTAGTATGTATTTCTTATTGTTGTAATTTAAATAGGCTATATCTATTTTGCATACTCCTTACACAGGGAAAGTGTGAAATGTTAAGGCAGAACATTTTTAACGATAATAATGATGATGATAATAATAATAATAATAATAATAATAATAATTAGTATTATTATAAGCCAGCTTGGTTATAAGGTAACAGCTGTATTTGCTTAAACTTGGAATTAAAATATAAATAGTTTATTTAATATGGTTATCAGAGCAGGCTCAACTCAGCCACCGTGCAGTAATGCAACTCAGAACTCCATGGAAGTCCCCAGTTGTGCTGTCTGGAGGACCAGCACTCCCAGTCACTCTCTCCCTCTGGAGACGCACTGTAAACGCCGTTCATGTTCAGCGGGCGCAGGTGCTACTCCCCGCAAACCAGAGGTTACATTTCCATCAAATGCCTCCTGAAGTCATGTGAAACAATAACTAGACAAATTTACTCAATGCTCAAGCCACACTAGGCCACGCATGTAGTGTCTTTATTGTTAAGTGACTGAAAATATATGTAGCCTATTTACTATATATTGTAAGTACACATAATATATATTTACACTTAATTTTATTATCAGTGCATTTTATTCTATTGGCGTTATTCTGTGTATTACATCAATTTAATATTATTAAGAAGCAGTAGTAGGCCCTATTTTCCCTGTATAGTAACGATTTGAATTACTTGTATGACGTCTCATTGAGATCCCAGTTTAGACAGAGAATATTGTGCAGATTTAGCTGCTTTCACTTGGGTCCCTGGTGGTGTCTAATGAGTTCTTACATGCTGAGTGCTATGCCTTAAATGAATGATAATCCAACACAAATACGTAAATAAATATGTATAGGCTCTATTCATAAATAGCACTGAGGGCAACATTCAAAACTCGTGGTAAGATTGGACCATCCGGACCACTGGTGAAACTGATCGCTCCGGATCATATGCCCAAGCGGCATGCAGTGCGAGCTGGGCACCACGTGTCCAAGAGCGCGAGAATAGAGCTTAATGAAATATGTATGCAGAGTGACGTGAAGTGTGGGGTTTCCTTTCTATAGAATGAGAAGTTCAAGGCGCTGTGCTTTGAGGGACAGACAAGAAGATGGACAGGTGAGGGAAAGGGCCACTGAACTAGGGTTGAGTGTATAGGCTATTTGAATTACTTAAAATAACCTTCACGACAACTAACAGGCCCTAAAACCCCAAAAGGTTTCTAATATAGAATACATAAGAATATATTTAGTAACAACAAAGTGCCTGTAATAATAATAATAATAAAATAATAATAATCATTTATTTGCAAATAAATGTATCTAGATTGCATTAATCTCTCTCTCTCTCTCTCTCTCTCTCTCTCTCTCTCTCTCTCTCTCTCTCTCTCTCTCTCTCTCTCTCTCTCTCTCTCTCTCTCTCTCTCTCTCTCTCTCTCTCTCTATATATATATATATATATATATACTTTTTTGTTAGCTTTCTAACTTTTAATGTAATTAGGCTAGCATTGGCCAGAATGAGCTATAAGGTTCTATAGCCTATACGTTTGGTTTTATAGGCGACTATTCTAAAAAAAAACTATAGTTTTCTTCATATAAAATGTAAAAAAAAATGTATAAAATCATTAGTAGTAGGCCTAGAAGTTGTTTTAAATATTTTAATAATAATAATAATAATAATATGTGCCATACAGTATATAGCCTATTGATTGATTATACAAAACTCAAGACGTTTTTTGTTGTCCGTCTACAATCTAGTGCGCAGCTGGGCGGAACACTTCCACGGCCCAACAGCGCCATCTGCTGTTTCGCACAGAGGCTTTATATCACAGTCAGTTACTCACAAAAATGTTGCAGATGTTTTCTCTTTCACACATGAATTGGATACTAAAGGATTACTATAGGCTACTTTCAGTAGTAAAATGACACTTGTAGGCTACAATAATAGGCGGATAAGATAGATAGGCCAAACTGATAGCCTAGCTATATTTTAATATTAGGCCTAGTTTTTAGCCCAACATATTTTTAAGTTCAAATCTTGAGAGACTTTGCCCTTATAAAAAAAAAAAAAAAAAAAAAAATATATATATATATATATATATATATATATATATATATATATATATATATATATATATATATATATATATATATATATATATATATATATATATATATATATATATGTGTGTGTGTGTGTGTTCCCCGTTTTACTGCGTGACAACCTATCCAACTGATCATGGCTGGTTAACCGAAGCATTAGGGCGTTATAGCACTTAAATGGTCCTTAATCTCTATGGCAAGTTTCTTAAAATTACAGTTATTTTAGTTGTAAAAAAGTTAGTAAACTGACGAAAGCCTCCGGCCACTCGTGAAAATATTTCATAAAGCCCACAAAGTATCTGTGAGACAAACAAAATCTCATAAAATGAAATGTAGCCTACATTTTGCTGAGCAATTTTTTGTTGGATTTTGTGAATGTTATTTATAATTTATTTTATTTATTACAACAAGCAAACCTTAATTTTAATTAGGCTATGTGATATCATTTTGTTTGACCATGTGATTGATTGTTTTGGAGAATATGTGTAAAAACTGTTGTCAATGTCATTTTGGTTTGTTGTTAGAAGCATATATAATTTGTTATATATATATATATATATATATATATATATATATATATATATATATATATATATATATATATATAATTTATTTTATTTCTATTTTTTTTTTTTTTTGCTCTTTAACAAGTTTTGCAAGGAGCATTCATCCCCACACCACCATCAGCTTGTTCTGTCCAAAACACAGACATGAATCTACTAATAATTTACTAACATAACAATATTAGAACTAATATAATAACTAATATATAAGAATATATATATATATAATGTTAATGGTTTTTCCCATTTTCAGTCGTAAAGTAATTTCCAATTACAACTTTGTATTTGTCCCAGAGTCTCTGGTTTTGAGGATCTCTGTGCTTTGCAGCCCCCTCCCAGACAGAGGATAATTGGAATTCCATTAATCACTCAAATCCATGGCTTCCACATGCCGTCTGATCACAAATGTTAAGTTGCCACACTCTTGTTTGAGAGGAATAAATTTAGCCTGGATAAGGATGGATGGTGGTGATGTTGGGGGGGATCAATGGTCCTCAGGGGTCTGGTGACATCTCCAGCCACACGCCTGCCTTTGCATCATGGCGGTCCGCCAACCGAGGTCAGCTATCCCAGCAGGCCATTCACTTTAGCAGTAGTTACCAAGGTGACAGCATGTCAGAGCTTTGGCTGCTTGGTGCCGGCTTGTAGGGAGCTGATGCATCACCTTGATGGATTTGTCAATAGTGCTTAGACCAGGTGGGGGCAGCAGCCCACATGACACCCACTGTCCCAAAACACACTCATGCGAGCGGCATCCCATCCAGAAACCATCCCTTGGTTTGGATAGACATGTGCTTTCCTATGTACATCCATTGATTAAGCAATGTATTTGCAGCTCTTAGACAAGAAGGAAGATGGAATTACAGTATCCTCAGAGGCCCAGGGAGGGGGGCAGAGGAGCTGGAAGAGGGGCTGTTGGGTTCAATGTCTCATTAACCAGGTAGGGATTTAGAGCATAGAGCATCTGAGCCGTCTTTAGCTCAGAGGGTTGCAGTGTAACCATTTATAGGTTTCAGGGTTTAATAGATTACTAATAATTGGACCCACATATCCTAGGTTAGGTATTAGTGCCTGAAGCCAATAATTAGATCACTGTAAACGGATGCCACAGCTCTTTTGCTTAAACAGAGATCAGTAATGGAGCACTGGAAAATCTTTTCCAGATAAGAAAAGTAAGTGTGAGAGAACAAGTGAAAGTTTGGTTCAGTGGGGTCTCTACATGGTACATAGCCAGAAAACCAGAAAACGCTATAATTGATTGCTTTGATCTTAAAACAAAACAGTCTTGTGGTGAAATAAAGTTGTCCATACCCTAAATGGCTTCTGTAACTCTTTTGAGAAGGGAAGATGAGGATAAAAGGCTCAAAGGTGCTTTACAGCAGCCCTCATTAGGACAACTCCAGGTGTGGGAGAGTTAACTCCTGGTCACTCATTCACCACCCCCAGACGACAGAGGTTCAACTAATCCACTCAACATTGGTCAGACGGACAGCGTAAACTCACTCTCCGAGGGTTTGGTACGAGAGTGATTAACCTAACATCAAAGGTGACCTGCCAGAAACGCATGAAGACGAAGAGAAGAAATGGAGAAAACTTGGTTAGACATCTGTAGTGCACTCGCAAGCATTGTATGTGCAAATTCTCAAGTCATTAAAGGCTTTACTCTCAGAAATAATAGTAATTAATTGGTGTAATACACAAAGGACATAATTATCTTTTTTTTCTGTACTGGCACATATTTAATTACCCGTAATTGTTCCCCAAGCCTCGTTCAAAAGGGGTGTAGACTAGACAATCATAATGCATTATGCTCTAATCCTATATTTGGTTTTGCACAGAAGATATCACTATATCAAAGAATATATACAGCGACTACTTCACAATGCTCAAACAAAAACATTCCGGAACTCATTTTCAGGTCAGGTTTACATCATCAGCAGATTGTCTTATGTAGAGAGCATTATATATGTTAATAACTGCCAGATTTATCCCTTTTCTCTCACTGACCAAAGAACAAAACTACTGATTAACGTGAATTCTTGTGAAGTGTGGCGATATCTGAGAGTGTTGGGAGCTAAATTTGCCCCCTGTGCAGAGGGCTGAGGGCAGCCTCACGGCTCCTTGAACACAAGATGGAGTTTAATAAGTAAACAGAACAGCGAGAGGACAGACACTCTGATCATGGGCCCGTTCGACCACCCCGGCCCCCTGCAAGCCAGGCGAGCTGATTAGCTCTGCCGATTGTACCTAGTAATTGCAGTGCCTTGACCCCCTCCAGGCAAATATTAGATTTTAGTGGTTTAACCTTTGCAGTCAACAGTGGGTTTAAATTGTCTGTGCAGATGTTGGCGAGCCCAGCGGTAGCCGGAGAGCCAGTGTCCTCTCATCAGCGGATGGAGATGTCTCAAGACTCCCGGTCCCTATTATCCCTGTCTCATTTAGAGCAACTCTTTATGTCTGATTGGTAGCGTCATTTCAACTTTTCGCCAATATCATCGCTGGAATCAACTTTGTTATTTAAAGTGTTTATAATTGTGTGCACCAAAGCTGCTGTGCACTAGCAATTAATACATGGAGAACAAACATTATGAACAAATCCCCCAAAATTAAAATATTGGTTCAAAGAGGGATACTGTGCTGGGAATGTAGTTAAAGGTATAGCAGAACGAGGGGGTGCCCCTTGCAGGGCATGTCCATTAGCAGGAAATGTTCATGAGATGAAGCGGTAGGAAGTTTTTCTAAGGTCAGTCTCAGCTACTCCAGAGGGTCGTATTACCCCCGTCCTGTCTGGGGTCTTGAACCTCTTCCTCCCATGTGACGGGCAGCTGCATCCCACGGCCCCTTTCTCTGCAATGTGTAGTAATGGTTTCCTTCCTGCACTCGCCACCAGGACCCTACCTCAGACGCTTACCTGGGGGAAAAAAAGACAGACATAAGTTGAGGGAGGGGGGAAAAAGACACTGGTCTTTTCATCCATGGGAAGCAGGGAAGGAACCCTTCAACTTGTCTGAGGCTGGAAACCCAATACAGCCGCTCCACTGGTGTGTGTGTGTGTTAGGGGGGCTGAATGGGCCTACAAAGTGGTTCCATCTGAGAGCGAGAGAGGCTCACACAGGATACTGCCTACACACATAACGCAAAGCTGACAGATCCGTATTCGGATCTATCATTACTGCCCTTGTAACAAATATCGTGTCGATGAACAGAGGTGCACAACATGAGATGGATGAGATAGAAATACACCGAGAAAAAACGGTGAAAGTTCTGGCTGTAGCCCCATGACCACATGAGCCTGCAAAGGAGGCATTAGCAGAGCTGGCAGAGGCAAAGCACTTCACTGATCTAAATCGCCCCCATTCTTTCTTATCAGTAGTGTGTGGGGAGCAATACTCAGGTAGCCCCCCACAGGCCCATCGCTAAAAGCCTTAATATCTGTGGACGTCCGTGGCCACAGCCCAATCTGCCACGGCGGTCGATTTGTTTCACGCACTGCCAGAAGTGCTTTGTAATTAGGCTGATATTGATGAGGCCTGATTCCAGCAGGTAATCACTGGCAGTTCAGCTTCTCTCCGCTCCTCAGCAAAACGTCTCTATTTATTACAGAGCTTTTGCTATCAATTAAAGGGCACTCAAAGCATGGCTCTTTGATAATCAGCCGGATGATTTCCGTGGCTGTTGGAGGGCAGATATGAAATCTGGACAAGCATTCTTCACGGATGCCTCAGGAGCATTACGTTATAACAATACTGGAGAATTTTGGCATTTGAAAGGCCTCGCTTGAAGGACTGTTTCATTAAAAGTCCATTTCCTAAATAAGCCTGTTTTGGGAAAACAATGTAAATAAAACAGGGATTTCCTAAGAGCAGGCTCTGCCAGGGTTACGCTTTCGTGCCTTGCTTTCGCTTCTGCATACTTATTATTTTGGCTTAGTTGATTGTGTGTGCGCTACATGTGTGTGCATCCTACCGCTCTGTCTGCGTCCCTGGGCCGCGCGTGTTCTGTGTGGATTACGACTCCCCTGGATTCTGTCTGTGTCTCTGAGGAGAGGACACCATTTGGGCCCCACTCGTATCCTCCGGCTGCCTTTTCCAATCACTGCTTCTCTACCTCTTCTTTCTCCCTACAGATAAGCAGCCAATCAGTGCAGGTGCTTGTTCATGAAGGGTAGGGGCATAAGGGCGGGTTCCATGGCCCCGGGGCATGAAAGGCGCACTGGCACCCATGACAAAGACAAAACACAGAGATACTCACACATTTGCACCCGAACGCAAGTGTGTATTCAAGGGGGAAAATAGAAATCTGTTGTTTTTCTTTCACTCTTTCAGCACCCTCACTCCCCTCCAGCTGTTGTTCCTTAGTATCGATCAATGGTGCTCTCTGCATCGGCAAACTATTCATTTTTTGATTCATTATTGCAATGTCAGTCTGTGTTGCGCCTTCCTAAATTGTGGTTATAAGCAAACGGGTTAGGAGTACGAGTGAAAAAGTCACTTTTATGCTAGACGGTTAAATAATAGCCTTGCTACTGTATATTCATTGCTATTGAAATAGCTACTTTGCATTTCATTATGCAAACTCACTAGAACACATTTGTAGTGTTTATCGCAATATTTTTAATTTTTTTTTAAATAAAGGCTTCATTTAAAAAATCTCTGAACAGTTGCCATTTACTTTGGCACCGGCCCTGAGTAAACAAAATCATTAGACCAAGTCTTAACAGAAAGCATGTGCTGTTTGTAACCACTAAGATGTTTTCACATAAATCCCTTGTGAATGGAATGAGAGATACAGCGTGCAAAATACTAGAGGAAAAGCAGTTTTAAGCAGACTGCCCCTATGGCTGATTGTGTCAGCCACAATGGACGCTGTAAGCAGTGTGAAAGCTTTAAGGTGAAAACGACACACGCTGTGAGATGTGCTTATCCCATCACGAGCCAGTAAGGATATTAGGAAAAGCATGATGGAAATTATGACTGGAATAAGCCTACATCTTACCAGTAAAGCTTAAAGAATCCAGGCCGATCTCTCTCTCGCTCGCTTTTCCCCTTTTCTTCGCCCTCTCATGTCCTGCCACTACTAACCCTTTTTTTTCTGCAGTGTAAAACTGTATTTCTCAAAAAGGCATTATTTCCACGTTTCAGCCTGAGGAATTTGCTATTCCTTTCTCCTTCTCTAAAACCACACAGCTCTTTTAACTTTCAAGGAATTTTCTTTCTGGACTACAGCCACTTTCCAAAATTCCAGTAAAGGAAGAGGACATTTATTCAACTTTTGAAAGGACAACAAAACCATCTTCAAGAGAGAGTGGTGAAGTCATGCTGTAGTTAAAGACAATAAAGCAGTCACTCTTTGCTGGTCTTCCAATAATAATTATGACATATTGCATGTTCAATACAAGCTAAGCTCAATCGAAAGCATTTGTGGCATAATTTTAATTACCACAAAAAAGTATTTCTTAAAAGAAAAGAGGTTACAAAGAGATGCTTCCATTTGGAATTAAATCGGGACAATTTTTGATATACTCACATGAATTCTTATTTGAGCTGCATGTTTTTTGTCATTTAAACATAATTTAAAATGATGAAAAATAAAAATATCATTAAAGGGTAACTAAACCCCTGGTCAGAGCCTGACTGCTAGAAAAGTGGGCAGAGCCCAGCGGAGGGAGGGAGGGGGGGGGGTATCTCTCTGCAGGCAAGGGCGTGGTTAGCTGGTACCACAACTTCCAATAGGAAAATTCAACTGCAGTAGCCACCGTTCAACCTGAAGAGGGCAGAACACAGGTGTTTTTACACCATATATTGTAGAATTAAAACACTTTAAACCCAAATGTCAAAAAATGTACTCAAATCAATGAACAGCATTTATGAAGCTCCATTCTTACAGATCATTAACTAAAAAAAGTTGTTTTAGTGTTTAGTTACCCTTTAAATAAATGAATACCTCTTTTTTAACAAATAAATTCCGAAACAGGACATTTGGTGAAAATACCTTATTTTTAATGTAATTTTGTAAGAGTGTATTACATTTGCAATAAGTGGTAAGCCAGCTTTAGAGCATTAGGAATGGGTGTCTCAATGGTACTGTTTCAACTATATGTTTAGACAAAAATGCACCTTATTGTTTATGAGCTAATTGTGGAAAATATAAACTACTCATGAATATGATTGATTTATAATATTTTAGTACACAAGCAAAGGACTTATGTGAAAAATCACTTCAGCATCTAGTGTTTGTGTAGTGATGAAAAAAATACTATAAATATACTATTGGAACAGCAAGTGTTTTAATGTTTAAAGATTGGCCTCATTCACTGCATTGTAAGTTTTTGTTAAGAGCTGTAGCTGTTGAATGTGGAATATTCTTTTAATTGAATGAAATTACCATTTTGACACTTCATGTAACTGATTTGAAGTGTGATTACGACGTGTAAAACCAAGTGACAGAGAATATTAAAAGTGTTTACATCTTAAAAATTCTCCAGTCTTAAGCTGTAGACCTTTGTGACGTTTGACACTTTTCATATTTGCGAGGGTGGCTCACAGAAACACCTCCAGCAGGAGCGTTAGCCCTGAGTTAGGCCAGAGCTAGCATGTGATTAATGCGATGCTCACTAACCCCCATGGTGAATTGGAGACCAGGGGTCGAGTCTATTTTTCTTTGTGAACGCTTGTGGCTAAACCTGAGCACAAACGTTGTTCATCATTGCTCCACATTAGCTCGCCAGAGCACTGACTGGCACAAACCAGAAGCGTGTGTGCCTTCACTTTGATTAATGTTCAAAAACACTCACTCCAACTCTATCATGAGTGAAGACATGGCATCTATTAGAAACAGTGCACACATACATATAACCCCAGGAATGTTGGCCTGTGGCTCTGCCCTCTCCTCTCTTGTTCATACATAGAAAATTGTGATGGAGATGTTTTTTTTTTCATTCATTAGGCAGTCTCACCCCAAACGTGCCCACTTCCAGACAATGTAGTATGTGAAAAGTAGCATTTCAAATGAGATTTGCAGGTTTCATAAAACTATTACATTTATTAAATTATTTATTTTTATTAAAGGCTGAAGTTTTAGGTCACATTACAATTACTTGGCATATGTGTACAGATATTAATACTTAACATACAGTATGCAATACTTTTTTAAAAGTTTAAAAGTATAGGCTACTTTAATGCAGAACATACTTTGACAGTAGATGCTTTCAGATGCAGTTTCAGTAGTAGTGAACCTTAAGTAATACGTTAAGTTTAACTGGTTCATATTGATCACAATAGCACCACCAATGATTCTGGACTTTATATTAACTCCAATCAGCCTTGATTGTGAAAGCTTATAGACCTTGTACGACAGAGAAACAAGCATGCAGCCATCTTTATAATTTTATCTTTGAACTTCTGTTTTTGCGTTAGCCCTGTATATTTCCATGGCATCCTGTCGAAGAGTAATTAGCTGGTGAAGTGGATTTACTTATTGAGTTAACGAAAGTTATTATGAACATTGTAATTTTTGAAGCTGATGTCATAACAAATGTCAGTAGAGCAGGACAATTTTAAAACGAGCGGTTCATTCAAAAATCATTAAGATCTTACCTTCATGCTGTGGAAGTACAAGTGGAGGACAGAACACAATGAGCGCAGTGAGGAAAAGGGGCGGGGCTACATAAGTTCTATAGGCCTTAAAGTACTCCAATTATGCTATTTTAAAGGTCTCCTAACAGGTTTAAACAACAGGTTTGCAAGATCAAAAAACACTTTCATTTTCTCATAATTTACATTTCACTTCACCACATTTTCCAATGATTCTCAAATGACTTGTCGGATGAATCAGTCTCACTAAATCCCTCCTTTCCAGGAGCCTGCTCTGCTCTGATTGGTCAGATGGCCCAGTCTGTTACAATTGATCCACCGCTTACAGTGCTTGGAAAATACACACCCATTACCATAACTGAACTTCCGCTAAGGAGGTTTCCTCAGTCCTCAGCGATTGTACACGCTGTAAAGACAGTAATGATGACATCGATTTTACCATCAATCCGAGCGCGAGTCCGATGAAACATTTGAAGAACTAGTTATTCAACCCGAACCTCCATCGCAAGGACGACTTGAGCAGGATGTTTCTCAGTGATACACTACTCAGTTTGAGGTAGGCCTATATGAGATGTTGCAACTGCAATTCCTCACCATCAGCATTAACAAGTGTATGTCCATTAACAAACAGATGTGTATATTTCTAATTTATTGTGGGAACTGTATCAATAACAGTGCATATGTTAGCCCAGCCCTAATGGGAATGAATGTATCATTGTAACATTACAGTTTGCAAAACAAATTTTGCTCCATCCTTTATCTTTACTCAAAGTAAGAACGACAGACTATTTGCATTAATAGACACAGTTTTAGGTAATAGTGGCACACAGCTGCTTAGCAGAAGTATTAAGCAGGAAGACTGTAATAACGTGAGTTAGCCGTTTAGTCGAAAAACTTGTAGGCTAAAACACAAGACTACATGTTTTGAACAACCGTAGAAAATACATCAATAATTATTCATACTTGCATGTTGAGATTTTGAGGAGCAAGCTGGTCCAAATAAACTGGGTACTGACCCATCTTTCAAGAGAAAGCGTTTTGCGAATCGTGCGTTGTTGAGTTTGAGGGCTGGTCAAGTTGCTAACGGGAAGACAAAGTACAACATAGGCGGGCATTATGCAAATGTCTTATCTAGTGACGTAAAACAGTCAAGCAGTAGGATTTCGAATTACAGACAACTGGTTAAGGTGGTTCACAGTCGATCATTTCTTTTGGGAGACAATAACTTTATTTATCATGCACTTTCGACTTTGTAAAACATTTACATTCACAAACAGCTACACACTGCATGAAAGGGAATATTTGAAAAAAAACATAATAGAGGCACTTTAATGTGTTTAATTTTCAATTATATGTGCTGAAAATTTTAAAGTAAATGTGTTTACGGCATTAAATACAATGTAGATAATTTAAAAAGAGCGATTATAATTAAAATGGCAAGAAACACCAAGGACATGGGTTTGATTCACAGGGAGTGCATGAACTAAAAACATGCTATAGATAGATACTAGATAGATTGATAGATAGATTTTTAGTTATTTTAGATATTTAGTTACCACCGTAGATAAATGTGTTATGCTCAAAAAGGTACCATTACAATGAAGCAAAGGTATTTTTGTGGATGATGAAGGACTTTGCCTGCTTCCAGGATGTGATGTAGACAAGACATCACTTCCTGTCTAAGCAAGCGCGAGTCGGCGAGCAAACATGGCTGCCTCCGGTTGCAGAGGCGTGAGATCGATTTTATGGAAGTATGTGAGCTGCGGGAAGAGTTTATGTGTGTCCCCATCAAAGACGGCTCCGCAGGTGAAGTGCATTCTTATGTTTGTTCCGACACATAGCTGGTTTTGCGACAAGTTAGTCGTAATTGGTAGTGATGCTGTAGAGAGCAGTATGTCCTTGTGGCTGAATACTAACAGTCGAGTGCTTATTGATTCTGAATAAAACGTGCAGAATGGAGTGTACTGATCTTTCATCGCAGCATTTGCAGTTAATAACCTGAACTATTTGAAAAAAATATTTTTTGTGTTTACAACATCATGGCGTGACATTATGTCCACTGCCTACGCCAGCTAATATATAGCTAATTTATAAATAATATAAATATAATTTATATTACAGTGTAATATATAACACATGCAATTTTCGTTCAAATATTTAAACAATATTATAATAACGTTTTAGTACTTTTTTATTTAGAATATTTCCTCTACATTTAATGTTGATGCTTCGTCATTTCATTTGAACGTGATCACCAAGGTTACTTGTTCTTAAAGTCACCATGAAATCAACATCAGTAATTCTTGTTTTTTTTATGGAATATTGCTCTGTTTATTATAAACGATTTATCCGTGAACATATCGGCATTTTTTTTATTAATGTGCCCTCGTCATCTTTAATCAAAATAACTCCCTCTTGCTGTACTACATCTCTTCTCTGATGACATGTTTTGTAGCGTGGGGGCGGAGCAACCTGTCATGAGATCGCAGCAATAGCAGTTCTATGGAAGTAAAATAATGTCAAATGTTTTTGAAATAAAAAGCCTGTTGAATTGCACTACTTGAAAAAAAATAGGCATTGCATTAACCATGCTTGCATTTTAATGCATTGTATTTTTAGGGCTTGCATTTTTATGGGCTGAAATTCAACATGGTTGAATATTTAAGCTGTGAATATTTCAATTAAAAACATATCAAACACATTTTCATTATTAAAAATTCAATAATCCATATTCACCATTCATATTTCACTTCCAAAATATTTTAACTGTTTAAAAATACAACCTATAATATTCAACAGGCAATTTTCGGTCCATTTTATTTCGCTTTGCAAATTCGCTTCCACAAATTTAGTGGTTCAAATTCGACAGTAAATTCAACATTGACGTCCAGGAACTGCAGGAAAAGCAGTAGATTGCCGAGCATACTCTCCATCTGCTGTTAGTCGACCTCACCAGCAGGGGGTGCAAAAGCGCGTGTTGTTGACGAAGACCATAAAAATTAGAGCAAGTCATTCATTCATAAAACTCATTTACAGCAATGTAAGTTTATTTGTGATTATTATGACGGCTGTTTTTGTTAAATTCGGTGCCTTCACGGTTACTTTTCCTGTGTAGCCTACATGCATATTTCTCTACCGTGAACGAGATCATAATGTTATTCCCCGATGCGGATATACAGATCCAATGTTACATTTTTGAGGTTGACATATATTTCTCTTGGTTGTTTAGTTGCCTTAACTTTATATTGTGGCGATGTGCTGCATGCAGGCTATCAGGGATCCCCCTGCTGGACATAGACAACGCTTAACGTAGCTTAATGGACTAGTGATGTAAAAGTCCAAACTGCAGATGGACTCAGAATAACGCGCACAGCTGAGCGTTTCCCAGTGATAGACTGGCATAAAGATGGCTTGATGTTGGACATTCGCACATTTAGGGACCGTCTCTAAAGTGTATACGACTTTGGTATACACGTTTCTAACTTCAATAGCATTTGAATAGAACGACTTACAGTCATAAAACCAACTGTAAAGTGTTCATGTAGTGTCAGGCATAATGCGCACCCTTTGGATTTTTGATATTTATTCAAATAAATTTTAAGTTTGCTATTGAAGTTAGAAACGTGTATGCCAATGTTGTATGCAACTTTAGAGACGGTCCCTAAATGTGCGAATGTCCAATGTCAAGCCAATTTTACATTTAGTCATTTAGCAGACGCTTTTATCCAAAGCGATTTACAGTTAAACTAACAATAGGAGGACAACAATATGCAAGTGCTATGATCCCAGTTTAAGCTAATGCAATACACGTAGACATTTTAGGACTTGGACTTCAGGGTCTATATATATATAGAGAGAGAGAATAGAATAGAAAGTGTTAGTATTAATTGATCAAGTGTTGATTTTATGCCAGTATATCACGAAACGCTCAGCATGAAACTTTGCGCGTAAAGTTTATAATCTGAGTCCATCTTCTTGCCTGTAGCCTATATAGTAACCTACAGCCTACATCCCCAATAAGGTGCAAGATTGGTCTTTCATATCACTGTATGTGTTAAGCGTTTTGTCCCAACGGAAAGGGAATCCTTGAGTATGAGGTATTGAGGGAAACCGATTATAATCCTGTTCATGGTAGAGAAAGCTGATGACATGTAGAATACACAGGGAAAGTAACAATGAAGTTATTGAATGAAACATAAACACAGCTTTTGTGTGTTTATCATCTTTTCCGCATATACTGTCACAGATAATCATTTCCATTTTATGAATGAATGTCTTCGTCAACAACAAGCGCTTTTGCACCATCTGATGGTGAGGTCGACTAACAGCAGATGGAGAGTATGCTCGGCAATCTACTGCTTTTCCTGCAGTTCCTGGACGTCAATGTTGAATTTACTGTCGAATTTGAACCACTGAATTTGTGGAAGCGAATTTAAAGAACGGACGTTAAAGAACATGTCAAACACATCTTCCGGAAACTCTGGAGAATTCAACCAATCAGATGACAACTTCGAAAATCCTGAAGCGTTTTCAATTTTGTGTACCGTCCATATGCATCAGATTCAGCTGTTCAGCCAACAGTCCGATGGCGCTTCATGGTGTCTTTAACAGCATTTGACTGAGGCCACATCCACACGAAGCCAGAGCTTTCCCTATCCGATGTTTTTTTTCCCTCCTTCTAAAAAAAAATTCCGTAAACACTGCGGCGTCTCAAGAAATATCTGCGTACACACGAAACCACTCAAACTGATGTAGTATACATGCCAGACCAGTACGAGGCTCGAATTCTGACACAGATACACAAAAAACAGAGAAGACGACTTGCATAAACCTTGCGCGCTGTAGGCTATAAAATAATATTAGGCACAGTAGCTTATTTTCTTTTTTTCTTTTTTTACCAAGAACTTTATTGAACAATATGAAAAACCATAATAGTCACGAATCGATATTCAATTAGTTAGCAGACGCATAAAGCTTGCCACAAAGAACCGGCAAATATAGCCTAATCATTATGAATGTGTCAAATATAGCAAGGAGACATTTTAATTGTTTATTAATAAACGAGTGTTTTCTGCGACGATGCTGAGTCGCCACCTTCGCAGTATTAGTTTTTTTAGTTATTTTTTTTTTTTTTTAGTTTAGTTTATTGTCATTGCATATCTCTACACAACGAAATTAAGATGACATCAATCACTCATTTAGCAGCCTGTAGAATAAAAAGTGACACTGTCAACAACTGTTAACAGATAATATATAATATAGAAATAGAATAAAAAATGTTTAAAATAAGAATAAGAAAACCAGTATATTTAAAAAACGCATTATAATTCGTCGCATTATAATACGCATTATAATTTAATTAGTTTTCCAACTTCTTTTAGCCTTTCAGCAGCTCATTTATGGCCCTTGGAAAAAAACTGTTTCTCATGCGGTTTGTCCGCGCCCTTATGACCCTAAGCCTGCCTGAGGGTAGGGTGTCAAACAGGGTATGGCCAGGGTGTGTAGGATCCGCCCTGATGCTTGCTGCTCTTCTCTGCAGCCTACTGAGATAGATATCCTCAAGGCTTGGAAGAGGTGCACCGATTATTCTCTGGGCAGTTTTAATTACCCGCTGCAGGTCTTTTTTCTCCTCAGTAGTGCAGCTAGAGAACCACACTGTGCAGCTGTATGCCAGCACACTCTCTATTGTGCACCTATAGAAGTTTGTGAGGAGTGTCTGAGGAGTGTCTGCGGGAGCCCAGTGCTTCTTAGAGTTCGCAGGAACAAGAGTCTCTGCTGGGCTCTTTTCCCTATCTCTTTGGTGTTCACTCCCCAGGTCAGATCCTCTGCCAGATGCAGCCCTAGATATCTGAAGCTTTGGACCTGTTCCACATCCACTCCATGTATCTCAAGACTGTCATGTCTTTTGTTTTTGCATTTCCTAAAATCGATTATGATTTCTTTTGTTTTCTTTGTGTTGATGATTAAGTTGTTTCTGCTACACCATGATACTCGTGATTGGACCTCCTCCCTGTAGGCAGCCTCCTCATTGTTGGTTACCAGCCCCACCACAGCTCTATCATCTGCAAATTTGAAAATGGAGTTTGAGTCATGAATGGGAAGACAGTCATAGGTGAATAGTGAGTAAAGTAGCGGACTAAGAACACAACCCTGGGGATTGCCAGTGTTGAGGATGGTGGTGGAGGAGGTAATATTTCCAAGTCTGACATGCTGGGGTCTGTCAGTGAGAAAGTTCTTAATCCACTTACAGAGGTGTGAGTCCAGGCCAAGTAACAGCATGTTTGTTGACTAGCTTGCTGGAGTTGATAGTATTAAAAGCTGAACTAAAGTCAACAAAAAGCATCCTGACATATGTGTTGGGGTTCTCCAGGTGAGTGAGGGCAGTGTGAAGTGCAAGTGAAATGATGTCATCGGTGCATCTATTTGCTTTGTACGCAAATTGATGTTGGTTCAGATTAGCTGGAATGAGGGCCTTAATGCTGTTCAGTACCAATCTCTCAAAACATTTCATTATGACTGGTGTTAATGCTATTGGTCTGTAGTCATTCAGGCATGCAACCGTTGTCTGTTTTGGAACAGGAATGATGGTTGCAGTCTTTAGGCAGGTAGGAACTGTAGCCTCCTTCAGTGACCTGTTGAATATGTCAGTCCAAACAGCTGTAAGCTGGTGAGCACATACCTTTAGTACACGTCCTGGGACACCATCTGGTCCAGGTGCTTTTCTGATGTTAATGTTCTGCAAAGCCTGCTTGACCTGGTGCTGTTCTAGTACAGTTGGTTGCTCATCCACATGAGTACTGACGATGGTCTGTCCTGCACTAGCTCCATCCTCAAAGCGGGCGAAGACGAGATTCAGCTGGTCCGGGAGAGAAGGGTCAACAGAAGAGGGTGGGCCATAGTTTGCTGTATTGTTTGTTATCGTCCTGATTCTAAAATGCTGTTCAATGCGCAGCTTGTAATTTTTCTTAGCAGAAGTGATCCCCCTTCTCAGGTCAGCTCTGGATTTCCTGTAGGCCTCCTGGTCCCCGATGAAAAGACTGTCAGGTAGCTTGTTTTGTTGTGCACTAATAGCCTCGTACAGTTTTTTCATGGCTAACTTAGCATTAGCACGTGGGTGGACATATACAGCAGCCACAAACACAGCAGTAAACTCCCGGGGTAGATAGAACGGTCTGCATTTTAGCAGCAGGAATTCCATGTCTGCACAGCAATGTCTCTCCATGACAGTAACATCCTTGCACCAGTTGTTATTTATAAACATGCATACTCCTCCCCCTCTCGTCTTACCAGACTGTAGTGTGCGGTCTGATCTGTAGACACCGCAGCCTGCTAGCCCCACAGCTGTATCCGGGATGTTCTCATGTAGCCATGTCTCTGATATTATCGTGACACAACAACCGTCCCAGCGGCGATCCGTAGTCCAGAGTCTCATCTTGTCCATCTTGTTGACGAGAGAACGAGCGTTGCCAAGAAAGATGCTGGGCACAGCAGGTTTGTGTGGAGCTAGGCGAAGCCTGTCCTGGCTCCCAGCCCTCTTCCCCCGCTTCTGCTTCCGCGTCCTCCTCGGTCTGTGTCTCCTCCCGGAGACTCGGATTAGCTCCCCACGCTTCGCTGGCCGAAAAATCTCCACCGGGAATGTTCCAAAGTTGCCATGTACATAAACTGAGCTGCCGTTTCTTATCATCAAAAGTGCAGATCGAGTGTACTTCACCATAAAACTGCTAAGTAAGGGAGATTGCCAAGCCGCTGCGTGCGCCCGAGCCGCCATTTTCTTTGTAATGTGAAGGTGCCTATCGAGAGAAATGCACACATCATACGGATAATAAGAGTTGTCTGTTTCTTTTCGTTTTGAATTGTTTTGTTTAAAAATAGACATTTCAAGCTTTCTATAGATATATTTCTGAGTTTCTGTTCATTTATGAGACAAGCTCCAGTTCACGAGCAATGCAAGTTATATCGCGTCGGCGCCTCCATGTCCTGATTATATTGTCTGCTATATGTGCTTATTTATTAAATCCAGGCAATTGGTTGATGAAACATTTATTCAAATGAAGATACAATTTATACAAAACGAAATTCACTTTAAAGAAAGGCTTTATACAAAACAAAACTTAATGAAGTGCACGTCAAAATTATGTCTCTCGATATTGCGCATCTTATGATTGGGCTACTCATGCTGTTCACTTTTCATATAATCAACATAGATGAAATGGAAAAATAACATATTATTTAAACATAAATATGAAACTAACTTTTCTTTAATGGCTACAACACCACGTAGGCCTACAGTACAGAGAAATTTAATGTCGGAGCAGCGAACGCCGTGTTACCGGTGAGCATGTGGGGCAGGGGTGCGTTTTTTGAATAATAAATAATTCCCTGCGATCGTCGAATATTATTTTTGCTTGAAATGCCCATCCCTACAAAATACGAAATGTCTTAATCAGACAAAATACAAGCATCATAGCATAAGAAGGAAATATAAATAAAGAAGTAAAATAAAGAAATAAAATAAAAATACATCAAAGTAGGCCTAAATAATAAATAAATAAATAAAAGCGGCTCAGTAGCTTCTGAAGCACGATCACAAGCGTGTAGTCGGCAGTTGTTGTTGCTGTTATAGGCTACTGACTTAGCAGTGTCCGACTAGTCGAAACGTGGGGTGTAGGGTTGGGCGGTATTACGGTAATATCGTATACCGCGGGGTCTTAAAATAGCAACGGTATCAGTTTCAATACCGTCATTACCGGCACTTATATATAATATATAAATATAATTTATTCAATGCCTAAAAATGCTTATGTAGTTGTCATCAAGTGACAGTGTGGAGGAGAAAGAGAGAGAGAGAGAGAAGGGAGAGGCGGTAAATACTGACGAGGCAATTTGTAAATGTTGCAATAAAAAATGTGACCGCGAGAGATGGAAACACCTATAACCTAATGTTGCATCTCCGAAACAACCACCCACTCACTGCTGCGAGGATGCATTTTGCCCCGAGTTCATTAAATAAGCGCATTAGTTTATATTTGTTAAAATATTATAAAGTTTTTTTTTTTACGTTGATAATGAAAAGTGAACAGCACGAGTAAGATGGGATGCATCGGGAGTCAGACATTGACCACTTAATTAAGTTTCATTTTGTAAAAGGCCTTTCTTTAAAGTGAATTTCGTTTTGTATAAATTGTATCTTAATTTTTATATATTTTTTTGTCAACCAATTGCCTGAATTTAATAAATAAGAATTAAATATAGCAGACAACATAATCATGACATGATCGTGCGCTGGCGTGCCGCGGTCACTTGCATTGAAATCTCATCATAAATTAACCGAAACTCAGTGTATGCCTCACAAACATGACAGATAGGCCTATATCTAAATAAAGCTTGAAATTTCATTAAAGGAAACAATTCAAAACGAAAAGAAATAGGCCACTCGCTGATTATTTAATCCATGATGTGCATTTCTCTCTATGCGCGTTCATACGGAGATGGCGATCATCAAATTCATTAAACGAAACTATTCAAAACGAAAAGAAATAGGCTAGCCTACTCTCTGATTATGTAATCCATGATGTGCATTTCTCTCTATCGTTCACTATGGAGATGGCGATTCGTCAATTTCTTTAAACGAAACAATTCAAAAGGAAAAGAAATATAGGCAGCATACTCTCTGATTAATCCATGATGTGCATTTCTCTCTATAGGCGCGTTCACTACGGAGATACCAATCGTCACTTTCTTTAAACGAAACAATTCAAAACGAAAAAGAAAAAGGCTAGCCTATACCTTCTGATTATGTAATCCATGATTTGCATTTCTCTCTATATATGCGCGTTCACTAGGAGATGGCGATCGTCAACTTAATCTTTGCAGCAGACACTGACAGAAAAGTTGTATTAATAAAAATCAATGGACGCATGTCACCGGATTTACAAATGCACTTGTTGCTTGTTAATTTAATTTAAATTAATTAATAAAATTAATACTTTAATTGTCATAATTAAAATAATTAAATATTATTAAGTGTCCCATTTTTGCTCATTTATAAATAGTATTTATATCTACCACCCCCTCAGCACCTGGGTTAAAAAATTATTTGGCGCCACCATATTATAACGGCCCACGTATTAAAAATAGGGCTCCGGCTCATAATTACATTTAATGCCGTCAGCCGGGATCAGACACAACGTGCACGGGTTGGCCTTGATTTTTGTTTAGATTTTTTTTTGCCCAATCTGGTATTCAGTTTCCGAACGGTGTAGGCACAAGCCAACAGTTTGGTGACGATGTCTGAGCCTTATGTCATAATTTTTAATTAGTCACGGTAATACCGTATACCCCGGTAAAATAGGGAGGAGGTTTGACGGTATCAAAATTTGGATACCGCCCAAGCCTAGTGGGGTGATGACAACATCGTTTCACAAAATATAGCCTACGGATTGGCTGTACACACGAAAGCGCAAGGGTGTCGTTTTCAGATTTATCCACTCTGGGACCCGGTTTAAAAAAATAGCGGTTTCAGTTTCCCAAAACGCCGGATCCGTCTGGTCCAGTACTGTCTGGACGAAACGGCGATAAGATAAAAAAAAAAAAAGTACGTATAGCTTACAGCTAAACGCGTCTCCGTGTGGACAGGGCCTGTAATTTCTTCTTGTGTGTTCTTTTCTTTATTAATTCCAGCTGCCAGTCAGGCAGATTTGTGTGTCATCCTCTTTGTGGAAGAAGAATCTGGCAGCAGCAGGCCCACAGAAATTCACTCAGGAGTTCATCAATAAACAGGTGGAGGAGTTTGAAGTTGGTAAACGTCACTTGGCCAACATGATGGGGGAGGACCCAGAGACATTTACACAGGAGGATATTGATGTGAGTTACTTCACCACACTATTCTATATCCATGTTCAGTCTTATTCTGTTACATTTACTGTCTTGTTAAAAAATAAAATTTACTCTGATGCACAAGTTATTTAATAGAAATGGAAAAATATCTAAATTCGTTTTTGGAATGTTAACAGATTTGTATGTATTGCACATTATTGAACAATAACATTGCACAATATTTTGGGAAATATGGTTAATTCTTAATGGTTAATGGGGGGGGGGGGGGTCTGGTTCAATGCTTCTGGTTAAAAAACTTACATTCTGGCAAAGTCACACAAGTACATTGTTAGATTCTGAGCACATGTCCACATTATTCTTCATCTTGAGAGGGAACACCCTCTGATTCATTGCCATTCAGTTGCTTTATGGCAATGATGATACAGCAGTGTGAATCATCCATATTGCATTTCATTTTCCACAAATAAAACATATTTATGTAAAAAACAGCATTGATACAGCAGTACATATGATCGTGAATCTATGGCTTATTTAAAAAAACAAACAAAGAATGGACGAAGTCTATTCATTTCTTAGGTCTCGTTCACACAGAATGTGTTTTTGCCAGTGCCGATCCTGACCTCCCTGGGGCCCTAAGCAAAATTCTGCTAAGGGGCCCTCTACCATGACCCGTGACGCCGTGAGCTATGTAAACCATTTGCCATTGCCACACAGTCACACCTGACACTTCAGTGCTCCCAATACAATCCTCCCTTCTTTAAACAAAACAGTCAGACAATAAGTACAGCAGTATAGAACAGAATGAGGTTCAAACAAACAATATTGAATAGAGTATTTCTATAGAATATTGCATCTCCTATACTGACAAACTTAAGCATAGCACTTGCAAATTATAGATAACTCATTTTATAAGCTGCATCAGACCCAGTCCAACTGGCTCCCAATTTCCTTTTATACATTTTCAAATATAAAATACTATTTATACTATGGCTTGGCTCTTGTAATATTTAACTAGTGATGCAGATATCAATAATCCCTGTGAGCGCAGCTTGCGTAGTGAGCGTATAGGGCTGATCGGCTCTGGTTTTTGCTTTGAAAAACGCAAGATGTGATTAGTGGAAAAGGGAAAAACCGCAAGGCCTCAAGATGCGTCTTTTAAAAGTTGTACTTATTTTAACTTGAGCACTGCGTTTTTAGAACGGCGTGGCATGTGCAATGCTGCAAATAACGCAAAACACGAGGTCAACGGTCAAAGTCCATCTAGCGCGTGTTTACATAGAAAAGTAATGGAAAATTAGCACAGTGGAATGGAAAAATGCGTTCTATGTGAATGGCCCCTTATAGGCTACTTTCTGCTTCAGCTGTTAAACCAATGTTTGTCATTTGTTCGAAATCTTATATATGTGGTGTAAATATTGCGCAATATATAGGGTTCCTATTAGGGTTGGGAACTGAAAATCGTTTCTTATCCAGAACCGTCTTTGTTTTTGAAAAATACCAGAACCGTGCGAAATTCCTAAGTTTTGGTTCCAAAAACCGTTCTGGTGCGGTGTGTGGGCAAAGTGCTGGGGGCTTAGCCTATCCGCTTAGGGTGCTTTCACACCTGTAGTTCGGTTCATTTGGTCCAGCCTAAGGGTGAAAAATTATACTTTGTATAATTTTCAGGCGTTTTGGTTCCTTTTCACACCACACTGATTGCTCTGGTCCGAATCAGTTGATGAGTTGATGAAACGAACCAAAATGCAGTCACGTGACAACATCCACATCACTCGTTGGCCAGATGTGTCTTGAACATATTTCCACAACTGCACTTAAATTGGTCCGAATTAACGTGCGGGAAAATTCCAACAGAACTCCCGGAAGTAAACAAAGAGGAAAATCCGGCAGACATGCGGAGAATTCGCTCACAATGTATATATTCAGAATCAGCACGAGCTTTATCCTTTCGCAAATCCCCCCCCATAAACAACAAAGTCTAGACGCGATATAAATAAGAAATTCACTGTGCAGTGCAGACAACTTCAGTGTTTATGATGAGGTTTTAGTGAGAGTGTAGAACGCGGTAAGTCAGTCATGGTTTAAAGGGAGCGCTATTGACAATCTAAATAATCATTTTGTTTGACTACGGCAGCTGGTTTAGCCAAAAAATGCGCAGTTCTTTGGCAGTTGGGTCTGTTCGAGGTCAGATCACGTTCTCACCACAAACAAACCGCTCCAGAGTTCGCTTGAAAGCGTACCAAGACCACCTTTTCGAGGAGGTCTCGGTACGCTTATTTGGTCCGCTTTTGGTGCGCACCCGAGTGCGATTGCTGCTTTCACACCTGCCCAAACGAACCGCACCAAGGGGGAAAACGAACTCTAGTGCGATTCAACCGAACTAAATGAGGCAGGTGTGAAAGCACCCTAATTGTGACGTCTCACCTAAGTAAGTAAAGAAATTTAGAAAGTTAGAAATTAAAGGGTAACTAAACCCCTGGTCAGAGCCTGACTCCACCCACTGGCAATATTTGAAAAATGCTGGAAAAGTGGGCAGAGCCCAGCGGAGGGGGGGCGTGCACCTGAGACGCATCTCTCTGTAGGCAAGGGCGTGGTTAGCTGGTACCCTCTGATGTCAGAGGGTACCACAACTTCCAATAGGGAAATTCAACTGCAGTAGCCACCGTTCAACCTGAAGAGGGCAGCACTCAGGCGTTTTTACACCATATATTCATAGATGCCACCTACGTCACTAGAAATAGAACGCCGCCATATTAACGACCGATCTCGCCCGGTATGGCCGCCCAAACTGCCCATTTGAATGAGAGAGAAAGACAGAGATACATCGATAAAATTTTAATTTTAGGCTCCGATCCTTATTTGTTACCCCCAGTTTTCTTTTGTCCTTTATTATCTGCCCCAGACTTGCCCTCCATGATATATATATATATATATATATATATATTTATCTTGTACATAACCCCTCCCCATATAGTGGGGATCGCTTGAAGGCTTTCAAGAGTACAGACGCGTATCAGTATGCTGTTGCTGGATGGTTACAAACGTAAAAATGTCAAAAAATTTACTCGAATCAATGAACAGCATTTATGAAGCTCCATTCTTACAGATCATTAACTAAAAAAAGTTGTTTTAGTGTTTAGTTACCCTTTAAGAAAGTAAACTGCTTTACTTTCATAGTCTTTTCAACCACACAGAATTAATATTTCTGTTACAATTATTTAAATGATCACAGAAGTACTGAGATAAAAGTTTATAGTTAGAGTATAAACACTGATGTCTACGGTAGCAACCAAAACAGAGTAAATCACCTTTTGAAAGGCGCTTCAAACAACGAGTGTATCGATTACATCTGATGCTTACAAAACATTCATAAGACGACTGTTAAAGTTGCAGTCTGTAACTTTTTTATGTTCAGAATTTACAAATTTTATATAATGAGCGAGTAGATCATGAATGCCTTTTTTTGTCTGATCCTGAATCGCTACGGTAAGCCTGTAATAAGCGTTTAGACTCGGACTACTTTACACCGGTCGGATCGGAACCGCTGCAAATAGCCCAATGCCTGCGTGACTCACCCGCATCATAGACATAAACATAGAGAAGTTGCTCCAGCTACAGTGTTCTTCGCAAGATGCATACAGTTCTATTTATTAACTGCTAGAACGCTGATTCATCCAGTAATGAAACAAGTGTTTCACAAGTCTTATAACAAGTCTTTATGAATCAATCATTCAAACCGATTTAAAAAAAATATTATGTTTCACCTGTCTGGATCTTACATGCGTGTTCAAGCATATTCTACCCCTTCTGAGAGGGTATTCTCCACTGCTGGAGATACAGTAAGCTATAGGAGAGGTCCCAAATTATCCTAGAGAATGCAGAAATGTTTATTTTCCTTCAGTAAAAATTAATTATTTTAACAAAAATTGCTAAATAATATGTTGAATTTGTTGACATTACCAGTCTGTTAAACTCATTTGACAAGTATAAGAAATAAACACAAAAAGGATTGTGCAGTTTCCCCTTACTAGTATTTTTATTAGTTGTTTTAATAATTTTTATTGAATGGGAACCGAAACCGGAATCGTTTGGCGGAACCGGAACTGGAAAATTCCTTATGATACCCAACCCTATAGTTCCTATGCAGTTTGGAAAAGTATGGAATTTGCTTTGAGTAAATTCCAGCCAGGTCTTCATAATTATAGAAATAAGAAAATAGAGTATGAAAAATGAAAAATATTTGTGTTTCCAGGCTATTGCCCCTATCCAGTTTTCTGAAATATAAAATTTAGAATTTCTAAAAATAAATATATCATACAAGCAGAGTGTTTTCATGGCAAAAGTTTAGTGGATACTGTCATTCGGAATCCATTTTCTACTTTTTGGAAGTATGACCAACATAAGAATTTTCACTGGAAAATGTCACCTGAATAAGTAAGTAACATCCGCTTTTGTTCTGGTCAACTAAGGGGGAAAAAGCATTGATTAAATCGCGCTGATTAAATCTATCGATTGCTTATCATATCACATGAAACCATGCAAATTATACTTTGTTCTTAAATTGTTAATGTTAACTACATCAGCATTGCGTGACTACATTTAATGCCCTTCCGATATTTATCCTTGTTTTTGCATGGGCCCGGTTGCAGTCTTTTTTTTTTCTGTAGCCACTCCGAAGTCTAAAGTCTTTAGCATTTTACAACGCGTGAATCGCGTGATTGTCGTTTGAACCTTTCTGGATCCGCCATCAAATTAATTAGTTTAATTATGTCAAGTGCTGTGAGAAAAGGCTATAAATCTCCCCCTCCACATCCTCACACGCAATATAGCCTACTAGCTGAGAGACCTTCTTTATGTGTACAGATGTGACGTATTAAAAACATTAATAGAAGCTTACCGTTTTGAATCGAGCTACGGCAAGCAGATAGTTTTGAACACTGGCTGGTTATGTACTTGCTCAAATTTATTTTGGATTTTTTTTTTAAAGGGGACCTATTATGCCCCTTTTCACAAGATGTAAAATAAGTCTCTGATGTCCCCAGAGTGTGTATGTGAAGTTTTGCTCAATATACCCAACAGATAATTTTTTACAGCATGTTTAAATTGTCAATTTTTGGGGCTCAGAAAAACGCACCGTTTTAGCGTGTATCCCTTTAAATGCAAATGAGCAGCTGCTGCCGGCCCAGAGGGCAGAGCCTCACGAGCTCGCGCTCCTTGTCAGGACAATCTCATCTCATGGAATGATAATATCAAAACATAAACTCTCGGTAGCCGTGTTCATTTCGACCTGGAGTCGGAGAATAATGCCCACAGAGCCAGATAATATGCTGTATTGAGATAGAACAGGTATAGTCTAGTTTAATTACGGTTATAACTAATTTTTCCATCTTGCTTTTGTCAACTATTAGTACAAGCCTGTTGTTGCGGACCGCGTCCGAATGTTGGCCAAATGATGAATGCTGGTGAGTTCAATGAAGTTTATTGTACATCACACAAAAGATGAAGCGTCAATTTTACTCCAGAAAATCAATGTAAGAGCTGAATAAACACTATAAGAAGTCCGCATTAAATTCTTATCCATAAACTCTCTCCCTCTCCCTTTCATTATTATCAACATACACAGCGAAGTACAAAAAACACTTGTTACAACTAACACTAAACAAATATATACACACCTTTTTAGGGGGTGCTTAATAAACTGGTAAACTTTATATCCGAAAAAAACAACTCCTATGAACTGTAATAAAGTGCGCGCTCTCACTTTCATTAATGCCATGATCAATAACGTTAGGTAAATAAATCGAGCTATGAGGATTAATACATCCAGCTACACAACACCGACAACGCTTGGGAGACATTCTCGTCAGTGCAGCAATGGCGGATGTGTACAACTCTCAACTCGCTGTGAACTCGATCAGGGCGGTTCTATGTTAAAACGGCAGTGTCTGTCAACACTCGTGGGCGGGGGCTGTGGCTTTAGTGACGTCACTAAAGCCACATTCTGAAAACAGATCGTTGGGAGACGCTGCTTATAGAGGGAATGCATTACCGTCACTTTCCTGCCGGAACACGCCCCCTCAGCCGGACTGAGTGGCAGAAGAGCAGCTGCGTGACTGGATTTAATAGGGGAAACTGCGAAAACGCAAGTAAAACAAACGATTATCAGTTTAAACTAAAGATTGGACTCAATATAGTGTTCCTTACAACTTACTAAAGATCCAGTGATCCATGGATATTGACATGCAGCCAGAAATTGTGATTCCTGACATTTATATGTGCCTGATTTTGACACCGGGGAAATACATACAGCAAATTTGCCTGTGAACGCTTTATATAAATACAATATAGGCAGGTCTAAATCCAGGTGATCACTTATATCAATGTTATATATATCATCATATCGTGTAGACTTAAAACTTGTATAGTTTTTTGTCAGTGTTTATTTAAAAATGTCAAATTATACAGAATATACAGTGGTAAATATTTGTTTGATGAGTTGTCACTGCAATATATAACAATACAATATATAGAGAATGATTTTACCACTAAATTCAGCATATTGACACAAAAATGATAACCGCAAATCCACCTTTCGCTGCCTGGAGTCCAGTTGTTTCTATGAATTGCAACGATCTATTTGCTTCTCTGTTCTGTAGCTTTAGGTAGTCTGTAAAAATATACCTCATATTTCTTGTCAAATCTAGTCGTACAGTCAGTCTCAAAGCTCTTTCCCGTTTTAGACGCGTTTTGTGTGTTTTTCCGCAGCATTCACACTGAAAACCAATGCTGCCGCTCAGTCTTTCTGCCACTCAGTGAGCGGAACAGCAGCGACTTCCGCTTACTGTGACGTCATGCGCATTCCCTCTATTGCTTATAATTTATGGGGATTTAAAAAAAAGGAGTGGGTGGATTTTTATCACTGCAGGGTGGTTGTGTACACACACTGCCATCACACATTTATGTCCAAACACCATGCAAAAGTGAATTTTGCATAATAGGTCCGGACTGGAGCTTTAAATATGGTCTGAATAATTTGGTCAAAAATAATTTGGAAGGACTGGGAGGTTTGGAAATTGGACTCTGGAAAAGTATGTAATTTTTAAATGTGTAGGAACCCTGAATATAGGCTTTACAGGATATTTTAAATGTTAGTTCTCTGTGTATAATAAGGCAACCTAATTTATTTTTTTTAAAATTTAAGACAATGAAGAGCTGTGTTGGTACTAAAGACGTGTGTGAATAAATCTCTCTACAAGTGTGCTATATGTTACAAAATTCACAATTTAGTTTTTTTTGGTGGCAGCGCTGCTCTGTCTGCGTAAAGTTCTCATTTCATTTTCAAAAATGTGGCCCAAATATCCAGGTCCTTGATTTGTTGTATTGTCTCCCTAATCTTCTAATGTTTACACATTTGTCTAATGACTGATAAAGTAAAATTCTCCCCAGCTTTTCAGTTCTAACAAGTAAATTACATCATGAGCAATTTCTAAATAAAAATATTCCTTAAGATTGTATTCTATTTTTTTAACCTATCTGGATTGTCTTTAATAAAATATAAGTTGATATTCTAGAACAGTGGTTAACCATTTTGACTTTAAGGCCCCCTTTTCTCCACAACAACATGTAAAGACTGAAGGCGGACGTACACTGTGAATTCGGACACTCAGGAGGTCATGAGCCATTGCACGCTTTACGACTCAGTTAACCTGATAATCGTGTCAAAGCAGGTGGTACACGACACGACTGCACGGCGAGCCGGCGGCAATCGCATGAGCTTTCGCACTAAACAATTCAGACAAATTTGTACCTAGAAGTGACCAAACTGTGACAAAATCTCTAAAAACCTCCACCTAAGGGACATCCTCATTTGTATACCGTATCTGGTATAAAAATATAGTAATTAAAAGGTTTTTTTTTTTAAATGTAGAAAGTTTTCTTTGATGGGTATGTTTAGGGGTAGGGTTAGTGTAAGTGTAAGTACAATCAGCTTTAAGTACCTGGGAGCCATCGTTTCGGATGAAGGATCTAAGCCAGAAATACTCTCTAGGATAGCACAGACCATAGCCGCCATGACTAAATTGAAGGTCATCTGGAACGACAATAACATCGCCATTGGCTCAAAGATCAGGCTTATGCGTTCCCTGGTCATGTCAATATTCCTATACGCATGCGAGTCATGGACGTTGACAGCCGATATTGAGAGAAGGATTCAGGCGGTGGAGATGAGATGCTTCCGCAGACTTCTTGGCATCTCCTACAGAGATCACATCACTAATGTAGAAGTGAAAGCCCGAATTGAGAGCGCCATTGGGTCATATGAAGACCTCCTATCCTCAGTAAAAAAACGCAAGCTAAATTGGTATGGGCACGTCACAAGATCATCAGGACTTGCCCACATAATATTACAAGGCACAGTACAGGGAAGTAGACGAAGAGGCAGACAGAGGAAGAGATGGGAAGACAACGTTAGAGAGTGGACAGGTCTAGAGCTGAGTGACACAGTGCGGAAAGCAGAGAACCGGGAGGAATGGAAGAAGTTGGTTGCCAAGTCTTCAGTGGTGCCCCTACGGTCCAAAAGACTACGGGATAAGTGAAGTGAGTGAAGTACAATCATTATGGTCCTCCTAAAGCTGAAAGTTAAGTTATCAACTCTCTGCAGGTGTCACATAGAACTTCTGGGACCTGCTTAGAAATTGGCATACATTTACAAACAGTATTTATGTCCAATATTTTATTCTGCGCCAGAAAGAAATGGCCGTAATTGATTTATCCCACTAATTTGGTCCAATTTCTCGATTCTTAGGATTATTCCCCAATCTCTGTCACCATTAATGAAATGAGTCCTCAGAGTAAGTGTGGCTAAAAGAAGCTGACACGTACCGTCCCTCTGCCAGCTGATCGGTGGGTAAGGGGTGGAAAATGGCTGTGACTGCAGGGCACAGAGCAAGTACAGGATGGGGCGTCTGTGCCTGGGCTGACACTGGTGTGTGTGCCAAGCGCTTCAGCCGACATGACGTTCCTGTGAATGCGCTGAAGGTGTGAAACAGCTGCACAGCAAGTGCTGCCAGGAGGTAGTAATTAATAAAGACTGCAAGCCTCACCTGCTTTCTCCCGCTGTCTTTTGTCTACTCGCACACACATTGCGCTTGCACCCGTCAGGTGGGCTCTGACGTTCACAGAGGCCATGCCACTGAAATTGGGAAGAAATTTGCTGAGTTTTTGACAATTCCAACTTGAGTCAAAGTTTTAAAGGATAGTGTAATTGAGGCTTAAGAAGTTTTGGAAAATAGTGCAAGTTATATGATCTGCGTTTATGTTGTGTATTTTTGGAGCTTGGCAGTGTGACACCATTTATTTCTATTGTATGAATAAAATCAGCTTGGGCATTCTGCAAAATATCAGATTTTTTGTTCCACAAATAATAATACTGATGTCAAACATTAGTTTGTAGAAAGTAGATTATTTTTAAATGTACTATTCCTTTAACACATGGGTCAATGACAAATAAAGGTGTCCAAAATAAAGAAAAAGAAAATCTTTAAAAAAAAAAAAAAAAAAATTGGCAAGTTTTTAGAAATGTCTTCATGTTGGTTTCATATGGTTTTGAAACCTTCATACCATTTAAAAATAATAATGAAACTACTTGTTAATATTTGAAAACCTTTTGTTGAACTAAAATTAATTTTAGTACATAATTCTATTTATTATGTACACTTCTCTTCAAAAGTTTGGGACCTCTAAGATATTTTAATTTATTTTATGATTATTATAATGTAAAGTCTCTAATGCTCACCAAGGCTGCATTTATTTGACCAAAAATACAGTAAAAAAGTAATATTACAATATTTTTAATTATTACCTAGACTAAACACGTAATACGCATGTGCATGCCGTCAGTGTTTTCACAGGTTTGCGTTTATTTATTTATTTATTTAATTTTTTCTTCAAGGCGTGCATCTTGGAACATATTTTAAGGTTTGCGTTCTCGAGCCACCAGGCACCGTTGTTGTGTGAATGAGCGGGTTTTCTATTAGAACAGTGTCGTGTAAGCGACCCCTAAGTTAATAACTTATGATCTTTGCAATGGAAGTGATGTGAATCAATCAAAACTAACTTTAGCTGGACAATAACTTTATTATAGAGCTGTTGTAAAGCCAAAACAATCCCTGTTACTTTAATTTCCTATTATCACTGTAAAGCTGCTTTGAAACAGTCCATATTGTTAAAAGTGCTATAAAAATTAAGGTGACTTGACTTGACCCCAAACTTTTGAACAGTAGTGTATTTTTAATAAATTAATAGATCAGGATAGATCTCCGAAGAGATGTCATTTTATTGAGCCATATGATCTCTAGGATATAAACAACTATTCAGTATTTTGCATCATGGCCCTTCCTGACAAGCAGATTTTCCTTTAGATGTGTGGTATGTAAGGGTCAGCGAGAGGGTACAAATGTCATGTAAAATTAAATTACACCTTGGTGCAGGAAACCTTGACTAATTAAAGGGGAAAAAATGATGCTACAAAAAAAGATGGGATGGCAGGATTTGTATGGTATAAACATGCATGCCCTTGTCACCTGAGAAGGTCAGGCACTTTTAGGTTTTTGATGCTGTGTTTTCCATGGCACATGAAATGAGTGGTCAGATGTCTAAAAAAAAAAATCAGTTTTGAGGGAGTGTGGGTAGCAAGTTTGCTTTCCCAGATTGGGCTTGTGTGTGAAGTGTAGGCAGCAGAGGTTTCTAGAACACTTTGACGAGGCTAAACCTCCCTGCGGGAGTTGGGCCATATTGCTTTTCAAGGTATGAACAGGTGCTGCCTTCATCTGTCACTGCGTCCTGCCCCGATTGTCTGTTCTTCTCTTTGTGTTGCATTATTCCACTCAGTTTCCCTCACCCTTTGGTTTTGATGACCCAATACATGGATATCTGTTCTCTTGGAGTGCATCTGCCATCACCTTACTTTTTTCTTTCATCTTTTCTGTCTCTTTATCCTGGAAAACAGGGTCAAAACCCCAAAAGGTTGCCATTCTGAATGTCTCATGTTATGCAAATGAAAGTTTTATGCCCCCTTCAATGACATCACTGGAATCTGTTAACCTGTTTGGCGTGATGTTTAATGTCCCCAACAACATCTGTAGCCCCATTTAGCAACTTGTTAGCAACCACATTTTCAAGACATATGTAAAAGCTTAAAAAAATATGAGGGTAGGAGTGAGGTATTACTGGTGTGTTTTTATGTCCGAGCCTGTATTCACCACCATAAACCTTATTTCAGGCTTTTAACCAAAATCCCATTCAGAAAAGCCCATTGACTTTGGGACGATGGAACTGGAAGTACTAAAATGCTAACTTGTTTCTGAGTTTTGGCCTACAAAAATACGTCATCCCTGCACCACTCTATAGGTATAATAGATCAGTGTAAGAGTTATAATTATATGACATTAAATTTGTCATAAAACGAGTGTGTATTCTTATGTTTGTTTGTTTTGTTTGTTTGTTTAGAGGAGTATTGCATACCTCTTCCCCTCTGGACTCTTTGACAAGCGAGCAAGGCCTATAATGAAGGTGAGATTTGGTCCAACTGTTTTGGCTTTTTTTTTTTTGGATAATTAACAGTCAATATGATTCTTATACACCTTTCTTTTTGTTTTAGCACCCAGAGCAAATATTCCCAAAACAGACAGGTATGGAAGATCTGTGTTTTAACTTTTTGACACCAAATATAAGCATGCTGATATGTAGTAATAAATGACTCATGCCCTGTTCTCTCTTTTAGCTGTCCAGTGGGATGCAGAAGGAAGGCCTTTTCACTTTCTGTTCTACACAGGGAAACAGTCCTACTATTCTCTCTTGCATGTGAGTCCCTGCTCTTTAATATGTGTATGTCAAATGCTTACATAAAACATGCAAAGCCAAAGGGCCCTATTTTAACGATCTAAGCGCATGGTCTAAAGCGCAGGGCGCAAGTGCACTCAGGGTGTGTCCGAATCCACTTGTGCTAGTTTAACGATGGGAAAAATGGTCGGCGCACGAGGCGCATGGTCTTAAAGGGTTGTCCCTATTCTCTTAATGAGTAATGGGTGTGTTTTGGGCGTAACGTGAAATAAACCAACCAGAGTCTCATCTCCCATTCCCTTTCCATGCCATGGCAGATTCGCTATTTACATGACGGAATTTGCAAGCGGAAAGACTGAACGCGTCTCCAGAGCGCAAACGGATCTGCTCGTGTGCGAGGTTAAAGCACGCAAGCAGACCAACTACGGTACAAGCCGGATTCCACCATATCTTTATGTACACAATATTAATCTTTTACATTGTAATTTTTTTATTTTTAATATTTGGCTAGTTTGTGTGCTGCTGCGCGTCCCTCTGTGTGTAATAAGCAGTGTACACACGTTGACCTGCCTATAGGCTCACATTACTAACGCGCTCTTTAAATATTTAAGTATATAAAAATGTTGCGGCATTGACTTTAGTTTCAGTTGGTCAATGGCACATTTTCAGACCAGCACGCCCATGGGCGCAAATGCATTTGCTATTTAAACAACGTGGCACAGGACGTGAAAATGATAACTGTGTCGGGCTGAAACTAGCAAAACACACTTGCATCGCGCTTGGCGCTGCATTGCGCCGGGTGTATGATAGGGCCCACAGTGTTCTAGATGATATTTGAATAATAGCTGTAGAGATAATCAATATACAGTGCCTACCATAAGTGAACACACCCATTCTAAAGTTGACTAAAAAGAGGAATAAAAAATCATCTTTTGGGAATTGATCTTAATGCCTTAATTTGAAAAATGAGGAAAAATCCAACCTTTAAGGACACCAATTTTCTTTGTGAATGCATAATGTGTGTCGTAAATAAATAAATGTTCTTCCTTAAAATACAGGTTGCATAAGTCAGGACACCCCTATGTTAAATTCCCAGAGGCAGGCAGATTTTTATTTTTAAAGGCCAGTTGTTTTATGGATCCAGGATACTATGCATCCTGATAAAGCCTTGGCCTTTGGAATTAAAATATCCCCACATCATCACATACCCTTCACCATACTTAAAGATTGGCATGGTGTTATTTCAGTTAGGCTAATAGCTGGTATGATTTGCATTGAGAGATGATCTTATGGAAATTGCCCCATGCCAATCTCTAGGTATGGTGAAGGGTATGTGATAATGTGGGGATATTTTAATTCCAAAGGCTAAGGGAACTTTATCAGGATCCATAGTATCCTGGATCCATGAAATAACTGGCCTTTAAAAATTAAAATCTGCCTGCCTCTGTGGGAATTTAACATAGGGGTGTACTGACTTATGCAACCTGTATTTTAAGGAAGAACATTTATTTATTTACGACACATTATTCATTCACAAAGAAAATTGGTGTCCTTAAAGGTTGGATTTTTCCTCATTTTTTAAATTAAGGCGTTAAAATCAATTTCCAAAAGATGATTTTTTTATTCCTCTTTTTAGTCAACTTTAGCATGGGTGTGTTCACTTCTGCTATGCACTGTAGGTCCCATATCTGTTGTTGACCAATAAAATAATTTGGTAACAGTTGATATTTAATTGAAATGCACTCATTTACCCTACTTTTACATTTCTTAATTTCACCATCATTTTACTCACGTTAAAAACACTAATAATTTCCCTGATAAATGTACATTTTCTAGCAAATTTCAATATTTTTCCATCGTTTACACTATAATATTGTGATGGTGAAATCAATAGTTGATTCTAGTGTTTTTTCTAATTGTTTCATTTAGACAGAATAGATTAATTTTAATACTGATAATTTATCAGCCATATGTTTTTACCAAAATACAAAAATTTTAGCAAATGCAATATTCAGCCGGATATTAATCTTTGGTGTGGGAACGGTGATGTTTAATTTGCGCTTCTCCGATGGAACGTTTTGACTGTTTGTGTCTATTGTGTCTTTTAATCAATCTTCATTTGGGTAAACCAACATCTTTTAGTCTATGCTGTTTTCAGTTAACGTATGAATAAAACTTCACTAAACATTATTTGTAGCCCGCCTCCCAATAAGCTGTGCTTTGTTGCTTTTGATATGAAATGTAATATGAAGTTTCGAGCTTTCAGATTCTGTGGGTTTTATAACAAAAGTCAAGCAGTAAATGTCGTTTTGGCACCTCTTTAATGTGGCGTGACATATCGCCTTAGTTATCACATCCTCACATCCTTCAGAAATCATTATAATATGCTGATTTGCTGCTCAAGAAATATTTATTATCAATATTTAAAAAATAATATTACTGCTTATTTTTTTTTTTGTGTATTCCATCAATACCAGAAAACAGTTATTTTAAATTGTAATAATGTTTCACAATATTACTGTTTTTATTGTATTTTGATCAATAAATGCAGCCGTGGTGAGCTTAAGAGACTTCTTCCAAACTTTTGAATGGTAGTGTATATTATTAAAAAACTGATATAAAAACTGCCTTGTGCAATTTAAATTTTATATACAACTCAATAATGTGCTACTAAATTTGATTAATTGAAGGTGCAGTAAGCGATTTCCTAGAAACGCTGCTGAAAGTGAATCGGACCGAGCAGCACAACACACTTGTAACCAATGAGAAGTAGGGGGCGTGTCCACTCATGATGATGATGAGCAGAGAGAGTGAGCAAGTGGAAGATTTGAAGAAAGACTGTTGAAAGAGAGATGGCTGAGAGAAAAGGTTAGAGGAATATCACTGGAAAAAGAAGGGCTATGATCAGGCAAGAGCTTTAGGATCCTTGTTAGTATTAGAAAATCTTTCCAGCACTCGAGAGACCTAAGCAGGAAGGCCTGAAAACGGACGCCGACATTGCATTGTTTTTGCTCCATACGCGAGTAACATTGGTTTTACTATATTTCACAGAACACAGATATGCTGTAATATTAGCTATAGTAACAGGACAGTTTTGAGTGTCACTATTTGTCTGGAGCTGGTGTGATTCTGGCTAGTAACAACCAACTCTTGCTTGTATATTGTGTACTGAATGTTAATTGTTTTTGTTCATCCTTGTCATTCGTTCGTCATCTTCACTTTATTTTTCGCAAAGCATTATTTTGCTTCACTTCAGCTATGATAAGGAGACTTACATTGCGTGTTCAACGGAGTGTGTTTGTTTGGCTTGATATCAAATATCAACACTGTTTTTTAGAAATCGCTTACTGCAACTTTAATTGATTATTAACTCTCCGCCATTGATGGAAATTTCCGTCATTTATGAGACAACGCTTCTCTGCCATGGGGGTTATGTGCAACTTAACTTCCGTATTCTGTAAAACAGATCGCATCGCTTCCGGTTCAGGTCTTTAGTATGTGCTTTGTGTAACAATTTGCTGTTTTACTCAAGATAACTTAAAAGGAGCGAGCAAAGATGGGTATTTAATTTTTCACTAACTTTACACTTTACACTAACGTTTAGTTCTAAAAGTCCATAGATATTGGCGTATTAACTTGCTTTTAAAACTTTTCTAAATGGCAGATGCGATGAGACCAGTGTTCCGGTTTAGTCATGTGACGTTCGACATATACCCAATTGACAGAAATTTGTGGCTTTCTGTGCTTCAGCTGTTGTACAGTAGGGGGCGCTATTACGCATCTTCTAAAAGAGTACTCGATCTCCTGTTCAAAACACAGGCGAAGAAGCAGAAATAAGCGATAGCATAAGCAGATGCAAATGTAAAATAACACGATCATCAACATTAAACAGCATATAAATCAAAACTGCCTAATGTTACCAAATGAAATGTCGACCAAGGATGAGGTATAGGACTGGTGTTGATGGTCTCCATCTATGTTTTGATCTGGATGTAGTCTTTGATTTTCTTCGCTTTTTGCTCAAAATGTTGCTATTTTTATGAAACTTGCCCACATTCAAGTTTTTACAAAGGAATGCATGAAGCTAGAATAATTTTTTTGTTTTGTTTAAAAGCTGTGAGTCTGTTCTTTCTTTTGAAATATTGCATGTTCAGATTCATACAACAAAGTATTCTGGCGGCAATGAAACTCTTGAAAAAAAATCGCTGGCGCTGGCTGGCAACTTTTTTAGAAAATGCTGGCGGGGAAAGTTAACTTTTATTTTTCATTTTTTTCTGAAAAAAACATCTTGCTTTGGGGATTTCTGTAAAAAAAAAGTTCATCACTAAATGTATTGGTATCGGACTAAATTGAAATTTTGTTGTATTGAAATGGTTTTGGAAGAGTTTCTGCTTTGTCTGGTCTATGACTGAAGGGAGTGGCACAGACAGAGTGTAGGTGGGGTGGGGGTGGCACATCACAGAGAGGTGGGATAGAAGGAGGGGCACAGACAGAGAGAGGTGATCCCCTAAAAAGGGCCTGGATGGGGTGATGGGGAACAGCCCCTCTGCAGAAGAGCGAGGCTTTGTTTGACATTTTACTCTTAGTGTGCTAAATCAAATGGAATAGAATGGTTGTTGTTAAAACAAACCAGAATACATCAGCGATTGGAATGATTAAGAAAATGCAAGTGGCAGGTTTGGATTTGTAAGAAGAGGAATGAGAGTTAGGAGGATGAGTGTGACGGAGCTCTTTCTCCTTAAATCCCATTTACAACAGGGAGCATCACACACTTCACTAGGCACGCCAGGGCTTTGTGATATTAGGTGTGCTTGCGAGTGTGTATGCGTGTACACGTGCTGTTCTTTGTGTGTAAGTGTGTGTGCGCACATCAGCCTCAGGGGTTTTACTGCGATGGGAAGGGCCCCAGAGAGCCTCCTGCGTTAACCGGCTCTTTGTCACCGCGGTTAATTCCTTTTCAAAGTTTGTTTTAGCTTATTTTTCCCTTCTCTACCATTCATCTCTGGACTCGACCTTGGGCTACGACGTCTCTCAGTAGCAGTAAGGAGTTTGTGTGTGTGTGCGAGTTGACTAATGCGCCATTGTCCTCAGTGCGCCCAAGCCCCTCATCCTCCCCTTTGCCCTGCAGTGGCTGGGACCCCTGCTGCTAATTTAAATAGGTATGTCAAATCTCTCTCTCATCCAGCTTCGAATCGCACAGAGGTGCTCTGCGTTCAGAAACCCTGCAGTGTGCAGAAAATAATGTACAACTCTCCTTCCTGCAGACAGCAATATTTTTATAGGCTGAGAAAAAGGAAGCAAAACACATCCAAACTCTTCAGATAGTACACAGATGGTAAATATGGACATTTACCAAGGAGACCTATATTCTGTACGTAATATATCAGGAGAATTTAGCCTACTGCTATTAAAGTAAGCCACTTGCACAATCGATTCAAGTATCTAAGTATTCTAGTACGGCAGTGGTCATTTATTAAAACGTATTAATTGCGTGACACTTTTTCATTGCATAAAATGAATAATTTAATGTTTAAAGTTCTTAAACAACTAAAATAGGGCCTTTTTTTTGTTTGGGAGGTGATAGATATTAAATGGGTTGGGAGGATTTTTACTTGCTTGCCCATGTTTTCTCTGTCCCCATTCACATATATTTAAATTTTATTTATGTTTTGTGTCTAATAAATAAATTAAAAATGTATTGAATAATAAAATAATAATTTTATTTTAAATTAAATAAATTTAAAAATGTTGTTTATTTAAAATGTTGATTGGAAGTAGCTAAAAAAACGTTATTTATACTTTATTATTACGGATATATTAAATTGATCTAAAGTGACAGTAAAGACTAGGGCAGGATATTGACACAAATTTCATAATTCGATTAGATTTTGATTCGATATCGATTAATTGGGTTATGTATCTGGTACAGTTCAATGCAAATATAGTAAAAATAATATCTCTCAACCAATGCTGTAATATACAGGGAACCCCAGTTAGTACATGACTATAAAAATAAAGCTTAAAATTAACTGATTTGTGTAGGCTATACTTACATTTAAATTACACAATACACATATATAATAGCAATGTTAAAATTGAATGACAATTATATTTCTACTCCTTTCTTGAAATGGCTATAAACATTTAGATGATGTCTGTCATAAAAACATGACAGAGTTATTCAAACATTTAAAAAATAAAAAACAGTTTAAGATACAAACAAACAAGACAATTACTGAGAAAAGAGATGATCGGTTCATGTGTGCTTGAACTGAGGCGATACGGCGATCTGTCACGATTCATACTACATTAAATAGCCAAATATACCAAAACTGTATTCATTGTTTGAATTTCGTAATATAATGGACAATTTTAAAGCTGAGACTTGGTACCAAAAGTAACAAAAGCACAAAGCGTATTGTTATTTATTGGCATGGGATCTTTATAACTGTTCTTTATAACTTTCTATTCATAGAATAATCCTGGAAAAAAAAAGTTTCACGGTTTCCACAACAATATTAAGCAGTTTTCAGCTGTAATAATAAGAAATTTAACTTAAACACCAAAGCAGCATATTAAAAATTATAAATGAAGGATTGTGTGACTAAAAACTGGTATAAAATATATTAAAATAGAGAAGTAATTTTAAAGCTGCAGTCCGTAACTTTTGGCGCTCTAGCTGTTAATAAACAGAACTGCATGCGTCTTGCGGAAGAACATTTTAGCCGGAGCTACTTCTCTCTGTTTATGTCTATGACGAGTCATGCAAGTACTGGGCTAACTCTGCAGTGGTACGACCCGAACCAGTCTAAAATAGTCCCAATATAAATTTATTATAGGTGTAACTTAGTGACATAAACACGGTTTGGGAAATGGATTCATGATGTACTCTTTTATATATATATATATATATATATATATATATATATATATATATATATATATATATATATATATATATATATATATATATATATAAGATATATATATAAGATATATATCAGTCCCTCCAGAAAAACGCGATTATGCGATCGCTGAATTCAATGCATAATCAGCCAAAGTCCGCATATTCATGCGGGGGCCGCATTTTTTCAAATACGCCGCACTTTCGCCGCATAAATTGCCAATTTCCATGCAAAATATGCGGGGCTTGCATGATTTCATAATCCTCGCATTTTCGTTGCAAAAAAGTCACATATATCTTAGCAGAAAGTTGCGTCTTAGCAGAAATGTTGCGTTTGCTTCACACAAGGGCAGCCATTTCCCCCTGTTTCCATGGGAACGTTATGAAGTGACGAAATTACGCGACGGGATAACTCACAGCTGAAGTTATTGCAGAGGCCAGACAGACTCACGGAGGCGATTGGCATCTCACAACTCGCTCTTTATTCCCAAATCGAACTCGTATAACTGTCTGTCACACGTTCTATCGTCACATCGTTACTTAATAAACAAAATAAGATAAAAGAAGTAGCATCAAACAGAAATTACCCGCACACATGGGGTGTTCGAGGCGCACATATAACACTGAAGACAGTTCAACAGGGTAAATGTTAATTTGAGTTAACCTGGTGTTATTTTTTGGATCATTGAGATATTAATATAGTTTCAGTAATTTTGTAAGTTTTTATTTATTATTTCAGTTTAAGTTATTATTTTAGTTATATGAAAATCAGAAATGTTGCCTTGACAATTAGTTAAAGTTTAAGGTTTTTATATATATATATATATATATATATATATATATATATATATATATATATATATATATATATATATATATATATATATAAATTATTTTACTGAAAACAATTGAAACTGAAACCTTTTTTTGTGGTTTTAGTCTAACAATAAAAACCCTGCCTGTTGATTTTGTTGATATTTCAATAATTTACAAACGCATTTGCATGTTCGCCACTCTCTGATGTTAGTTAACGCTCGCATGATATACAGGTAAACAAATATGCAGTCTTTTTGATAATTTTCAAATTATTTGCTTATAGTATAAGGATGCAAGATATGAAAAAGTAATAACATTTTCATGTAATCATTTTGTCATCTCATTGAGTTGCGATTTAAACTGCGATTACAAACATTTTGTCTCATACACAATTTCTCTTATTGCTGCTGCTTAAATATGTAGGCAAAAAGAATATCCTTTTAACTCTAATTATAAAAATGTACTATTTTTATAATACATTTGTACTTATAAATAATATTAATTGTACTTACAATTATATCTCATTTTCAAATAATAAACCCCAAGCTTTTATTTTGATGGAAAACTATAAACCTTTTAGACGGTTCATAAGCAGCTCTTAAAGGGGCCACACCTTATTTACACTCGTTACAGTCTGAAATAAAACAAGATGAGAAATTAAATATTCCCAGTACTTTCTATGATGTAGTATGCTTGCTTATCAAAGGAAGTAATAAGAAATGACTCTTTACATTAAGGTAGTAGCCTAGTGAGAACAGGGTGTTGGGGGAATCACTTTTTTTCTCTTTTTCATCAAACCGCAGTTTTTGCAAGTTCCCGCAATTTTTGCAAGTTCCCGCAATTTCATTGCATAAAATTGCATAAATATCCCGCATATTCCATCACATTTTTAAAGAGAACGGGCCGCATAATCAAGGATTTTTGCCCGCAACAATCACAAAAAAACTCTGCGTTTTTCTGGAAGGACTGATATATATATACATGCATAAATTGTAATAATATTTCTCTATAATACTGTCAAATAATTGCAGTCTTGTTGAGCAAGAGACTTTTTCAAAAACATTAAAAATCTTACCGACCCCAAATGTTTGGTTTATAGAGTACATTTATAGAATATATTTTTTCTGGTGGGTACAAAACAGATTAGTCATTCTCACAATTTGAAGAAAAATGCTATCATGCTACTTGCTATCCGCTATCATGCTATCCGCTATCATGTTACTTTGGTGAGTTTAACTCTGCATTGAATTAACAACAACATTCAATGCATCACAGAAAACCAAGTGTTTTTTTTTTTTACCAAGTTTGCAAAGCATGAAAATTATCAGTAAAAGATCAATAAGTTTAATATGTAGTGACAATTTAGAATCTGACAGTTTTTCTTGCGTTTATCAACTGGCCTAAAAATCCCTCACACACATCCCTGGCCTACAGTTCATATTTTTGAACACTACAGTCCTGCTTTACAGTTTAAAAAGCCTGTCACCTTTTCATAAAGGCATTGCCTGTGTGTTTATTCTTAAATGTGCGTGTGCATTAGCTGGACTAGCCTAAAAATTATTTGATTTTTGCATAATTTAAGATAAAGATTTTGACACAAAACTCTCTCATATTTGAAATATATTATTTAAACTTAATTTCAGTCATTAGCAATAGCTGCCCAAAAAACACAAGCAAGGTCATAAAACACGGGCTCATGATGTTAGTACTTCCTGCTTTTAACCGCAGGCCCTTCATCTTTGATCTTGTGCTCATTATACTGTATTTTCGACTTAACCTTCAACAAAAAATCGCATGTGCGCTTTGGGAGGAGCGAGTCTGTACAATTTAACCATGATTTGTTGAATACAAGGAGCCCCGGCCAACCAAAAGGCAACAGTGAAAGTTCATATTAAAAGCTGAGATTGAGGAGCCTCTCTCCCCTCCTAAAGGCATTTGAATTTCTCTGGATTCGTTATGGCGCTGTGATCACGAACGTGTAACGTGCATTCCCCCAGCTTTTTTCCTCCCTCCCCCCTTTCTTTTCTATTACTCCTCCTTTTTTGTGCTGAAAATTGGTTTTTGCCCGATGTTTGCTTTTTTGGCGAGTAGCGGTGGATTATACGCACTCTATCAGGACCGAATTAAACAAACAGCTGTGGGATAATTGAGGGGGAAATGAATTCTCGCACAGGCGTGAGGAAGGTGCCGACGTGAGCTGCATGCCAGCGCCGGGCCCCGCGTCCCACGTCAGACCCCTGCTCCAGCACCACCACGCCTGACGGGCACTCCAGGCTCACGGGCGCGATGCCAATTTAGACAAGTGTGCCCGAGGATGCCATCCTGCTCCGCATGGCAGATTCTCCTGTCAGGAGGACGTGCGAGTGAGTGAGTGAGTGCGTGTGTGTGTGTGTGTGTGTGTGTGTGTTAGAAAGGAGAGAGTAAGTGTGGGGGGTTATGGCCCAAGTGCTCCCCAATTCAATTTTCCCTCCACACACACACACACACACAATTAAATTCAGCCAGAGCCGGAGAGAGAGATGAGATCTGCCTTCATAATAGAGACTGTGTGTGTGTATCTGTGTGAGCGTGTGTGTCGGGGGGATTTTCAAATCCCTGCTTTTGCTTCACTGCATCTTTTCTTTTGAGGGATTCCTGAATATCTATGAAGAATAGCTCGTCCTTCATTCGGTGTATTCATTGACTTATTAGTCAACAGAGACCACGCTCAGGATTCTTGCATCTTTTTTCTGTGCGTGTTATTTCTGCTCATACAGAAATAGCTTTAAAACTGACCACTTTCCATTTCTCTTGCCATTCTAGGATCTGTATGAGAAGATTCTGGCCATAGAGAGACATCAGGACAAGATGAGAGATAAAGGTCTATTTACGTCAGACACCAAGCAAATGTGAGAACTTCAAAACTTCCTGCAAGAAAAACATTTACTTTTATGCGTTTAGCAGATGTTTTATCAAAAGCAATTGGTCAAAAAGCCAACAATATTTGTAACATACAACGCCAGACAGTACAACTAGATCGGAAAGTAAGCTAGAGAATTTTCGTTCTTTCCTCAAAATGATGCTTTGAATGGCTAAACTGTGTGTGTTTCCTCTCAGAATGCTGACTGGGAGCAGGTGGCTGTTAAAAGAGGAAATGGAGGAGCATCTGGTTGAGAACGTTTCAGATCAAGACGTAAGAACTGATACATCGATCGAATCCTATATAAAGTGTGTATTTCAGGATGAAAACACAAGAGGGTGCTGTTGGCTAACTAAGTGAATTGTGTTCTTTTGTGTAGTACGTGCGGTTGATCCAGCTGATGGAGAAGCTGTTGTCTATGCCCTACTGCTCTCTGGAGGAGGAGTTTGTGCTGAAGTTCCGCAGAAAGCTGGAGGTTCAGTCCAGTAAACAGGAGATTCCTGTGTTGCAGTACGACCCACAGGGAGTCGCTTTCAGCGTCGCTGATGGTACGACGTAATATCCACATCTCGAATACACAGGCTGATTAAATATGTTATTAGGTTTATTAGATTATTCGATTTTGCGAACACCATAAAAGCTTTTTTCCAACTCTACTGACCGAGTTGACTGAGATTCTGATAATAATTCTGAATCTGATTGTGATGCATTTATTCTGCACTTTCAATAGCAATGATAGCCATTTATATAAGGGAATTTATGAGAATATCTATTCAAAATGCCGTTTTTATGTCTCTCTGGTGCAATAGTGCATTAAATGAGTTCTCCAAATAAATATAGACGCATGAAAAATGTGTGAGCGTGAAGAGTTTATGACAAAAATATATTACTATTGCACAATATTATTCACAGGACAAACATTAATCAATTACTATAATATTGTGGTGGGTTCTAAACCATTGTGAATTGAAAGTTTAATATTTAAATATTAAATTGTCATTCAACCCATGTGCAGTATTAGTTTGCAGATCCTTAAATCCATTATTTTGTATTATAATTAATTATCTTTTTTTTTTTAAATGGTATTAATGTATTTGTTCATTTTTTAATTAGCTTTTATTGTTATATTTTCAGTTTTAGTTATTTTATGTGGTTTTGTCATTTTTATATATTTTTTGTTTCTAATTTTATTTTCATTTCAGATTTTGTCATTTAATACTGCAACTTCAACTTTTTCAGTTAATTGCTGCTAACTCAGTTAATATTTACATTTTATTTTATGTGTTTTATTATTTCAGCGGTGTGTTAAGATTCATTGTCAGGTTTGACATCATTCAAACACCATTTGTTTCTGTGTGTGTATTGTGACCCTGTATGATTATACTATTTTAGTATCAATGAGATACTATAATAGTTTTTATTAATATTTTAAATTAGTTTTTGTTTTTATATTGTCCATTTTATTTTTAATATTAGTTGTCAATTTAATTATTAATTTTAAAAGTCATTTTATGTTTTTGTCATTTTTAGTCATTTTGAATTTCAGTTTTAGTTATTTTAGTACATCAAGTTAAACAAAATTAAAATAAGAAATGTTGCCTTGGCAAATAGCTGAAATTAATTTAAAAAAGGTTTTCATATTTTATTTAACAAGTTAACATTTATTTTATTTCATGTAACAGTTTTTTTCCTTTAGTTTAACTATAATAAAAATGAGATTTGAGAGCAATCAACAGAGCTGTTGATTCTTATCTGTTCCCTACAACATGAGCGACCGTAAATGACAGAATTTTCATTTTTGGAAGAGCTATTCCTTCAAGTCTTGTGATCCTGCGAGTAAAATCAGAGAGATAAAGAATTTCTATTCTGCAAGGTTTCCGCTTGTCTCCGTTGATTCTCGCATAAAACTCTCTCTGTTGCTTCTGTACACACTCACTCTAGCTAAGTCTTCTTTTCTCTCTCTCCCTCTCCCTCTCTCTCGCTCTCCCTCCTTCCCACAGGCAGAAGGAAGTCAGCCAAAGCCAGTATCACCCTCAGAGACAACGGCTCTGGGAACGTCACAATCAACAGCAAGAACTACCTCCGCTACTTTCCCATACTACAAGACAGGTGTGTGTGTGTGCGCCTCAGTTATTCATTGCATCTTTATGAAAAGATCCTTTTAGCATATCAAGAGCTTGAATATTTGTTTTAACTTTAGTTAGTATACCATAAATTAGACCCGCACCAAAAGTGCTCAAATCCAGGATTTGTGGTTCAGGGTGCGTGGTGAGTGTTTTGAGTTTTTTTTTTTTAATGTGGTTGAAAAGTTAATTACACAGATGAGTGAGCCGGAGACCGGCTGCCCGCCCTTATCACTCCGTCCGCTTCACACAGACCTAATTGGAGCAGGAGGGGAGTGTTGCTCTGTGTCAGCACTGTGGGCCGTCCTGCAGGCGAGCACACACGCTTGCGTCGCGTCCTCTCAATAGTTCTTACGGTGGCGGGATTATCGCTTTGTCTAAATATGAGGATACAGTCCTCAATGGGGGATTTGCAGGAGTGTCATTCATACAGATGTTGAAAGCTTGAGTAGTCCAGTGGAGAGCAGGGCTCGCAAAATTTTAAAAATCGCTGGTAGCCCTTCGGGCAGGCACTCTTCAGATTTTGGTAGCCCAAAATGAATTTTACTAGCCCCAAAAAAATGACAATTTTTAATGTAGAAAATTGGTTAGGAGTCAAAACATCAATCAAAAACTTTTTCAAAACACAAATATCAGCAAGTGCGCAGCTCCGTTGTTAAGTCTGACAACGTTAAAAGTGTTAATTTTCTGATGGAATAATTCACATATTGAAGTGTAGCAATAAATAATAATAATAAGTAATAACAATACCAGACTTTTTTGAGGCAAGTAAATGGTGCTCTAATTATTTTATGCTGTTTATAGCGAGTATATGATGTTCAAGTCACCTTTATTTATGTAGCGCATTTTACCATACAGATTTGTTTGATTCAAAGCAGCTTTACAGTGATAGTGTGTTACTTAGCACATGGATTCAAACATTCTGACACGCAAAGTAAAGCATTCATGTCAAAGTGGTGCTTTAATTTTTATTGTGCATAGGCGTAATTTATGGGTGGGACATGTCCCCACCACTTTTTCTCAGGGTCGATATTGTCCCCCACCACTTTGTGAAACATTTCGAGGCACGGATGTACCTAATACAAATAAATGAAACATCTCCAGTTAACTAGCAGAGCATTCATTTAGTTCGTTATTATATAAGAGATCTAGCGCTGAAATGTGTTGTTTTTTAACTCAAGCTGAGCACTCATTGCCGATGCTATCAGTTGCATGGATACAGTGTTCTCTTGTGGCTCGCGCAGTCTTCACTCAGACGCGCGCTTCAATCTATCGCCGTTGCGGAGACTCTTCGTTCCGGTGAAATCACAAAACAAAATGCACACAAATGTGCCCCCCAGTATATATACTGTAACCACTGATGAACATATTCAGGTTTGATGAGAAAAAAAAAAATCTATATGTGTGTGGATTAGAACCCAGAACCTCTGACACGCTTGGCAAACGTTTTAACCTCAAGACCATTAATGTACACAAGCAAAAACGCTGATCTATGCATTTATTCACGTGAAAATTCTCTCATTAAAAGACTAATTAAACCCAATGTAACATTACTATTGAAATTGATTTCTAGACATCGTAATGCTATTTTTTTTCTCAAATTGTTATTTGAATTGTTACATATATAATGGGCCATTCCACCGAATGGGTGACATTTGCTTGTTGTAACTCTCCAAATTAAACTTGATTTTTTATCTTTTTTCAGCACTGAATCTAATACTACACATATTTAACTATTCAAACTGTGTGTTGGTCAATCTCAGCCAACTTTATTTTATTTTTTTTACAAGGTTTAAGCAGAAGATGGACACATATTTTCTCAGTCCTGTTACCGAAACTCATGTGCCATTTAAAAAGCATGTTTAAAAGCATGTCAATTAATTCCTTTGTTTTCCCCAGAAGAAAGTGTTTATTTTTTAAAGAAATTGTTGGTTATATGTTCAAATAATTGATATTTGTGAAAAAAAAAATCACTATATATTAAGGCAAGGTGTATTTTAATAAAAAACACAAAGCCATTTTTTCATTTTAAAGAAGACCGAACCCTCAAGTTTATAATTGTTTTAATTATTTAATTTATTAAACAATTGTATAAATGATGGACCAAACAAAACTGATAAAAACACTGGTTTAACTTTATTTAAAAAAAAAAGTAACAGGAATGAACACTTTGTAACAGGAATGAGCACTTGGTAACAGGAATGAGCGTCCATATGTGTGTGTATTGGAGGGAGTGTACATGACTGTGTGTGCATAAGATTTCTGTGTTGAAGTGATGTACTATGTGCTAGTAGTACTTCACAGAGAAGGAGGTGGAAAGAGAAAGAAGGAGAGAGAGAAGAAGAGAGATGGAGGGAGAAAGAGGGAAGTTAAGACAAAAAAGGGGGAAAAGAGAGGGTTGCGGGTGTGTTTCGATCCTTCCATTGCAATATGCCATAGGTGGGTGTTTCTGGCACCTGCATAGTATGGGTTTTCTCCATTTTCAACAAAATATAAGAAAGACAAAGACACAACGTTTAAGTCACCTCGTGGTGGACTGGCTTCCTGGAAGTATGGTGTTCACATTGTAAAACTAATGCTAATGTCTACAATATAAGTAAATGCAACCTTAAAACTAATAATTCAGGTGAATAGTATTATATAAACTAATATTTACCGTATTAAATCAACAAAACAGAGGACTCTACTCACTCCTGTTATTTTTCATATAAGCAACAGGACTGAAAGTAACAGGACTGAGTTTTTAAGAAAAAGTTATCAAATACATGCCATATGGTCACATAGCATACATGCTAACAGCATGAGTACACTGAGCAATTTCTAGTGACTTACCAAAAGTTCATATTTTTAAAATAAACAAATAAAATCTAAGAAATAATTTAGGTAACAGGACAGTATGTTGAGATTTACCTTCTCAGTCATAGTTAAAATTGCATCAAATATACAGAAATTAAAATGAGAGGACTTGCTTATGGTCTTTCCATTGCCTTCAGAAGATCCAGATGATGCAACTTCCTGTTGAAAATGTGTCTTGTGGAATATTCCAAGTTTTTCAGAGGGGGGATGTGTTAGGGTAACAGGACTGAGTGAAAACCCGGGGACACGACTAAAATTTGTATTTTATCTAAAATATTAGATAAAATATTTTTTTCTCATGAAAAAAAAAAACATTTTAAAGCATAGATTGGATATAAAGTCACACAACAATGCAAACAAATTAAGATTTCTGAAGGATTTTAATCATATTTCATGGTAAATTTTAGAGATAGAGAGTGGGGACATGCAGAAAATGCTATTTTTTAGTGTTCTATGTAGTTTTTATTAATGTTTTTAATTATACATTTTAAATTTGTAGTTAGCTTAATGTGCAGGACATTTTGCTTAATAATAAAATGTCTTAGTTAAATTTCATGCAATTTTATACATTTAATTTCCTGGGGACAGAAATGTCACCCTTTCGGTGGACAGACACACATGTCCCACCCACTTTTTAAAATAATAAAATAAAACCGGCACGGAGATTCATGAGAAATTGCGCTGTGGATAAATCAGCATGATTAAAGGGAGCAATTTGATTACACTATTTCAGATAGCCCGTCGGGCAGGCCGGTTTTGCATTTTGGTAGCCCGACTGGAAAACACAATAGCCCCGGGACGTCGGGCTAGCGATTTTGCAAGCCCTGGAGAGGAACGTTCTTAATTCTTCCTTTTCCTGGTTTCTTTCTCTCAGGGAGCAGCTGTTGTTTCCTCTGCACTTTGTGGACATGCTGGGCCGGTTTGACATCGAGGGCAGTGTGGAGGGCAGTGGTCACTCTGCTCAGGCTGGAGCTCTACGATTGGCCATCTCACGGGCGCTGCTCAGCTTTGTGTCTAAGGGACAAGTGGAAAAGATGAGGCAAGGTGTGACAAGAAGCCCATAACATCACAGTGTGCTAAACCATAAAAAGGGCAGAACATATATTTTAATAATTAGTAGTAATATTAGTCATTATTTTGGGGTCTTACCACATTGCTTTTTCCAGTTATTAATTTTACTTTTTTTTTTTACCAATAATTATGGGAGGTCTTAATATTCTTGTTAATATTTAGTTTAGTTTAATATTACACTGGCAGGTATATTAAAGGGATAGTTCACTCAAAATAAAATAAAAATTGTCATTACTTAACCAAGTTGTTTGAAACCTGTATGAGTTTCTCATGTTGAACACAACAGAAGATATTTTAAAGAATTTGGGTAATCAAACAGTTGACTGTAGCCACTGACTTCCATAGTAGGAAAAAATACTATTGAAGTCAATGGCTACCGTCAACTGTCTAGTTACCAACATTCTTCAGAATATCTTCTTTTTTGTTTAACAGAAGAAAGAAACTCATACAGGTTTGGAACAACGTGAAGGTGAACAAATGATGACAAAATTTTCATTTTTGGAGGAACTATCCCTTTAACTGCACTTGCTCTGCAAGGCCCAAACCACAGTTACCATCTTTACATCTAATATCTCTTTTCTCTGGTAGTCATGTCACAGATACTGTTAGTAGACTTGAAGTAGTAGAAAACGTTGTCGTCATCTGTTTTCTGTGATTACCCAAACAGCTGGCCTGCTGACCGCTGACCCCAGGATCAAGGAGAGGAAGAAACCAGGGCAGGAAGGAGCACGGAGAAAGTTCACATGGAAAAAGCGCTAAACAGGAAAGAGGCTAGGCAGGACTGGAAAATTGAGAGAGGACACAACTTCTCTTTCACTGGATTATTGGGTTTTTCCGTGGACAAATGTACCCTGCTGATCACAGATATTGAATAGAAACCAGCCCTATTGCTTTCATCAGTTAAAATTGACAAAACGTATCGCTGTTGGACATCTGTGAGCTGAAAGGAAACCTTTCTGTTGCTGACATTTAATTGTTTTTTTTCTGTTTGTTATTGTGTATATTAATGTTGGTAATATAAACATCTTTCAATAAACAATTTTTTTCATATGTGAATATTCCCAGGTTATTTTTTCAAAAATGAACCCAGCTGCCATGCATGGCATAGTGAGATTAGTTAGATTGTAATGCTTCAAATTACCACAAGAGGGCAGCCAAAATCTGCTTTTGAAATTAATTCACTTTTGACATTCATCTTGCTGTTTTCAGATTTATTTTGAAAATAAAAATTACAACAAGGGTTAAGGGCTTCTGCACCATTCTTATATTTATCATTTAACTCTGATTTTAGGAGTGGAGATGGGATTAGTGCTACATTTTCTGACAGGAATGTTGTTCCAAGATCAGCAAAATGTTGATCCAGGAATATGTCTGTCTTGGCAAAATCGTGTTGAATGGAGGTTAACTGCCAAAATATTTGTACAGTTCATTTTCACTGTATATAATTATTCAAATAATAGAGCTTTTTCATTTTCTCAATATAAATTCCTTGCATATTAATGTAACTATATTGTTCTAATGTAGCTATTTGGGCTTTTATTACATTGAGTAACTACAGCGTGTTCGCTAGACATTCAGTATTTTCAGAGCTAGTTTTATTTTAGTTTTGTAATCAAAAAACACATTACCCATTTAAAATCACTCACCTTTGAGAGAAAATTTATTTAAGATTTATTTGACAGGGACAAATGCATAAAACATTGCTTTATAATAAATACAAAGTACATGCCACGCATACAGGTTTCTAGCCATGACTAATTTGCAACCCCTGTCCCTGGTTAGGCTTATGAAATAAAACAGAAATTACAATATAGATACATGACAGCTACTGGTCACTACTGTATGCCAAAGCTTTAAACTGATAGTCCAAGAACAGAATATTATAAAATATTTAAAATAATAAAAGCCGAATAAGAGATATTCATCACATTCAAATATCTGGGGCACATAATTGAAAATGGTTTTGTCCTCCATCACATTACTTGGTAAATATCATGGTCAAGATTCTGCATTCTAGAGCAGTGTTCTGGAGGATGAAACATGCTAGTGTGCAAATATCAAGAAACATGAACCACTGCCCTCGTCGGTAACCATGACAGCAGTAAGAAGTCAGTGAGTTGGCATGAAAAACTGTCTGCATCATGACCTTTTAACCATTTGACACTTGAAAGTGCGTACTCAAATTGCAAGGTTTGGCTCTCTGACTCCAGTGGTGTTTTTGGTTAAGAGAAGACAGAAATGTGTTATGGATGAAAAGACTTTGGAGCGTTTCTGTGGGAATTTTTGCCTATTCATCCAGTAAAACATTTGTGAGGTCAGGCATCAATGTTGGATAAGGAGGCCTGGGTTGCATTTACCATTCCAGTTCATCCCAAAGGTTTATATGAGGTTGAGTTCAGGGCTCTGTGCGGGCCAGTCAAGTTCTCCCACACCAAACTCATCTAACCATGTCTCTATGGACCTTGTTTTTACACTGAGGCACAGTCATGCTGGAATAGAAAAGGGCCTTCCCCAAACTGTTCCCACAAAGCTGGAAGCATTGTCCAAAATGATCTTGGTATGCTGAAGCATTAAGGTTTCCCTTCACTGGAAATATGCCAAATGTAGTTTGTACATGTATAATGGTATGGGGTTGTTTATCAGGGTTTGGGCTGGACTGGGCCCCTACCCCTGATAAACAACTTCATAGCAACCATTATACTATACAAACTTTACAGTTGGCACAATGCAGTCAGACCGGTAACGTTCTTCTGGCATCCGGCAAACCCAGACTCACCCATCAAACTGCCAAACAGAGGAACGTGAATCGTCACTCCACAGAACACATTTCCATTTGCTCCAGAGTTCAGTGGTGGCATGCTTTACACCACACCATCTGACGCTTGGCATTGTACTTGGTTAAGTGAGGCTCACATGCAGCCGCTCAGCCATGGAAACCCATTCCATGAAGCCCGCCGCACAGTTTTTATGCTGATATTAATGCCAATGGAGGCCGCCAAAATCCAACCATCTCCTCCTCGTGGCGGCGGCTGGAAACGAGTGCCTCGGTACTCGGCTAACGATGGCTCTGGTCTCAGCGACAGATGGAGCGACACATCGGCTGGGTGATTTTGGTCGCATCAAATGGCAGCACAATCCCGAGTACCTGATCAAGCTAGGGCGTTCCCCGTAGGCGACGCGCGCCCTCTTCGCCCGGATGGCGTGGGAAGTGTGCTAGGGCTCCCTGCCCATGGACGGGGCAGGCTAAAGAAGCTAGTCCAAAGGATCCGATTGGTGACCATCAACATCGGCACACTGACTGCACGTAGCCGCGAACTGGCTGACGTCCTCAAGAACCGCCGCATCGACATCGTGTGCATACAAGAGACGAAATGGAAAGGTACAAAAGCCAAGGACATCAGCGAAGGATACAAACTCATCTACTACGGTATCAACCCGAAGCGGAATGGAGTCGCAGTGGCCGTCAACCAGCAATTCCGGAACCAGATCACCAATGTCTCGAACATCTCAGACCGCATTATCTCCATCAAGATCGTCTCCGGCTCGATCACCACCATCTGTGTCGTCTGCTGCTACGCCCCCCAAACTGGCTGCACCGACGAGGACAAGGATAAATTCTGGGGAAATCTGGATGCACATCTGCGGACTGTGGAACCAGAGGAGTACTTGTTCATCGGTGGAGACCTAATCGGTGGAGACCTAAATGGGCACATAGGCTCAGCGAGACATAGCTACGAACAAGTACATGGTGGACAGGGACATGGTACCCGCAACAACGATGGCCGCCGCATCCTGGACTGCGCCGAGGCCCACGACCTCGCCATCGCAAATACGTTTTTCAAGAAGAGGCCCACCCACTTGGCCACCTACAACAGCGGTGGAATCGCGACACAGATCGACTACTGGATGCTCCGTCGCCGCGACCTCAAGCTCGCCCTCCTACGCCTTAACCTACAGCGGCAACCCCAGGTGCGCAAGACGGGGCCTGAACGAATCAAGTGGTGGAAGTGGAGTGAACACAAGAGCCAGCTGGCAGCAGCCTTTGGCGACCTCAACATCAATCTCTGTCAACCAGCAGAAGCCATGTGGAGTGAGATTACCACTCAAATCCACACCATCACCACTGAGGTCCTTGGTAAGACGAAGCCAGGAAGATTTATCGACAAAGCAGTCTGGTGGTGGACTGAAGAAGTGCAAGTGGCGATCAAGGCAAAGAAGATGGCCTACAAGAACTGGTTCCGAATGCGACAGCCCGCTGACCTCGACCGATACAAGACCCTGAAGTCTGCGGCGAAAAGGGCAGTGGCCACCACCAAGGCAAAGCACCTCGGCGAGCTGTATGACGAGCTGGATACATCAGAGGGGGCAAACAAGATCTACCGCCTAGCCAGCTCCCGTCACCAGTCCACACAAGCCATCGCCCAAGTAGCCACCATCAAGGACGTCAACCACTGTCTGCTGCAGGACCCACCAGCCATTCTCCAGCGATGGCACGACTACTTTTCCGGGATCTCCAATGAAGAGTTCCAACACCCCCCAATACCAAGCATGGACCCCGCCGCTGGACCAGTCCCACCAATCACCACCACCGAAGTGTCACAGGCTGTCAAGAAGATGAAAAACAGGAAGGCAACTGGACCCGATGACGTTCCTGCCGAAGCCTGGAAACTCGAGGGACACGGAGGCGCAGAAATCCTCACACTACTCTTCAACCAAATCATTGCCGACAACAAGCCTCCCCAAGCCTGGACAACATGCACCACGGTGCCGATCTGGAAGGGTAAGGGGGATATCAGCGAGTGCACCGACTACCTGCCAATCCGATTTCTATGTCATACGATGAAGATATTTGAGCGCGTCCTGGACTCCCGCCTACGCTCTATCACCAGTATCAAGCCAAACCAATGCGGCTTTGTCAAGTGCTCTGGAACCACAGATGCCATCCACGCCTTGCTAATGTAGAGGCACAGGGAGAAGAACATACCGGTCCATATGGCCTTCCTCGATTTGGAGAAAGCTTTTGACAGAGTTCCCCACGACCTCATATGGAGAGCACTTCGATCGCACCAAGTCCCGGAAGAGTGTGTGCGCTGGACCCAACTCCTCTACCAAGGTGCCACAAGCAGCATCCGGTGCCCTGTGGGAACCTCGCCACCATTTGACATCCGGGTTGGCGTACACCAGGGATCAGCTCTATCACCGCTGCTTTTCATCCTCTGCATGGATACAGCAACAGCCGACATCCAAACGAACCACCCATGGACGCTGCTGTACGCCGACGACGTCTTCCTCGCCAAAGAGACCCGCCAGGAACTCACCGCCCAAGTGCAACAGTGGAACGACCACCTTGGCGAAAGCGGCCTCAAGCTCAACCTGGATAAAACGGAATACATGGAAGGTGGCGCTCAAACCGACGGCACAATCACCATCAATGGGAAGGACCTGAAGAAAGTGGAGCAGTTCAAGTACCTTGGCTCCACCCTCTCGGCCAATGGTGAAAACCTGCCAAACACCAGAGCAACAGTCAACGCTGCCTGGATGAAGTGGCGACAGGTCACTGGTGTCCTCTGCGATCGACGCATGCCCACCCACCTCAAGGCAAAGGTTTACAAGACGGTAGTTCGCCCAGTCGCCCTCTATGGAGCAGAATGCTGGCCTGCAACCACGAACACGAACGAACAGGCCCTCCACACTTTGGAGATGCGTATGCTCAGATGGACACAGGGACTGACCTGACTGGACCACGTTATGAATGAGGATGTCAGAAAGATCATGGGAGTAGCACCAATCACGGAGAAGATGCGAGAAGCCCGCTTCCGATGGTACGGCCATGTGATCCGCAGTGACAAAGAGTCAGTGGCGAGAAGAGCACTGCGGCTCAGCCCTGAGGGGAAAAGGGCACGCGGAAGACCGAAAAAGAGGTGGATGGACCGAATCAAGGAAGACATGAAACACATGGATGCCGCCCCCGTGGATGCCTTGGACCGGAGAAAGTGGAGAAAGGCTTGCCGACAAGCGGACCCTGCACCTTCATGGGACAGACGCTAGAAAAAAAAAAAAAAAAAAAGGATTTATGCCAATGGAAGTTTGGAACTCTTCAGCTATGGAATTAGTGTTGCCACCTTTACGCACCATGCTCCTCAGCACTCGATGACCTCACTCTGTGAATTTTACGTGTTCTTCTGCTTCATGGCTGCTTTAGTTGCCACTGTTCCTACACACTTCCACTTTCCAATAATACCACTTACAGTTGACTGTGGAATATATAGCATAAATCACATACTGACTCATTGCAAAGGTGGCATCCTATCATAGTACCATGCTTTAATATAACTGAATTTCAAAACAACCTTTTTCACAAATGTTTATAAATGTAGACTGCCTACAGTAGCTGGGTGCTTGATTTTATAGACCTGTGACAATGAGTCTGATTGAAACACCTGATTTCAAGAAATAAGGGACGTGTCCAAATAATTTTGTCCATGTTTAACCTATATATATATATATATATATATATATATATATATATATATATGGTAACACTTTAGGGTTCTCACTATAAACTAGTTGCTCATTAGCATGCATGTATTAAGATATTGGCCGTTTAATAATACTTATAAAGCACATATTAATGCCTTATTGTGAATGACCATATTCTACTTCCCTTAATCCTACCCAATACCTAAACTTAAACTCTAATTACTGCTTATTAATAGTAAGATAGATGTTGAGGCAAAAGTCGTAGTCAATAGTGAGAATTGGACCCTAATCAAACCATATGAATCATACTTGATGAACTTGCGAAATTGATTTTTCCTTTTTTCCCCATTCCTCAGGCTGCAGCATCTGTCAGTCATATGATGCTTCTGCAAAGATGTTGGCTTGATAAACACAAGAAAACAAATGGAACAGGGGGCTGTTCCATAAATGAAGCTTAGAAAAGCAGGGATTAAACTCCAAACCCGGACTTGAATGAGCCTAACAAATAAGTTGGGGCTAAAGTGGTTCCATAAAAGGTAATTGAAGTTAACGCAATCTCACTAATTTGATCCAGGTTTATCTAGTCTAGATAATTGCGTGTGCACGCGTTTCTGAAGCAGCCCTGTCGATCGTGGATCAAATCGATCCACCATCAAACAGCGTATATTTTGTGCTGTTTTATGCGTTTGTGACATGTTCCCCCAGTTATATTCTCCAACTGTAAATGTTAGAAAGTCGTGCAAATGTATCCATTTTGCTGCTAATCTTCATATTGAACGAGCGCGCCAAATAGGAGCGCAATAATTCTGACTAAAATATATATTTTGCTTGGAAAATTAATATGCGATATTTTATAAGACTAGAAATATCTTCTAATTATAATAATTTCTCTTTAGGATGTTGGATAAGTTGCAGTGAACTTCTAGCTCATTACACTCATATATTTTATGCTTGTAATAAAAAAAAAGAAATTGAACAGAAGTAGCCTAATTCAGGGAAGAATTTTTTTAAGAAACTAAATATATAAAGATACAAAATATAGTTTTGGGTATAGGACCTATGCTACTTTATAAAGATGATATATACTTATTTAGAATGCTGAGAATTACAGCTTTTAATGTAATAATTTTTTTGAGAAAGCAAGAATCCCCAGTTTTAAATGAGTGGTTAGATTTAGTTTCTAAAGTACATTATGGAGAGGATAACATTAAATTAAGAACAAATGTATACATTTTGAAAAGATATGTGCAACTCTAAAATCAAAGAATATTCCATAAAATAAAGGAATATATATTGGCCTACATTAACTATATTTATGTAACCTTCCCTTTTATTTCTAGTTATTTGTTATTTTATTTATTTACTTATTTAATATTGAATATTTGATATTTAAATAATATTACTTGAATAACTATTAGGAATTATGTGTCATTCATTATAAGAGTTTGATACATGTGAATGTTATATTTTTATTAATATTTATTTATTGTTTTATTTATATATATGGGTTGGTATTATCACAAAAGAAAAAAAAAAGTAGAAGGAAAAATAAGGAATATTTATTGGGGGAAAATATGATGTCTTTAAAAGGAACTGTCCATTTGTATAATTGTGTTAAATGTGTTTGAATTGAAAGACATAATAAAGTACATAATATATATATATATATATATATATATATATATATATATATATATATATATATATATATATATATATATATAAATATATATATATATAAGAGACAGTGTAGAGAAAGAATTCTCTGATAACCGAGGCACTCCTTAATTAAAATGTCTTTATTACAAAAATGACATGTCCTAAACGGACAACTTTAAAACGCCTTATATATGTGTCCATATAGCCTTATTTAAGTTGATTTTCTGTATACTGTGTATTTATAAAGTCCAATAATGGTATTAGAGACTGTCAGTGGTAATATCATTGTGTTCTTGTCGGTCAGTGTTGAGGATCTGTGTAACAACTGAGGCTTAGCCTGACAGTTAGCCTGCCCGTTAGCCTGCCCTGGACCAGGCTAGTTTCCCAGCATAAGTTGTCAGGGTAACTGAGTTTGAACTTTTTTAAGTTTGATTTATGAAACCGAATCTACCAAAAATAAGCCTGACTAACCGAAATAAGCCTGGCTTATACTCTAATCTTGGTTTATGGAACAGCCCCCTGGTCGAGCCATTTGGCTCTTCTGTCTTTCTGTTAGTCTCTTTACATTAAGTACATCATCATAAACAGTATGCTCTATTCATGTAGGCATAGTCGTTTATTAAAATGGACGTCTTTACATTTTGTACATTCCACCCACACCGGCATTGATTTACAAAGCAACAAACAGTTATTAATACAGTATGTACACACCAGTATCCATGTATATTTATATGTATAAAATACTTAAAGTGGATGTAAAGAGATGTAGAGGATTTCCATTTAGTTGCTCAAGCTGAAAAATTTAAAGTCTCACTTCAGACAGGAGGAAAAATTTGGTTGCATGTTTTCTGGGAGAAACGAGAAACAGCAAATCAAAGCCAAGACTAAATAGCACACAAACTTTCCTACAACGGCATTTCAAGAGTGGAACTTGTGCTGGATCCACCGCCCAAGATTGTGTACAATAGTATTTAAATAATTTAACTGTGAAAATTAGTTTGGATACAATTTACCATTATCCTTGCAGCCAATGATCACTATAATAAATTTTATATTTTCACTTGCTAAACTGTTTCTGTAAAAAACATCAAGCAACCAGTCATCCTACCGTTCCTTGGTTATAGCAGAGGACATTTTTAGTATTTATTAAGTAGTAGGCAGTGTTTCTTTATGCTTTTTTCCCCTTCACTTATTCCACCTTTAAAATCCCACTATTTTCACTTTCACAGAGAAAATATTTCAGATACTTAGAATAATCTGTAACCTCATATTTGAATCAGGGAAAACCCTCTGCAGCGATTGCTGCTACTGTGCTTCCCCAAAAAACAACAATGTAATTGATCATGTTAAAATATTTTTTGATCTTTAAAATCACAGCTTAGCATTAAGACATGAGGACTCACATCCACATCACCACATGCATATTAGAAACAAATATTTTGGATGTTATAAGCAACTTTAGCATTTAGTTATAGCATGTACACAAACACAGCACAGCCTGAGTCCATTGGTTTGTTTGATATGGCAACCATTTTTTAACTAAATATCACTTTGTATCTTAAACTTGTCTTTAAAGGGATATATCAAGCCAAAACAACCTTGGGAAAGGGGAGAGAGAGCGAGATAATAATAATAATATTTTTCTTGGGTTGTGCTAATTAATCATAGACTTTCATTAAATAATTTTACATAACACTGATGTAACTTTGAAGTTACCCAGATCAGACTGTGGCTAGAAGATGAACATGGAAATTCTGGAAAATCTTCCCTTTTTATCTCAGAAAATGACTATTAAATGGTTTAAAAGAGCTATGATGACCACAAACCATATTCATGATGACATTATGAAAATAATTAGTTTTCTTTTCAAGTATTTCTCTCTTATATGAAAATAATCATGATGCAATCACTTAAGGCTATAACCCGTCACTCTCTGAGAACAGAGAAAGTGACTTTGGTGTTTGTTTAATGAAAACTATTGATCGGCCAAATCGCATAAACCAATTTTTGATAAGTCTGCTCACAGGGCACAGATAGTCAAGACACTAGCATTTTGACCTCAAACAGTTTGCAAATAATAGTTAGTTAACATGGATACCACCCACTTAAAAGCTAAATATTTCAAGACAGCCACTGGACCAGTCAAAAGGCAATGCCAAAAAGATCAACCAGTAGACAGTCTTTTTTTTTTTTTTTTTTTTTGAGGGAGGGGGGGGGGGGGGGGGATTCATTGTCAGTGTTGTATGTATGGAATAAATAGTATCTCAAACTCCCAAACACTTATTTGTTGACTGACTCCCTCACACACAGGGAAAGCAGGTCCTGCTCTTGCGAGGGCTCTGAACAGTTGCCCAATGCACTCAGCCTTCTCATGTGTGCGGTACAGGTGTAACGCCAGAATTTGTCGCCTGCCCCACAGATCGGCTTCATGTGTGATTGCTGCGGTGGGCATTTTCATGTTGGCGCTTTGGCAAGTCCATGGCTTTCTTGGCGACACAGTGAATGTGGACCGGCGTTCCCCCAGGCAAGCAGGCGCAGTCTGGCTCGCTGAAGTTGTTGTGGCACAGCTGGCATCCCTTCTTTTCAGACACTAATATTGGGCCGCCTCGATACTTCAGCTGTGCAACACAGAATGCAGGGGTAGTGGGTCAATGACATGCACTGTAGTGGTCAAGTATGTGTATATGTATGTATGTATGTACAGTATGCATGTATGTATGTGGCTTTGATAAACAAAATAAAATGTGTACACTAAAATAAAACAAAATAAATCTACTGTTTATAAGTTTGGGGTCAGCATTACATTTACCAAAAGTGACAGGAAAGACATTTACATTGTTACAAAAGATTTCTATTTCAAATTATTTTTTGAAACCGGTTTTCAAAATTGATAATAGCAAGAAATGTTTCACAAGCATCAAATCAGCATATTAGAATAATTTCCGAAGGATCATGTGACACTGAAGACTGGAGTCCCTGAACATTTGAACAGTAGTGTATAGAGTACACAAGTAAATATTTAAATATTTGTAAAACTTTTTTTAAATGATTGGTCCATTTCATACAAATATCATGAATTATCAAATTCACACTGCATGACTTTTTTTTGCAACCTGAACTAATTTTGCCTCCCTTAAAATATGAGATAATTTGACCTTTTTATGACAACTTATTGACCTTGACTTTACCATATGACTTTTTCCAACAAATATTTTCCCAAATAGGGTTTCATTTCTTTTCCCTAAGAAATAATAATAAAAGATTATGTCAGACTACTATTTAGGTTTTATTTTCAATTATTTAATTATTTTTAATGTGTTTTTCCCCCCTCTGATATCTAGACAGTTGTATCACCCTGACATTTTTTTACTTTATGCCCAGCAAAATATCTAAATGAAATTTGACAGACATGCGAGTGAGGTTACTCTACAGGTAAAAATATAGAAGTGCCCGGCCCACTGTTTTTGCCTTTATTGAGAACTGTATAGTACAGAGAACTGATAAGACATGAAGTGGGAGAGAAAGGGGGACAGGAACAAGAAAGGTCCCTAAGCCGGGACTTGAACTCGGGTCACCCCGAACCGTAGCTACATGTCGAAGCACTGCCCACAAGACAGGCTACAAAACAATTCATGAGAACTCACCCTGTCATGCTGAAGCTGGAGGTTTTGTGCCCGGGCCAGCCCCACTGCAACCTGGGAAGTGCAGCGTGCATGTACACTAGCCCTCAGCGCCCCACACAGGAAAGGACGGAGTAACGGTAGAGACCACTCCTCTGGAAGGAGCTTTAACACATGCACTGCGTCAAAATCTTCAGCATGTCGGTTAAGCAGGTCGACTGCAGCTATTGTTTGTGCCCCTCCCGGTAAATCCGGGTCCAAGTAAACGCTCAAGAGTTGGTGGAAAAGCTTCTGACGGTAGGACCGGTCCTGAGATGCAGAGGCCCAAGAGCAGTATTCCTCGGCCGCAGGCGAGTCTTTGAGCTGGTGCACTAGAATCTGCAAGGCCTTGTCATGTTCTTCTAACTTTCCATGAAGTGTAGCTCGCTCAAGTAGCAGCAGCTCGGAGTCCTGAATTTTACCTACAAGCACAAGCAGATCAAACCATTTTTAGCTCTTAACACTAGGCATACACATATATTGCGATTTCAATTTCAACTGCGATATGATAAATACTGTTGTCTCATAAAAATCTCATATGGCATCACTTAAAAGAAAATCAGAATAGAAAAACAAAAATCACATTGAAATAGTGTGTGGAAAACTAACAATCAATGCCTTTTGCTCACTCTACTACCATATAGTTACTTTGTAAAAGGATCAGTTTAGAAATATTTCAGTATATAACGAGTTCACTTTGCATTCACTAATCTTTTTTAAATTCAATTAAATTAATATTGTGTCAGTCCATTTTACATTCACCATTGTTTTTGGAACCAAATCAGCGTGAATTTATTAGTATTATTTGTATTATTATCACCATAGCCCTAACTATAAAACACAGGGAAGGAAAGAAATTACATTTCTAACGTAATATTTTTGTACTACACAAATTATTATAGCCTATATTTATTTATTTTTTGCTTTACAGTATTACAGTACTAATATATTTGTCTTAATTGCCTTTACTTTCATGCATTATTTTGCAGTAAAAACAAAGTTCCTTTAAGTTTCTGTGTATAATTGACAATGGATTTAATGTTACTCATTACAAATCTAGTGAAATGCTGTATACCTCCGTCAATAGTAATGTTTGAAATTAAACAAATGTAAAAAAGTGCTTTCTCAATGCACAGTTTTTGTTTAGCAGCATTATTGCAAAGCATTTACTGGTAACACAAAACCTGAAAAGAAAGAAATTATTATTCTTATTAATGGTCAAATGCAACAAGACATATCTGCAAACCCAAAGATCACTAGAATTTTATGCATAGATCAACACCTATCCGCTCAACCTCTGCTGTCGGTGCCCTTTTCGCAAAGGGACAATTAATTATACTGCAATCACAGGATCAAAAGTCTTGTGTATATTGGAGAAGAGGCACAGGCATCCAGCTACTGGGTACCTACCTAGTAGTAACTGGACTCTGCAGAGATTGGACTCTTTCAGTAACCGTTGTAGTTTCTGGCGGGCAGCAGACAGTTGTTCCTCATTGGCTGATGGTCGTGATATCAAGCCCAGGACTTTGTCTGCATACAGCACGGCCAGATGTGTGTGATACTTTTCTTTCTGTAATAACAGACACAACACTCAAAAGAGCTTTTTCATACTGCGCTTAACCCCAGGATATCATCGTTCTATACACCAAAACAAGATTAGCACTGCGTTGTGGTTTTTTACCACGCATTGCAGTGCCTAACAAGTACAGCGACGATACAATTGTTATACTAGTTGCTTAGCAACAGACAACAAATCATGTGCCACATGTAGGGACTGGGCGAGGGGTGAATCTGAATAACTAAATACATTAACTAAATACATCCTAGCTAAAATCCCAAAGCCTTCAGGCCCAAAAAGCCGGGATGTAAATTAACATATACGCCCACACACACACTCACAACCACACACGCATCCCCCACAAGTGAAGCCCGCTCAGGACAGAGCGTGGTGTCCAGTTACGAGACATTTTTATGACTGACTGGAATGTCCCAAAGAAGGATTCTAAAGAGAAAGAAAATTCTCTTTTTACCAGACATTTAACCAGATATATTCGATGTGTTTTTATGTGTGTCTATTTGCCCATGTCACATTGGAATGACTATGATTTTATCGTAGCTTAAAGTGAATTATAAATACCTTCATTATGCATTTTAAATATAACTGTCTATTCCCAGAACTTGTACACATAGTTCTGTACACCTCCAGAATGCTTTCGGTGTGATCAATCAGAATACGTACAGTAATATCCAGTAAAATATAGTTTACTATGTTTTCCATCTTTGGAGAGAAAAGAGACCAAAACTAACATCACTGGAGTTCTTAGATAACAGCGTTTACGACCCAAAGGAATGTTCACAGAACTGTGGCTCTCTCTGAATTCTAACCAAGGAGGAGAAATGAATCCTGTATTCATTTATATATATATATGCTATTATATATCCACTTGAGAATTGTATGAACAATGTATCTAAGTTCCCTATTTCATGAGTTGCCTTTTTGTGGTTTGGTCCATGTTTCTCGACAACTCTAATGGGATAATGTTTCAAACTTTGCCAACTAATGTTTAACCAAATCCATTTGTGGCAAGTTTGGTCTTGATAAACTCCAATTTTCATTCCCCATTTGTTAATTGACATTACATTTTGCTAAACTTTGTGACACATTAGTATTATAAGAATTGTGAAGATTCTTCTCTTAAACACCCAATGAAACTAGAGATTTAAATGCCTGGTTATAACACAAAGGGTCATAAAATCTCCCTCCAAAGGGACAGCTCCTGATTGGACCCGCTTCCAAAAGAAGGCGGAAACGTCAGGTCTTCAAAAGGACTGAATACCAGTTTATCCCCCTCTTACTTCTCTTGTCCTCGTGTCATAATGTAACGTCTCGCTCCGGGCAAGCTCTTCGCCTTTCTTTTATTTGTTTCTAGTTTAGTTTGTGTTTTTTCAGTCTTAGATAAGTCTCCGTGTTTAATTCCAATAGACGAGTGAAAAGAACACCGCGTGACATATCTCTTCAGCAAATCCATCTACAAGGGACCTTTAAACGAGCGCGCGCTCGCTTTGAAGGAGAAACACGCGCACGTGACGCGCCGGACCGAGAGGCACACACGCTTCTTCACAAGCCATGCAAAGAATTACCTGTGCAAGTATCCGTGTTTGTTCACGCTTTTAAGATTTGTTGAAGTCTCGTTGTCTCTCAAAATTCTGTTGTCTATGTGAATTTGCTATTTAGAAAGATCCTCGGGTCTTTCTAAACTCCCTCTTGCATAACTGCAACTCTCTACATTTCCTCTCTCTCTCTGTCTCTATGCATTTCTCGTTCATCGATGCCTTATCGTGTTTTGTTGTTTATTATGTTTGTAAATACATATATCCCATGTAACCGTAGTAAATACATAAGTAGTTCTGCCTTATTAAATTAATTATATTCATTTGATTGATGTACTGCTTTTTGCTCACTTTCAAGTCCCTTAAGTGTCAAAAGATCTTACAAGCTTACAAATTAAAGATACTTTACAGAGTATTTGCTTATAGGGCAGGAAACCCAATTCTTGTGGCCACAGAATTGCTTTTCCTGAAATCCTATAAAGTAGGATGATATTGTGGATCCCCACAAATATTATTCTGACAATTGAGCTAATTAATTTTGCCTGTTTTGTAGGACGTGGTACGTGTAATTAATTACAATCAACTTGTGGTTAATTGCAAGGATACACATGCATGCAGGTAAAATGACACATCATCCCTTATCAGGAGATTTATTAACATGTAAGACTGATCTAATCCAAACATGTATGAATAATTATGAATTACCAATTATTAATTATGATATGCAAATCCCCCACGGATTAGATCCGCCCCTGAGTCTTTACACACATATTAATGTGCTTTGGACAGTCATGGAAACGTGGCGCACTGTATAAACAGTAGTTACCCCGGATAAATTATGAGCAATATGAAACGAAGGAAGACAACCCAGGACTCCGTTTACCCAGGGTTAACTAGCATGAAAAGCCCTAAAGAGTTGGGCAACCTTTTAGCATATAGTAGGCACAGCACTTGACTAAAGAATCAATAATGCTTTGGTAGTGATGCTATTACCTGCAATTTCTTCTCTAGCACCAGGTGTTCCAGGTAGAGCAGAAGGGCCTGACTGTGTTTCTCCAAATACGAAATCACATCATGTGGGTTTAACTGCCCCAACTTCTCCTCTGAGGTAGGCCTTTTGGTGAAGATTTGCACACCAATCTGAAGGTGATCCAAAAGATAGAGACAGTTAGTCAATTACACCCACTAGAACAGTGTTACTCATTGCGCGGCTCGCAAGCCTCATGCGGCTCGCCAAGCTTTCATTTGTGGCTCGCATGGCGGTAAATAATACAGTGATATGATCAAGCAGTCACTACAGATATTTCATAAAAAACATTTAAAAAGAGGTAGGACTATAACATAACACATTAAAAACTCAAAGTGTCAGCTCTATTTTCAAATAATTTCGATCGGATTGAAAGGGGTGGTTTATCGAGAGAACATGTTCACTTGATCGATTGAAAACCGAAACTGATAGGACGCCGTCCGTCGCGCTGAACGAGCTGTTCTTCTGATGAATAAAGTGTCGTATAAACGAGTGTCCCGTCGTTCTATAATTCTCCTTTCACTCAGTATCTGTGAAGTGAAGCAGGACAACGGCTCACCAGTCCTTGTTTCAGATTCTCGTCCACAGACGACTGATTTTGGGCATTTTTACTGCGTGATCAATAGGCTACAAACAGAACGGCATAACGGTTCATCATAGTCTACAAATTATGACCAGAATTTGATATTAAGTCTGCTGTTTAAAACAAATAAAGAACCAATGTAGGAAAATGGTTATTACGCGACAACAGCGGGAAACTTTGTATATTTGTGCAGTGTGCGAATGTCAAAAAACCTATTCCCAATTTGAATCTTTTGACTTATAAACGTGCACATCACCCCGATCATGCATCATATCACGATGTTAAGCATTCATGTAAACTACAATACATTCAGATTAATCAATCAGAATGAATTCAGACCGATTGAAACAAAAGTTGTGCATGTAAACATATCCAGTCCCTGCGGAGTTGCCAGTTATGGCGGTATTTCCAGCTCTTAACGCCACATGTGCTCTTGGATGATTAGATACATGAGGGGCTAATGTAGAAAAAAATAACTTAATGTCATTCTGGGATGAATCTATTCTGGAAATCCTGCTTTTTTTGTCATTAAGGGAAATCATCTTGTCTCAGTTACAAATTTGACTGGTAAATCATTAAAAAAAAAAAATATTTATTGCATTGCATATTGAATGTTCAGGGGTGACATATTAATAAACAGACATGATATTTATGACTGGATGTAACTTTTTATACTTTCCTGTAAAAATGGCTCTGCTACTGACTTTGTCCTATCAGTGCGGCTCTCATGAAAAAAATAGTGAAGACCACTGCTCTAGAATATTCTGTAGATAACCGATAAAGCTCTCTCTCACCTAAAATAGTTCATTACAATGAGGATGAAGTACACACCTTTTGGTCTTTCTGTAGTGCCCAGTCTGCATGCCGCCACACAAGGTCAAGGTTGGAGCAGAAACTAAGAAAATCCACAACATATTCAAACAGATCTGGTCGTGTTGAGTCTTGGAGATCTCCATTGACAATCTTAACCCACATCTACAACAGGACAGGATAAAAAAAAAAAAAAAAAAACTCTTAATCATCCATTACTTGAGAGCACATCCAATTGTAAGGTTCTTAAATAGAACTGCATCTTGCTTAACATGAATATTCCAGATCACTCTCACACTCTCACACTCTCTCTCTCACACACACACACACACACACACACACACACACACACACACACACACACACACACACACACACACACACACACAATTTACTACTGATTTATTACTGCTACTTTTTAACTGGTCATGACAAACTGAAACACTGTAATTACAGTACATTTAGACAGAGAAGATTGGGAAGCAATTTCATCACACATGAAAGTGTATTTACGCACATGAACACCACCACAATGTCGTAAATACGAGTGGGAAGTCCGGGATTATCTTCAAGCCCCAAATTTATCGAGTTGTGGGCGTCAGTGAGAAACATTGCATAATACCATAATATTTAAAGGTATTTAGCAGTGATATTGTCAGGCTTTTCTATTTACAGTGAAGTAAGCTAATTGCCTGCACAGAATATCATGGCATTATAATATAACAATGTAATATATACGATAAAGTGTGCAGTGGCTTCATAACTTAATTAAAAACATAAAAAAAAACAAAGTACACCTGATGCACATTTCTTTGTTCTTAATTTTCTAGAACTAATTTTCAAATTTTTTAAGAACCTTGCTGTATTTTTGTGCAATTAAGAATACACCGCCATGTTACTCTTGTTACTCTACTCTTTACCTGCCGTAAACTTCCCAGGAGGACCTGAATGCACCATTAACTTGGATAGACTGATACATCATCCAGGAAGATTAACTGGCCAATACGTGGCCATTAGAATATCAGTCTCAGACAACATCTGCATCAGACTTGCTGACTAACAGAAGCATTTACTCCGCACAATGTCAGTTAGAAAATCTACAGAAAAAGCCTTATCAAATGGGTAGTGCATTTTCTACATTTTCATGTGTCTGTGAATTTAAGAAAATATAGCATGAAAGTAATCATTAAAACTCTGCAAATGTGTTCATTTTATTTGCCACTATTAAGTTGTATTTACATATATACACACACAACCAAAAATCTTTTGGTCAGTAAGATTTAAAAATAAATAAATAATAATAATATTTTTATTCAGCAAGTATGAATTATCTATTAAAAATAATGCTACAAAATATTTCTATTTCAAATAAATGCTGTTCTTTTAAAAGGGATAGTTCACCCAAAAATGAAAATTATATCATAATTTACTCACCCTTAAGTTGTTTCAAACCTGTGTAAATTTCTTTCTTCTGCTGAACACACAAGATATTTTGAAGAATTTAGAAGAACAGTTGATGGGCCCCATTGACTTCCATAGTATAAAAAAAATACTTCATACTGGTTTGGAACAACTTAGGGATCAATTATGTCAGAATTTTCATTTTTGGTGAATAATCCTTGAACTTCCTGTTCTTAAAAGAATAATTTATCATGTAGCTTCTTTTCCACCGTTGAGCCAAAACGATCTCGTTGCTTAACGGTTCAATTCCGTGCAGGTCCGGCCCAGCCAGTATGGATATGGTTTAATTTTCCACTGTAGGGTTGATAATGGAGCTCTTTAGAATGTAATACAAATGCGTCAGTCGTTGCCTTGGTAATGCAAGAGTTTACACAAGGTATGAGATGCAAATAGCGACCGCATTATGGAGGAAGATCAGATATTTCTATTATAACTTGTGTTTACTTCACTCAAATAGCACGATTGGCGACTACAGAGAAACTGGTAGTCAGGCAACAGACAAGTGACCAATCCTAAGTGGCAATGTCACTACACGCATTCTACTAGCGCAGTTGAGATTTCCGGGCTGAGAACGCTTTGTAATCCATCCGTGCCGAACCGAGCTCAAGTAGAAATATAACCGTAACAGTTCCTTACCTTTCTTGGAACCTTTAAGTAAGGCGGTAGAAAAGTGGCTATGGTTCAAACATTTTCACCATTGATAATAAAAGATGTAAGATAAAAGAAATGTTTCTTAAGCACCAAATCAGCATTTTAGAATGCTTTCTGAAGCATCATCAGACACTGAAGACTGGAGTAATGATGCTGAAAAGTCATCTTTTTCATCACTGAAATAAATTCTATCATAAAAAATATATATATATAAATATATATATATATATATATATATATATATATATATATATATATATATATATATATATATATATATATAAATATATATATATAGTTAATATTATTATATGCAGGTTGTAAAGAACAATTGCCTGTTAGACTTTAGTACATTTTTTCCAAAAAAAAATCTAAATATTTTTCTGTGGTAATCAGCAGAATGCCAAAGAGGATGTCAGCAGAGCTTAAACTGTATTTTAATTAGGAAAATGCTTTTAAAATTGGCAGCAAGCTTTTCCTAGCTTGTCACCACAATCAGAATGTTAAATTAGATCCCACCTGTAAAGCAGCAGAATCCTGACCGTTGTAGTGATATAGAAGTCCAAGAGCATAATACCTGAACAGAGAGAAACACCATTAACAGTCAAATCACACACACATTAAGGAATGCCGCAAGTTATTTAAACACTGTCATTTAAGTTTTAAAAAGTAATGTACCATGACAACTGCTGTGAATAAAAGGACAGAGGGCATCGATGATTAATGCATCATAATGGTTTATAAGACAACAATCAAAATACTACAAAACGTGAAGCTTCGCAAAGCATCATCTTTTGCACTCTTAGCTTTCTTGCAAAAATAAACCGTTAAAACTTTATCAACGGCTACTCAAAGAAATACAAAAGCGAGTACCCACTTGTGATGCTTCTCCAGCCAGGGGGCACTGTCTGCCAGAAGACAGGCATTATCAGAGGCCATCAAGTCCAGGAGACTCTCGTGGCCGGTCTCTGCGTACAGCTTTAGCAACGCCGTATCTACGTCTTCACGGAAACCATTAGCACTGTCGCTGCTGCGCACCTCGTGTAGGTAGCTGATGAGAAAACATTTGAAGCGCTGTACCTTCTCCTGGTCCCCCTGCGTCAGGTGGTTCAGGTCAGCAAATTCATGAAGTGGTGGATGGCAACGTGTGAAAGAAGAAGAAGCGGGCAGGAGCAGCGGATAAAGAGAGATCAGCTCCCGTACATCCAGCTGTCCCTTCCTGAGATGGGCATCAGATAAAGCAACATTATTATTATTATTATTACAAGGTTTTTATTTTATTAAAAGTTTATTTTGCTGTATTATTATAAAAAAAAAATAAAAATAAAAAATTCCAGCCACATTAAAATAAAATTAACACTACACTGGAATCCTGTGTTGTTACTGTTAATTAAAGCTAAAAGTTTTAAAATTGTTTTTGTTAACTGAAATAAAATAAAAATATTAGATGAAACACTTCAAACTAAAATTAGAAATGTTGCCATGGCAAACTACATGAAATAAAATAAGTTTAATCTGAAGTACTACAATGTATGGAAGCTTGTTTCCACCATAGAATAAATAATAAAAAAAAAAAGGTAAGTGCGACTTTTTAATCTCACAATTCTGACTTTTTTCTCACAATTGAGAGTTTACAAAAAGAGTAAAAAAAAAGGCATGATAGCAAATTTGTACGAATGTCAGAGTTCTTCGCCTCAGAATTGGACTCCATAGCCTGTTATTGTTTTTAAAATGTTTTTATATCACAATTCTGAGAAAATAAGTAAAATTTGAGAGATCTAAACTCTTAATTGTGAGAAAAAAGGTTAGAATTGCGAAATATAACCTCATAATTGTGAGCAATAGTCACAATTGCAAGTTTATATCTCACAATTCTGAGATTTTTTTGGGGAATTGCAAGATGTAAACTCGCAATTATGAGAAAAAAAGCCAGAATTGTGAGATAAAAAGTTGCAATTATCTTTTACATTTTTTTTTAATTCTGTGGCAGAAACAAGTTTCCATAATAATAAAACCATAACTAAAAATTGATATAAAAAAAGAAACTAATAAAATTCACAAAAGCACATAGCAAAATTACTAAAACTTAAATGCTAATTAAAAATGTTAATAAATACTATAAATTATAGTAAAATAACACTGGTGGCAACTGTCCATATGCTCAATTTTTGAAGATAAGATTTTAAAGATATGGCTATGTTTTTACATAGTAAATTATACCAGATGTACCTTCTCCTTGTCATCTGAAATATTACAGTAGTACTAGCAATCTGTGATTCAAATGGGTTAATAGTTCATGCCGTAAAACAGATGTAGCAACTTAAAATACATGCTGAATTCAACATGGGGAATCCACTGATATTTACGTCAGCCATTTATTCAGCTATTAGACAAGTTTCTGTTCTCCACCCATTAGCATACAGCGATTAGGGTCAGGTGCACAGAGGGATAAGAAGCAATTAGCAAAGAAGTTAATTAACTCCATTCAGTCATCCTCTGAAACATCTGGGCCTGAGCAGCAATTAACAGTATTAATTGCATGACAAAATGATTTACTTCACCTAAAATGCTCTTTCGCTTCTAAAAACTGAAGCTGGCCAAATTGGATGAATCCTGCTTGTTGGAGAATTCTTTTGTGCAATATCTACAACATAAAAAGAGAAAATGATCAATTAAAATCCTTTCTCCATTGAGAGAAATATACTCTTGTATCTTACCATAGTCAGAACGGCTCGGCGTACCTGATATTTCTCTTTGGGAATGTTTCTCTGTGCGGCCTCGGTGAGGGTCAGGGCTTCCTCGACTCGATGGCTTGCCAACAGGTCTTGGATCTGACGCTCCAGAGGGAGAGGCACCAGCATATACACCGCTTTTGATGAGGCCAACACCACCTTACCTGAAAAATTAGAGGCTTTTTATAAAGTTGACAAAAAGACATTCATTGTGTGTTCTGCTTTTTGAGCACCACATTACTTGAATGCTGCAATTGCTGCTTAAAGGGATAATTCACCCAAAAATGAAAATTAGCCTATGATTTTTTTAGTCGATAAAGTTTTAAATGTGGAAATTTTTCTTACACGAACACATCACTTCACTTCAGAAGGCCTTTATTAACACCCCAGAGCCATGTGGAGCACTTTTATCATGGACGGATGCACTTTATGCACTTCAAAACAGAAACCAGTCATTCACTGGCATTATCAAGCTTGGAAGAGCCAGGACATTTTTAAATAAACCTCCGATTATATTCGTCTGGAAGAAGAATGTCATATACACCTAGGATGTCTTGAGGGTGAGTAATTCATGGGGAAATTTTCATTTTTGTGTGAACTATCCCTTTAATTCCACAGAGTTGCAATGCAATAGGGAACGTTGAGGGATGTAAAATGGATAACGTGTGTTTACATAAAACACCAATTTCACATCCATGGAAATAAAGCCACATTCATGGAAATAAATGCTTTGGCATAAAGAACAGCACATTCATAAGACATGAGAATGTAAGGACTGATGGTGATTAAACCACTGAAAAATAATCAAGCTTGTGATCTGCACAATAATGAGTTTTTGACACGGGACGTATGGTGACTGACCTGATCCGAGCTTGTCATAACACATTATATCAGACGCTCCTAAATAAATTGCCTTCACTACATTCTCTGCACTGCTTGCTTTATTAAATGTGAATGTGTCTGGTTTTCGCCCTCCCGATTCAAGCACAATCAAGCTTTAGCAAGACTTGACAGGAGACAATTTCCCTGCTGCTTTGTAGGGAAATTTACCTCAGCACTTCAGATAAATCAATACTTGTAAACACTAGACTGCAGCACAAGCAATCTAAAGGAATACCAACTAAGACACTGGAGATCTTTATTTATAAAGATTTTTCAGCTGCTTCTTTAGTGTTTCTCCTACTGAATTTTGTTCTGAAACCATGTTGTGGATTCGTACTGAATTAAGTTTTACTAACTTTACAAATTTGCACCTTTAACATTGCTTTCCAAAATAAGTTCTCCGCTCACCGAGTGAGTCAGATGCGAGTTGATTCAGTGTGGAAATTACTTTTCTGACTGATTCAGTCCGATCACAACTGAGATTGAGAATGACAGTCTGATTTGATAATCTGCTAATCAATATTGGATGAATGTGTATTTCAATGAAGAAAAGGCTGTGGCACATACACTCACCTAAAGGATTATTAGGAACACCATACTAATACTGTTTGACCCCCTTTCGCCTTCAGAACTGCCTTAATTCTATGTGGCATTGATTCAACAAGGTGTTGAAAGCATTCTTTAGAAATGTTGGCCCATATTGATAGGATAGCATCTTGCAGTTGATGGAGATTTGTGGGATGCACATCCAGGGCACGAAGCTCCCGTTCCACCACATCCCAAAGATGCTCTATTGGGTTGAGATCTGGTGACTGTGGGGGCCATTTTAGTACAGTGAATTCATTGTCATGTTCAAGAAACCAATTTGAAATGATTCGAGCTTTGTGACATGGTGCATTATCCTGCCGGAAGTAGCCATCAGAGGATGGGTACATGGTGGCCATAAAGGGATGGACATGGTCAGAAACAATGCTCAGGTAGGCCGTGGCATTTAAACGATGCCCAATTGGCACTAAGGGGCCTAAAGTGTGCCAAGAAAACATCCCACACACCATTACACCACTACCACCAGCCTGCACAGTGGTAACAAGGCATGATGGATCCATGTTCTCATTCTGTTTACGCCAAATTCTGACTCTACCATCTGAATGTCTCAACAGAAATCGAGACTCATCAGACCAGGCAACATTTTTCCAGTCTTCAACTGTCCAATTTTGGTGAGCTCTTGCAAATTGTAGCCTCTTTTTCCTATTTGTAGTGGAGATGAGTGGTAGTTGTCTTCTGAGTCACGTGTCTTCTGCTGTTGTAGCCCATCCGCCTCAAGGTTGTGCGTGTTGTGGCTTCACAAATGCTTTGCTGCATACCTCGGTTGTAACGAGTGGTTATTTCAGTCAAAGTTGCTCTTCTATCAGCTTGAATCAGTCGGCCCATTCTCCTCTGACCTCTAGCATCAACAAGGCATTTTCGCCCACAGGACTGCCACATACTGGATGTTTTTCCTTTTTCACACCATTCTTTGTAAACCCTAGAAATGGTTGTGCGTGAAAATCCCAGTAACTGAGCAGATTGTGAAATACTCAGCCCGTCTGGCACCAACAACCATGCCACGCTCAAAATTGCTTAAATCATCTTTCTTTCCCATTCTGACATTCAGTTTGGAGTTCAGGAGATTGTCTTGACCAGGACCACACCCCTAAATGCATTGAAGCAACTGCCATGTGATTGGTTGATTAGATAATTGCATTAATGAGAAATTGAACAGGTGTTCCTAATTATCCTTTAGGTGAGTGTATATATATATATATATATATATGCACTGCAAAAATTGTTTTTTTTTTATTATCATGAGGGATTATAAATATTGCTGTCTCAGAAAAGTGGCAGATTCGGGGCAATGTGACGTACTTTTGCACAAGCCCCGTCCACGACTGTTGACTGACACTGCAGTTTTAGCATAGACCCGCCCTAAGTGAGCTAAACACAGTTTAGCCACGATGCACGACGCCGGAGCAGCTGTAGACAAGAATGTCTCCCAAGCGATTGAGGTGTTTTGTTGTTGGACTTTAATGCACTGCTTAAACTGTGTTTATTCAGCTCTTACGGTGAGTTTCTGGAGTAAAATTGACGCTTCATCTTTTGTGTGATGTATAATAAACTTCATTAAACTCCTCGTATATTTTTGGCCATCATTCGGACATGGTCTGCTACAACAGGCTTGTACTAATAGTGGATAAAAGCAAAACGAAAAATAAGTTATAATCGTAATTAAACTAAACTAAACCTGTTATATCTCCATACAGCATATATTCTCTGGCTCTGTGGGCATTATTGTCCGACTCCGGGTCGAAATCAACACCACGACTGAGAGTTTCTGTTTTGATATTATCATTCCTTGAGAGATTGTCCTGCCACCGAGCGTGACCTCGTAAGGCTCCGCCCTCTGTGCCGGCAGCAGCAGCTCATTTGCATTTAAAGGGATACACAATAAAACGCCACGTTTTTCTCAGCCCCAAAAAATGACAATTTAAACATGCTATAAAAAATGATCTGTTGGGTATTTTGAGCTAAAACTTCACATACACACTCTGGGGACATCAAAGACTTATTTTACATCTTGTGAAAAGGGGCATAATAGGTGCCCTTTAATATTTTGTTTTGTAGAATCTACTTAAAAGATGCAGTACAGGAGGTGTGTTCGTTCTGACAGCTTGTGGCCATAACTAATGAGCAACATTATTAACAATGGACCATTCAAAAAGACAACCGTCTGAGGAATCATCTATAGTTAAAACAAAGAAACCTCGTTCAGAAAAGAGTTTACAAGCAAAGAAGGAAAGTGAAAGTACAACTCGTATCAACACTGCACTGGGCTTTCAGAAGGATTTAAAACCGACACAGAGATGGTCTTTTTCTTACTCGACACGTCTATAGCCATTGTTATGTTGAATGTCAGTTTATTTTTTTTTACTCTTTACTTTTATAACAATATTTTAAAATAATTGCTTTCAATGACAATTGCTTTCCGTACAGCACAGAAGCACTACGCTATCACACTACGTGAACTCACTCGAGGCCACAGAGAAGGAAATGAATAGCTGAAATAAAGCCGTTATTTTTGTTTGTTGTTTTGCGCCAGGGTATTTGCACACTTTTTAAAGTCAAATTTAAGGCTTTTTAAGACCTTTTTAAGACCCGAAGAAATCAAAATTAATACCTTACATTAGCGGTGCGTAATATCGACAAAAAATTTCTCTATTTTCAAAGTTTTGTTGATAATATATCATTTGTACATGATATTTTACTGATTGTGTTTGTGTACTGGTACCATGGCTGGTTTAGGCCTGTTGTTGACAGCTGACTCACGAAGATATTCATATTTTTCATACTCTATGCAGTGGTCAATTCACAGCAGTGACAGAAATGTAATGTTTTTATTAACGGCAATATTTGCAACCTTAAATTGATTCCAAGGGGCATTTTCACCTATACCTATATGAACTTTTTTTTTTTTTAAACTGAGAGGTATGCATCACCTTTTATGTCAAATTCTAACATTCAAAATAAATTATATTAGAATAATAACACTATACCACTGTTACCAGTTAAATTAAGTCTTTAAATCAAAATCCATCTTTGCAGTGCAGAGGTGACAAAGAAGCAGCATCAGAACTGGCATTAATATATTTACACTCCATTTACAATTGCATAAATAAAGCTAAGAGATAGTTTTTTTTATTCAATATTAAATATGAACTGATTTGTAATTGTAACATTTTAATTAAATGGTACTTTAAATGTGAAACTAAAACCGCCAGTAGGCGGCGGCAAGTCTTAGGCCCTGTCCCAAATGGCACACTCCGGACTTGTGGACTTCCTCAGAGTCCACACTTCGGTGACGTCATGTAGTGCAGACCTATAGGGCCCTTAGCGCGAGTCCGCGAGGGCTCATTGAGAGGTATTTTTGGGACAGACTCGATCGTCACGCCGGAAACAGGAAGAAGGTCTCAGCTCAGACGTCGAAGCTGAATAAACTTAAAGGTCATCTCATCAGTCCCTTTATTAGAAAAATATCACAAATATCATTAAAAAAATTACAGTCTTTAGCATCGAGAACAGGATTTATTTTATTTTCCCAAATCTTATGTCCATGTGAACTACACAGCCTGCTTTTACAGTTGTATAATTGTATATGCCACCTGGGCATTAGAATAGATGTCATGGTTATGTAAATGATCAATACAGTTGTACATAATAATACATAATGTTCAATTTCAAGGGTACAAAGGGGGCGCTGCTGAGCACACTTCAGAGCGTTAAAATGCTAAATGGGATGGCCTACGGACTCGTAGACTCGGCGAGCACGAGCAATTTAAGTCCACGAGACCAAAAGTCCGCATGAAGTGCGCCATTTGGGACAGGGCCTTAGGGAGTCATTAATTCAACCGATTTGTTCAAACGGTTGATTCATTCAGGAAAAATTGTTCATTGAATCGTTAAAATTATTCGTTCAAAACGCAGATTTCAGTAAAAAAAAATCATCGCTGTCTGTTGCATTGAGACTCTGCTACGGTTTCATTTTTAAATTCTCGTCTGCGAAATACAGGGAAAACAAACAATATTGACAATATTGTTTTATGTAACACACAATGTTCATTTATTGTTCATTTAACTTTTATATAAAATAAATATCACATTTGCTATTGTGCACGAGAAAATGGCCCTCTTGCTGATGTGACATTGTATGATAAAAACATAGTATAATATAAATATAAGACAAAAACTCATTTAGGGAACTGCACTGACACATCACGCAGTGAAAGCAAGCATGAGAGACAAATTCGATGTCAGCTCACAGTCGCAGTGCCAATGATTTCAATATCATAATAGACAACATCGCACACCACTATACGCACATAAAGAATGAACTTACAATTGAACTGATATTGACCAACTTCTTCTCTCCTGCTGTTTCACGTGCAGGAGAAAGACGTAATGCTGGCGCGAATGTGACGCGAAATGTCACGTGAACAAGCAAATCCACAAAGAACGTTAATTAAAAAAAGTACGCTAATTAGATAGTTTTAATTTGGAAAACATTTAGATATGTCTAAGTCAAATTGTCATCGAAAATTTAAGACCTTTCATTAGGGAAAATAAGACTTTTTATGGCCTTAAATTTAAAAAATCTAATTTCCCCATATAAGGGGTTTCCTATAAGGATGCCCTCTTGCTTCCAGTATGAATGAAACAGAAAATTACATGAGTGTTTTGCGCTCCATATTGCTGACATCACCTTATTTTAGATAAAAATAGAAAAATATACTAAAGTACTTTGTAACGTAGTAACTGGAGTAGTTTTTCAGCAAACTATGCATTTACACTTACTTGAGTCATATTATTTTCCAGTACTTCTACTTGTACTCAAGTAAAAGTATTGCTACTTAAGAAATAATTTACTTAAGTACAGTTTTAGTACTCTTTCCACCACTGCCTAAACGTCACCTGTACCAACAGTACAACATATTAAACAGACTGTACTTTTAGCCCTTCATTTAAAATATGTCATTACCATGACTACGTTTTTCTGAGGTGCTATGAAGGAAGAAATCATTATCCCCTTAAAATAGGCATGGCAAACTTAACTTAAATAGTTGATCCAAAAAAATGGAAATTCTTGGAAAGTTGTTACAAACCTGTATGAATTTCTCTCTTCTGCTGAACATACTGTAAAAGAAGATATTTTGAAGAATGTCAGTAACCAAACATTTGATGAGGCCCATTGACTTACATAGTATTTTGTATCTCATACTATAGAAGTCAATGGGGCCCATCAACTGTTTGGTTACCCATATTCTTCCTTTTGTTTTTTTTTTTTTTTATTTATTTTTTTTAGCAGAAGACAGATATTCATACAGGTTTGAAACAACTTGAGGGTGAGTAAATGATGACAATTTTCATTTATGTCTGAACTATTGCTTTAATATTCCAAACAACGTTCTTCTTTAACCGTGAATACAGAGTAAGAGGCCACGTTTTTCCATTTCATGGCACTACACTACTTTTCCATAGTTTTTCAATGTAACATCTAACGTATAGTTAGCGTACGTAACGTCTAACGAAACGTATATGCAATGGAACGTCATAACGCTAGATGGACGTCTTTAACCATTTGAACTCTCATCAAAAAAAATTGTTCCACTGACCCAGGTCTCTTGTTTTTACCAGCAAAAATGCGGTCTGCGTGAACTGGCCCTGAGAGTGAAATAATGCTAAATGTATGGGAATACACCCTTACCTTCAAAATCCTGCAGAAGGTGTCCATCTCTGAATGACAGTGTCTGTTTGAGCTGCTGGTCCAACATGCTGTGAATGGTCACAAAGCTTTCATCCAGCGCGACCACATACGGGAAACACACAGCCGCCGCGATCACGCTCTCGGACCAGCTCACCGGAGCACGCTGAGATATGCCTTCTGCATTAGCAAACATTCCTGAGAGATAAAGATAAAGAGAGATTCATGACTCATCACAAATGATCACCATGAGTACAGTCACAGCAGAGAAGACAGCTTCGTATCTCAGGTGGGCTGTGGCTGAATTTATAATAAAAAGAAAAAAACAGAAAAAAAACAGACATTCGCCATAGAAAACAATTTATGATACTCCTCAGGGCCATATAAGGAGTAATTTCCTCCAAAACATTTAAGTTTACAAAAATGTGATTTTCAACTCTTGTCTTATATAGAGTGCTGCAGGGATGACATTTCTGTAGACCAAAACCAGGAAAAAAGTTCCATCATTCTGCAATCAATCAACCGTGTTGGGGGTAACGCATTACGAGTAACGAGTGTTAGATAATCAAATTACTTTTTTCAAGTAACGAGTAAAGTAATGCATTACTTTTAAATTTACAACAAAATATCTGAGTTACTTTTTCAAATAAGTAACGAAAGTTACTTTAATTTACCATTTATTGATTAACACCTCTCCGAGGCGTTGTGTGCGCTGTGTAATAAATGGCGGTGGTTGCGGCTATTTGTAGTTCTAGACTAAATGCGAGCATGCATTTACTCATTTCACTTGCACAAAAACAGATTCATTATTCCTCAAAATGAATAAAAACAGTGAAATGCAAACTCTGAATACTATGCAAATCTAATATAATTTATGCATTTAATCTCACTTTATTGACCAATGCCTTGACCTTCGATGATCTAATTAATAATAATAATAATAATAATAATTCATTACATTTACATAGCGCTTTTCTCGGCACTCAAAGCGCTTTCCATAGTATGGGGAATCTCCTCAACCAGTGGAGTGTTAAACTTTCTTTTCCTGCGTCCTATTCTTCTGCAGTTTGGAATGGCAGAATTGTTTGAGCTGTGCTCTCTACTGTAGAGTTTGCATTTCCTTCAGCCTGAGGCTTATTATTTCACTTTGTGTGAAAGAGCCTTTACATTTGCCAAAAATAGAACTTTTTTATTAATAAATAAACAAACAACCAAGCCCAGCCCAGCTGAAAAAAAAAACTAATGCTTTACTTTCCATAAAACAGGCATGTGAACGCACCTAAAGACAAAAAGAAGGTAAAACCTGACCGATACAAAACAATACTAACATTTATGGTTGTCCTAATTTCTTTGCTTTCAAACTTTAAACCATTGAGCTTTCATTTTGGTGGACAACCATAGGGAGACCTTAACGCTTCTCTTTGTTGATAACAGATTTATTAACGATTCTCATTATGAATTTGGTAAGATGGTTGGCGATGGTACATATTGCGTCCCCAAATGCAAATTATAAGTGACTCAAACACACATAGCACTAGCAGAGTGGCATTTACTGTAATGAACAGTGTCGTTCTTTACTCTGAAACATGCATCAGACTATATATTTATATAATTACATCACAACTGTTGCGATCTGATGATTGCATTAAGCCATATCACATTCTCACAACAATGCATTGTCAAAATTCATTATAAAAAAAGTTACCGGGCAACTGGCGAGTAACACCGTTTCATAAATTTTTACTTGCGTTTGGCACCTCGAACCATGGCAAACAACGGCTCATGTAGCGCTGTCAAGAAGCAATCCGTGCAGGAAATAAATGTATTAGAAAACGTAACACTTTTAGTTTATTTAGTGATTGCTTAAGGCCATTTCGTGATTTTAATCATCATACAGTAATCAACCACACACCCCCCCCAAACATTTTTTCTTGGATTTACGCATGAAATATTTATAGGGAGTAATGTAATAATGTAGCGCATTACTTTCACTAACACTCTCAATCACTACCAATCCACCTTTACACCTCCTCAACTCTAACTTCTAACAGGGCAAATGTTTTTTGAATAAAGACTGAAAGAGTTTACGGGATGCTTAATTGCGGTGCCGTGGTTTAGTTTGTTTATAACGTTCAGCTTTTTACTTGATTTATGAAGATTATCATGATGGAAAAAACATGTAAGAATCATAAACTTTTGCTTGTCGCAGAGCTTATTTTATGCAAAAATCAGAGTTTCTCCAAAAGTCAATGGAAAAAAAAATGTTTTGGGGTTTTTGTTTAGGAAACCAGGGTGATACTAACTTCTAGGTTGTTCTACAAAAACAAGCCATCACTGCAGCACTCTATTGGTAGCTAAATCAACTATTTTTTCACTAAAAAAAATATAGAATGAGAGTAATATTATCTAGATTTTCTATAGACATACATTTAAAATTTATATTACTATCTCCTCAACCATTAAACTGATGACGGCAAAGAACGAAAATCAGTGGGGAAAAAAGTATAAAGAATGCTTTTAAATAAATTCACTTCTAAAAATTCACCACAGATCTGATTCAAATCCTCCAAATTAAGTGTAGATCCTCAATGTCACTGACGACTAATATGCTTCAATAGGGCAAAGAAAAACCTAATGCTGGTGCTAGCTTTTAATGAAATGGGAATAAAATTGGTGGAAAAAATTAACACACGTACTAAACAGTGTTGTGTTTGGTCATGTAACTCACCAAGCCCGCCTGGGCCAGCCAGAAGAAACTCTTCCCGGCCGATCCTCTTAACAATGGGTTTCCTTTCTTCACAGTCATAAGGGAACAGATCCTGAGAGGCTCCTGTGCTGTAGTTCAGAATCATATACTGTGTGGACAGGGCAAGACAGATATTGTACCCGTCCAGGCTCAGGGCACAGGGCTGTTCTGGAGTGGTCACTTCCTTTAACATTTGCACTCTATCCTCATGGACCGTACATATCTGGACTGCCCGTCTGCGTGCCAAAACCACCGCCATTTCCACACAGAACGCATCCCCTGTCACCGGATTCTCGTTGATACAAAACGCAGTCACACCTTTGAGCTTAGTGCCACCAAAGGGGACAAGCTCTAGGGTAACCATGTTCACAACAGTGATAGTTGAATCACAGAGGACGATTAGACGTTCCAAAGCAGAGGCGGCCTTCAGTTCTGCTACTGGCTTCTTCAGGCCCAGGTATTTGTGGAGGAGTTTCTGGGCTTTGTAGGCCAGCTTACCTTTGGCTGTCGTGTCCTCCTCTAGTATGAAGTGATGGATGAAGCAGTCATTGGTGCCCAGGTACAGATGTTGGCCACAGCACTCAATGCATTCAATGTTTATCCGCACTTTTTCGCCCATCACCTGCTCCCGCTCCACAGCGGGAACCAGCTCAAAAGCTTTCACGCTCATGGTGCCACCCACATCTACCGTGGGAGAGAAAACAGAAACAAAACCTGAGTTTAGACTTACACTGGCAACAAGTTTGAGCAATATTATAAAGAATATTGGTAACACTTTACAATAAGGTTCATTAGTTAACACCTTAGTTAACAAGAACTAAAAAGGAACAACACTTCTACAGCATTTACTAATACATTATTAAAATCAAAGGTCGTATTTGTTAACATTAGATAATGCACTGTGGACTAACATGAATAAAGAGCTGTAATTGTATTAACTAACATTAACAAATATTCATAAATACTGTAACAAATATATTGCTCATTGTTAGTTCATGTTAGTTAATACATTAAGTAATGTTAACAAATGAACCTTATTGTAAAGTGCTACCAGAATATTATATAATAATATTGCTATACAAGCCTAAACTAAAGCTTTTGTTCCCTTTTCCACATCTTCAGTAAGAGAGAAAACAAACAAAATCTTCAGTTACATTAGACTTGCACTGACAACAAATATGAGCAATATTATGAAGACATTAGATTAATAATGCAATTAATACAAAGAATTTTAAAAAGATGAAGTACACAAAGATATACAATTAGATATACACCTTAGGGTGCCTCCATGTAAACAAACGCAAAAATGGTTTCTTAATGCCACTTATTGGTATAATTAATCATAATAGAATATTCTACAGCAAGAAATCACAGCTCTGACAGTCAAGCACAAAAACAGGTGCCTATTATTAACCTGTGGTTTGAACTACACACAGGTGCATTAGTAACGTTACTACTTATACTTACCTATACTATCAGCTTCCTTTAAAACAAATAAGGCATTTCATTTCAGTATTAGAAAGTTATTTACAAGATCATTTTCTGTCCAACCAGCCAAAGGCCACGCTAGGAAAACATAACAAGATTCATCAACACAAACACTTACTCAATTCCTCTTTTAAGCACCAGCACCTGCTTCACATCCACGCAAACAGCCCAGTATGAACATTTAAATGAACAGACTGTGTGCTTTGATTACGGGTGATCATGGGAGTGTGTTTCAAAACCTAGTGAGATGTATATCAAGACAGCATTACTGGGGGGAGTTTTCCAAACGTACGAACATATTATGCCATATTAAAAGCTCTGCTGGAAGACAGCTCGCTAGGTTTTAAAACACAGCCTGCGAGTTTGGTCGTGTGTGTGTGTGTCTGTGTGTTGCGGCATGCAGACAGCGCAGGTGACGCGACAGGTGATGTGAAAGAAAGCCGAGCGCATATCGTACCCCAGCCTTGGCCAGTGTGGTCCTGATTTGAGAGATAGCAGCGTTTTCAAGGCCTGCCAGTTTCATTCACACTCCACCTCCCTCTCTCTTTCTCTCTCTCTCCCTGCTGTAAGCGCTTCCTGTTTCTCCGCCGAAATACATCCGGCCACGTGATGAGGGTGGGTTCTGGCTTTTTGATTTTAAAGCGTTTATGAACATTAATTCTGAAAGCGAAATGTGTTACAATTTAGCTTTTGCACTAATGTCGTTAAAAAAAGTTTTTTTTTTTTTTTTTAAATCAGCTAATTATTCTTGATTTGTGGCGCTTGGTTAGAATGTTAGATTTTACAATAGACTGACACGTTTGTTGTCCTGAAACTCTAAAGATCACACTTTTCGAGTTATGGCCTCCCTCTGGAAGTTCTAATGGCTTTTCAAACAAAATCATATGTATTCATTATTTTGTATTTATGCATTTTGCAGATGAAAATGTAATTTCACATTTTACCACAAGGTAGAGCCATAGGCCAGTGTCTTCTAGTCCAACATCTGACGACATCCATGATCAGACATTACTGCAGCTATTAATATATTCATTCATCCATTCGCATTATCTTTTGTTGTGTTGTGTCACACAATGCTCAATGTTGTTGTTGTTTTAACACATGTAGGCTATGTGTCCATACTGGAGATGTTGATCTATGATATCTTTTCCATATAATAAATCGAATCTTACGTAAGAATAGATTTGAATAAACTTACATTGCTTTTAATAAGCTAAAGAGACAGATGCATGGCGAATAAGACCTTTGGGTTCTGTTTTAGGTTTCACTGAAAGATAAGAAAGAAAGGCTGAGGCATATTTAGAGTAAATGCGTTGAATGTCAGTCACTTTTTATTGTAGTGATCTCTTGTAAGCAGTACTGAGGCTTTCATTAATGCCTTTTCAAGAAGTTTATTGTGAGCTACAGCAAAATCTTTACAAATATTGATTGATGAGTCAAAAGCAAATGTTAGTCACAAAAAAAATGTATATAGGCAATAACACGTATGTGATTTATGTCTTAATATCTTAAAACAAAGACATTTAACAATTTTCACTCTGCATATGTTTCTTTTGTTTGGCAACATTTTAAACCCTGACCACAAGGACATGACACTATATTATATAATAGGCCTTGGCACAAACAGGCTCCTTTAAACTTGTATTAGACAAATATATTAGCTATGATAAAAGCTTGTATTGCTATTTAACTTTGATGAAAGAATAAAATGTTAGGAATTGCAGTGCTATGCTGTGTGATCAGATGTCTTTGCCACAGTCAGGACACAGGATGTCATCCCTCTCAGTCAGGAAGCCACGGCCCACCAGAGACACCAAGCACTTCTTGCAGTTGAAGCAGTCGTTGTGCCACTGTCTCTCTTCAAAGGAGATGTATTTGCTTCCTCCTAGACCTGCAAAGGATATGACAGTAACAAATAAAAAACATAAAAACTCCTGATCATATAGCGATAATGTAATGGGAAATATGGATTTTATTTGCTAAAGTGGACAAGAAGATTGCTGGGAGATTCATACAGGTCCTGAGGTCAGAAAGGTCGTTCAAAACCTGTATGTTCTTTTTTCCCTTTGTGTTTAAAGGTGTTTTTCTTTTTAAATATCATGGAGGCTTTTTTCAATATAATCAAGATGAATTCGAAAAGGGACTTTCAAAATCTCCAAAATGACAAAAATCTCAACACAAATATCATAAAAGTGATAGAAGTAATCTATTTTTGGTCTGTTTGTCACATAATTACCATTGTATGGCTTTAGAATACCAGTAATACAGCACATTTCTCGTATGGACTTCTTTTAATATACCTTCATGGAGCTTTTCTGTCAAGTTGAGGTTTATAGCTTTAATCCTGAATCACTTTTACTAAAAAAAAAAGTGGCCAGGATATTCTTAAAAAAAGTTTTAGTTTTGTGTAATAAACAAAGTTTTATGGATTTAAAACAAATTTGAGTAAACTGTTTTCTTAATAGGGTGATTTCTGTGTGTACATGAAAGTCAGCAGGAAATGAAAACTCACCCTATCTATATCCATCCATGCATTTGTTTCATTTAAAACTGTTTTAATCAAAATGTCACGATTCAATCTTCCAGTGAAATGACAGATTCTGTTTCATTGCAACTTTCAGTACAAATATGTTAATTGTGTTTGTACTGATTTATAAGCTTACGTTCGGTTCTGATAAGCACCTTCCAAACATAAGGAGATGTAAATGTGTTGAACGCTCATACCGCTAATAGGGGTGGTGCAGGCAGCACACTTCTTGGCATACAGATTGCAGAAGCAGTTGAGGCAATAGGCAAAGTCATCACGAGAGGTGAAGCGTTGGCCAGACAGCTGCAGCTTACAACCTGTACACAGGAAGCAGTCCTTATGCCATGGCTGGTCATGGTAGGTCACGCCCCCAGTGGTGATTGGCTGAGAGGAAACAAAAAGGTATGATATAATTTAATACTTTTCATATATTCAAAGCCACATGTTGCATTCCAGCTGTTCTTACCTTCTTGCAGTGCACACACTGCAGTGCAAATTGCTTCTCGTAGCAGGGCACGCAGTAGTTACTGTTGTCTTTAGGAATGAAGCTCTTGGTTCCAATGGGCTGCTGACAGCGCTGGCAGGAAAAGCAGGTCTCGTGCCAGCTGTTCCCCTTATGCTCTATCTTCCTGGAGCCTGAGAGACAGAGACATATTCATGTTCATATGCGTTCAAATCGTAAGTACAGTATGATCTTTCCAACTTGACTGGAACGCACCATCACCCTCATCATTCCAAACCCATAAGACTTTCGTTCATCTTCAAAACACATTGAAGACATTTTAAATGAGACCTGAGAGATTTCTGTCCTTCCATTGAAAGTCCATTCCATTGACACTGTAGACATTGTAAAAGAAACCCAATGGGTTTTGTTCTTGTGTGCAATGCAAACACACTTGATCTTCCGCAATAAACAGTGAGGTTTGTTTTGGCGCATCAAGCACAACGGTTGAGCTTCCGTTCACCATATTTGATGTGCTCGATGTATCTGTGTTGATCAATGTTTATATGTGAATAAAAGTAATCTGGTCATCATGCAATTGTGTCTTTACAGAAGACTTGTTGAACGGACTTTCAAAGGAGGAACAGAAATCCCTCAGGTTTCATTAAAAATATCACCATTTGTGTTTTGAACATGACAGAATAATTGATAACAGAATTTTCATTTTTGGGTCAACTATCTCTTTAAATCGATTCATATGTCGCACAGTTAATAATGTCAAAAGATACTGTCAAATGCCTCATTGTGTTGAATCTTGATGCATCAATCATATTTCTAAAGGACTAAGAACATGTGTGAGGAGCATTACAAGCAAGCTAATTCACTTACCTGGCATGATTGTCTTCTTGCACTCATAACATTTAGAGGAATACTCATTGGAATAACACTCAGTACACAGTAATTGTTCATCCTTGGTGGAGAACGGCTTGTCCACCAGAGAACGTTGGCATTTGAAGCAGTGGAAGCAGTCATCATGCCAGTGACGGTCCTTATAAGACAGATCCTAAGGACAAAAGCAAGCAAGTAAGAACGATTTGAACCTCCATGCATTAAACTTAGGGTTAAGGGAGAATGTGCTTGGCCTCAGTGGTCTTTTTCAGCCTTTGAACTGATAATTAGGGAGAGAGGGAGGGTAAAGGGTTCCTCAATGTCAGCTTCACAGCGGGTCACTCTCCAATGAGAGCCGCAGGTGCTGGCGTCTGCGACCAATCGCAGTGTGATCTGCCAATTGGTGTGCATTAGTGAGAGTCTGTCCTGGGCTGTGTGCGCACATCGCCTCAGGATGCATGTATGACACCACTGCTTTAATTATCCACCAATTTGGAGAGAAAGAGTGTTTGTGCTCGTTAAATCGCTGGCCCAAGGTGCTATGAGGTCATGCTGATTGGCTGCTTCTAGAGGGGGTAGCGGTATAGCTAACTGGGCCAAGGACACGCCACACAGATGTGGCCCCACCCCAGGCCTGTCCTCAAAACAAGTGACAACCTCCTCATCAGGACTAATGACCATGTAATGTGACACTAACGACAGAAACTTACAGGAAACTGTAGAGAGAGCACCACACGTCTATATATATTTCTGTTTCTTCTTCCTTTTTTTCTTACAAGAAACATGTTTTTTAAGGCATTGCTATGCTGTGGTTAAAGTGTTTTGAGTGGCTTTTAGCACTTTGCAATGCTGTTGCTATTGTAGTCCCTATTATAGCTCAGGTCCCTTATTTAATGCAAGTGGATGGGATTTTTCACCAGTTTTATCATCTGCGAGTTGATATAAAATAAAAAAGTATGTTCAATCGCTTTGACATGTAAGAGTACACTTCTTCTCAACAAGCTGCATGACTTGAGGTATGATTCATCTCTGTAGCATAGAGCTTAAAGGAATAGTTCACCCAAACATGACATTTGTGTCACTCTCATGTTGTTCCAAACCCATAAGACTTCCACACACTTATCATTTTTGACCATTAAGTCCAAAATTTTCACACTTCAAAAAGCACAAAAAGACATTGTAGAAGTAATCCATATGAATATAACGGTTTAATCATTAAGTCTTCTGAAGAGACACGGTCACTTTGTATGATGAACAGATTTAATTTAGGTTTTTATTCACATATGAATACTGATCAATGCATATACAATGTCATTTTGTACTTTTTATAGCATGAGAATTTGTGATGCATGGACGATCTGAAATCTTATGGGTTTGGAAAATTATAATCCTGAGTAAATGATGAAAGAATGATAATTTTTGGGTGAACTGTCCTTTTAATATGTTCACAGAGTTCAAGGGTAAAAGTGATGCTTGTCTTAATAATTTACACTATTTATTTTTGGTTAATGTTAATTTCTACACACACACACACACACACACACACACACACACACACACACACACACACACACACACACATATATATATATATATATATATATATATATATATATATATATAAGCTATACTAATAAATTATTACAACCCTAACTATTATTATTTAAATTATATATATATATATATATATATATATATATATATATATATATATATATATTTTTTTTTTTTTTTTTTTTTTATTGAAATGACATGCATTTTATCTTCCGTATTTATATTTTAGTATGTAAAGGTTATAAAAATTGCCTTCGAAATGGCAATAGAGAGTCTGTGTTTCTGTCTCCAAGGTAAATGAGTGCTGGTAATTCCACAAAAGCTCATCTGGTCTCTTTGTTTGGTTTTGGACTCACTCTCCAGCACTGATGTCCTGCTGGGATCAGTCCAGAGTGCATGAGCTGGCATTCATACTATTCCCCACTGCTCTCCTGGTGATCTTTCAGCTTTCAGAGGGTCACACAAAGCTCCAAATCATTGCGTACAGTGTTACTAAATAAAAATGCTAAAATCTCGTTCTGGATACTGAGCCACCATACTAAATACTGATATGGTGCAAAGTCTGCTAGAACTGTCCTTCTAATGGAATTAAGAAAAGTGCATATTTCTGGACAATTCCTGCTATTTAAGTTGGAGCACTCTTGAAAAAGTAGTGCACTTGATTGCCCTTAATTTTTTTTAAACTGTACTTGCAAATAATCAAATATGAATGAAATAAAATCCATTTAAGTGTACTTTTATGATTGTTGCTTAAGTATACTTTTAAAATGTGCACTTTGTAATAATGTAAAATGACAGTTTTGTCCTTTAAAGTACAGTTAAAATCATTAAATAATTAACTAACACTAAAGCACATTTAAAGTAGTTGATTATATTTGTTTTACTGTAGTGTGTTATTTGAAATTACATTTTAAGTTAATATATGTTAAATGTACTATATTATTATTAAGTATAGTATAATATTAGTAGCTACTATTCTTCACCTTTACAATAATTACAAATATATTTAAATACATGACATACAAGTTTCAACAGAAACTACATTAAAGTATATTTTAGTTTACCATAAATGTTTGTCAGTACTTTTGATGGTACACTTCTGACAGTATGAGTTATTATGAAATTACAAATAAAGATGTACTTAAGTCCTAGGTCAAAAAACACCCTAAAGTCAGCTAATTGCATTTAATATAAATTTAAACTATAGCTAATACATTTTCATTCAGTTTTAATTTAGTGTCTGCAAACATTACATTCACTTCACACTTAAATATTATTTTAAATCATATTATTTCCGTCATAAGTAAAGTATGCTAAAGTGTACCAGGGCAGCTCCAGCTGTTTTGGATTGTGTCTTTTAGTAAAAACATTTAGTAATGTAGAAATTGTGAAGATTAACATACTCTGCTGTTGCAGCCAATGGGTTTCTTGCACTCCTCACAGGTGTTGGAGTACAGGCTCTCATAGCACTTCACACAGTATGGATTTTCATCACGCAGAACATACTTCTTCCCAAACAGAGACTCCTTGCAGTAGTGGCAGTCATAGCGCTCCGCCATCTTGGGTTTAAACAGTTCCTAAATAATAAAAGTGTTTTAAATGGTGCAGAAAGGTTGAGGGGGACATTGAGAATGCCGTTCAGATAATAGTTTGGAATCATGTTAGGCATGAAACTTAACTAGTAGGCCTATAATACCAGTGCTTAACCCCTTCTTGATAAAGGCTAACTATATGACGCAAACTTTCTAAAGCAAGAGTGGAATGCATGCCAATGTATTAGTCCCAGCTGTTGTGTCTTCCTCAGAAAAGCCCTGCTAATATTCCTGCGTTATCCCTCAGAACTGTGTCCAGACTAGCATTTCTGCACTCAAAGCTTACCCGCTCTGAGCTCCACACCAATCCTGTGGCTTATTTTATCAGAGAGTCTCATTCTAACAAAACAAAAGTCTCTGTAAAGCTTGTCTGAGTCACTTCAGTAGACTTGATAAAGTGCACTACGAGTTCAACTACAGTTGATGGTAACCAAGAGAGAAAAAAATGGCTATGGAAGTCAATAGCTACCGTCAAATGTCTGGTTACCAACATTCTTCAAAATATCTTCTTTTGTGTTCAACAGAAGAAAGAAACTCATACAGATTTGGAAAAACTTGAGGATGAATAATTGATGACAAATTTTTCATTTTTGGGTCAACTATCCCTTTAATATCTGCCAACACTTCACTTACTTGATGGTCCCCCAACAGCCATTCTACTGACTATAAGTAACTTTGCAAGTATGTCATCTTATTCTACTAACCCTAAGTTATCCCTAACAGCCTACTAATATTCAACTAATACTCTAATGGGAGTTAGTTGACATGTAGGTGCAACATTGCCCATATCAACAGAATGTATAAAGGGGGACCATCAAAATAAAAGTGTAACTGCCTTCTGTTGACTAAACCTAAGCTATAGCCACTTTGCCACATGAGAGTGAGGTCATGATCTCATTGTGTGTTTGTGACCTTCATTATAACTTCATAGACTCCTTTATGTTCTGTACGTCTCCCACAGAGAGTCAGAGGAGTCAGCTAAATCTGCACTGTGAACACTTGTCAGATCACACTGTTGTTTCTGAATGGATTCTTTGATCTGTCCTCAGCCTGGCAGGCTGGCACCAACACTGGGCACCAGATCAAGAGAAGTCTCTGTGGTTCCAGCTGTCCCCAGTGTGTCCCTTACTATCAGTAAAGAGGCATATCTCCCTCAGTCTCAAACAGACATAGACATGCACATACAGTACCCATGGATTAAATAAGACTGACGCAAGAGCTTAGCTGGGGAATCTTTTGAGTCATGTGAATTACCTTAATGAGTCATGTGAATTACCTTAATGAGTCATGTGAATTACCTTAATGAGTCATGTGAATTACCTCAATGAAGCCCCAAACCAACCTACTCATTTACGATTAAACCATGCGTGATGCAGTGAAACGTGCAGCTAATTAAAGACAACAGGGCCTCTGTTTGTGGAACCTTTCAGCCATAACTATGAAGGACTGACAGGTGGCTGTGGAGATGCCTGACACATTTATTTATCCCCATACCAACAAGGAACCAAAAAAAAAAAAAGAGAGCAAAACATTTAATACCAGTACTATAGCACTATTTCAGGTATAAATCTCAAAAAGATTTATTAAAAACCACATCCATTAGAAAATACAGACTGGCTTATCTTGGCATGTCCACAAATGCTTTTACATTTCAGTAATTATGTCAATTTTAAAATGCAGCCTACTTTCCACTGTAAATCCTAAGTCTGAAGCACATATTCCATCTCTACTGTGTTTTAATTGAATAAATAAACCACCTTGAGCTTTTAAAATATGGTTCAGTGAAAAGTATCATACAGGACAGACAATGGAAAGAAAAGGGAGAATGCGAAACAGCTATTTATGCATTGGAAGAATTTACATTAAATACAGTATATCGATTGATAAGGATCAGATGTTTTCTGAAAAAAATCTGAAGTTTCAGTGAAGATTGAAAAGTTGAAGTTTATTAGATGCAAATAAAAAAGCAATAGGATAAAGTGGATGGAATTAATGGCAAAAAACATATAGTACAATAAGAAGAGAAGAGAAGAGAAGAGAAGAGAAGAGAAGAGAAGAGAAGAGAAGAGAAGAGGAAAAGAAAAAGCTCAACTTGCCTGTCCTGTGCCGTGATGTGCTGTGTGTCTTTGGTTCTTGAAAGAGAGATGGAGGAGCGACTCCTGTGCTCCTCTTTATTGGATTACTCCCCCTGTGGAAGGGCAATGGGGTGATTGAAATAAGTTGGACACTTTATCAGGAACTATAAATACATAGACACCACTAAGCCACAAAATCTACTGCATGCCCCCAGTACTTGACCATACATGCTCTTATGTAACAATTCGGTAAACGTATATTTCCATCAAATCCATATAGGTATTGTGAGTAAAAGAATGATTAGATTCATAAAATATATGCATAGTGTATGCCATGCATATATTTTCTGGAAACTGCATCTAATAATTAGAGTCTAATGCATAACCTTAAAGGAAAAGTTCACCCAAAAATGAATTAATTACTCACCCTTGTGTGGTTCCAAACACGTTTAGACCGTTCATCTTCAGAACATAATGAAGTTCTTTTTGATGAAATCTGAGACCTTTCTGTCTCTCCGTTGACAACAAAGCAACTACCACAATGGTTTATTCAAAATTTTCTGAAGAGACCTGATCGCTTTATTTAATGAACAGATTGAATTTTAGGTTTTATTCATATATAAACATTCATCAACTCACACATCATTTGTGGTAAATGGAAGCTCAAGCATGTTCGCTTGACGTGAGAGAAATGAGGTTCGTTCTCGTGTGTTACGCAGCACGTTTGAGCTTCCTCAAGAACTTCCTTTGTTCGCATGTCAAGCAGGTTCAGTTGAGCTTCTGTTTATGTTTGCTGATCAGTGTTTAAACGTGACTTAAAGCCTAAATTAAATCCATTCATCATATAAAATGATCGAATCTCTTCAGAAAATGACGACTAAACTACTCAATTAATATGTATTAGTTTTACAATCTCTTTATGAACTTTTTGAAGCGTCAAGTGGTAGTTGCGTAGCTGTCAATGGAGAGTACTCTCAGATTTCATTAAAATCGCTTTAAGAGTGATGAGCATATTACAAAAGTGGACCTTTCAAGCTGAAAAGACCATCTTAGACCATAACGATTTTCCATTGGTATTCCAACCAACAAGCTTCTTAACCAACAAGACTTCCTTTGTAGAACTGCTCCACCCAAAATACCATACTGGATGATAAAGAAAGTCTTGCTGGTTCCCATGCACACACTAGCTTCCCATCCAAAACACAACATATACTGATGACCAGCATTGCTGGTGTTTACACTGCAAAGGTCAACGTGAACATACAGAAAATATATATGTTCTGAATGTTTTTTTTTCACCTAATATTGAACCAATTTGGTAGAATTTTACATTTTTATTAATAATCATTTCAAATTGCAATTTTACATCGCATGGAAGACATTACATTTGCACACAAGTAAATGAAATAATGCTATAGAGTGGCAGGTATGATGTCAGAACCCGGAAGTCTAATTCACTGCTGGTTTCTTCGAGATTTTCCTATGGGGTTTTATAATGTTTTTTTTTTTTTTTATATTATGTGTAAGCCTGTGTCACGTCTCAGTGTTTGTTTGTATGTTCATTAGTCACATGTCTTCCTTTGTTCTGCTTTCCCGCCACTCATTTGTTCCCATGGCAACCCTCTTTAGTTCATCTGTCTCACCTGTTACCCCGTTAGTCTTGTCATATGTCTCTTTCCCTGATCTGTTTCCATATGTATTTAAGACCTGTGTGTTGCCTTGTTCTTAGTCTGATCTCTGTCCTAAGTGTGTGTAAACCTTCTGCCTGTCTGTATTATTATATTGTTAGTAAATGTTTGCTTTGGAACTTTGGTCTCCTTCTGCCTGTACCACACTGTGGTAAACATAACTATAAGACTATACTTTGCCGTTTTGTTCTACAAAGTAAGTTACACACACCCATAGTGGAAGCGGGAACTTTAAAACAGTTATGTTCTTTTTTGAAAAAGTATGTTTTTAATAAGTAACTAGATAAGACCACTTTGGATTTAAATGTGTGTAGTGTACGTTGTAGAACAAAACCCCAAAGTATCTTCAAGTTATGTACAGGCTTTATTTTACTCGTAACAGGAATTTATCGTAATAGGAATTTTACCCATAGGAAAATCTCGAAGGAAACAGTGGTGAATTAGACTTCCGGGTTCTGATGTCATACCTGCACCACTCTATTCTCTGAGTTTGGGTTAGAAGTATATTAAGTGCTACTCAAATGTTTCCAAACATGAGTGTTTTATCTTTGATGTCATACATTCAAGGAACAAAGTTCTTGCGCAGTGTCATGTGAATGTGCGGCAGTGACAGTACAAGTTTATAAATTTGAAAGCACAGACCACTTTTAGCTGCCAAAAATGTCAACCTCCTAAAGTATGTATTATCTTTATGAGAACTGTCTGGCAAAGGTGCGACATGCATTTGAAATGGCCTAGCACAAAATAAATTGTACAATTACACAGACTGGTTGAGTCACTGAGACGGAAGCCATGTGAAATTTTCAAATTAAATCTACAAGTAAAAACTCATTCATGAAGATGTTCTACGGCTGTTGTAAGGTGATGATTAGGTAGTCTTAACAATTTGGTAGATGTTTTTATCCAAAACAATTTATAGCATTCAGTTCATGCATTCCCTACAAGAATACAAAATTATTTATTTTTTTTTTTATTTTTTTTTTTTTATAGAATACTACACAGAATGTTATATTTGAGTTTTACCTGAATACTTGCAAAGAAATAAGTACCTTTTGTAGGTTTTGGCTTTCCATCATGTCCTTAATAGGATTTCCTTGCCCCACCCTGGCTCGTCTCCATCGCTCTGGCCACAGTATGAGCAAAAGCCTATGTGTGATACTGTAAAGTTGTTTAGTGACAGAGTGGAGGAATAGAAGGGAACTCTGGGAAGCTTTCGTCACTGTGGCTGATGGTTCACATTGAGATGGTGAGACCCAACACCTGTTTGCTCCAAACTTTGCCCTCTCTCATCTGTCACTCCCATGGGTACTACGATTTACTTATGGCTAGAGCCAAAATCTTTGCCAGTCATCAATTAACACTTGAATTCCCACGATCAGATTGCAAATGGAGGTGTTATTAATCCCTGGCTGTGACTATTATTTCTAGGGGATTTAATTAGGCTATAAAATCCATTACCATTCTATATTGCTAATGATTTATTTATGCTTCATGCACACGTTCTGACACGATTATTAATGATTGTTACACAATCTAAATGTTGCATCTCTATCTAATAAAAAGCACCACTGACAGAACAAGCAGCTGACAGTTATTTTGAAGAGAAATGCAAATACCTTTCCAAAACAATCCATATACAGAAGTGGTTTTGTAGAAGATAATTAAAGTCATCCAAAGTACATTTCGATGTATTCATGCATTTTTCAATCTGAATTAAACTTGAACTCAAGACAATGTTAATACAAGCCTTTACGATACGCCGGCCAAATATAGCCTTAATGTCATAAAGCAATCAGAGAGATATTAGTTTCAGTGATACACTAACCGTTCGAGCATTAATAGCTGATTGTTTCCACTGCGCACCAGAGGGAGAAACAACTTCTTGAGCTTCATGTTGATAGTTCATGCCACCAATACAGCACGAGAATGTGAAGACAGAACGGATGCCACTAAAAGTGCACAGGCCAGGCTGATTAGCACATGTACACAGGGCTGGCAGTGCCACACACCTTAGCCTCTCTGCCCAGTGATAAGGCCTTGGATAAATCCAGCAATGGTCTAGATTACAGTACAAGAGGTACAGCTCAATCTCTATAAGGTCAGCAGTGATCCTCCTGGGCTATCACACTGGCTGTAAATCACCCAGCTCTGCAAGATCTGACCAGTCAAACAACAGTGAACATAGAAAAGATATGTTAATGTCAGGATGAGATGTTCTTTTATAGTGCAGTGTTATTTAGTCCAAAACACATCTCTATACAATGTAACTCTGTATCACTGTAAAAAATAATCCTGTAAAAAAAACGTAAACTACTGGCATCTGTGGTTGCCAGCATCATACCGTAAAAATACGGTGTGTAACTGTTTTTTGAAATTAATAGCTAAATACCGTTTTGTCAGCCACAGCTATATGCTGTTAAATTACAGTTGTATACTGTAGCTGACAAAACAGTATTTAGCTGTTAATTTCAAAAACAATAACACATTGTATTTTTACGGTATGATGCTGGCAACCAGAGCTGCCAGTAGTTTACCGTTTTTTTTTACAGGATTATTTTTTACAGTGTAAATATCTTTAAGTATTGTGGTATTCCGATCTTTCAGACATGGCTTGAACGCACCATTACATTTAGAGACTTTGCCATGCACTGTACGCTTATCATAGGACATAAAACACTAAACCCCCTTCTCTGAACCAAATTCTCAATAGCCTAAACCAATTTGTCAAATAAACCACTCTTTCTGTAAAACATTAAACAAGTTCATGTAGTTAAAACACTGTTTGCAAATCTCATGCACTCTTTTTGCAAAACTCTAAACACATTCTCACTCACTAAAACACATTTCGCACTGCGATGCACTTTTGTTTCAAAACACTAAGCACAGGCCTGCAAAAGTTAAACAACTACAACACAGTTGTCATCGTTCACACACAACAACTCATAATTGTTCACACTTATTTCTAATGATGAGACCAAACGAACTGTACATAATACAAGTCAGTTCAGAGTGCCAAAATTGACTCAAAATGTTGCACTGAATGTTGATACCAACAATGGATGGAACCAATATAAGAGGGAGAGAAGAAAGAGTATGTGGAAGATGAGGAAGAGGGCGGGATGAGCAAGGTGTGGAGAATGTTGTCAAGTCTGGATCTGGCTTTAGGATTTTTCCCTTTGCCTGCAGAGATGACATTATCTGTGATGTGGACAAAGTCCTCCGGCCGGCCCAACATGAAGACATGATGTAGAAGCAGAATAAAATCACCTTGATTTTGCAGTTGCGCAACTCTTGTAACATGCGTTTCATTTAGAGTTTTTTACTGTAACCTTTTTGGCTTTTGCAGTTGGGTCACTGTATTTTCACAGTATGCAAGTGCTGAATATACAGACATTCAATAGGCCTACTATACAATATTAAGTACAATACTATACTTGCAGTGCAAACAGTATACGATTTATTCACCTTACTGTAAGTTGTCATTACTATACTTTTTTGCACAATTTGTTTACTTTGATACAAAATACTTTTTTTCTCTAACTGCATGCTTTGGATTCAGTGTTCTCCATTTTTTTATGTAGTGTCTAACGGATGATCTAGTGTTTATAATATTGCTGTGTGTATGATCTGAAAGCATTGTTTGATTTGTTTGAAAGCATTGCAATTGTTTGATTTTGCCAGAAGAGTCAGAGGTTCTCTGAATGTGGTTTGAAAATTTGGTTTTGTATTTAAGGTTTTGAGAAAATTAGTGATGGTTTCAAGAAATGTGTTTTAGCAATTAATTAATTAATTAATGTTAAATAGAGTGTCAACACAGAAATTGAAGCGACCAAGTTCTCCCATAATGCATTGTAAAAAACTGTAACTTTAGTTATTATATGAAATATAAATTTACAGGAATTTTTTTACAGTGTAGGCCTGCCCTTTGTTTAATCCTGGTTTCCAAAACCAGATGAGCTCTTCTAAACATTTATCTTTTATGGTATAGTAGAACAAACATTTTTGCTGCCCACATAGGGTACTTTATGGTAACACTGTGTCCTAACCGCGATGGCGACACGCGATGATTCTATTTTAGAAACGGTTTCTCTGCGAAGTCGAGGCTGAAACAACAACAGAAATATAATCTCAGGTACTGTTCATGTGCGTTATTTAATGTTAAAAGCATCTGTGTGAGTTTGAATATCATTTTGTGTCTTTTATAGCCATACTGAAAGCAATAATTAACTTTTGATCTAGTTCAAAAGAAATAAAAGTGAACAAGAACGTTCAAACTGTCAACTCATTGCTAACAGAGTGTATTAACGATCGTTTCAGTAACTAAGTATGTATTTTTAATCATGTTAAAATGGTGTAATATTCATGAATTTGATTATGTACTTATCCATTTCGTTGCGACTGCCCGTGCCGAGAGAGCCCGCCGGCGCCCACGCGCTCTTCTGATTGGCTGGGATTTTTATCGCGTCCCATAGTTGCGTCGCGTCTGGTGTGAACAGACAAATTATTTGTCGCTGGAATCTTATCGTATCGCGTCTGGTTACGACACGATGTAACATAGTGTCCTTGTATGTTACATACTTAGACTACTGTAGCAATAACAGTAGCCTAAATGATGCATCATTTCATGCAGCTAACCCTAAGACATGTTAAGTTAATTAATATTCATAATTAATAATTCAATATAGGATACTTAATTGTACAATTAGACTGTAACAAGGAAACCTTAAAATAAAGGTCTTTTTACGTTACATGTATTTACTATGGTAAAAACAGTAAATTACTAACACTAAACCAATCCCTAACATTAAACCTATTTATTTTTTTAAGTACACTGTAAAAAGGATTTATGTGCAATCACACTAACTATTTTGTCCTTTTTTTGACCTGTATGTAGCTATAGCCTACTTTTCAATGCTGCACTCTTCTATGCTAAGGAATGTCACATGGATCTGACAGGAAGTTTATTTTTAAGGCTTTTAAAGGTTACTATGGAACATACAATGAAATAACATCTAAAATGCCATCTAAAACCACATGAAAGCAATCAACTATAGCAATCAAAGATATCCAACCACCAACCAACAGTGCAAACTTTGTCCAGTTCCATTTGAATGATTTACACATGCATGAAAATCGTTTTATCCAATTGTGCTGCCAATTTTTGTGCAAATTCTCATTTAGTGTTTTAAATTCATGAAACCATCATGCAATTCTGAACCATCTGTTGTTGGAGCAACTCGGGTTTACATTTTTGGCAACTGTATTATGTTTTATTTTGGAACATAATGTTGCTGCTCATGAAGCAGCACATTCAAGAGGTCTCTAACACATTAAATGGACCCCATATGGTGTCGAGCAACAATATCTAAATCTCTCAGTGACTGTACAAAATTACACAGCTTACAACTCCGTAACAGGAGTCCTTGATACATTTGACATACACAGCACAACATCATTAGAGTCATAGTTTTTCCCATTGACACTGTCTGGAGTCAATGCAAATTAAGTTAGGAAAGGTTTAGTTGCTCATGAGATTCCCTTCTTCCCCCCTGAAACTTTATAGTGTCATGAGACTTTGAAAGAAACACATTTAGGCTTATGCATATTTTTCCATGCTCAGTGCTGTTCTTTGCAATAACTTAAAAATAGCAAAAATTTCGGCATAGATGATTTACCATGTAACTTCATTATAATGATTTTGATAAGATATAGGATTTCATAACAAATTAAACTAATATCACCCCGAGAACCACTGGTTACTCATTAAAAACTAATTAAAAAGGTCAACCGAACTCTGTGTTTTTCCATGCAAGCCTAGTTTTCAATCCCCACTATCTCATATTTGGATTTATGTTCCTGGCAGATGCATTCTTACAAAATAATGTGTTTAATGAATGTTACTTACTTGATGTAATTTCATTGTCATAGAGTATAAATCTACATGAAGAGTTTTGAAACAGGAACCCTGAAGGAGGGTGCTTGAAGCTTTATACATTACTCTAATTCTGAAACAATAAGACTGAGAATGAATAACATTATGAGATATAAACTCCAATGTTATTAATTTGCTTTTGGCTTAAGTGTAATGATAAAAAAAAGCCAATTATTTAATTTTAGAACAGCGCTGTTTTTCTCTCATAGTATAAACGGGTCTTTATGAACATATAGCTGCCTATATTTTAGGAAGGGGGTCACTCACAAGGATCATGATGTTTTTGGGTCCTTGGCATCAAAATGTTTGTAGACTCTCATAAGAAGACACTTTCCGAATTTAATAAATCAGAATTTCCATCTAAGTTGCATGTGCTTGATATTCACTGACCTGAGATCTTCTTACCCATGATGTAATTAGGAAGCACACGTTCTGTCCCTTCATTTAAAATATATGGATGTTTACAACAAAGATGTTAACTTACTGATAAATTTACATTATTGAATTATTTGGGGATGGACTTCCATACTAACTTTAACAGAAACATCATTGATTAAACAACTGTGTTAACTTAAGACTGTGTCTTAATTATTAACAAGGGCACATGACTGGAAACTTAGTTTAGGTAACTTCTTTACTAAAAGAAGGCTTTTAGGCTTTTCTTTTTTTAAAGAAGGCTTTTTGACTGAAAGGTCAATAACGGAAAACTTTTTTTGAACTGAAACTCATTTGCTGTTGTGTTAAGGGTATTAGCCGAAGCATTAACCAATTTTGCTCAAACAAATTCAGAATTCAAATTTAAGTGACCCCAAATTATCCTCTACATGTGCATCTGCCCATGATTTGCTAGATCTTTTGCTAAGTTGATGTACAAAGACATCTTGTGTTTGTTACTTGTGCATATTATCCATAAGTGTTTCTAATTTAAAAATCTATCCATTCAAGATACTCAATGATTGCTTTGTGGTTAATAGCATTTAAATACATCTAGCTTCTGAAGTTCACTCATGTCTTAATTTCCAAACAAATCCCTGCTGACACCCATTATACAATTACTCCATCCGAGGGTCTTCTCACTCTTTCCATCTTAAACAACACTCTGTGTTTGTGTTCTGAGCACACAGAAGCTCTGTGACTTATTAAGCACTTGCATAACAGTCTTTCTAGGATCTGTGTCTCTTCTTGTTGCCTCAGAATAGATGATCCAGTGTGTTTTGTATAAGTTGTAAAATGCTGAAGTAAACTGGAACAAATTTGCTGTGAATAAAAAATAAATAAATCAACCAATTAATGTTTGCATTTAAACACAACCGAGGTTGACTAAAGTGCCGTGCAATTAATAAAAGAACCGCAATGAATAAAAAGGGAACAAGATAGAGAAATAAAAGCAAAATAAACAATAGGCAATCAACAATATACAAGAGATTAAAATCCTAAAATATGTATTTACAACAAAACTCTTACAGTGTAGTACAATGAAGCACAGTGATTTTGGGGATGTTTGCTTTATTTTTGGAACATGGCGACTTGTTATTATTAATGGAAGCATGAATTCTGATAATATACCAGACAAATTTTAAAGAGAATGTCCTTTATTCAATACAGGAGCTGTATTTGGGTGATGCAGCAGAACAGTGATCCAAAACACAGAAGCAATTCCACATCTGAATGGCTTAAAAGTAATAAAAAAATATTTTTTTTATTAGGCCTGGAGACAAGGAACCAAGATTCTGAAAGAGCAGTTCAGATTTATCACAATCTCTTAGGTAGTTCTGCAAAGAATAATGGACAAAAATTACTTCAGAAACAGCAAAGCATAAATTACAGGTAGTGTTTAGTTGCTGTTATTGGTTTAAGGGGACATTTACTTGTTCATAGGGCTGATATGAGCACTGTTGATGATTTGCAGATTTTGCACTGAAAGAAGGAAATAAAACAAAAAATGCTGCATTGTGTCATTACTAAGGTTAAAAGGCAATATTGCCTTTCTTGATGAAAGCGAATAACATGCATTCAAGATTTAATATCAAATACTTTTCATGGCACTGTAGTTTTTGCCTTTGGTCTCATGAAACTCTAGTTCTTGGGAAAATTTTGTCCTCCTCTCTTTTCTCCTCAAATAGCCCAAATCTATTTGACCAATTAATCCCATTTGCATTGCAAGAATGAATGCTTGTCTCTGAGCCTTAACTCCATGCGTCATGGTGACTCACTAAACTTGAAAATCGCTAAATTTAATTCAATACTAAATTCTTTCCCAAAATTACAACATTGGATTTTCACAGAATTTGGGATGATTTTTTTAAACCATGGCAGGAGTGAAAACCTGTTGCCAAGTATGTAAGTGTTTGATACAAAAAAAAAAAAAATGCTCTCCTTGAGTCCTTGTGGGTAGGCTACATGTGATTCAAGTGTGAAAGAATATATTCAGATAAACACTATGCTTCAGTAGTCTACCTCTTTCTGATAGGCTATGTGCAATGCCTTTAATGATTACATTTTAAGATAATAAATAATGTTAATAATACATTTAAAGGGTGGTAAAAGACTGTATCAGATATTATTTAAAGTTCATTAGTAACACTTCAAATGCAGATTGAATGTGCTATTGCGCAGGATACTCTATAGGAAATACGTGGTTGTTACTATTTCAAAATAATCTCTAACTCAGTGACTTAAATGGAAGCAAATCTTGCGCTGGGAAAGTTAGGTAGGTCTGCATGCACACATGACTGGATAACATCGATTGCAGGGTAAATATCCCACTGCATAGTGAAAACTCCAGTCGTGGTCAGCTGTGTAATGTTACAGAAACTATTTACTGTACTCAGACTAGCATCGAGTGGATAGAAATTTGTCTCCTCCTGGTGGCTAAATTGTGAACCGCTGTTTATTGTAATTCGCTGCTGGTCACGTCAAATTTGTGCGCCACATATGTCACAGCGGCCGCATGTTGAATCAGCATCGGCGAGGGTTTTTAACCAGTAATTGATTTAAAATGACGGTTTTTCACGACGAGGTTGAGATAGAAGATTTTGAGTATGATGAAGAAACAGAAACCTATTATTTTCCTTGTCCATGTGGTGACAGATTCGCGATAACGAAGGCAAGTTGTTCTATCAGAATCTGTCATTGCTTGACTAATCATTTCCATATTCATATTTTTCACACTTATATGTGTGTTCATTTATATATTATTTATATGGAGAATTGTATTTGAATCTGTAATCGTTGTTCCTTTTAACATTGTTATGTTAGTATTGGCTCATGGCTTAAACTTGAAGAACTACGTTACAAGACATTAACCAAAAGACCATTAACCAAAACTCAAGAGTGTGAGAGTTTAACTAACTTAGTGGCAAATGTGTGTATATATATATATATATATATATATATATATATATATATATATATATGTATGTATAGGTGAACTGAAAAATACCTACTGTTTTGTTAAGATGAAACTGTTTTTCAGGAGGATCTTGAGAATGGAGAAGAAGTGGCCACCTGTCCGAGCTGCTCACTAATAGTAAAAGTAATCTATGACAAGGTAAGATGTTATGTATGTTCTGATATTTGTGTATAGCCAACTTGGCTTGGTCATTGATTTGTTGTTCTGCACTTTAAATAAATAAATAGATAGTTTAATTGGAGGGGGTGATGACGCATTTAAAGGGGTAGTTCACACATAATGAAATTTCTTACTCATCCTCATGTCGTTCCAAACCTGAAAGACTTCGGAATACAATTGGAGAACTTTTAATGAAATTGGAGAGCTTTCTATCCTTCCATAGATGGCTATGCAACTACCACTTTGACACTTCAAAAAGTTCATAAAGAGATCATAAAACTAATCCATATGAATTGTTTGGTTTAGGCAACATTTTCTGAAGAGACTTGATCGCTTTACATGTTGAATAGAATGAATTTAGGCATTTATTCACATTTAAACACTGATCAGCGAACATAAACAGAAGCTCAACTGAACCTGCTTGACATGCGAACAAATCTCATTGGTTCTTGCGGAAGCTCAAACGTGCTGCGTAACGCATGAGAATGAACCTCATTGGTTCTCGCACATCAAGCGAACATGCTTGAGCTTCTGTTTACCACAACTGATGTGTGAGTTGATTAATGTTTATATGTAAATTAAAGCATAAATTCATTATGTTCATCAAATAAAACTATCGTGTCTCTTCAGAAAATTTGGACTAAACCACTCAATTCATATCGGTTAGTTTTACGATCTCTTTATGAACTTTTTGAAGTGTCAAAGTGGTAGTTGAGTAACTGTCAATAGAGGGACAGAAATCTATCAGATTTCATCAAAAAGATCTACATTTGTTTTCTTGAAGATGAACAAAAGTCTTACGGGTTTGGAACGACATAAGGGTGAGTAATTAAAAACGGAATTTTCACATTTTGGGTAAATTATCCCTTTAATGGCACAAGGGCACAATCCAACGATCAATCAATTCCCAATGTACAAATTCAAGTCCCGTTCTACTTTTTTTTTTTTTTCTTGTTTGAGAATCCATTTCACTTGGATATAAGTCACAGCAGGGAAGAAAAGACTATCACAACCCCCATTTCATGCCGACTTTAAAAAAAGGTCTTCATATAGTATCTGTTCAACAACTATTTTGAGTTTCAAACTCAATTAAGCGACCACTTAATGCAATCTGATAACATTTGACCTCAACTGTTTTAAATCATCATGAAGTGAAAGTTTCAATAGTCTTTTCTTAGGCTGCGTCCGAAGGCATAAAAATGCTGCCTTCAAAGGATGTATTCCAAGGTATTAAGGCACGTCCAAGTCCAACATTAGCTTCACTACCTGTCTCCTGAGATACCTTTATCTGATTGATTTTTGAAGGCAGCATAAGTCCAGTTCACACCGCACAGACAAATGCCAGCAAACACATTATTTGGGTTTTGTTGGATCAGTGTGTGTACCCCTGTCGGTGTTGGTTGGGGTTTGTGTTCACCCGACTGAATATGTTGAATTAGTGTTTGTCGGTGTCTGTTTTGGCAGTGTGAACATGACAGTCATTTTTCATACAATTTTAAATCTAACAGCCAACCAGTTTGTTGGTGTTTATTGGCGCTTGTCTGTGCAGTGTGAATTGGCCTATAAATGTATACTTCGCTGCCTTTGATATCCCACAATCCTGTGCTTTCCATTCTGTGACAGTTGAGCTAAAAAACAAAGATGGCGTCTGAAAGTTGCGGTTTCTGGTCAGTTTGTGTTAAAAAAAAAAAAGTCATTGCTTGATAAGGATGTGAGGAATCAAGTCAACTGCCTAAGTTTTCAGATGCAGTCTTAGTCTTTTCTCCCTTATTTTGACGTATATCTGAGTGAAAGGGCTTTTCAGACAAGTAAAAGTGTAGGGCGGGACTTGATTTTGTCCATTGGGAATGAATTGGATGGTTGTGGTTTGCTGTGATCTCGTGTGAGTGACAGGTTGCCTCGTCCTCACGCCAGTAAAAAAACATCAGAGGAGAGAAGGGATGTCATATGTGTGCATGAGTAGATTTGTAATAATACTGCAATATTCCATAAAAAATGAGAATTTAGCATGTCTAAACGTGATTTTGAATAACATTTCTCAAAATATTTAGTTGATCTAAAAGCTTGTTTTTGTTGTAGGAGGAGTTCATGTGTGGAGAAGTAATTGAAGCACCAAAAACGTCAGAAAACAAATTAGAGCTGGCCCAGAGCTGAGACATCGCCACGACGACTACACCTGATTCTTTGCTCTGAGAGTGGACTTAATACGCACATCTGTCTTTTCACAGTTACTCACTACGTATGCAGATCTTTTGTGAGGAAACTGACTGGATCTCATTGACTGATACGTTTTGCGCCAAGATTTTGCACATGAAGTACTTTTCGGTTAAAGCTATTTATTTTTTAAAAAACCTTTTAAAAATATGCTATGTTTTTGTTTGAAAATAAAATTCTCAGAAATTGAGAACATACTGTAATACTGAATGAATGAATTGATCTCTTCGTGGTCAACAGACGGCTTTTGGTTGGACTGTATGTAATTTGGTGCTCTTCCTGAAATGCCACCTGCTGCTCCTCTTACACTATTTTTCATCATTTTACACATTTTGCCAAGTCTGTCCTTTTAGCATTTTCAGAACTGTAGTACATGTATTACCGCATATTCAATATCCAGCAAAGGTCAACGCAATGAATATAGCAGAAACATCAAAGTATGAACAAAACAACTCTAATAATTAATAAAGTCTTGCCCATACACTCCTAAAAGAAAAGGTTCTATAGAAACGTAAAGGGTTCTGTCAGGTGCTTCATATATAGATCCTTTTAATGGGTTCCCATCATGGGATCATTTAATGGATTTAGCTTTAATTAATTAATTTTGTTTGAAATAATTTTGTGTTTTATACAAATTTTATAAATTAAATGGCTTTTTTTTCTCACTAGAAAAAAAGCCTTGTTAAACAAGAAAATTGTATGCAATCATATAAGACATTTCTCCTTATATAGAGCCTTTTTGGTAAAAAATGGTTCTTTAAATTTGAGTCAAGAAACATAGCCCACTGAAGTTATTTTTTTGTAAGAGTGTGTGATGTTGAAATATAAATCTACTTCTCATGCTCAGCTGTATGACATCTGGAGCAAATTCTACAATGTGTTCTTCTTGGTATTATCTTTGGACACCAGAGGGTGCTATTTGTTCAACAACAAAGATAAAACGTAGAGAAGAATTCCATATTTAACTTTATGGTAAGACATCAATGTTTATGAATTTGTTTGTAATTTAACACTGGGTGGCTTGAGAACATAAGACATGGCTCTGATGTCAGTCTAAATTAAAATCTGTAGTTCTATTTGACAACTGTGGAGCCAACCAGCCTGAAGGAATGGGTTGATATATCAACCAACAGTAAGCTAAACTTAAATAAATAAATTCCTCAAAAACTTAAAGCTGACATTGCTATAAAAGGAGGCTCTAAAGATGTTCTTATGCAGCGCATTTAGATTTTTACTAATTTCTAAAATAATGTTAGATTGAGATCAATTTTGATTCTTATCTACTTAGAAATAAAAATATTGCGAAATGCATATGTCTACACGATTTCATCATTTTATAAACGTTAACACTAAAACAAAGACAATCACCAGAAACGGGGTTAATTAACAGCTCAGTAGTGAAAATGCTTTGCGGTTACACTTAAAAACTGCATAAATGTAGGATTTATTGATTTACTAACAAAAAACAAATCCATACATTTGGATTGCATACATAGCCTAAATAAAATTTCTGCACTCAAAAAAAAGCATGCCATATTATAGTTGCATCTATTTGATTTTATTTAAAAAAAAATTTTTTTAAAAAAGCAGCATTTTGGTTTCACCCACAACTGCTTACCTGAGCATGGTTCAAACTTCCTAATCAAGTTTGCAGACGACATCACGGTTGTCTGGTTTATTTACATATACACATACCTCATTCTCAATAATGCACTTTCTGTGTTTATACTTTACATTTGCACCTTGTACTGCATTATGTAATATATTGCACTTGGTATTGTATTTTTAGACAACTGCATTGAGCTGGTCTCTGCACCTGTACCCTATATTTTGCTCTCCTGTAATATATATTTATATACTGTATTTTTAGATTTATTAATTTATATACAATTAATCTTTGCACTTCTGGTTAGATGCTAACGTTTCATTGGCTCTGTACTTGTAATCTGCACAATCACAGTAAAGTTGAATCTTAATGTTAAAACAGTGTAATCCAAATGAATGAAAATTAAGCAAAGCAATTCAAAAACAAATCTTACATTTAGGCCTAGATATTTGTGTGTGTGTGACTGTGTATTATAATAACGTTTGGTTATACATAATGGTGTAATGGATTTGTGAATACAGCACTGTAGTTTGTTTTTATACTAGAAACATTGAATGTATCTTTATTCCTATGAAAACTGAAAGTGTCTGCTCTAAATATAAACTCTCAAAAGTAACTTCTGTAGTAACATAAGATAAGATGTGTGTCTTTTGTATGACTGAGCCAACCCTGGAACACTGCATGAATTAATCATTTTAGTGTTTCCATCTGGTATATTCACAAATCATAATTTGGCTTTCATTGATTTCCTGTCATCTAAATGTTCTTATTTGGCTTGTCAGCAGCTTGTGTGTGTGTGTGTGTGTGTGTGTGTGTGTGTGTGTGTGTGTGTGTGTGTGTGTGTGTGTGTGTGTGTGTGTGTGTGTGTGTGTGTGTGTGTGTGTGTGTGTGTGTGTGTGTGTGTGTGTGTGTGTGTGTGTGTGTGTGTGTGTGAGTGAGTGAGTGAGTGAGTGAGTGAGTGAGTGAGTGAGAGAGAGACAGACAGCAGTTCCCTATCGGTCAGTCACTACAACGTAGGTCATGACTGACCAATAGGAATCTCGCTAGAGAGGCCAATCTACTTCGAGTGAAACTAAAACAAGCCAATACACATTGGCGTGCAATCATTTGCAACAGCTGTGGAGCCTCGCAGCGCGGGTATTTAACAAGCAGCTGGTGCGATTGCACACTAGCTTTTTGCTTCGGAGCCAAGCACTTCGTATGCTGAACAGAGTGAATTTGAAAGCAAGCCTCTTCTGGATCCCTCCACTTTGGTGACGGCACAGCAGCGCGAGCGGTCTTTTTCTCTTCTCTCTCTCTCTCTTCTTTGTTTGTTGTTTTAAAACTGAGCAAACAAAAAAGCTGTTTTCACGGCTGGTAAGGTGCGCGGTTAAAGCGCTCAACTGCCGTTTTTACGGCTGGTAAGGTGCGCGATTAAAGCGCTCAGCGGCCGTTTTCACGGCTGGTAAGACCAGCGAGAGAGAATCGCGCACAGACAGGTGCACATTCCTGTCTGTGTTCGCCGTGACCGTTCCCCTGCGTGCTTCAGCACCAAGGAGAGCAGTCTCTAAAAGAGCTTACACAGATAGTTTGTGTCTTTTTCAAGATGACATTCTATCTGTGTGTTTCTGGATGCGGTCGTTACCTGGGGTCACGGGATGGTCACGATCGCTGCCTTGTGTGTCTGGGCCTCGAACACGCACAGGCAGCTTTCGTGGATGAGTCATGTACCCATTGTGGGAAGATGACCATCTCGGAGCTGAGGTCGAGACTCTCGTTCCTGCAAAGGGGCTGAGTCCCCGTGCCTGCACCTCGTTCCTTCGCGGGTTGCTACGGGCAGTGACACGGGTGACCTGAGGATTACAGTGAGCGCACTTCCTTTGGGGAACCAACCCCCTAGGAACCCTCACTCCTCTCATGCTCTGCAACCAGTTGAGCTGCCAATGAAACGTTCTGGACCATCCTCGAGATGTGTACCAGTCGTTTCGTTCGGCGCTCCCTGTGACGACCAGATGTCGATCGATGCATCGGAGGGTGGGTCAGACCTCTCTGCAGCCTCCATCTAAACGGCGCCGTGGAGCCAGTCGCAGGCAGGGCGCCCCGCCCGTCCAGGCCCCCGCCAAGAGGGGCGGCAAAGCCAAGGGTAAGCGGCCCTAGGACGGGCGACCCAGAGATGGAAGGGACTGCTCTCCAGGAGACGATGACTGCATCGCTCCCTCCCCCGGAAGAGGGCCGGGTGGTAAATCCTTTGTTTCATTTTGTTTGTGTTCCGCCGCTGGCCTTAAAACCAGCGGTACCCAAATTCTCAATAAGAGAGCAGTGGGGGGTTGGAATCCTCACCACTCTCATCCGCCTCTTCTTTCGCCAGCCGGCAGCTGTGTACGGTCCGAGAACGCCACCGAGCGCCTCCCGCACCTCCTGCCCCGTGGAACCAGGTAAGTGCTGCACAGCACACTCAGACCCCGCTACGGGCCGCCTCCCAGAGAGAGCCTCCCGAGCCGCGTCCCTGTGTTCCACCTCGCTGCCCCACTCCTGGTACGCCTACGGTCCCTTTGGTCCCGCTTGTACGGTCTCTGCGAGCCTGGTTAGCGCTCCCCAGTCCGTCTCGCTGGCTCATTCGAACCATCAGGCTCGGCTATGCGATTCAGTTCGCCCGGCGTCCCCCCAAGTTTCGGGCCATCCACTCCACTACAGTTAGAGCAGCCGATGCCCATGTCTTGCGTGCGGAGATCGCAGTCCTACTGGCGAAGGATGCGATAGAGCCGGTCCCTCCAGCCGATATGAGGTCAGGGCACTACAGTCCCTACTTCATTGTACCCAAGAAAGGTGGTGGGTTACGACCGATCTTGGATCTGCAAGTTTTGAATCGGAGCCTCCACAAGCTACCGTTCAAAATGCTCACGCAGAGACGCATTTTCGAATGCAACCGTCCCCAAGATTGGTTTGCAGCGATCGACCTGAAGGACGCGTACTTTCATGTCTCGATTCTTCCTCGACACAGGCCATTCCTTTGCTTTGCGTTCGAGGGTCGAGCATATCAGTACAAGGTCCTAGCCTTCGGGCTGTCCCTGTCCCCCCGTGTCTTCATGAAAGTCACGGAGGGGGCCCTTGTTCCCATGAGAGAACAGGGCGTTCGCATCCTCAACTATCTCGACGACTGGCTCATACTATCACACTCTCGAGATCAGCTATGCGAACACAGGGACCTAGAGCTCAGGCACCTCAGCCAGTTGGGTCTTCAGGTCAACTGGGAAAAGAGCAAACTCTCCCCTGTGCAGAGGATTTCTTATCTTGGTATGGAGTTGGATTCGGTCGCTAAGACAGCACGCCTCACAGAGCAGCGTGCTCAGTCGGTGCTGAATGGCACGACGGCGGTCCCACTGAAATTCTTTCAGTGGCTCCTGGGGCATATGGCAGCAGCAGTAACCCCGCTCGGCCTGCTCCATATGAGACCGCTTCAGCACTGGCTTCACGGCCGAGTCCCGAGATGGGCGTGGCAATCACACCGGCGTGCCGCCGGAGAGTTCTGGGAGGCTCAGGTAGACCTGTTTGCCTCCTCAGAGACCTCCAACTGCCAGCTGTTTTACTCCCTGACCGAGGGAACACTCGGCACGGATGCACTGGCACACAGCTGGCCCCGGGGCCTTCGCAAATATGCGTTTCCCCCAGTGAGCCTACTTGCGCAGACACTGTGCAAAGTCAGGGAGGACGAGGAGCAGGTCCTTCTGGTGGCTCCCTATTGGCCCACCCGGACTTGGTTCCCAGAACTCATGCTCCTCGTGACAGTCCCTCCCTGGCCCATTCCTCTGAGGAAGGATCTTCTGACTCAGAGACGGGGCACCCTATGGCACCCGCGCCCAGACCTCTGGAAACTCCATGTCTGGTCCCTGGACGGGACGCGGAGGTTCTAGGTGACTTACCCCCAGAGGTACTTAACACCATCACTTCAGCACGGGCGCCGTCCACGAGACGTGCTTACGCCCTGAAGTGGAACCTGTTCGTCGAGTGGTGTTCTTCTCGCCGAGAAGACCCCCGAAGATGTTCGATAGGGTCTGTGCTTTCCTTCTTGCTGCAGGGGTTGGAGCGTAGACTGTCTCCCTCCACCCTCAAAGTACATGCTGCCGCTATTTCAGCTTATCACGACCACATAGATGGCAAAACAGTTGGAAAGCACGACCTGGTCGTCAGGTTTCTTAGGGGGGCGAGACGATTAAATCCTCCTCGATCCCCCTCCATACCCTCCTGGGATCTTTACTTGGTGCTTCGAGCACTTCAGGATGTTCCCTTTGAGCCTCTGCAGTCAGTAGACTTAAAGCTTCTTTCCATGAAGACTTTGCTGCTGGTTGCACTGGCCTCTGTCAAGAGGGTAGGAGACCTGCACGCATTTTCGGTCGACGAATCGTGCCTAGAGTTCGGGCCGGGTGACAGCCATGTGGTACTAAGACCCCGGCCTGGCTATGTGCCCAAGGTTCCTACCACTTCCTTCAAAGACCAGGTAGTGAACCTGCAAGCGCTGCCTTTGGAGGAGGCAGACCCAGCCCTGGCTTTGCTCTGTCCCGTTCGCGCTCTGCATATGTACGTGGACAGAACTCAAAGCGTCAGGACCTCAGACCAGCTCTTTGTCTGTTACGGAGGCCAGCAGAAGGGAAAGGCTGTCTCCAAGCAGAGGATTGCCCACTGGATAGTGGATGCCATCGCCTTGGCTTACCAAGCACAAGGCGTGCCCTGCCCACTCAGGTTGCATGCACACTCCACGAGAGGTGTTGCATCCTCCTGGGCGCTGGCACGTGGCTCCTCGCTAACAGATATCTGTAGAGCTGCGGGCTGGGCGACACCTAACACGTTCGCTAGATACTATAGCCTACGTGTAGAGCCGGTCTCCCATGTTTTCACCCTAGACGGGTAGAAGCACTGAGAGGTCTGGCTCTGTCGGCTTGCTGCACCCTTATTGCTCCAGAGTAAAACCTGTCGAGTCCTCCAAACCCCTCGGCCCGGACTTGGCGGAGCGTCCGGCGCCAGGCCTTTATCCGCTGAATCCTTGAGAACCGGATCTGGGCTGGGTTCCATATGTGTGACCCTACGGGGATCCCATATGTGTATATTCTCCACGGCTGCTCCTATCGGAAGCCGTGTCTTCCCTTGGGCTAAGTCACCCATTATTTCATATGCAGTACAGCCTTCGGGCTAGTCCATATGTATTTCCACATAACTCTTTGAAGAAGTGGCTTCCGCAGCGTTCCTTCTTAAACAGAAAGAGCACGCTTTCCCAGTGTTATCCAATATCTCACTGTATGGGTTATCACGGAACAACAGTGTCAGATTCACTCTGTGTAAGCCTCCTCCTATCGTCCTTCCAGGCAAGAAAGTGTAGAGGCTTGCACGGGGGGCTAGATGGGGTGCAGCGGCTGTGGCGCTTTGGTAGGGATTCCTATTGGGCAGTCATGACCTACGTTGTAGTGACTGACCGATAGGGAACGTCTCGGTTACATATGGTAACCCTCGTTCCCTGAGGGAGGGAACGGAGACGTAGGTCCCGTCGCCACATCTGCTGCCGCCCGCCGGGGCGGCCAGCTTTTTCAGGCTTGGCTCCTCAGCAAAAAACTAGTGTGCAATCGCACCAGCTGCTTGTTAAATACCCGCGCTGCGAGGCTGCACAGCTGTTGCAAATGATTGCACGCCAATGTGTATTGGCTTGTTTTAGTTTCACTCGAAGTAGATTGGCCTCTCTAGCGAGATTCCTATTGGTCAGTCATGACCTACGTCTCCGTTCCCTCCCTCAGGGAACGAGGGTTACCATATGTAACCGAGACGTTTTCTGTCATTCAGATGATATTGAAAGGCCCATCTCTCTGATGACTGTGGCATCCCTCATGCAGCTGCAGGAACACTGCACTCAGTCAATAGCATTTCAAATCACTCTCTCACTGAGCTTATCAGAGATTGGATATGGGCTGCCAGCCACACACACAGACACCCCTTAGAGAGAATATGTGCATAAAAAGAGTCAAGGATGATCAGTGTTCACACAAACGCCAACAACATGACATAAAGCACATGGTCATGGAAAAGCAAACACTATTTCCATCAATCATGTAGACTATTTTACAGCATTTTCTGTGATATTCCTGTGCCCTCCAGAAGCTTGCGTTCAGCAAGGCACCTTGTGAGGCCAAAGAGGCACAGAATCACCTTTATGGACCTTTACCTTGACTGTTCCATGCTGGTGGAATGACCTGTCACAGCAAAGTCTTTAGCCATTCTCAAGAATCTTTTTCGTCAACATTTGACCCATTAATACTATCATGTACTATTCTATATTTCTATTCAATCTATTTTTTTATTTAATAAAAAAAAACTTGCTACTTGTTCTGTGCTAGACTAGCACTTACATTGTTAGTTTTATTGCTTCTATTGTTCTCCTCATTCGTAAGTCATCAGATGTTGCTATCAAATGCACACAGAAGCACTGAATCATTACTCTGAGATTAAAATCAATAGATAATTACCTTTTACTGCAATTAACCAGATTTATAGAATGTCTAAGTATGTTGAATGTTGTGACATTCATATATGAAATATGTAATCTACATATACTGCAGATAATTCAATTTTAAACAATAACTGAAAAAGTTTTGGTTTTGTTGTTACAATATTGGTTTAGGAAAATTAAGCCTCGTTTGCGTTTTGCCATTTAAAAACAAAAGGTAAATTTGTATGTGAACAAACATCAATTGTCAAGAAAAATACTATAAATGTACTATACTGAATTAAATGGAAAAATTGTTTAAAACTTCCAAAATATCCAGCCAAATACATGAGAGAGAAAAACAATGTATAAATGTGAATTTATGTTGAATCAGTGTAGAATATCTTGATGATTGATATGGTAAAATTCTCAAGGCTCATATTTCTGTTTTACATCTTTCACTTTGCACAATTTTCATTTCAACGTATTTTCTGTTAAGTCATTATGACGTTTATATATATATATATATATATATATATATATATATATATATATATATATATATATATATACATATATACACACACACACACACACACATATATATATATATATATATATATATATATATATATATATATATATATATATATATTATTAGCATATATAAACTGTTATGGTAACACTTTATAATGACTTGTGGTGCGTTCAAGTCCTCCTGGGAAGTTCGTACGTACGAGGTGGGAAGTCGTGTTTACGATGTGAGGTGCGTTCAAGCCAGTTTCGTCGGAGCAAGATGGCGGTGTTCCTTCTTTTAATTAATTACATGAAAATACAGCAAGGTTTGTTAACTCTGCTTATAGAAAATGAAGAACAAAGAAAGCGCATCAGGTGTGTTTTTCATTTTATGTTTTAAATAAACTTATGAAGCCAATGTAAACTGTTAGCATTTGTTGTTGTAATTCATTAACTTGCTGCTTATAACAAGATTAATAATGATCATGATAAATAACAGTTTCTAGGACGAGTAAACATTGAAATTCAATTAAAATTTACCGTCAACTACAGACGTTGCATCCATTGATTCCGCCATGTTTCTCACTGACACGCCCCCAACTCTTCTTCTTCTTCTATGGATTTATTGGCGGGTCGCATACCAACTTTATGGTGCATACCGCCACCACCTGTGCTAGAGTGTGAAGTGATTTCAGTCTAGATGTATGTTAAAAGATGTCTGTATTCTATTCCTAAGACCACTATGCTTAATGAATTTTAAAACTGACCTTACAATTTCCCCGGATCCTTGTTTTGTGTTTAATATGTTATTGATTGTAAATTCTTTGCATCCCATTTCCTGTAGCTCTCTTATTAACTCATTCCTTTCCTGTTCTAGGACAAAATAACAACACATGCTCAACTGTTTCCTTTACTTGGCATATTTCGCATAATCCTGTACCATGTTTCCCTATAATATGAAGTGTAGAATTAAGTTTGTATGTCCCATCCTTAGTCTCGTTGAAATAACCTGATCGTCTCGATTTAAATTTTGCGTTAATATACTTTGTCTTACAGTATTTTGTATATTATAGAAATGTCTTCTTGTTTTATATTCATTCCAATTTCTTTGCCATTTCTGGTTGCAAGCTTCTTTAACGATACTTTTTCCTTCCATCCTACTTAATGCAACTGTAATAGTAGGGATGTTTAGTTTAAGTGACTCTTTAGCCATTTTATCAGATCTTTCTTTTCCTGGTAGCTATATCAGCATGTGCAGGTACCCAAACAAATTTTATTATTGTACCAGCTTGTCTTAATCTATACAAAATATTCAATATTTCTATATAGATATCATATCTAACTGTTTGATATGTTTGTAGGCTTATAAGTGATGCCATCGACAGGGGCGTCGGACTGGGGGTAAAACCAGTACTGATTACCAGGGCCCCAAGGGGATGAAGGGCCCTTGAAAAGTCTGGAATACAGACATCCCAATTCTCCCGGAAGTTTGATAGCGTCTCCCTGATGCCCGCAAATTATTTAAAATCTCCCGGAATCTAGAAGGCGAATGCGAGACAGAACATCTGTGCGCATAACATACATAGCGCGTGCGCAATCCAACCACCCCCCCACCCCCCCCCCCCCCGTCAACAATCCAAATAGTATTTTATTTGGAACATAGGGGCCCATCAGGACTGACTATACATAGGGCCCGGGATCTTGTGCTACGCCCCTGGCCATCGAATCTGAACATATCACAACTTTATTTGGCATCACTTCTTCCACCCAACTAAGAGCCATCTGAATTGCCACCAATTCTGCTGTATACACTGAAGTCCCATCTGTGAAACTCCCATATTTTTCTATTTTAAATTCTTGAACATAAAATGCTGATCCAGTACGACCTATCTCTGGATTTTTTTATCCATCTGTGTATGTTGGAAGAAATGCATAATAAACTGTTCTGATATATTCAATTGTATAGCTCTTAATATAAATTTGACGCCCCCAACTCGTACAGATCGGGGCTTAAAGAAAATCCCGAGCTCCCCACTGGTATTTACGACATTGTGGTGGCGTTCAAGTGCATTCAACTCGTAATTACGATCTATACGAGATGACTTGAACGCACCATTGAACGCATCAAGAGCCAGACTGAAGCGGATTTCCTGATATGTGATTTGAATAGGATTTCAACCCACATATGGATGTAGCTTGAAACGGATTTCATGTGCTTTTTTTGACTGACAATCTGAACATAGCCTATGTCGGGATAAGAAATAGAAGGAAGAATAGCGGTAGGGCTAACGTTAAAAAAGCTTACCACATATTAACTTTAGTTTGTCAAAATTCCGCGCTCTTTCCGGCTTACTAAGTCTTACTAATATGATTTCGCAGCTTCCATGTGTTTTTCCGTAGTTAAGACATCATAAATTAGTGTAACAATGTGTTCAGTAGTACATAAACAGTGCAATCCATGCTGTTGTTTACATCCGAGTATCTCCAATATGTCCGCGCATACGGGTAACTGACCAAATCGTGACGTAGGTTTGAAATTAGCAGGGGGAATATGCATGCCATCACATATTGCCTAAGAAACTACTATTTAATATAATATAAGTCATACAATTTTATCTGCAATACAGATACTAAACAAAATATAGTCTTAGTCAAAATTTTTACTTTTTGACCTCAAAATCATTTTTTCTCTATTCTTCGTTTCCAGCCTTGACAGTCACCATGCTGGATCGGGGAGGAAGTAGGAAAATACTGCAGTGATCACATGACTCATATCTTATCCCTAATAGAGTGCCGAAGTTATAAAGTCACTTTGTAGGCCAAAACGCGGAAGTAAGTTAGCATTTTAGCACTTCCGGTTCCCTCGCCCTAAAGCCTATGGGTTTTTTGAATGGGTTTTTGCTAAATCGCCTGAAATAAGGTCTGTGGTTAACAAAGCCTCTAAATATTTTCACGTTTTGATCTATGACATAAAACACACCAGTTATAACCTGCTTGTGTTTTTTTCAACTTTATTGTGTCTGCTTGTGGTTTTTTAAACTTTATATAGGCTTCAAAATGTATACATTTTGGATTAACTTGTAAAGATTATCTTGATAGACAAAACGTGTAAGGGTCACAACTCTTTGTTGAACACAGATCTTATTTTTGCGATTTTCCAAAAGTCTATGGGGAAAATGCATAGCTTTTCGATCGAGGGGACCCATATGCGCCGCTAACTTCCGAGTTGTCCTACAAAGTGACGTCATAACTTCGGCACTCTATAGATGGAATTGATGGTGTTACAACTCTCCCCATGTTACAACCATCCGCGGTCTCGAAAATGTCAGAATTAAGTTTGTAATTATTAAATAAATGTGCTCCGATGTGGAGCACATGTAATTGCTCACGCAGGCGACTTCAGGATTGAGTGCTTGCGAATGAGGGATTCGAATTTTAGTTGCTATAGCGAAGCATGTTATGAATTCTGACTGCATATACAAACACAACGAACCTTTATTTACACTCGAACTGTTGCTTGGTTGAGAGAGGAGGCTAATAGACTTTTCAGATAATTTTCTGTGCGGATTACGAAGCTTTTCTAAGGATTTCTAAGAGGAGACTTTGATTCTAGACGGAGATCGGAGGATATATATTTAACGTTACATAGTTTAATTTTTTAATAGTTTATATTATTTCTGAGAGCACGACTTTTATTTTGTTGTTCTTTTCTTATTTTTGAAGGAGTTTGGTGTTTTATTTAATTTTTAATTTTACTATTTTATTTATTTCTGGAGGGAGGGGCATTTCTGAGGGTTTTTCTGTATTTTATTCCTTTTTGTATTGTATTTTGTATTGTTTTTATTGCAGTTTGGAGGAGGATTGTCGATGGCTCACATGGGTGAAAGAGGAGGTGAGTGCTTTAGTTTTTCACTTGTTTATGGTATGTCATGTATGATGTTGTACAATGATTGACTTAATTAAAGGGTTAGTTCACCCAAAAATGAAAATTATGTAATTAATGACTCACCCTCATGTTGTTCCAAGCCCGTAAGTCCTCCGTTCATCTTCGGAACACAGTTTAAGATATTTTAGATTTAGTCCGAGAGCTTTCTGTCCCTCCATTGAACATGTATGTATGGTATACTGTCCTTGTCCAGAAAGGAAATAAAGACATCATCAAAGTAGTCCATGTGACATCAGTGGGTTAGTTAAATTTTTGAAGCATCGAAAATACATTTTGGTCCAAAAATAAAAAAACTACGACTTTATTCAGCATTGTATTGTCTTCCGGTTCTGTTGTGGATCCGCGTTCAGTGACGCTGCTGACGTAAGACGCTGCTGACGTGTATCTGGTGCGCCCGAGCTTCGTTTACAGTCTGAGGGAGACGCACGCTGGAAACAAAACAATCTTCGCAAACATGTCTAAGGATTTCGACACAGAGGAAGACTTGCATTTTTTTTGCCCAGCCATATTTATTTGAATCCGAATACACGGGCGCACCAGATACACGTCAGCAGCGTCACTAAAGCGGATTGACAACAGAATCGGAAGACAATACAATGCTGAATAAAGTCGTAGTTTTTGTTATTTTTGGACCAAAATGTATTTTCGATGCTTCAAAACATTCTAACTAACCCACTGATGTCACATGGACTACTTTGATGATGTCTTTATTTCCTTTCTGGACAAGGGCAGTATACCGTACATACATTTTCAATGGAGGGACAGAAAGCTCTCGGACTAAATCTAAAATATCTTAAACTGTGTTCCGAAGATTAACGGAGGTCTTACGGGCTTGGGATAACATGAGGGTGAGTCATTAATGACATCATTTTCATTTTTGGGTGAACTAACCCTTTAATGTGATGAAACTTGCGTGAGGTAACCCATTTTATCCCCCAATTTTCCCAGCTAAGTGATCACATGCAGCTATTTGATTCCTTGCATATTAAATAAACTTAACAATTGGTAATTGACCACTGACATTGATTATTATTAAAACATTACTAACTATGTGATGTCTGAAATGTTCCAGCCTCAGACCGCTCCACATCCAGGAGAGCTGCTTTCACTCAGACGGCTGGTCAGGAGGTTTGGAGACTCTGGCCTGATGACTGCGATCAGGACCCGCTGCCAGACCCGACCCAGACACAGATCCAGGAGCTACCTGGGTATTTATCTCCACTGCTTTCTGAGTTGTCTGTTTCTTTGTCCACAGGTCAGGCTCACCGGGAGGGGAAATGGCAGAGTGGCAGCCAGCAGAGCCCAGATGATGGACGTCAGTCCTCTTCATTTAAAAGACCTGCTAAACACTCTTGCAGAGGTCAGAATATGCTTTCAGTAAAGAAGTTATGGCTCAGTTGATAAATAATTTGTCATTGAATAGAAAGTTGAAAGTTTTTGATGTTTGAAATGTTCCAGCCTCAGGCCGCTACAGATCCAGGAGACTGTAGGGGTAAAATCTTTGCGTGGCAGGGGGAGCTGCCACTCGACCAGTCACAGATATATGCGCCTGCCACTGCGTTATATGCGCCTGCCACTCGACCAGTCACGGATATATGTGCCTGCCACTGTGTTATATGCGCCTGCCACTCGACCAGTCACAGATATATGTGCCTGCCACTGCGTTATATGCGCCTGCCACTCGACCAGTCACAGATATATGTGCCTGCCACTGCGTTATATGCGCCTGCCACTCGACCAGTCACAGATATATGCGCCTGCCACTGCGTTATATGCGCCTGCCACTCGACCAGTCACGGATATACAGGTCCTTCTCAAAAAATGAGCATATTGTGATAAAGTTCATTATTTTCCATAATGTAATGATAAAAATTAAACTTTCATATATTTTAGATTCATTGCACACCAACTGAAATATTTCAGGTCTTTTATTGTTTTAATACTGATGATTTTGGCATACAGCTCATGAAAACCCAAAATTCCTGTCTCAAAAAATTAGCATATCATGAAAAGGGTCTCTAAACGAGCTATTAACCTAATCATCTGAATCAACTAATTAACTCTAAACACCTGCAAAAGATTCCTGAGGCTTTTAAAAACTCCCAGCCTGTTTCATTACTCAAAACCGCAATCATGGGTAAGACTGCCGACCTGACTGCTGTCCAGAAGGCCATCATTGACACCCTCAAGCAAGAGGGTAAGACAGAAAGAAATTTCTGAACAAATAGGCTGTTCCCAGAGTGCTGTATCAAGGCACCTCAGTGGGAAGTCTGTGGGAAGGAAAAAGTGTGGCAAAAAACGCTGCACAACGAGAAGAGGTGACCGGACCCTGAGGAAGATTGTGGAGAAGGACCGATTCCAGACCTTGGGGGACCTGCGGAAGCAGTGGACTGAGTCTGGAGTAGAAACATCCAGAGCCACCGTGCACAGGCGTGTGCAGGAAATGGGCTACAGGTGCCGCATTCCCCAGGTCAAGCCACTTTTGAACCAGAAACAGCGGCAGAAGCGCCTGACCTGGGCTACAGAGAAGCAGCACTGGACTGTTGCTCAGTTTTACATGTCATTCGGAAATCAAGGTGCCAGAGTCTGGAGGAAGACTGGGGAGAAGGAAATGCCAAAATGCCTGAAGTCCAGTGTCAAGTATCCACAGTCAGTGATGGTCTGGGGTGCCATGTCAGCTGCTGGTGTTGGTCCACTGTGTTTTATCAAGGGCAGGGTCAATGCAGCTAGCTATCAGGAGATTTGAGCACTTCATGCTTCCATCTGCTGAAAAGCTTTATGGAGATGAAGATTTCATTTTTCAGCACGACCTGGCACCTGCTCACAGTGCCAAAACCACTGGTAAATGGTTTACTGACCATGGTATTACTGTGCTCAATTGGCCTGCCAACTCTCCTGACCTGAACCCCATAGAGAATCTGTGGGATATTGTGAAGAGAAAGTTGAGAGACGCAAGACCCAACACTCTGGATGAGCTTAAGGCCGCTATCGAAGCATCCTGGGCCTCCATAACACCTCAGCAGTGCCACAGGCTGATTGCCTCCATGCCACGCCGCATTGAAGCAGTCATTTCTGCAAAAGGATTCCCGACCAAGTATTGACTATTGAGTGCATAACTGAACATAATTATTTGAAGGTTGAATTTTTTTTTGTATTAAAAACACTTTATTGGTCGGATGAAATATGCTAATTTTTTGAGACAGGAATTTTGGGTTTTCATGAGCTGTATGCCAAAATCATCAGTATTAAAACAATAAAAGACCTGAAATATTTCAGTTGGTGTGCAATGAATCTAAAATATATGAAAGTTTAATTTTTATCATTACATTATGGAAAATAATTAACTTTATCACAATATGCTAATTTTTTTAGAAGGACCTGTATATTGATTACTGTAATTTTTTATATATAGGTATCCCACAGGGTCAATTATCTTGTCTACAATTAGTGCAAAATGCTGCGGCCAGACTTTTGACTCGTACAAATAAGAGAGAGAGAATTACTTCAGTTTTGGTTTATTTACAGTGGCTGCCTGTAAAATTCAGAATTTTGTTGATGGTTTTAAAGTGTTGCATGGTATTGCCCCAAAATATATTGTTGTTCTTTTAATAACTTATGAAAACACCAGGGGTTTCATTTATAAAACAGTGTGTAAGATCCTTACTAAACGTGTACGTGCGCCCGAAAGCCAAAAATGCCGTACGCCAAAAAATATTCAGACTTATAAAACCGTGTACACCAGAACCTGCGCAAAATTCACTTTATAAATCCCAGTCAGAGGAAGATTGTGCGCACATGTGTCTTTTTACTATTCATGTCTCCATCTGCATATCATTTGCATATACTTATTCATCCACGTGATACCATTTTTGACATTAGGAAAATATGAGATACAAATGTGCCGTCACATTACATTGCTAAAAATCATTTAGTAGCCTATCCTTGCCTTGTTTTTGAATAAATAAATAAAATAGTATAAAATATATTTCAGAGAAAGTTTTTCTCAATCTTTTCCCCTGGCCAAATAGTATTTTTAATTGCTTTATAATTTTAATGGAAACAGATTGACTTTATTGTGCATTATTTATCATTACTTGTGCTGAAATATTTTCTGATAAATATGTTCTGCTATTATCATGCACTTAGCAATCCTTGGAGTGGTTAAAACATTAAAACACAGCATGCCACAGGAAAAGTGTTCAAAAACATTGCTTCCACTACAAATATTTCTATTTTCGTAACTTCTCAGTAATGATTTCATGTAGTTTAAGTGCTTAACTCCGTTAATGAGAATGGCACATTTAATCTAAATGTGTAAATCAGATGTTAAACATAGTTTAAATCATTCTTGTGTTAATGATTCATATACGGTGAGGCTTAACCTATTCCCTATTTGGGATAATCTAATTTGTGTATACGATAATGCATATTCATCATCTCATGAATATTATTCCCCCTTTGAGTTAATAATTTCCCTACAAAAGTCATTGTCGCTACAGTGAACATGCACTGTATTTATGATTAGGACTCATAAGAAAGATTTTAAAGTGGTTTTCCTTCTGCCGTCAGTCCCTCAGCTCACCATCGGTGTCGCCAAACTACTCCGTCTCCAAAATGTTTGTACGTATGGGTCAGAGTTGGCTTAAATTAAAAAAAAATTTTTTTTTTAATTTTTATAAATCACAACTTATGTGTCGGAGGTGGCGTACGCCTCTTTCAGGGCCTGTTTTGTGCGTATGCAACGGTTGTAAATGAGGCCCCAGAAATATGAGATGATCTAGTCAGATGATTCTTCATGTTCCTAAATTTGTTGTATTATCTATGCTATGGAAATTAAATTTGTATTGTATTGTATTGAATTGTATTGTGTATATATGACCCCTTTAAATAAATGCTTTCAATGAATACAAAAGAAGAAATGCTTTTAAACAGTCTCAGCCTATGAGAAACCTTTAAAGTTGAAAAAACAAATGCCTATTTTTGTGCTTCCCGAAATAAAACAGTTTAAAATCTTTACCTACATGGTTGCAAACTTCAGTGGATTGTAAAGCCAGTCTAAAACATAAATGAGAATAGAGCCTGAGGACAATAATAATAAGTGGTGCATGATACCCCCATTGGTTATTTAGGTTAAAGAAGCTATTCTTATATTATTAGAAAGATTTAGGTCAATTTTGAAGCTTATATAGTTACCCAAAAACAAATAAAAAGTTTACTCAATCTGCTTGCAATCACATTGTTCTCTCTAAGGCACAGCTGATTGGTTTCTGCTGTATCATTAGCCAATGAGCTTGTGTGCTCAACCTTCAAATACTTTGTAAGCATTTGCTGTAGTTGCAACACGCTTTTTTAGAAATCTTCCACCTTCCCCAGCTCCACCTGTATAGATCTGCTACGGGTAATTCATGTTTGCTATATATTGTACAGCAGCAGCGTGTCTGTGTATTGGCAGTAGCAAATCCCATTCTTGCTCTGCTGCAGCAGCATATAGCAGATCTATTCCACCTAGAACAATGATCTCAAACTCAATTCCTGGAGGGCCACAGCTCTGCACAGTTTAGCTCCAACCAGCTCCAACTCACACCTGCAAGGAAGCTTCTAGTAATCCTGAAGACCTTGATTAGCTGGATCAGGTGTGTTTGGGTTGGGGTTGGAGCAAGCTGTGGCCCTCCAGGAATTGAGTTTGAGATCACTGGCCTAGAACATATCAACATTGTCATATCCAGACCATTACCATGCCTAACACTCTTACAGTTGTCATGACAGAAATTCTATCATCTAAAAAAATTCACTGTGTATTACAAATACACTGTGCATTACAAATGTGTAATGATTATACAATCATCATATATGATTATATAATTATGTCCAGCAGAGGCCCATAGAGATCCATTCATTTTTCTGGAGGTGGCCAACTGCTCCTCTCTCAACTTTTGTGATATAGCCTTTTGTGAACATACTATATTGAAACATCATTGTCACGCTGAACTTGATTCTTAAAAAAAGAGAAATGTTTATAGATTAACCATTACTTTAAGATAAGTTTCAGTAGTTTACTAGCACTTAAAATTGATTGATTACATTTGGTTTCCACACATAATATTTTGTTAACACTTTACAATAAGCTCCTATTAGTTAACGTAAGTAATATCAACAGTGAACCATACATTTATTAGTGTTTATTCATCTTTTTTTAAACATTAATAAAAATATAACTGCTCATGTTAGCTCATGTGCAATTAAAAGATACAAGTTTTGATTTTAATAATATATTAGGCTACATTAAGATTAACATTTCTCTGCTGCTCCACTCCTGTCAACGATTTGGCGCGAGTAGGCCTATTCCAAGTTCTTCAGTTGCCGTTTGTGTTTAAAAGCGACATCACAGTAGGGGAGAACAGGGGTAATGTGAGACACCCCCTGTATCTAGTCAACGGAACACATTTGTGGTCATGTGACCATTATGTTTTCAAGCCCATCCCATTTCCCCTTGGCCATGAAGGAGAGGACCTCATGATGCTGTGATAAGCATGTTTTTTTCACAAAAATATTTTTTTTTTGCATGTAAAAGTAAATTTTCTTGCTGTCAACTTAATCAACTGTTGTGCCAAAGCAAATTGATTCAGGTAGAAAAACTTATATCATACATGTTGATGAACTATTAACATATAAAACCATGTGATGATGCTAGCTGAAGAGTATCCTGAATTACTAAGAGAGATAGTTTTTTTCTAAAATGTGGCAGTGGGGTAAAGTGAGACAAATGCTGTACGGTAAAGTGAGACATGAGGCACAAGTTAAGTTTAGTCTTAAACATATTTTAATGTAATATTACATTACATATGTTTTATTTTTTAATGTCATAAATATTGTAGAAAAGCCATCATGCCAAGGTAATACACCAGGAAGACAACCTGGGGCAAAACACCCCTCGAGGAGATGGAGAGTGCAGCCGCTGAGGTCAAGGAAGGAAAGAAGTCTATAAGAGCAGCTAAAAGGGATAGAAATATTGACAAGCCTGACAAGATATTGACAAGATATTGAGGAGGAGGAGCCCTGTTTTAAAAATGTGGAATATTGAAGCCAAAATTTTTAAAACGCAGTGCAGACACAGATGAACGGCTATAGTGGGGTCATTGGATGTGCTGCGGCAACTGCACGAACCTATGGCGAGGCGGCTCAGACGCAAGAACCAATAAGGCTGCTTTGCGCCCTGGCGTGTCAGAGCCCTCCAGAATGGGTGTGGCCTAAGCCTTTATATTGGCCAGTTCAGCCAAAGGTAGTCGACTGAAGCGATCCCCTGATCAAAGCCACATACACTTTGAACGTGGAGCGGGTATGACCCGCGTCCAAACGCCCTTGTAAGAAGGCGAGTATACTTCGCACAAATAGGGGTCCAGGCTCCGTGCAGCGCACCAGCCAGAAAATACCACCCATTTCTGAGCGTAGAGGCGTCTAGTTGACGGCGCTCTTGCCTCAGTGATCGTTTTCAGCACCCTTTCCGGGAGACACCCGAGTACCCGTTGAGGGGCCATACATAAAGGGCCCACAAGTCAGGACGGGGATGGCAGATTAATCGGTTTGCCTGCGTGAGGAGGTCTCTCCTCAGCGGAACCGGCCATGGGGCTGTTTCCAGCAGCTGTACCAGCACAGAGAACCATAACTGGGTCTTCCAGAGAGGTGCTATTAGTAGCACTGCACATTTGTCGAGATCACTTTTCTCCTCGTAACCACACCCATACTCACTCCTGACTGATACCAGTCGTCTGCTTTCCAGGGAGCCAGGGCTCTGATAAAAAGTAAGTGGATCAGTTTACCCCCAGCTGGTTCACTTTACCCCTTGATTTCTCTGGTCTGTCTCAGTTTACCAATAAGCTGGGGTAAAGTGAGACACAAGACCACTTTTTAAAAAACAATCATATTTTCACTGCCCTTTGTCCTGAATACATTCTGATAATTTCCATTGCTAGGAAACATCCTGAATTAATGGGAAATGTGTAAATTTTACTGATATATCATTTCAGCTCGCTTAGAGGAGAGCAAATGTAAAAAATGTCTCACTTTAGGGGGGCAAAAAGAGAGAGATTTAATTGTTTTGTTTAAGTTTTTGGACACTTGCTTGGAATTATTGAATTTAGGCCAATAATCAGTTATAACCCAATTAATCTAAATAAATCTAAAATAATACCCTAGGCCTACATACCTAGTGAAACTCCCGCCCCGCCCCCAACAGTCGGATTTACCTCATAATTTGTGACATTGAATACTGGGGGTCCCTGGGTTTATTGAGAGTCTGGGTGGGCAGGGATCTCACTTGGTTTTTAGTACACAGAAACACATGACAAACAATTAAGTTGACAATGCATGTGAATCTTGTATATTGCTTTTCGCTTTTGAATCACGAACAGTTCTCGCCCTGGGCAGTCCAGCCCTGGCAGAGGTGACGTCATCGAGCGCTGGGTTGAGCAGCAGAGAGAGAGAGAGAGAGAGAGAGAAAGAAAGCGCGAGAACGCTGTGGTGGAGTTCCTATAGGGCCTGCGAATGAAGGACTAGGAGGAGGACAACGACAAACACTCTGAACGGGATTTCCATTGCCCTCTTCTGCATGCACCCACACCGAACTGCCGATTTCACCCGCATCCCTTCGTTTCTCCCCGATCTGTCCAGAGGCAACCTGTAAAGGTAAAGAACGACGAGCGCATAAAGTTGGTGCGTGAGCGTGTTTGGCAGCTTCACGGGAGGTGTATTCGGTGTTTCATGGTTCACTGCAATAGAGGTTTCTTTCAAGAGGAAAAAGTCTTGCTGAAAAGTGAAAGCGTTATTTAATTCGCGTATAACCCAACATAAGACTCTTAAAGTCACACACAGTGATTTTGTCTTCTGAATTTGCCGCTGGTTAAATACTGAATGAAGCTTTTGTGTGCTCACGCCAGAGCCTACAATAGCAGCGAGGTCAGTAAGAATCGAGTCTTCGAATCTTTCCTTGCGAATCAGAGCGAGGTGGTACCGCAACCATTTGACTTTTTGTGATATTTTTGTTTTTTCTGTGACACTGTGCAACGTCTCAACGCAGAGCGCATGTTTTACTTGTCAGTGTAGACTTTATTTTTGTCATCGTAATATATGAGATAATCTTGCGAAACACTGCAAACGTAGAATGGTGCAGTTGGGATGTTTTTGGATCACTATGAGGTAATACACGGGTCCTACAATTGTTAAAAAGTGTATATTAAAATGACACTTCCTAAGAAATATGTAATTTTTTTTATAGAGAACACTTGATTTCACTTGAACAGAGAGCCTACTGATAGCAATTATTAAGTGGCCAATATTATGCAGAACGGATTTTTTCAGGTTCTTGACGGAATATTATTATTATAAATATTTCATAATATTTGGGTTAACCTGTTTGGTTACAAAGATGTTGCATACATTCCTGAATCTGTTATTTACATTTTCTGCTCAGTGCAAACGATTGCCCTGTAATTTGTCTTAACTAACCAGTTCTCATTAAATGATACGTCTCAAGCTCATCTAAAAATACGTATTCATGCTTAAAGGGGTATGTCATCATACTCACCCTCATTCCAAAAACCTGTATGCATTTGATTATTTTGCAATGACATTTTGAGGAACATTGACACCCAAACAACTTTGGACCCCATTGACTTTGATTTTATGGGTAAAAAATGTCTTCTGTTGTGTTCAACAAAAGTAAGAAAGCAATACAGGTCTGGACAAAATGGTGAGTTTTAATAATTAGCCTATCCCTTGAATGATAGGTATGCCTAAAGTCAAATAACTTATGCAAACAACACAATAAAATATGAAATAACTTAGAAATAATTGACCTTGCTTCCTGTTGAACATACATTCCTAGTAATGCTGTTGATTGGTGGTGTTGTTGTTCAGGGACCCATCAGACGGAATTGATTGGTAGACCAGATAAGTTTGAATATCGAATTGCAATATCGGTCAATATCCTATGTCTGCCTGTCTCTTTAGCGTCTGTTACTCAGCCTTTACCCTCCTGTGACATTTCTGTGGAAGGGAGCATCCTTGGCTCTCTCTGCTGTATTAGACTGTGTGCCTGCCGGAGATAAAGGAATTGGACTCTAAATCCTGTAGTTCTCTCATTTGCGAGATTTTTGCACAGGGGCAAGAATAATGTCAGAGCTGGCCCCATTTCCCTTGGTATTTTCATTCGTGGGCTGTAGTCGATAGTGGAAATCCGGTTGGTCATACATGCATTACACCAATATTAGAGGATGACTTTGCTAAATTGGTCAACAGCTTAATGGGGGATGTGCGATTTACCCTCTCTCACTCGGCATCAGGGTCGGATGCCGTTCAGCCCATTTTGACAGCGATTGTATAAAAAATATACATTTTTAATAATACAAATGATATATCAACATTTTTATTTACTTCTCAACTATACGTTTATGCTGTGTTTTTGGGGATATATACTAGCCTACTATTTTTTTTAACCTATTTACCGCAAGAATATTCAACTTGACCATTAGTTTGCTTATGAAATATTATATTTTTATGAAAAAAAAAACACTTTGAACTAGGTACTTGAGGCATAATTCTGCCATCTGCTGGTTAGAGAAAAACCTGTAGGAATTACAGTTGTAAAAAAATGTGTAATGATTGTACAATGATTATATAATGATGTCCAGCAGAGGCCCATAGAGAGCCATTCATTTTTTTGGATGTTGCCAACTGCTCCTCTCGCAACTTTTGTGATTATAGCACATTAAAATCAGTATTTTTTTCAAAGGTTAGAATTTGTTGTTGTTGTTTTTTGAGGTCTTTTGAATTCTCTGTTTTTGCAATAATGCCACCCAAACATTTGCAGAGATGCCATATAAGGCCCTGTCCACACGAACCCTTCAAAACCGCAGCCTTTTCTACGCGGTTTGGCCGTTCGTCCACACGCAAACGCAGTATCTGGTCACTGAAACCAAACTTTTTTGAAAACTCCTGCCCCAGGGTGAAAATTTTTAGAAACTCCAGTTGCAGTTGTCGTGTGGACGATGATACCGGAGATTTTGGCTTGTGACGTCGGAACTCGGAACCATATCCGGTAATGCCTTTTTTTTCCAGGCTGCTGATTGGCCAGCATGACTTTACGGTTAGGGTTATATCGCCACCTGTAGGTTTGGATTGCTCTTGATAGCGCTTCATAGCGTATTTTTGTGTCTTTATGTGGACTTTTTTGTAAACAAAGGAGGAATAACTCGTTTTATAAAAACGTTTACAAAAATACCTGTGTACGTGTGGACTAGGCCTAAGTTGCCACTATTAGGCAAGACTTGATTATAATCAATTCATTTTAATATATGTGTATGTATATATATATATATATAAAACATTTAATTTAGAATATGAAATGAATCATAAAAAAGTAAATAAAACCAACACCAAAAAAAAAAATCAGCAATAAGCAAACATGAACAGGAGTGAAGAGTAAACGGTGTACAAGAGCGTACAAGCACTCTTCAAGCGTTCTTCTTCGTGAGCATTTGAGCGTGTGGTTATAAATAAGCCTACAGTGCTATCTGCTGTTAAAAACTAAGCTCAGGATCGATTGGAGAGAGAATTGCGATGCATACTGAAAATCTTAGAACTGATCCCTGAATCCCGATGCATCGATTTACTGTCCCAGCCCTAGTTTTTATTGTGGGGCGAAAAACATATAATGTAATGCAATGCAACAACGATTGAGAGATGTACCAATAAACATGCCTGATCTATCATTTTTGATTTGCGCATTTTAACAAAATATATTTGACGCATATATGATACACATTAGGCTTTAAACTGAACTGAGTAATGTAACTACTGAAGTTCTGTGCCATCACTGTCAGTATCTCCTTTGTTCGAGGGAGTGTGTGAAAATAATTATGCTTTCACTCTCTCCTGTTGCTGTTTCTTGTCTCTGTTGGGGGCAGCTCTGCCAAAAATAACATCCTCTCTCCAGGTTTAAACTCTGGGATCATGCCCCATTGGGAGTTTAATTGCTGATCATGAAACAGTATTTCAAAGGCTTTCCTATTGATCTCAATGGTAATGACGAAGCTGTCCATGATGGTTCAACTCTGAACTCTAAGAATATTTTAATTAAATTACACAGTGCAGTTTCAAGGCATTTAGTGTACATGCCATTTTTTTGTATTTAGGTTAATGACATGACACTTTTTTTTGTCATAAGCTATTAATTCATTCAAAAATACTTTAAAATACAGTAACCTAAACACATTCTTTTAAATGATTAAAATGTATTTATGCTTAATATATTTAAAAAATGTTTTTTAAACAATAAATAAAATGTATAGACTCACATGTATTCTATCCCATATACTTTTATAGTATTAGATTGTGCAAGAGTGCATTTTACACACACACACACACACACACACACACACACACACACACACACACACACACACACACACACACACACACACACACACACATATATGTATACCAACAAGTACAAACTCAAGATGTACTTTTCCCTCATAAGTCATATATAGCAAAATCCTAAATCTGCAAAAAAGATTTAAAGTAAACAACTAGTATTTCCTTTGTTGACTAGCAGCAGCAGTATTGTTTAGTCGACTAGTCTCACACATCCCTAGGTTTAAGCTTCTTTTTAAAAAAATATTTTTTAATCTTCTTTAACATGGACACTCTTATTTGTTTTACTAGCAGTGGTATGGGTTACGTAATCGGATTAGGCTACCCTTTTAAGTAACTAGTTAAGTAACACATTATTTTTAAATTTACAGCAAAATATCTGAGTTACTTTTTTAATCAAGTAATGCAAGTTACTTTGTTTTACCATTTGTTGACTGACACCTCTCTCCCCATGTTGAGAAAAATTGGTAGTAAGGTACAGAGGCGTTGTGTGTAAACATGATGGATATTGTTCTAGACTAAATGTGTGAGCATTCATTTGCTCATCTCACTTTTTGAGATGTAGCACAAAACAGATTTAGTATTCCTCAAAATGAATAGTGAAATACAAACTCAGAATATTATGCAAACCTGCAATTCTTAAATGTTTAATACAAATATTCTGTATTTAATCTCATTTTATTAACTGATGTCTTTTCTGCTGACCTTTGGGGATCCAATTCAACCATACGAATAAGCAAAAATGACTAGTTAAACATCTCATTTTGTTTAATTCAAAAAAAATAAATTTTATTGCAAGTTATTAAGTTAAGTAAGAGTGTTTAACTTGCTTCTTCCACAATCCAGAATGGCAGGACAGCTGAAAAGTTTTTTCTACTGTACAGACCTGAATTTGCATTTCCTTCTGCCCAAGGTTTTATCCATTTGACTTTTGAAAGGATATGTGAAAGGGCCTTTACATTTTTTTTTTTTTAAAACACGTTTTTGTTTTTTAGAAAAAGGAAGGCAAAAGTATAACTCAACGGATTATTTACTTTCCGTAAAAAAGTAATTAAGTAACACAATTAGGTACTTTTTTAGGGAGTAATGCAATATTGTAATGCATTACATTTAAATGTAACTTTCCCCAACACTGCTTACTAAAACATTAGATTCTCAGTTGCACTGTGTACAGAATTGTTGTAACTGTAAATAATAGCGTCATTAAGAATCTGTCTTTACAGTCTTATGCTCTTTCTCCCATGCAGCGCAGGAACAGAGCAATTTGCAGCTCAGTGTGGATGATGCATATTTTATTAACAGTCTGGGAAAATGTAGCATCTCAATATTTCATCAGTGCACAGCTTGTCATTGGTGCCAGGAAAAAGTATGAAGCCCTCCAAAAATAGGCTTTGTTAAAAGTTATCATGAAGAGGACAAATTAATTGAGTTGAGACTCCTTGTTTCTGACAGGGCATTATTAAAAATCTGGATCTCCAGAATGAGCCCCTACTGAAGGTATCTAACTTTGGGTACTGTTTGTGCTGCTACAAATATTTGGAACAGAAAGATAGCTTTAAGGAAACCGAGGGAAAGGATTGTTGTTGATTAACTTTGATCTGATTTTGAATGTCCAGATTCAAAATCTCAGATCATGCTAATGTAAAAATTGACAGTGGCAGATTACACAATGTCAGTGTGTTTTGACTTTACGTGATGTACATGAGAAGCATCATGACAGTTTTTTCAATGTATACTTCTTTGTTCCAACACGAATGTTTGTTCCATTCAAAAGAATTTTGTGAAACATGATCTTTTGGCCATTGCGCGACATCTTCCACTATTTGGAAATATATACCCTGCATGGTGTTCCCCGTGGACATGTGCCCAGTTATGATTAATTCTGCCCTGTAGCAACACTATCTAATGTCATGGGCTTAAAAGGTTTAGTACAAGTTGAGCTCAATCGACAACATTTGTGGCATAATGTTGATTACCACAAAAATAATTCAAATGTTCACAAAAAAAAAAAAAGGTTATAGCAAGCAAGGCACTTAATTGTGACCCCTTTTTTGGAGGATTTAACAGCACATGTATTATTTGTGCTGTAAAGTTGTTTAACCCTGTAAACCCTGTTTATGATATTAACTTAATTACTTAAAAACAGTATACGGAAACCGACAGAAAATGGTTTGTGTTTCAGGGCTGAGAAAGAATATTAAGGCCCCGATATACTCACGGGAAAGTTCTTCGTTTAGGGGTAGAACGAAGTTCGAAATAAGTGAGCAGCGATATACTGTCAGCGAACATCTGCACTGCCCACACTGCTGAGAGCGATGCTTAGGTGAATATGTAAATATGTGATGTGTGCTTTTCTCTCAATAATAAAATAAGCACACAACAAAATTGAGAAAACGGTAAGCATTTTTTTATTAAAGCACAGGAAAAGCATCTGACGTGGATATATTTGCACAAGCTCTGCATTTCGGCACTCAAGTAAAGTCACGTCACGTTTATTTATATAGCACCTTATACAATAGATTGCTTAAAATCAAGCAGCTTTACCGTATTAAACATGATAAACAATGTTGGTGTCTCTTTCCATCAGAATAACAACTTCATTTTCTACTATAAAGCAGCTCTTGTGTGTTCATGTTTTCACTCACGGATGAATGAGCAATTAGATATTAGGGGTGTAACAATATTCAAACCGAACCGAAAAACCGCGATACAGAACCCACGATACGAGAGCGCAGTAAACGCGATCATCTCTTCCTCAGTTACAGAATAAACATGAATGGACACCTGAAGGTATGTTGAAAGATACAGTATACTTCAGTGACGTGCGGTGATGTCTTAAAGAGGCTAGGCACTGAGTTATGAAAGCCAGATTACCTGATTTATTGTTTAGGCTAATAATACGTAATAACAGTACACGTTACGCACAAGCGCAGCATAACAAGAAATGTACAAATCAGGATGTATATCATGTACTCTCTCTCACAGTCGCTCTCTCTCGCACACGCACGCACGCACGCACGCACGCACACACACACACACACACACATACACACATACACACATACATACATACATACATACATACATGCACGCACGCACGCACGCACGCACACACACAGAAGCGCGACACAGGCAAACACCGGTAGTTAATGTCCACTCAAGCATCAGAATACAACCATTCTTAATCCTTAATTTTTGCACAGCGGCCAATTATGTCTGTCAGCAAAAGTAAAATCACACACTGCTCAATTGAATATGAAGTCAAATGGCTTGCATTAATTCAACCACATTTATCAATTCAATATTAAGCCAAAAATAGTTTTTGACTCACCAATCGGTAGATTATTTGTACATAAAATCCATCCGCCGCTCTTTCTTTGTAAAGACGTCGATCACAACTTTGTAAAACTTGTCTTTACGGGCCTTCAGTTGCTGCACTAGTCCATCTAAGGCTGGCGTGTCCTCCCTCTTGCTATTAACTCAGATTTTGAATTAAAATCGAGCTTGGAAAAATGTCTTAACTCTGTGATCACGGCCGGTGCTGTCATTTTGACTTTAAATTTGGCGGGGATAAGGTAGGCTAGCTGTGGTGTAATGACGTTAGCTACGCAAATATCTTGATTTTAATTGGTCCATGTCTGATATGTAACGTAGATGGGTACGGGCATAGCATATTTACGTCCAAAGGCACAGCAGAGTTGTGCTTTTTGCCATACATGTTAAAGAATACAGGACCGAAGTGCGCATGCGCAACATGGGTTTTTCGCTTGTCGACTGCAATGAATGGACGGTAAAAGCACTGCTTATTCTACCATTTGTTTTTTATTTGATTATGCGTAACTGCTACATTTGTCATCGTAACGTCTAAACAATTGGAATAACACCCATATTGCATATATAAATCACAAGAATAAACAGTAAAAATACAAATACAAGTTTATTATTTAATAAACATTTTTATTTTTAAATTTTGGCAGGGTAGGCAGTGCCTAGTTTGCCTACCCAGACCGCACGTCACTGGTATACTTACTGAAAGGCATCACAACTCATGTAATCGCTCAATCAGTGTTTCAGCAGCGGAAAGACGTAAATAAAACAGCTTAGTTTTTCACATAGCATTATTTACCTCAGCAGGCAAGTCATCCAAATGAACTCTTGCACAAAATAAATGCACTATATTAGCCTATAGTAGGCTATATTTTACTTAACCTGTTAATGATATCTTGATTATTTAATGTATGTTTAAAATGTCTTTCATGAAAATGACAGCAACTGTGTATTATATTTCAATAACGAATTAGAGTAAAAAATACAAGTTAATGCAAAAACTGCCTCATGTTCAATTTACATGTTTTCATACAATGTGTTGGGTGTTGATTATTATATCTAAAAAATAAATAGCATCTGAATTTAGGCTAAAAGTCTAGGCTGTTAACCTTAATGTTATAGTTAAGTGCGGGCTCCCTATATAGTTTACACTGCATTAGCAGATCTTTTTTTTTTAATCCTTGCGTTTTAATCCGAAACGTTTAATTGTAATTGAATTAATTTAAAGACAAAGACACAATTTTTTCATTAACCCACTGTTTAAAAAAAACAAAAAAAGCAATTTTGACTTTCTAAACCCCACCCAACCGAACCGAAACCGAACTGAACCGAGACGTCAAAACCGTGGGAGGAACCAAACCGTCAGTTTTGTGTATCGTTACACCCCTATTAGATATGCACCTAATAATAGCGAACATTTATCTAGGTTAACGTTAGAGTGAGGGGCCGTGTAAAAATAGCTAACGCGTTTCAAATGATAATCCATGATTGAAGTTGAATGATATGCGAACATTTGGATTTCCTGCCCGACTTAATTACCCTAGACCAGCTGTGTTAATGATTTGTCCTGCACGAACTGCGGGACTTCGGCAATTCCTGTGGAGTTTTTTTTTTAAAAAAAAACAATAAAAGATTGGTTAACTAAGGGGCTTTTACACGACACCGGTTTCGACAAAAAAAACCCCATGCTTTTGGCTGATCATTTACATGACAATGCTGTTTTGGGTGTCTGAAAACGCAAACTATTGAAAATGGATTTAAAAGTTTAAAGGAATAGTTCACCCAAAAATGAAAATTATCCCATAATTTACTCACCCTCAAGTCATCCTAGGTGCATATGACTTTCTTCTTTCAGCCAAACACAATTGAAGTTATATAAAAAAATATCCTGGCTCTTTCCAGCTTTGTAACAATAGTGCTTAGATTCTGAAGCTCTAAAAAGCGCATCCATCCATTATAAAAGTAATCCATACGACTCCAGTGGGTTAATAAATGCCTTCTAAAGCGAAGCATTGGGTTTTGTTAGAAACATATCCATATTTGAAAATTTTATAAACTATAATCACTGGCTTCCGGCAAACGGCTGTACACGCAATCATGAGAGAATCAAGTTCCAGCGCAAGGGACGGGTGACCTCTGACCCGACTTATGACGACTTTTGCATGTTCTTGCATGTTGATGAAATTTGTGCAAATTCAGAGGCATAGTGGTTTGTTTCAAACCATGGATTATCTTGACTTGCAAGCATATCTTTTGTGATCTAAGAAAAAAAGATCACCATCCTTCTAAGGCATGTTGGAGACATCATTAGCTTGGTCAACCTGTTACTTTTAATTGTACCTGGCTGAATTTTGCCAATTTAGAAATTTACGTTTATGTGACCCCTCAGGCAGAGATGCTCCAGAATATGACCTTTGTTTGTAGAGGGCAGGAGTTTCTTTCAGATATGAGGAGAGGTTGAAAAAGAAGTAAAACAGCTTGTCAAAACAAAATTACAGCTTGTCTCCTTGACTGTCTCTCTCTCTCTCTCTCTCTCTCTGTCTCTCTCTCGCTCGCTCGCTCGCTCTTTTTCCACTCCCACTTGGGTGTTAAGTGTTGGCGGGCTGCTGACTCTTTAAATTTCATAATTAAGTAAAATAACCTTAGCTGCTTTCAGTGAGATGAGCGCAGACCTACTTTCAGCTGCAAAAGCATCCCATCTTCTTTTGAAGAAGCTTAATAATGTAGCCCAATCTGTAAAAAATTATGCTATTATGTTGAATCTCGTTTGATTCTTACTTCCCTGGAACATTGAGAAAACAGGCTTCAAGAGATTTAAACTGAACACAAGTTTTAAAAAACTTTTTTTCTTGTCACCAGTAGTAGTAGTAGTAGTAGTAGTGGATGCACATGATAGTCTTCCAACAGACATTCTTTGCAAACAGACATTTAAGTAACTTTGCAACTAGATGTCAACTTATTCAAACCCTGTTACCCTTCCAGTCTACTAATACTAACACTCTAATGAAAGTAAGTAGACGTAGGTGCAGCGTTACTTATAGTCAACAGAATGTGTTAAAGGGACCATCAAAATAAAGTGAAACTAATATATTAATATTAAATATCATTCAATTATTCTTTATTCAGTTCTATGCAACAGAATCACAATTAACAGATTTATTTTTTGACCAATCAGATCAGTGAACGTGAGGGTAGTGTCCTTTTACCAGCGTTGACCAGCACGGCACACCATGTAACAGCACAGTAGAGCTATTGCAAACAGAAACGGGTATACTAATACATAAAAATTTAATTTCAGCACGTTATTTGAGCAGGGTTTGCTTTTCCTCTGAACATGAGTGGTATGTGAGAGGAGCGTTCGTATGGGCTGTGAGCAACTGACAGGAGCACACATGCATAGAGCGGAATTTGGCCTGAATCTGAAATCACCCCCTATACCCTAAAATAGGGCATTATTTGAGGGGACAGCCATTTGTAGTGGTGTTTGAAACCATAATGGTCATTATCAAGTGCACTTATTCTATCCCACATTGCACCGCAATAACGAGTGTACAGCCGATGTACGCTCAACGGCTGTCCGAATTCGCTCACTCGTTTTCAAGTGAACTGTATTAGAGGACTAATGCAGGGAATAGTGATTGAGGGTTTAGGGGCGTTTTTGGATTCAGCCATTGAGTAGAGCTTCACACCCCAAGTGTCCCGAAAAGTGAAGCCAAAAGCCAGGTGGCTGGATGCAGTATAGCTCATAAACGCCCTCTCCATGTAATCTAATGGGACGTGAGACAAACTAAACAATCAAATTATGCTTCAAAATAATTTTTTTCCAAAGATGGTTTCTGTCAATTTAGGTAGTTTTTATCATGCTTGCTGATGTTAGTTCAAGTGTTCTTTTTTAAAATAAGTTTGGTTTTAGTTAGCTATTTGATGCTATAAAAAACGGCAGTGTGGCGTCATGATTGACAGCTTCTCTGAGCGAAGTACTCACTGAGGCACCAACAGACTTTTTTCAGGAGGACATTTCCATAACTGTTTGCAGATAATTTGTTTTTTTTCTTCTTAGAATTCTTTATTTTTATTTTTTATTTTTAATCTCTAGAAAGAAAATCAGTCAAATTCTTCCAGAACTAAGACTGCAGAACAAGTTTGCAGTCACTGTTATGTTCTATAGTTATTACATCTACAGTATATGGTTTCTGTCTCAAATGCCTAAACACTTACTGGAATGTTAATTCCGCAAGTAGAGAGAAAGATGATGTGGTAATGAAGCAGGCAGGAACCTTGATGGATGAGTGATGTTCTGATCACTGCGACCGCAAGAGTTCCAGCAGTTCAGTGGGATCTTTTAGCTGGTCCTACTGCTGAATGTTGGTTTTCCCCCTCAGGCACAGTCACTCTATTTTTACCTACTTGTAAAAGTCTTAGACTAGACTAGAGCGAGAAGAATCCTTACCCACCCTTGAATCATTATGCTGTTCTTCTTTCCAGCTTATTTTAGCCAGCTGATGTCTTCATTAGTTCACATTAAGAATTCACTAGATGTTAATTAGCAATCTTTTTGCGCATATTACATCTTTTCATCCATTTGTGCCGTTTTCTTCATGGATCATACTTGCGTAACTCATGCTGTACTGTTTCCTACACATGTATCTACATTTTAAGTCTTTGCTGTGTGATCTCAGGCAATTTGTTTATTTTATTTTCCCCCCTGTTCTAAATTGGTTTATTTTCCAATGGCTTTCTCGGCCATTATCTCATCACCATTTGAAACATGATGCAATAACTTGTTGCGTGTGCGAACATCAGTAAAAAGATCCATTTCAGCTACAGTTCTCCTCAATTGTTCTTTTATTAGCTTTCTGAATAATGAAACCGCATGTCATTTCTGATCACACAGGAAACAGAGGAGTGGGAGGAAGCCTGCAAACCATGTTTTGTCATCAGAATGTGTGTGACAAACACTTGTGTGTGGCACATAAGGACTAAATTAAAATGAAGCGTGTGTGGAATCCTTAAGGACACTTAGCAGGCAATTAATCTGGAGTTTAATGCATTTTTAATGTTTTTTGGTGGCACTTTTCATGAATTGGATAGACGTTTTATAGGATTTTATATTGAAATATTTATTGTCAAACTTAATATTATGAGCTGTTTTATTTTCAGGTCACTGGACACCAAAATATGCCATTAATGTGCCTTTGTCTTTAGATTAAATTTAGCTTGTCTTTGGGTCTGATTGAGAAAAATGTGTTAAACAACATAAAAAGGATTTGATTTTTGGTTGTTTGTTGCACACCCGAGCCCTTTCAGTATCGGTTTGGATTATTTAAAAGCTCCAGAGCCTGAACTTGTTTTTTGGATGCAAATGTAGTGCGTTGGCACAACCACTACTTTCAGCTCTCATAATGTAACAGTTTGAGAAAAGTGCAAAACGATTATTGAACGTACAGTATCAGTTTAGATAGGACCGCAATTATGTACCCGTTGGATTACAATTTAGTAATTTACTGTTGCAAATATCATCATCTTGTTGGCCTGACTGGTTGGTTGGTGAGTCTAGTGACTGGTGAATTAAGAATTACTGCTCTAAATGTCTGCTCACTATATGAATATCTGGCTGTCTGCCAGCGTTTATGGGAAAAACTTGTTGACGAAAGGTGGCATCGGCTAAAATTGTCAACCATGTGGTGCAGTGGCCCTCTGACAGGGCCTAACAATGATTGTTCTTATTAGTCATCCCTCTGACAGAGCGGTGACGAGAGTCACACCATTTCTGACTCACACACTTTGTATCTTTACTCATACATGCAAATACTCAGTGTTTACGCACACATTCAAATTCATTCTGTATTCAGAAAGCTATTGCTTTCTTCAATGTTTGAGGGCTCTGGTGACCAACAGTTAGAAGGCAACATGTTCTGCCTCAGGGTTATTGATCCGCTTTCATCCCGGTCCGGGAGCAAAGAGGCATGCGGATTGAACTGCATTCATATGTCATATATGATCTTGAGTCATTTAACCATTTGATGCTTTTTGAGAGGAGGCAGAAGAGAGGGCGTTGTCTATCTAGGCTATTTTGCTTCTATTGTTGGCTCCAGGCATTCCTGAGGAACAAGAAATTGATGCTAAAATTGACTGAAATGTCCATATCAGTTCTATCATTATGATACCTTCAAATTTGATGTGGGAATGGACGTTCTTCAAAGCAAATGGTAGCAGACAATTTTGAACCTTCAAAATGTCAAACATAAAAAAAACAACATTTGAACAAAGACATGATTGCTCTTTCACACTGTTGCTGTAATTTTCACTTTAGATTGTCTTTTATGCAAATTTCAAGGAGATTGCACAATAATTCCCTCCTAACGATTGATCAGAATGGGTTGTGTTTGTTAAAGCTTTTGTCTAGGAAACCACATTTGCCATTGACACAAGACAGTCAGTTCCAATGCATTCTGAACACATTCCGTGGACAAAGCAGACATATAAACAAAGATCAAGTATCTAAAACCATTCTAAATTTTCATTCTTTTTTAATCACACTGCTAAATGGTAAAAAAAAAAAAACATTAAAAATACAATCTTGTATTGTTTTGTAGCAAGTCATTGTTTTGACAGACTTCAGTGTTTTGCATTCATCCCAGTGATCTGAATCAGTTCAACAAAAAGATCCATTGACTGATTCTGTTCATTTCTGCAGGTTGCATTATGTCCGCAGGTGTGACTGCGTGTTTTGAGTGAGTTCGTTGAATCCTTCAGTCAAACAACAGTCAAACAGATGATCGAAACAAGTCGTTTTTATTGTTCATTAAAATTTGCATGTCAACAAATCTGCTAAGAAACTCAAAATAGACTGTTTACACAAATTAAAGCAAAATTATCATTTACTTAAAAATGTTTAATACTATTTTTCTTTAATCCAGCTATAGAAATAAGTTTTAATTACATTTTTGTCATTTTGATTACCTTAGTTATTTTTTCACATTCGTCATTCTTCCACACCCTTTCTCTCCTTGTTATGAAGGAAAATGATTTGCATGCCGAATTGAACAAACATTCAGTATTACGGCAGATCCTCCTCTGCAACTGAGATGTCACAATTTATTCAATTAGTTCAAGAACGACTATATATTGTGCTATTGCCATTCGGCAGAAAAGCAGTCGTGTTTCAAAAAAAGGAATACTTTCTGGAGAAAGAATTTGAACCCATGCAAAGATGACAATGATTTGTTTACTTAATAGATTCATTCACAAATTCACAAAAGATCCTCTTTTTCTATTTTGCTCTCTAGTGAGGCATTTCACTCGTTGCTACATAAAGCTGACGTTCAGTTTACAGACAGATTCAGTTAACATCCACAAATGAATAAGCACGACGATTCAGGGGAGGGTCAGACCTTGGCTGGAGCAGCTACACAGTGAACTCTGAGAAAACGTTACGCTTGAGCAAACAGTTTGTGAATAGGCTACTACAAATGATGGCCGTGAATAAAATATAATATTCAGATATTTTTAAACCACAACCCCCTAATGTCAGAATGTTTATTTTTAAACCACAACCTTCTAAACATCTATCTATACATTACAGGAACGTCTGTCTGTCTGTCTGTCTGTGTGTGTGTCTGTGTGTCTGTTAATCGCATATCTCTCGAACCGTTAGTCTGATGGGTTTCAAACTTGACAGGTGTATTTCTACGGGCACGAGTAAGTGCGGTGCCGAGTTTGACGTTGTTTGGATTAGAAATGCAAAAGATATCGTCAAACATATCGGTAAAAGAAGCACACATTGAAGTTGTGGTTTAAAAATAAACATTCTGACATTAGAGAGGGTTGTGGTTTAAAAATTGTGGTTTAAAAATAAACATTCTGTCAGCTACACTGTTTACTTCTGAATATTGTAGTTATTCAGAATTAGTTAGTTGTCAGTAGTTGTAGTTCAATTTTCCATATTTATTGTATGTCATCATGTCAGTATCAGTATTTGCTTTCAGCCATGCACAAAAAAAAGTCACTTAACTTTTGCTGCGTAATTGAAACAATAAGCACTCAAACACACCAAACCAACAATTACTAAAAACACACACAAAAACTGATTTTGCACATACATACTGTCAAATCGATTAATCGCGATTAAAAAATATACAGTACACACACACATATAGTATACAGTATATATAAATATAATATAGCCTATACACAGACACGCATGCATCTATCTATAAATTACAGAAATGTCTGTCTGTGTGTCTGTTATTCGCATATCTCGGTAAAAGAAGCACACATTGAAGATGTTTAGAAGGTTGTGGGTTTAAAAATAAACATTCATTCATTGCACACCAACTGAAATTGGCCTGCCAACTCTCCTGACCGGAACCCCATAGAGAATCTGTGGGATATTGTGAAGAGAAAGTTGAGAGACGCAAGACCCAACACTCTGGATGAGCTTAAAGGGGTGATGAACTGAGAAATCAAATTTTCCTTGAGCTTTTGACATCTAAGAGGTCATCATATTGTAAGAATATCCTGTAAATTTCAGAACTGAAAACGTCCTTGTTAGTCCAATAAATGCTTTTATTGACACCAGGCTCAGCAAACGACTCAATTTTCAAAGTTAGAAAACGGTGCTGTGCCTTCTATATTGGATCCGACAGGAATGGTGCAACACACTTATGTGAGTAAAATTTTTATTTAAAAAATAATAATAATCTGATAGGCTAGTATTGCATTGTTACAGATCGTTTGATATCTAATAATTATGTGTACATGTGTATCAGTCTAATCGTTACTGACGAATGAGTTGAAACTCCTTATAATATGCAAAACTGTTATCCACTCACAGCGGTGGGCGTTTACTTCCAATTCTTCAATGCGAGACGACCATAAAAACCGAGCGTTTTTGAGCTAGGCTCAAAACTAGGGTAAAAAATAGCCTATTACTTATTCATTTTGATGTTTTTGAATGTAAAAACCAAGCGAACGTCATAAGTTGACCTCAGACAACAATATAACATTTTTTAAAAAGCTAGTTCATGACCCCTTTAAGGCCGCTATCGAAGCATCCTGGGCCTCCATAACACCTCAGCAGTGCCACAGGCTGATTGCCTCCATGCCACGCCGCATTGAAGCAGTCATTTCTGCAAAAGGATTCCCGACCAAATATTGAGTGCATAACTGAACATAATTATTTGAAGGTTGACTTTTTTGTATTAAAAACACTTCTTTTATTGGTCGGATGAAATAAATAGCTGTATGCCAAAATCATCAGTATTAAAACAATAAAAGACCTGAAATATTTCAGTTGGTGTGCAATGAATCTAAAATATATGAAAGTTTAATTTTTATCATTACATTATGGAAAATAATGAACTTTAAACAGAAAGCCAAGTGGAAGGCTGCATCAAAAGGTTACAGGGAGGTTGCTGGGGTTAAAGAAATGCCTACAATGTGTCTGCAGAATGCTGTTATGTTCAAGTGTTAAATGAAATCGTAAGAAAAATGCAAACATTGTACGTTTAAGTGATTAAATGGAAAAAGGAAAATGCTGTTCAATGTGTCTGCAGAATGGTGCTGTAGTAAATTCAAAAAATAATGTCTGTCCATTTTGGTTGAAATATAATTCATTGGTATAACATCAATAAGTGGATACTATATCTACACATTTTAAATCAGTTTTATGGATTATATGAGTAAAAAAAATATGTAATTGCTTTATGAGGGTGACACTGCCATTATAGATAAAAATGTATTTAACATCATTTGCAATAAATGAAAGGACACATGAGTATATCTTTCTTAAACAGTTCAATTAATTACTGATACTTCTTAAAATATAACTTATGTAAAGGAAATCTATTAATTTTAAGATAAATTACGGTCGCCCCAAATGACTTTTTTAAGGTCGTTGCCCTATTCATTTGAGTTTAAAAGCAGTAAAATATCTTTGTTTGAAGTTTTCACACACATGCATGTGTAGACTACACTCCAAATGTTTAGAAAATAGCCAAATATATTATTATTTCAAGTATTTTAAAAATGGGCCTCTCAAAGGCCTTATACGTCATTGACCCGCATACGTTATTCGCATATCTCTTGAACCGTTAGTCCGATGGATTTCAAACTTGACAGGTGTATTTCTACGGGCACGAGTAAGTGCAGTGCCAAGTTTGACGTTGTTTGGATTAGAAATGCAAAGATATCGTCAAATAAATCGGTAAAAGAAGCACACATTGGCTTTGCGGCTCTAGCCGCTGGCCACTCTGGCTCACACTGCACACTGAGTGGCCACTCCCCAAAATAAACATTCTGACATTAGAGGGTTGGGGTTTAAAAATATCTGAATATTATATTTTATTCACGGCCATCACTTGTAGTAGTCCATTCACAAACTGTTTGCTCAAGCGTAGCGTTTTCTCTGAGTTCACTGTGTAGCTGCTCCCTGAATCGTCGCGCTTATTCATTTGTGGATGTTAACTGAATCTGTAAGTCAGCTACGCTGTTTACTTCTGAATATTATATTTAATACTGGTGCCCTTAACGTTATCGCTACGGTTTAATAGTAGCCTAACTAAACATATCCTATTCAATGCGTTCACAGTCTCTTTCACGGCCATCATTTGTAGTAGCCTATTCACAAACTGTTTGCTCAAGCATAGCGTTTTCTCGGAGTTCACTGTAGCTGCTCCCTGAATAGTGTAGTTCAATTTTCCATATTTATTGTATGTCAGTATCATTTGCTTTCTACCATGCACAAATAAAAATGTCACTGAACTTTTGCTGTTTAATTGTAACAATGAGCACTCAAACACATCAAACCAACAATTACTAAAAACACACACAAAAACTGATTTTGCACGGGCACTTTGCACTAGTCATCTAAACATCTTCAATGTGTGCTTCTTTTACCGAGAAATGCGAATAACAGACACACAGACAGACGCTTCTGTAATTTATAGATAGATGTATGTGTGTCTGTGTGTATAGGTTATATTATATTTATATTTACTGTATATTATGTGTGTACTGTATATTTTTTAATCGCGATTAATCGATTTGACAGTATGTATGTGCAAAATCAGTTTTTGTGTGTGTTTTTAGTAATTGTTGGTTTGGTGTGTTTGACTGTGCGTTCACACCGCTACCGGCGAGAGCGTCAAAGTGGCCGGAAGTCATTCATTTTCAATGGAGCCGGTGGCGAGCTCCGGCGGGGCGCGTCTTGGACGGTGAGACCGGCAAGGAGAGTTGAAATCAGGTCAACTTTATGGTAATGAGCTACCATATGAGCCATACCAATGAGCTACCGGTTCGGCGGCAAACGGCGGCAACCAATCGGAATGTAGAAGTGCTCCGTTTGAGAGGATTCCAGAGAACGCAGTCCTGTAAACTTTGGTTCCGACCACATTAGTTCCCAACCAAAATAGAGGAGAAGTTGATCATTTGAATTTGATAAGAAGGCGCGCAACACTATTTATAGGCAAGATTTTCGCACTAGAACACTTGTTTTTCAGCGGGAATGCAAATTAGAATAGCACTTACTTAACCATGAACACAAAAGCCACACCACACAGATGGCTTTTAATTGGTTTATTTCGTTAGCAAACATGTCACTATAATTAAGTTCTTTCCATCAATCAATTTTCTGCAAAAATAACGATCGACATGCTTGTTTCTTTGCGGCCCCTTTAAATAAAGTTTTAAAAAAGACCAAGCATGCGATCTATGTCAGAGCATCAGAGCGTCCACAAATCTTTCCACGGCGTCGTTGGCAGGGCGGCAAAAGCAGCAAAATGGCGGCGGTGTGAACGCACGGTGAGTGCTCATTGTTACAATTACACAGCAAAAGTTCAGTGACATTTTTATTTGTGCATGGTTGAAAGCAAATACTGACATAATGACATATAATAAATAAGGAAAATTGAACTACATATATAACTAACTACTTCTGAATAACTACAATATTCAGAAGTAAACAGTGTAGCTGACAGAATGTTTATTTTTAAACCACAATTTTTAAACTCTCTAATGTCAGAATGTTTATTTTTAAACCACAACTTCAATGTGTGCTTCTTTTACCTATATATTTAACAATATCTTTTACATTTCTAATCCAAACAACGTCAAACTCGGCACTGCACTTACTCGTGCCCGTAGCAAGACACCTGTCAAGTTTGATCCATCGGACTAACGGTTCGAGAGATATGCGATTAACAGACAGACAGACACACAGACAGACAGACGTTCCTGTAATTTATAAATAGATTTAAAAAATGAGGAAAAATCCAACCTTTAAGGACACCAATTTTCTTTGTAAATGAATAATGTATCATAAATAAATAAATGTTCTTCCTTAAAATACAGGTTCCGTAAGTCAGGACACCCCTATGTTAAATTCCCAGAGGCAGGCAGATTTTTATTTTTAAAGGCCAGTTATTTCATGGATCCAGGATCCTATGCATCCTGATAAAGTTCCCTTGGCCAATGGAATTAAAATATCCACACATCATCACATTCTTTCACCATACCTAGAGATTGGCATGGGGCACTTTCCATAAGATCATCTTTCAATGCAAATCATTCCAGCTAGCCTAACTGAAATAACACCATGCTAATCTCTAAGTATGGTGAAGGGAATTTGATGATGTGGGGCTTTTTTTTTAATTCCAAAAGCCAAGGGAACTTTGTCAGGATGCATAGTATCCTGGATCCATGAAATAACTGGCCTTTAAAAATAAAAATCTCCCTGCCGATAATGGGAATTTAACATAGGGGTGTCCTGACTTACGCAACCTGTATTTTAAGGAAGAACATTTATTTATGATACATTATTCATTCACAAAGAAAATTGGTGTCCTTAAAGGTTGGATTTTTCCTCATTTTTTCAATTAAGGCATTAAGATCAATTTCCAAAAGATGATTTTTTTATTCCTCTTTTTAGTCAACTTTAGCATGGGTGTGTTCACTTATACCATCCACTGTATATTATTGATATGCTTTTGTCCCACTCTCTGCTTTAATGGGATTTTCCTTGCATTTGGTAGTTTTAATTTAAAAGCATTCAGTGGCAAATAACTCCATTTGGTGGAACTTTTCCACTGTAATGATCAGCAAGTGAGTCAGAGAGAGAGAGAGAGAGAGAGAGAGAGAGAAGGGAAGGTTCTCGGCAGTGTCTATTTTAACAAGAAACTCCTGAGTAACTTCTTTAAACAGCCACTAATGCCAAGAGCAGTCAATGTCTCCGCCGTCCTTTTCATTTTGTGCCGTTATTGTTTTCTTTCACTTGAAGGTAAAGGTTTCTCTCACACCATCTCTCCTTCGCCCTCACATGAAATTCCCAATCGTGCGGATTCCTATTGAAATGACTGAATTTTGCCCGTGAAAATTTGGAAAACAACCGCAAACGTGTTGACACATTTAAGAGAATGTTCGCTTCTCACCAAAGCAAGTAAAGGATGTTGTAGCTGTTAGTACTTCATGGAGTATGGGACTAGGGAGTGTCTTCCATTTTTAAGTGTTTCATATTTCCATTCTTTCACTAATACGATGCCAGTGCTCTCTTTTGTGATTAACAAAAAAATAACATCACAATTACTGTTTTGCTGGAAGCAAATCAAGCAGATCAACTACAAAGTATATTATAAATGTGCCACCTGAAAAATGAGCGCAGGCTTACATTTTTATAGTGATTGACAAACCTGTTTTTCAACTCCTCATACTGTATATGAGGATAGGATTGTTTGTGGAGTGTTTATTTTATAGTCCCCAAATAGTTTACTTTTTGTTGTCCCTATATTATAAAAGGGAAGATCTCTTTCTTCACTAAAGTTGCATGTATTATTGTAAATTTTATAGCACATTTCCATGTCTGGGAGGTTTTTAGTCTCTCGCTATAAATGTACATTTATCCTTTCACATTCCTGTGTTTTGGTTATAGTTTTCTGAGCATGCACTGTGGAACTATTTATTTATACACAGCAATATAAGCGGAGATATGCTGCTTTATTCAACATGGAAAATCAGAATTTTCTATTCCTAATTGGAAAAGTGGAAAAGAACACAAACAAACTTGAACACAAGAAAACTATGCAGAAATCCACAACTCTGATTTCACTGAGATAAGCAGGGGCCTCATTTATGAAACAAACGTCTGATCGGATATGATCCTAAGTCTCATGGATTTCATCCTACCGCAAAAGTGAGGAGCAAAGCGGGATTTATAAAGGCAATACCTGGAGTGATTTTTTTTTGTCAGTGATTAAAATAATCTGACATTGTTTATTAATAAAATGTAAAGATAAATAGACATTCAAAAAATACTTAAATATTATTATATGTAAAAATGAGCAACTGCTTTGTAATAATAATTACATAACTGAAATGTATTAATTATATACATATTCACATTGTTCAATTTTAGATAAACTGCAATTTATAAAGTGAGATGCATTTGGGAAACTTTTCTGTGTATGGGTGTTTTAAATATCCCATTTACAACTATAAACGTATTGAAGCATTAGAGGCAACAGACAAACAGAAAATTGATTCTTGACAGCTGTTTGTAATCTGAATGCCAAGTACAGTGTGGTCTGAGTTCCTCATAAGTTATTTTTCCTCTGGTGCAGTTGCTGAGAGATTGTGAAAGATTTAAAGTGTTCTCTTTCTCGCTCCTCTAAGCGTTCTAGATGGTACTGTCGTTTCAATCAAATTTGTCAGCTTTTTAGTTTCCTGTTAGCGCAACAGTGCTGCAAGGCTGTGTTGTGTGCACCTGCGTGATAGATCAGGATGTGAACGACACTGGCGCCAAGACACTGCAGCTGGACCTTAAGGGATCTGCGGTTTGAACTACCAGATTGGGACGCAGTCAAGTATTAAACTGGGGAAGCAGATTTTACATCCCTCGTGGATTAAAACCGTGGGAATTTAGAAAGGGGACAGTGGTAGAGAGAGACGATACAGTGAGAAAGAGATGGGAAGGCAAAGGCAGGGTGAGACAGACTGAGATACTGTGAAAGACCAGTGATTTCTCGACTAAAATGTGTCAGGACTTTAAATGTCAAAGGCTATTTTCACACAGCAGCAGAAGTTTGCAGTGTAGAGTTGTCAAAAAGTCAGTACTGAAATTTTAAAATTGTGGCCCTGTTGAGCGGAATCGTAAACACCTCTGATTGGCCATCGTGTTCGCGCGCTCATCGGATATGACTGTGATTGGCTACAATGATCAAAGCACGGGAGCATTTGAGAGCACACGGAAGTGTTCGAAAGTGTTTTAAATAAAGGGAGCGGGAGCGTTTGAAAGCACTGTATCTCTCCCTCTCCCATCTGTACCTGTGTAAGCGCTCTGTGAAGCGCGTCATTGATGTTTATTTACAATATGTTTTTGAAGCGCTGATCATTATGGCCAATCACAGACATATCCAATGACCGCGTGAGTACAAGGGCCAATGAGAGGTATTTACAATTCTGCTCAACAGTGCTCAAAGCATCACATTTTTACAATTTCAGTACCGACTTGGTACCATATCAACTACTGCAGTGCTAATGCCATGATATTTGGAATTTAGTCATGAAAACTGACTAAAATTTTAATAAAGTAACTGCCTGAAATTGAAATAAGTCACATTGACATACACATGATATCAGTCTATATCAGTCCATGCTTTGGGGGTAAGTTTTTATTGTTTGAAATAGTTGTGAAAAGTACAACAGCGCATGTGCAAGTGACTTGAGCACTTGAAAACAGTCAACTAGATGGTGCGCATCTTTCTGCACTTACAGCCAAAGAACTATACATTGAAAGGCTCACAGACTCAACAGTGCTCAAGACAGTACAGCACAACAAATTGTATAGGAGACCCAGTAAACCTAGCGATGTCACTGACCTTAGACAAAGTTTTTTTTTTTACTTTTCTTCAAATCCAGTGTTTAATTGCTCCAGTGAAATACTCATTGGGTGCAGTCTTGGATCTTGTAAACAAGGTTTCGCTGGTGGACCGTCAAAGATCGCTGGACACTATGTGCACGGAAATCCTGTAGATGTCAGCCAATCAGATTTAGACTTTTTTTTTTTTTTTTCATCAAAGCATTTCCAGTTTAGTGTGCAATACAGATCAGGTAATAACGGTGTGTGGGCGGTCTGTGGGCTTGATGTCTGAGAACCAAACCATGTCAAGAAATACAATTGAAACTGGGTTTGAACACTAGATCACTCTGAAACATCAGAGGTTGTGAGGGTGTTGTTATATTAGGCTTGAAATAAGAATAGGAAGTTTACAGCTCATTTGTCTCTTAAAAATATGCTGTTGTGTCCTTAAAAGTCAATAATAAGCCTTATCTGTCTTTCTCCTCAGCTGCAATATTGTGTCAGGGCAAACCAGAGCACTCCAGCTTATGTTTGTCAAAGATATGGATCTAGCCAGCAGTAATTTCTTCTGTCTAGCTGTTGTGTTTGTACAACTGCACTTTATAGTTGAAATGATAGTGTTTTCAGTGAAAATTGGAGAGCAGAGAAAAGCTTCTTGATATCATCCTTTTCCATTCTTGATCAAGTAAATGCAGCCTTGGTGCGCATAAGAAACTTAATTTGTCTTACTGACCGCAAACTTTTGAACAGACATGTAAAATTGCTCCATATTATGATGTGTGCACTATATTCCAAGTATTTTAAAGCTATAGAAAATTAAGTCAATATTTGCTGAAAATCTTCACATGTGCACAAATGAGATTTTTAGAGGAAGCCCATTTCTTAAACAAAGGTATTGTATGGTTTTAAATGGACTACTTGTATGTATTTTATCTAGCTTTTCTCGATTTCTGGGGCCTGAGGCAATTAACCCTCTGAGGTCTGAGGTGTTTTCTGGGTCCTGGAGGTGTTTGACATGCTCTGACATTTGTGCTTTTTTCAGTTATTTATAAACATGTTAATGGCAAAGGTGTAAATTCACTCTATATAGCACAAACGGGGCTACCGTAATATGTGAGCAACATGTATGTACATGTTTGTATTTTTAAGATAATAATGTTTATGCGTGGTTTGTGAAAAAGCAAAAAACAAATGTCACTGAAATAAGGTCATAAAACCCATAGTGATTATTTCTTCACAAGACTTTTGAAAATTGTATCACGTAGCCTAGAATATTTGCTCCAAAACTATGTGAAAATCATCCTGCATACTCATTTAGATAAGACAATATATTGATTTAAAATTTGTATGACGTGTTTTGTGTGAGAAAGCTTTATGCGAGGAGGCGTGGATCTCATTAATATGAATGCATTTTACACCTGAGAAAGATAAAGACCCTCCCCTAATGGCCCTATTAGGGGCTATCAGGCCCTATCATCATGAGAAGCCTTGCACAAAGAATGAGGAGAAATTAAAAAAAGAATGGCTTTTAGATTTATTATTATTTGATTTATTAACACAACATAATCCAAAGATACACAACAAAGGACAAAAAGCACATTAGTAAACGCACTGATGTAAAGACAAAGACTTAAACAGTCACACACCTTTGTGCCATTCCTGAAACATAGTAGCCTACATACCTGTCATGTCCAAGGTGTTTGACTTTTCATTTTACCATGTTCATGTACAGAGATTCATGTGAATGTTGAAGTCAGCAGGACTCATCCAGTGGCATCTGGTCCCTTTCTAAAAAATAAATAAACACCTGTAAACATGTTGATATCAAGACAAACTATAGGGCTGCACGATTCTGGGAATACATTTTAGATTTTTCACGCACTCACACACTCACACACACACATATACATATATATATACACACACAATAAATATATATATACACACACTGCCGTTCAAAAGTTTGGGGTCGGTATGATTTTTAATGTTTTTAAAAGAAGTCACGTATGCTCACAAAGGCTGCATTTATTTGAGTAAAAATACAAAACAAACCCAGTAATATTGTGAAATAATATTTCAATGTAAATCAGCTGTTTTCTATGTAAATATATAGTAAAGTGTAATTTATTCCTGTGATCATTACTCCAGTCTTCAGTGTCACATGATCCTTCAGAAATCAGTATAATATGATGATTTGATGCTCAAGAAACATTTTTCATTATCAGCAATGTTGAAAACAGTTATTTACATTTTTATTTCAGGATTCTTTGATAAATAGAAAGTTCAAAAGAACAGCATTTATCTGAAAAATAATCTAATCATAAGTGACTTCTTTTAAAAACATTAAAAATCTTACCGACCCCAAACTTTTGAGCGGCAGTGTATATATGTATATGTATTTTGTAAATATATATAGAAACACCTAGTTTGTTGTGCCTTGTATGTGTAGGGCTGCATAAAATAATAACAATAGCCTAGATAGCAGGCAGCCTATAAATCGTTAAAAATGAACACTTTTCAGTAACACTACACTAGACAAACATATATTGTTTATCATATGTTACTTCAAATATTTCTATTCGTTATGAAATGAGATGAGTTTGTCGTGAAGCCTAATGTGTGGCGTGTTTTGCTTTTCAAACACACAGCGTGACTCAGACCCAAACTCAGCGCGTGCAGCGATCGAGCCGCTCCAAACTATGAAACATTGTTGTTACATTATACTCTACGTTTGAGCAGATATCCACAAACACAGTATTTAACAGTAAACACAGGTCTAAACATTAAAATATTCACCATATTAGAATAAACACTCATACTAGCATAGGCCTACTTGTATCTCATTTCATAACATTTTCGGCTGGCACCAGTTTGAGTTTAGTAGCTACAATGTAAAGTTTATGCAACAATAAAACACTTACTATTATGTCTCTTACCTTAAAAATTGTTCTCATAATAAAAATGTGTCCTTCTTAGGTAAATACAAGGTAAATCCACAGCACAAACAGTCTTCCAAACTGATGAAAAGTAGAGAAATACTGGAGTCGCTGATTCTTTGTTTCGAGCTGATGAGGGCGTTAACAGCTCTGCGTTCCTTCACGTGGATCATTTGAATGATAACAGCTCGCGCTCGTGGGGGTGTGGTCAAATTAAAGTTAATGAGCTCGGGCTGGAGAAACTGTACATGTCGTTGCTTTCATACGGATTTCTTAAACCGAGAATATTTGTTTTTGATATGATTTACTTCATTTAAAAAAGGAGACTTCAAACTTTGTAAAGACATTACTTTCATGTGTGGGTGGCAAGTATTGGCTGAGTTACAGATCATTTTATGTCGCGTTTCAGAATGAACTTCACATTGAGAGAGAAGACAGAACATGCATCATGTTTTTTTTCTTTATTTTACGAAAAACACAACTTTTTATTTTTATTATTAGTGTACACAAAAAAAATAAGACCTTTAAATTTTTTTAAAAATGTATAACACTTGCCTGTATGACAAAAATCGGCAGAGTTATTTGAGTTTCTTTTGCACTGATAAGAAAAAAAGCGAGACTATCGCGCCGGCGCGATAGCCGACCCCAGGGGGTTAAGTCCTCATTCCCGTTCATTAAGAGCAGCTTGAGCATTTTTCAGAACGGCCCCTTTCACGTTTAATAGAAAAACAGGAAGTCATACAGATTGGCCGAAATGTACAGATGAGTAAATGATGGCAGAATTTTCATTCTTGGCTGAACTATAAGTTTAAGGTCACGTTTCTGACTTCCTGTGTGTCACAGCTGGTCCTCTCTCTGTTTTCCTCTCTTCATCCCTTCTTCACCTCAGGGTCAAGGCTTTCCCAGCAACTGGGTTACAAGAGTGCACAGTCACATGGTTCAACTTCACCGCCTTAGTGCTGAAAAAAATAAAAATAATCCAGAGACACTAGTTATGGTTACACACACACACACACACACACACACACACACACACACACACACACACACACACACACACACACACACACACACACAGAATAAACTGACTGCAGTGAGAATTAAGCACAACTGCCAATAATGTACCCCCCCCCCCTCCACACACACACAAATTTCTTTCTCCCTCACAACCCACAATGCCAACATTTATGCAAATTGTTAGAGCTGCATGATTCTGGATCTATTTGTCATTTCTGACAAAATGTTAACTGTTGCAGTCTATTTAAAATGTTTCATTCATTTGAATGAATTATTTTAAAAATTCGTTTGAATGAATGATTCAATGACATAGCCTACATTTTTAACTCACTTGTCGCCAACATAGTGGCATAACACTGTAATTGATACAATATTTATTTGAAGTGCCAAGTTACTTTCAAAAGGGGACCTGCTCTAATTTGATCGCTACCGTAGACATCAGTGTTTATATCCGAAATGAATAAACTTTTATCACAGTACTTATGTGATCATTCAAATATTTGTAACAGAAATAATACTGTATGGTTGAATAGACCTGTTTGTGAAGCTGTTTTTTTAATACTGTTGTAAACTTCTTCCTTTTTCAATGTAGAAAAACTCAGAAGCGAAAACCAGGAGACTTATTTAAGCAGGATTCTTTATTTGCTGTAGTTTGCTTCGTACCCAAGTCAAGTCTAACTAAGGGAATGTTACATTGTAGTTTATATACATTTCAAGAGGGAGGGATTACATTGTGATGGTGGAAACTCGGAGACAGGTTTAGAAACTTGTATTAAAAGAGAGAGGGAAAAACTTATTCAAACCCTGAGACTCCAGAACAAACCCTGAGACTCCAGAACAGGAGTGACAGGACTCTCTCTTGCTAAGACAAAAGCTTGCGAGAGTCTCCAAGAGTTTCATTAACATGTTTAATTTAACTTACAATAGAAAGAAAACCCGTCTGACCGCTGTATATAGAGACACAGAATAAGACAAGAGTTTCGTGCTCCACAGCTGAATGCTAAACTTAATTTACAGATAGTATTAGAAACTAAATTAAACATTTGACAAAGTTGTATTCCTTCAATACCTACAGCCTACATAACTGCTTTCTCTGGGTCAGCAGCAGCGCCAACGAAGATTTGAATGTTCACTGTGATTTTTGTCAAAGGTTTAATAAACACGGCCGAATCATTGTCATTTAGGAATGAGATTGCGATCTTTTAATGATCGTGCAGCTCTTACCTACCAACATGTGGATACCCTGAACACACAGCACACGTCTAATACCTCTCTCTTCCTGTAGCCTCGAGACACACTACACAGATTGAAAAACCTCATGATTCCTCACTCACTTTTTAATTCTTTATTTTTAATTCTGTTTAGTACTGCTACTTTTAGGGATCTCAGTCAGTCCTCAAGTGTTGTCTGACTGGCAGGCAGCTATTTTTGAACACAGCAGCCATGTGTGCATGCATGAATGAACAAATGTGCTTCTTGATCAAAATCTCCCTTTGGGTGAGGTATTAATGTAAACACACTAACACAGCGGGTAGGGAATGTAACCAGGACCAAAAAAAAATGTAAATGTTTCCGATCTTCCGGAAAATATCAGATCTGTGCATAAGTCTTTGCTATGGAAATGCAGCATCTATGCTACTGTCTATTATGTTGTTAAAAATTATTCAAAAAACATTGACGAAAAAAAAGAAGAAAAAGACAAACCCGCTTATTGCTCTGGTTCTTTATTACTGACTCTTTACTTGGAAAAACAGAAGCAGTGTTAATCAACTCTTTCATTGGTCATGTTTTTTGAAGGGCTGATAAAAAATAAAAGTTATTTAGTCACAATCAGCTACAAAACTGAAAAGCATCTCTTGTGTTCTAAAAGTACAAAATAAATAGAATGAAAAATAAAACTTGTGCTGAGATTACAGGTCCTTCTCAAAAAATTAGCATATTGTGATAAAGTTCATTATTTTCCATAATGTAATGATAAAAATTAAACTTTCATATATTTTAGATTCATTGCACACCAACTGAAATATTTCAGGTCTTTTATTGTTTTAATACTGATGATTTTGGCATACAGCTCATGAAAATCCAAAATTCCTGTCTCAAAAAATTAGCATATCATGAAAAGGGTCTCTAAACAAGCTATTAACCTAATCATCTGAATCAACTAATTAATTCTAAACACCTGCAAAAGATTCCTGAGGCTTTTAAAAACTCCCAGCCTGTTTCATTACTCAAAACCGCAATCATGGGTAAGACTGCCGACCTGACTGCAGTCCAGAAGGCCATCATTGACAGCCTCAAGCAAGAGGGTAAGACACAGAAAGAAATTTCTGAACAAATAGACTGTTCCCAGAGTGCTGTATCAAGGCACCTCAGTGGAAAGTCTGTGGGAAGGAAAAAGTGTGGCAAAAAACGCTGCACAACGAGAAGAGGTGACCGGACCCTGAGGAAGATTGTGGAGAAGGACCGATTCCAGACCTTGGGGGACCTGCGGAAGCAGTGGACTGAGTCTGGAGTAGAAACATCCAGAGCCACCGTGCACAGGCGTGTGCAGGAAATGGGCTACAGGTGCCGCATTCCCCAGGTCAAGCCACTTTTGAACCAGAAACAGCGGCAGAAGCGCCTGACCTGGGCTACAGAGAAGCAGCACTGGACTGTTGCTCAGTTTTACATGTCATTCGGAAATCAAGGTGCCAGAGTCTGGAGGAAGACTGGGGAGAAGGAAATGCCAAAATGCCTGAAGTCCAGTGTCAAGTACCCACAGTCAGTGATGGTCTGGGGTGCCATGTCAGCTGCTGGTGTTGGTGCACTGTGTTTTATCAAGGGCAGGGACAATGCAGCTAGCTATCAGGAGATTTTGGAGCACTTCATGCTTCCATCTGCTGAAAAGCTTTATGGAGATGAAGATTTCATTTTTCAGCACGACCTGGCACCTGCTCACAGTGCCAAAACCACTGGTAAATGGTTTACTGACCATGGTATTACTGTGCTCAATTGGCCTGCCAACTCTCCTGACCTGAACCCCATAGAGAATCTGTGGGATATTGTGAAGAGAAAGTTGAGAGACGCATGACCCAACACTCTGGATGAGCTTAAGGCCGCTATCGAAGCATCCTGGGCCTTCATAACACCTCAGCAGTGCCACAGGCTGATTGCCTCCATGCCACGCCGCATTGAAGCAGTCATTTCTGCAAAAGGATTCCCAACCAAATATTGACTATTGTGTGCATAACTGTCTGAACATAATTATTTGAAGGTTGACTTTTTTTTTTTGTATTAAAAACACTTCTTTTATTGGTCGGATGAAATATGGAAATTTTTTTAGACAGGAATTTAGGGTTTTCATGAGCTGTATGCCAAAATCATCAGTATTAAAACAATAAAAGACCTGAAATATTTCAGTTAATGTGCAATGAATCTAAAATATATGAAAGTTTAATTTTTATCATTACATTATGGAAAATAATTAACTTTATCACAATATGCTAATTTTTTTAGAAGGATCTGTATAGCATTCTTTGCGTTGTGACAATGGCGGATCCACAAAGTTCAATATTATGCTTTTTCAAGAAATCACAGAAAGATGAGCGAGAAGGAGAAAAAGAGCCTACTTCATCTTTCCACAAGGAGACAGCGAGTGAAGCGGCACCTGAGGCTTCCCATTTCCAGGACACGCATATTTCATCAGTGAACTTCCACAAGACACATCGGCTCACTGTCAAATGATTTTGTCTCATAACAGCGGAAACAACTTGAAATACTCCATTTATAGTCATAAGAGTAAGACATCATTTGAAACTGTAAAGGGTCTAATTTTATTTGTGTACACTTTTGTACACCAAACTGCTTTTGTAAAATAAAGAAAACAAACAGGATGCTGCTTTCTGCCGTCCCGGTTTCCTTTCCGTGAAGTTAGTGGACCGCGTCACAATTTATCGAAACTCATCGTATAGGCTACTTAGCAAGCTCTTGCATGCCATCTGAACTCTTGTTTTGGGTTGGTGCATAGATCGTCTCTTCTTATGAGATTTTTCCTGTTGTGGTGGTTGGCAAACAGCATTGCACTACCATCTGTGCCCCTTTCTAGATTGGAGTGTGGATGGCCTGTGACTGACTGTATTTGACTGTATGCACCGAAACGTGACGTCCGTACCGTGACGGTTTGGGGCGAATACATGTACTGTTACACCCCTATAATATACTAAAATATAGGATAAAGTATAAACAGTACGTATATTGTACAGTATAATATTTTTTTTTCAGGAGGGATGCATTCAATTGATCAAAAGCGACAGTAAAAGACTTACATTGTTACAAAATAATTATATTTCAAGTAAATCCTCTTTTTTCACATCAGAATGATATTCTATCAAATCACATGATACATTTTTCATTATAAAAATCATGGTCATCGTGGTTTTCACAAAGATAAAACAATTTGCAGCACAACAATTTTCAACTGTGATAATAATAAGAATGTTTCTTGAGCACCGAATCAGTGTATTAGAATGATTTCTGAAGGATCATGTAACACCAAAGACTGGAATAATGGATGCTGAAAATTCAACTTTGCCATCTCAGGAATAAATTACTTTTAAAATATATTAAGAATATTTTGTAGTAAGATTTCAGAATATTACTGTTTTTAGTTTATTTTTATCAAATAAATGCAATCTTGGTGAGCATGGGAGATTTCTTTTTAAAAACATAAAACAATTTTACGGATCCCAAACTTTGTTTCCATATTCAACTTTTTATAGAGTGTTTATATTAGTTTGTTCTGATGTCGGAATAGTTGTCAAAGTATGAAATTTTACTGGTTATCAACTCCTGAAATGTTTGTATGTGTGACCCTAGTTCTAAACCTAGTCCTTCTCTACATCCTGTCATAAAGGGATAAAGAGACTGAGAGCATTAAATCGACTCGCGTTTATCATAAACGTGAGCCTCTTTAATGCTGTCAATCTCTTTATGGTAATGAAGAAGACTGACACTAAGAGCTGGATTGGTGTGTTATTAGTATTGTGTGTATGTTTTGTGTTTGTGTTGAGAGTATTACAGATGTACTGTGTACTGAGAGCATTGTCATCTGAAAAGCACCTTTTTGTGCCTATATCAATCCCTCTCTCTCTTCTAAAGTAGAATTTGGCAACTATTCAATAAATGGTAATTTACTAAGCAAATGGATGAGGACAGTGAAACTCTCCATCTCTTGTTGCTTAATCTTGTATCTTCTGAATCCAACTTTTAATGTGTTTTCACATTATAGAACTCACAGTTCAATCAATGCAAAGTGCTTTTTGTGTTCAGCAGTTACTAGTATAAAGACATTTAAAGATGAGGTATTTAGAGGTGAATGAGATTCCCAAGGTCCTTTGTTGGAGAGCTTCTTTGATTCCTGAAACTGTGAGATTGGTGCACGCTTCTGTTGGCGGAAATTCAAGTGCTCTTGAGTTGTTCGTCTGATTGCATCTTCCAGCTGTCGCTTTGAGAGACATCTGCTGAAAACTAGCGAAACCAAAGCTCCCATAGCATCTCTGGTTCTGCTCCTGGATATAGGAAAATACTTACATGATGGTACAGTGAGCCAAACAAAAAAATTCAACTGGAATAGCAAATGGTTTTGGATGGCCGAAATCATTGACCAAAACTGTGGCATTTAATTAGTGCTTTTCCTGTGGTGCATTTTGACTGTGTCAGGGTCTATTTTGTGAACACAACGTGGATAAGCTACAACAGCTGTGTGGATGCTATGGCTGTGTTGACAATATAAAGTTCTTGATTTTAATCAATCTTCATTTTGATGAACCAATAGCAATTATCATGCAATATCAGTCTTTTAGTGTTATATTCACAATATGCTTTGCTACCTTTAATATGAAACAAAATCTCAGCTGTCAAAGTCTCAATTTTATCACAAATTCAAATAAATGTAGCATTCTTTAATGTTCAACTGTGGAAATATATCAGTATAACAGCTTGTAAACAATGTTACATAATGTTACATTTACCTCAAAAATAACATTGTGTACTCAGCTCATTAGTTAACTAGAAAAAAAAAACTAGAGTAGGCCTAAATCATTTTGTTAAATGTATGCACTGTAAATACATATTTATTATATTTTCACTTAACCTGTTAGTAATGTCTAGATTATTTATTATTAATGTCTTGATTTATTTATTATTTATGTATGTTTGAATAAATCAGTCATAAAAGTAAGTTTTCATTACAGACACCATTTAAAGGTTTATATTTCAACCAAAAAAAAAAAGGAGTTTAGTTTTGTTTTTTGGCTAAATGAGAACTTAAATTTCAGTTTCTGTAGAAAAAAAATATTTTAGAGCATCACTGGTCTGACTGATTTTGGCACACTGTGGCTATAAGCGTTCTTATTAAATTTTTGAGGCTTTTTCAACTCTTTTAGGAGTGAAATTAAATCAGGACACAGTTCCTTTGAATCCTCCTGCATAAATACCAAGGTTTGGGGTTAACACTGGTAGGAATTTCAAAATTAGTCAAACTATATTGATGCTCTTGCGGCGCTTCGACAGGAACTAAACTGAATCACTACTGAGCTTTTACTTTGAGCATTTAAAACATACTGCTGCACAAATAGACATAAATAAAAGCCACTGTAAGCTGATTTAGAGAGGTGGGGAGCTGTATATCATGTTAAATTTAAAGTGGCAAAGCATTTCTTATGTTTTTTTAGTAAATAAAAAGGGTTATGAGGTGGGTTGAGTATTCAAAAACTGTACTCGAGTAAAATAAATAATCATAATAGTTACTTGAGTGAGAGTAATGAAGTATTAAATGAAAAAAACTACTCAATACAATAACATGTTATTATTAAGATATTTAATTTATTTAAATGATTATATTATCATAATTCGTTATCTTTTCAACAAACACAGGGATACGCATTAATTCTGTAATTTCTGTAGCCACAATATCATTGCATGTCCTTTGCTTAGTATAATAATGTATACAGCTACATTGGGATTATTTATGTCAAAATAAAGTGAACCTGCAGAGTTTTGTGTAAAGGGAACCACTGACACGGAGAAGAAAGAGTGAAAACACTTCACATGTGCTCGTGCTCTGAACACTAACAATCAAATGCACATTGACGGATCTTCTTCCATCTGTTCTCCAAAATGAAATCAAATGAATATTTCTGCAGGCGCATGTAATCAACTAATAAAGATCTTCATCACTGGCAAACAATAGGATGCATTTGCTGATTTCTTAAATTTCCTGTTACGACTCAAGAGTGAGAAACCACTTCAGACGATTCAGTGCGTGCAGGAAACTGAACAAATAATGCAAAATGATTTACAAACCAATTTAGACAGTTTTTCCAACCTGTTTGATCAAGTCTTTGAACATGATCAACTCCAAAGAGTGATTCATTTGTGAATGGGGCATCGGCCATGCAAACACAATGCAAGACTATTTAAATTATAGAGCTAGAGGGAGCATGCAGCTCTTCTCTAACTTACTTTACTGTATAAGGTAAATGTAGTGTTCGACAAACTTTCTCACTTCTGTTTTTTAGCCAGTTTAGATGATTTTATATATTAGCAGCTGATATTGTATATTAGCTGCCCGTCTTTTGCGGAAAATAGAGCAGTGTAAAAATGAAAAAACATAATGTGAGGTGTGTGTGTGTTAGGGGTTGAACCGACTAGTCGATTAGTCGACTAGTTGACCTTAATGCAATGCCGCGACGCTTTAAGCTTGACGTAGACTAGTCGCGTTGATCATGTGACACTATGATTGCGCTAATTTTGATACTAACATGTTGCAGACGACAACAGATGAAGAGCCCAGAGGATCATTGCAGCAAGAAAGCAGCATTGGTACATCAAGTGTGTGTAAATACTTTACTAACCTAACACTAGATATTGTTGAAAACGAAAGTAAAAGCATGACGCACGCCGGGAAATTAGAGTTCAGTATCTTTATTAAAAAAATAGGCTATATATTTTTTTTCATTTATTTATTTAAACATATTAATGATGTAGCCTACCTCTAATTCACCCGCAATTAATTGGAATATTATTTTGTATTACTTGGATCTGCGCATCACTAAGGCGCAGATGTGAATTTATAGCTTTTTTTCCTTTTCTTTTTTCATCCTAAATGATGATGTAAACAGCGGGCTGTTTACACCTGGCCACTTCATGTGTTTCTGTCATCTGATAGCTATCCGATCGTGAAAAGGCCAGGTGTAAATGCCCGCGGAAACGCATTCGAGACGGATTTAAATCCGATCGCTCAAACCACTTCAGGAGGAGGTCTGGGCCGCTTAACAGACGAAACTGGACAAGTGTAAATGCATCTGGTTGTTGAAACCACATATGTAAATTGGACTTCTCCCAACAATGCTAACAATAAACGTGTGAGAGCGTATTATAGTGATGAAGCTATGGCAGCACGCATCACCGAAGATGAGCAGCTCGAGCATCTATTCATCAAGCCAACGTGCAAACTATCGCAAATCAAAGTGAAAGTAAGTCGCAGACGCTTAACACACAATCATCTTCGATTAAAGTAAAGAAACAAAATGATCTTACCAGTGCTGTCTCTCTTATTGTGGTCTTTGATTTTGAAATTAGCTGATGATCAATAAAATGCAGCTCATTATTGTTGCTTTCGGTGACGTGAACTCCGTTAAATCTGCTCATAGCGCATTGTTTGAAGATCGGATTTATATCCGTTCTGCGAAAACATATTTATGTGACCAGGTGTAAATGGAATCGTTTTGATAAATCAGATCAGTAAACGAATGAAGTGACCAGGTGTAAACTAGTGATGGGCAGATCGAGGCTTCGTGAAGCAATGAAACAGTCGAAGCAAATGTGCCATTTTGTTTCGAGGCTTCGAATCAATCCGAAACCCGTCTCCACGGTGACACCTAGTGGTCACTTGCAGGTGTTGATCTGAAACAACCGTTACAAAGAGCTAATAAAAAAATGTGTTGGTTTTTTTTTTTTTATTATTGTATTTTTGTAATATATGAAGCTTGTAACCTGTAGTCTCTTCACATTGCATAATGTTATTTTGGTCATGAAAAATGAATATTAATAAAAATAAATCAAGCCACAATGTCTCCCTTTCTTATAGATTTTTATTCAAAAATATTAATTTCTCTGCTGTTGAAGGACTCAGCCTACTTCTTTTTTTACAGATAATTTCTCCAGCCTTTGAAAAAATTCTCTCACAAGGGACACTTGTTGCTGGCATACAAAGATATTTTTTAGCTAGGACATACAAATGAGGAAAGATTACTGCTCTCTCTTTCCAGTAAGTTAGAGGATCATGAGTTCTGGGCAAAAACGCATCGCTGAGGTATTTTTCCACTTCCACTGTGGCATCAGCTGTAGGATTGTGTATCATCTGGGTCTCACGGATATGATTGTCAAAATGTTCCCATAAACTGTCTTGTGTTTCAACTGGTGTTGATGATGATGGGCCTGATGTTGACATTTGTGGTTCTGAATTAAAAGAAAACGGCAATTAGTAACAAATCATAAACTGACAACACATATGAAGTATAAATTTCATGAATCACATTACATAAGATAACATAGACTGAAACTCACCAGGAGTTGTGTTTGAACGCATCAGTGAAGCACACTCCAGTGTGATGTGCTTTTCAGCATCCAGGGCTTTGGCAGGATTTCCAAAAGCCACATTTTTAAACCTTGGGTCCAGCAGTGTAGCCAGTGCCAAGGCTCTAAAAGTCTCGTACCCTCCACATCTGGAGTGCAGACCTTCTTGTAGATGTGAGCCTATGAGCCAACACAAGAGAAAACCATATTAATTAAAATAATGACAACAATATGAGAGTTATGGCCAATTACACGTATGGTCATAGTGTCCTACCTAATTGTACAGTTGATTCCTGCGTTGCATTTCCTTTTTTCTGTGCAAGCTTGTGCTGCAACATCCTGTACAATGGTATGAGCTTTGAAGCAGACACTCTCTGTTCCTCTGACATCTCTGTTGTTGCTAGTTTGAATGGTTGAAGAAGTGTCAATGACTGTTGAATAATGTCATACTCAAGACTTGTCAGGGGAGCAGTATCACTGTTTAAATTGGCAAGTGCAGCACCCACTGGCTCACGTTGCTCATACAAGCGTTGTAGCATGTCGAATGTGCTGTTCCATCTCGTTTCAACCTCCTGTATCATTTTCAGACTTGGTCTGCCCATCAAGCTCTGCATCTCCACAAGCTTGTCCTTTGCTTTGCAGCTGGATCTGAACAACCCCACTATCTTTCTGGCTTTCTGGTGAATTTCATTGATGACTGGGGTTTGATCCAGGGCCTTTTTCACTATCAAATTCAAATTATGAGCAAAACATGGGACATGGCGAAGGTTGAGTAGCTGGTCACTTAGGATCATGTTGGATGCATTGTCAGTCACCATGCAGTGAACTTTGGAGGTTATTCCCCACTCAGCCATTAGCAAGGCTTTAGCCTCCATGAGATGCTGGGCTGTGTGGGTTTGGTAAAACCTCCTTACACCCAGTAAAACAGTTGCCATTGTTGCCTCTGGTGTTATGTAATGGCATGTTACACCAAGATATCCATCCATATTAATGGAAGACCACATGTCAGCCGTAAGGCTAACAAATTCCGCCTTTTGTAGGTCCTCCATTGTCTTCTCCTTGGTTGTGTTGTACCTTTCGCTGACCATTGTTTTAAGCACCTTCCGGGATGGGAGGACATAGCTTGGATCAAGCTTGTTCACAAAGGCCCTGAAACCCTCATCCTCCACGATGGTGAAGGGCTGCAGATCCTTCACCACCATGTTCAGAAGAGCCTCATCCAATTCCCTCTGTCTGCCTTTTAAAAGAGAAGATAAAACATACTTTCAGACAAATATATTGGAAAAATAGTAGCCTACCGTGAAAGTAGTCTACTGGTTCATTTGGAAACCTTCCTAAACAGTTATGTTATGAATATTTATGCTCAGTGTGCAGAGAAAGATAAAGTGCATTATAGAAATACAACAATTACAAAAAAACAAAATGATGTCTTGGCTGTAGATTGGGTACTCATATGTAGACATATAAAATGTAGATTCACAAAGTATAATATTATATTGACAACATTTGTTTTTAAAGTGATTGGCAGTTGTGATTGGGATGTTAGGCACGTCTTAGTCCATGGCCTTTCTAAACAATGGCCAACACTTAGTTATTATATTTCACTTATAATTAGCCTATATTTCAAACAATGCATACCTTGCTTAGATGGCCCAGCAGTGTCAGTAGCAGGCTTTGGTACAGGGGGAACACTACCATCCTCTGCACCCTGCAGAATGGCAGGATGAATGCTCCTCAAATGGCGCATCATGGATGATGTATTGTTGCAGTAGGCTAGCTGCCGATCACAATACACACCTCACTTTATTTGGGGTTTCCAAATGGAAATGCTCCCACACCACAGATGTACGGCATCTCTTCTGTGGAGCCTCCATTTCTTTCTATCTATCTGTCTGTCTGTCTGTCTGTCTGTCTGTCTATCTGTCTATCTGTCTATCTGTCTATCTGTCTATCTGTCTATCTGTCTATCTGTCTATCTGTCTATCTATCTATCTATCTATCTATCTAATAATCTATATGTATCTGTAATATATGTATCTATCTAATAATCTATATATATATATTTCTATCAATGCATCTATTAATGTGTCACTATATGTACTCTGTGTGTCTCTAAGTCAATGTGTAAATTAAATCCTAAATATAACTAAACAAATCGCACTATAAATGTCACTATATCACCAAAAATCCGCTATCTAAAAACCAAACTCCTCTCACAAAAACCCACGATATGAAAATGCGTTGACAAAACTTTTATACTGTGTGATTGTGTGATTTGTTCCCGAACCGACCAATCAATGAAACCCTGATTCGGCGGAGCACTCCACCTGATGAAACACTTAGACGCTTCATTTAGCCGTTGTCACGTGACGTGGGTGTTTTGAATCACGTTTCGGATCAGTGTTTCGAATCATCTTTGCTTCGGGATCTCGCAAAGCTTCGGAAGGTCTGTTTCGCACCAGCCATCCTTAGTGTAAACGTATTTATGTTTTTATGAATGACGTCATCGACTAGTCGACGTCGACTCGACTTTGATGTCATAACAGTCTACTTCAAAAAATCTGAAGTCGTTCAACCCCTAGTGTGTGTGACATCTGTGATGGGTCGCATCGAGCATAAAAACGTGCATTGAGTGGTAGATGCTTTCCATGGCTGTTAAAAAAAAAAACGCTTACAGAAAACATGACCAATGCATTCACCTACTGAATAATTTTGAGTAATTTTTTTTTTTTTTTTTTTTGACTTTACATGCAAACTGATTTAAAATGAATGCTATAACTAGTAGGTATGTAGTAACATCATTTGAAGTCTCGTGCTTATTTGTAAAGTAGCCCTGCCCTTCCTAGTCTGTCCTTATAGCACTGTCATTTAGTGGAAATGGAGATTGATTTTTATTCCCTACACTTTAATGTGTATGCTTTAAAAAAGTGGACTTTGGATCCATAATCATGTTGCATAACCAGATTATGATTTTAGACAATTTGGCTGTATGAGCTTAGGACCATGGGTAAGTAACAGGGATATAACGCTGCATTGTAAGTGTCCTCCGTTTACCCAGACCACAGTTTGACCGGTGTCAGAGAAAAAAAAAAAGTGTTCCACTCTGTGAGGGCAGGTTTCTCTTTCAACACCACACAAGGAACGGAAAGATCTAGGAGACGACATGCTTGTTTATCGAAGAGGAGATTTTATCCCTTGCTGTTTAAAATGCTGACTGTCAGGCAGTCATTGTAATTGTATTGACCCAGTGTTGACACATATGACAGCTTTATCTGTGTGTTGAAAGGTTTCCCTACTGGGAATGGGAGAGAGTGGAACATGAAGATCTGGCAGTGGTTTTGGAAGGTGACTGCTGTGCTTGTTAGCTCTTAAACTTCTAAAGTAGCAATTTATAGTCATACCTGAGGTTTGCTGTCTTTTGTAAGCTGTCATTTTATATCTGCGAGTAGTTAACAAGACCTGTCATTTTTGGCGTTACGGTCGGCCCACTTTAACACTTGCATTTCGTCATTTTGGACTGACGTTATGGATGAGGTTTCCTGCTGTCACATAAGGCAGGCAGGGGGCTGTTTAATGATGAAGTGGCTAGTGTTTGTGCACAGTATCAAGAAGTGTCCACTGTTCGCTGCTCAGCCTGCATCTGTGTTTGTGTGTGGCAGCTGTCAGAGTAATTGGACAACAACGTATTGAGTGTGTCCCTGGAGCAGGAAGCAGCACTGTCACACAGTGCCATCATGGTCCTATAAAGCCTTTTTCACTGACACACTCTCTCAAACACACACACACGTACGAGGAAGTCTGAGGGAATGCCACAGTCCTTGTTTTTAAAGAAATAGCTTGACAAGGAAGTTTGGGCTAATAGGTTATAGTTAAAGGGATAGTTCACCCAAAAATGAAAATTAGCCCATGATTTACTCACCCTCAAACCATCCTAGGTGTATATAACATTCTTCTTTCAGACAAATACAATCGGAGTTATATTAAAAAATGTCCTGGCTCTTCCAAGCTTTATAATGGCAGTGAATGACCGGTTTCTGTTTTTAAAGTGCATCCATACATGATAAAAGTGCTCCACACAGCTCTGTGGTGTTAATAAAGGCCTTATGAAGTGAAGCGATGCGTTCGTGTAAGAAAAATATCTACATTTAAAACTTTATCGACTAAAATAACTAGCTTCCGGCTAGTTATATACTTATTCAAGAGACCATTTTGATTGGTCTAAAATGTGTAATGCAAGATATAAAATAGAATATTTATTTTATTACACTTAATTTATTAACCTGGAAACTAGGGATGCACTAATAGGATTTAATTTTTTTTTTTTTTTTTTTTTTTTACCGATATGGTTTTGATCAAATTACTATTGGCAGATACAGGCCATCATTATAAGAGAGGCAAAAAGATAAAAATAACAAAAACCAAATAAGACAGCATTAACAACATTATTTTACCCAGAGAAAAACAATATGCAGCACATATCCATGCCTTCATGCAGTTAATAATAAACGATTGGGTTGTTATATCTGTTTTTTTCATATAGCTGATAGTTTTAAATTGATCAAAAGTTGTCCGATACATCAGTGCATCTCTATTGGGAACTTAACATAGAAATTATATAGTTCCTGTTCCAGCTCCAGTCTGTAGGGAACAGCGGACACTTCATGAATAAAGAAGTTACATTTCTTAATACAATGTTTAGGCTTTTTTCAGTATCATATTTTATTTTCTCTTAAAGCACTGGTAGATTTTTATACAGTATATTCAAAACGTTAAAGAAAATCTCCTAGTGTTGAAAAGTTATTAGGTAATTAGATCATTCCTTAGTAATTTAATAGAGTATGTTACAAACAACATTTTATGTAATCTGTGGTGGAATACATTTTAAAGGTAGCAAATACAAATATGACTAAAAGCTACAAAACACTTATTTTGTATTTCATGTGTTTATTTCTTTAAAGGGGACATATCATGCTTTTAAATCGTTCCTTTTTACATATAAATCATACATTTGTGGTCTATATAAAGCGGAACTGCAATGCTTGGGTCTGAATTCCTCATTATTATAGCTCCACAGGCCCCTTTTCTACCCCTTTTCTGATGTGCGCCTGAGAGCAACTCGTTTTGGTGCGGTATCTTTAAATGCAAATGAGACACTTCATACCCCGCCCCCTCTCCAGATTGCAGAGGTGACACTCGTTTCAACTCCACCCCGTTCGGCCATTTTTGTAGTTTGATAGCAGAGATACGATTATCTAGCGGCACATAAACTTTTTATTCACACGTTATTAACAAAATGTCAACAACGGAAGACTTGTCCATCAAGCCTTACATGTTCGAGCCAGAGCCGGACCCGGAGCGAGATGAAAATGAAGACGACGAACCTGCAGAACGACGTCTTCATATGGATGTATCGCAATGGGTAACGTTAACTGTATTTACAGTAACTTCTCCCTCCATGTCCACTACTACAATACTGCATGTTTTACAACGACTATTTAACACTCACAAAACAAAATATAAGTTATATTATAAACAATTAAAGAAAAACACTAAAGTAATAGTGAATGTTTTGTGTTAATTTATTGATAATATGCTACGTTTAGAAAAGCATCAGAAAACACAGCAGCTAAATGACCATTGTCATGATAACTCAACAGTAATACTGCTACAGACTTGTACTTAAAAAAAAGAAAGACAAAGGTACTGCTAAACCATGACCACCGTGTGTTTTAAGAAAGTAAAGTACTTTATTTTTATTAACGTTATTTAACGTTACAGCTTACCGAAGTGCTCTGTTCGTCGTCTCCAAAGATAGAAGGAACTGACCCCTCAATCAGACGAAGTCTATCGGCAAATCCTTCTTTATACTGGCGGAGGTTCCTGAAGTAGTTATCATTGAAGTGCTTCGCGGTTCGCGCACACAAAAATGACTTTAGCCACAGATGTGGGTACATTTCCATGAAAAATAAAACTCAACCAGGCACTTCGAAGAGGTTCTGATGCTGGGAGACGGTGTAATGAAGCGTGTGGGTTACTACATCCAACAACCGAACATTTTGACTTATCCTCTCGTAACTTCTGCAACCTTGAGCTTGGACTACAAAATCGCAGCGAGAAATAAAAATGGCGGATTGCTCGAAGTGTTGGGCCGGGAGTCGAAGTCCTTTTTTGGCAGTTCCGCTGCAAATACTGTGACGTAAATGTTCAAAAAACGTCATAGAGAATAGAAAAATCGGAACAGGTTGCAGAATATGACCAAAACAGAATATAAAGATATCAACGAAGCACCTGAAGAGAATAATTTCAACTTTTCTGTACTTATAAACACTCCAAATATACAACAAAATGCATTTACGGGCTAAAATAGTGGATTTAGCATGATATGTCCCCTTTAAATGGATAGTTAACACAAAAATGAAAATTCTGCCATTTACTCTCAAACTTTTAATTTATCTACCTTACAAGTTCATGCTTGATGCACAAGAACCAATGAGGTTTTTCTTCCCGTGCATTAAGCATGCATATTTGAGCTTCCATTTACCATATTTGATGTGCTCCATGTATGTGCTTTCATTAATGTTTTGTATGTAAATAAAAACCTAAATTGAAATCTGTTCTTCATATAGATATACACAAATCCGGCGAAACACGGAAGTAAAGCAGCGCCGCCATTACTGTGTGCCTTGCTGGTAAGGAAGTAGCGGAAGTAGCGTGTTGGTCCCGTAGGCGGCTGTAGCAGATGTTAGCTGTACGAATTTACAAATTTTTTAGTACGTATGCTGTCCAGTGATGCCGGGAAGAGCGTGTTGTGTGGTTGGCTGTTTTAACAACAGCACAAAACTACATCCTGGAATAAAACCGTTTGTGAAATTCACGAACCTTTGTTGCACATTGACTGCCCATGTTTACGGCCATACGGATTACACCGAGTTCCTGGTCGAGCGGAGGACCAATATGTGTGTCAAAAGTGGATGAAACACATAAACCGAGATTTTATCACCCCCCCCCCCCCCCCCCCCCCCAAACAATGGTAGGGGAAACACTGAGTTATTTGCAACTTGTGAAGTTTGTGAACATATTAGCAACACAGCTAGTAATGACAGCGTTCGGTTTTATTGTTGTCATCAATTAATACACGTCTTAATTACATTACATTACATTTGGCTGACACATTTTTACATTAATACATTATGTTTTCAATAAATTACCTTTATCGGTAAGTTTTGGCCACTGCCTGACATCATCTACCCAATGTTCCCTTTCACCAGACATTTTCTTTCATGAGCAGGATCTCTTTTCATTGAAATGTCGCTAGGGCACCGGCAAGTGTCACACTTCGCAGGCACGCAGTAATGGCGGCAGGCAAGATGGCAGCGCCCATAGAGTTCGCGGCGGATTTGTGTATAGTGTTTCTTCAGACGATTTGTATAAACTACATATATGGATTATTTTTTACATTTTTACTATATATGTATGTACTTTTTGAAGATTAATAATGTTGATTTTGACATGTTGACTTTCAATGGATGGACAAAAGCAATGAGAGAATATTAAAAATATCTACAAAAGTCTTTAGAACAACACAAGGACAGAATTTTAATTTTTTTGATCAGCTAATGCTTTAAAGCAGGGGTGTCCAAACTCGGTCCTGGAGGGCCACTGTCCTGCAGAGTTTAGTTCCAACTTGCCTCAACACACCTGCTTGTAAGTTTTTAGCATGCCTAATGACCTTCAACAGCTAATCAAGACCTTGATTAGCTGTTTCAGGTGTGTTTAATTGGGGTTGGAGCTAAACTCTGCAGGACAGTGGCCCTCCAGGACCGAGTTTGGACACCCCTGCTTTAAAGCTATATTTCCTTGTCTTTTGTTTTCTCTTTCTTTTTCTTATAGTTATGTTGCTAGCTATTATCAAATGTTTTTTTTTTCTTTCTTTTTTTCACCCTGCTCATAATGTGGGTTGCTCAGTATGCTCACATGGATTTGTTTAATTAATTCCTTATAGCATTCTGAAATTATTATTCACTTTCTTCTTTTCTTTCGATATCCCTCTTTTTTTCTCTCCTTCATTGTATTTGCTGAATAATGTGCTATGTTTAAGAGAGTTAGGTGAAAAGGGGAGGCTGTAAAAGCTGTTTGAGGGCCAAGGCTGCTGTTCGTTGGGAGACTGCTGCTGTTCGTTGCTGTTGTGTGAGAGGAAGAGAGAGAGACACGCACATTTAGAAACAAGCTTTACCTCCTGGCTAGCAGGGCTCTTGATCCGTCCTGTCCCTCCTGCGGTTGCTGCTCAGTGTCTAGGGATAGCCTGTACAGAGCAGAGCTGCGCACCAAAATCTGCATGGCTGTTCATGAGTCCAGGACACTCTCAATTAGTCTATTAAAAGTCATTTGGCTGGATGAGGATTCTAATTTCTTCTTTTATTTATATTTCAGAGGGACTCCATGAAAGATGTCAGAGGAGGCGATTGTTATTGCCAAGTGGGACTATACGGCACAACAAGACCAGGAACTTGACATTAGGAAAAATGAGCGCTTGTGGCTTCTCGATGACTCAAAAACGTGGTGGCGAGTGCGAAATGCATCTAACAGAACGGGCTTTGTTCCTTCCAATTACGTTGAACGCAAGAACAGTCTGAAGAAAGGTTCTCTGGTGAAAAATCTCAAAGATACACTTGGTAAGAGACTTGTTTCTTTAGACTTATTTATTTATTTGTAATATCCTGACACAATGGCAAATAAGAGTGTCTGATTTAAAGCACATGCTTGTGTATTCATTAGAGCTGTGGAATATAATCATTTTTACAAAAAAATCGATTTTTTAAAAAATGTAATTAAATAGGCCTATAATACATATTAATCTGCTGTGTTATTGTAAATATAAAATAGGCTACTCTTATTATATATTAATACAGAAGTTGTGCGTGTCTTTAGGAAGCAAAACACTTGCGTCTGATGTTTCCGTTTTGTTTTTTATGAAAAGATCATGCATAAATGTAAAAAATAAAGTGCAGGAGGTGCACCGTGAGGCAAGGAAAGATACACACCTCTAGTATTCTTGTTATTTTCATATGGTTTTGGAAAACTTTTATATTGTTTTCACACACAAAAAAAAATGACTAAAAATGTAATGTGGTGTGTATCAATTGAATCTTAATAACATACTTTCTTTACACCTTGAATAAATGTGTGTGTACTCATATTAATCATAACTTTCCAAAATATACTACCACTACACATTGGGGTCATATATATATATATATATTATATAGTTACATTGATCAAAAGCGACAGTAAAGACATTTAAAATGTTACAAAAAAATCTAATTCAAACAAACTTTCTATTCTTCAAATAATTCTGAAAAGTATCATTGTTTTGGCTATTTTCAACATTGATAATAAAAAGAAATGTTATCTGTGCACCAAATCAGCATATTAGAATGATTTCTGAAGGATCATGTGGCACTGAAAACTGGAGTAATTAATTCAGCTTTTCCATCAAATGAATAAATTACATTTTTAAAATATATTAAAAAAGAAAACATTCATTTTAAATTGTTATATTTTGCTAAATTAGCTTTGAATGATTGTGTATTTTTCCAGGTAACAATTAGTATCATGAATTATTAATATTATTATCATCATAAATATAATATTACCTTTTTATTTGATCTTTTATTTAAATTATTTTTCAGAGATTGACATGTATTCATGAGGGTATGCAGGGGTCCTCTCTATGATATAATTTCCTTTGTTTATGTTTTTGGATGTTGGTTGCACCACTTGATGTTTTCAAATATTAATAAGCAGTGTTTTTCCCCCTTTAGAAATAAAAATACTGCCGCACTGCTTAATTAATATTTTCTTTTCAATGATTTAATTTTTTTCATTATGATAGTTCCATCTCTCTGGTATTTCGGAATTATTGCCTGTTTTCATGTGAGAAATTCAAAACCTTCAGAGATGCAGAAATAAAACCTTCAACATCAAGGTTGTGTAAGCAGGAAGTGGTAATTTAAAGGCTTTTGTTGTAAAACCTAATTAGTTTCCCATCTGTTAATCACACATGGGAGCGAGGTGAACCGATCGATCAGCTGTGTCTTGGGGCTTAATGTATAGAGTTTAGAGGAGTCAGACTCAATTCTCCTGGCTGTGAAGTAGAGACTAATGTGTGCCAGACTTTCCAGCGCTGATCATACAGTGTTGACTTCGTTTTGACATTTCAGCTGTCCTGCCATTCTGGTTTGCAGGAGAATAAGAAGTTTAACACTCTTAATTCAGCAATTAAAAAAAGAGAAAGAAACCTCTTAAGTTACTTTTGCTTATTGGCATGGCTGAATTGGATCATCGAAGGTCAGCAAGCAAGGACATTGGTTAATAAAGTGAGATTAAATGCATAAAGTATATTTGTGTTATTTAATATGTTTAATTATTGAAGATTTGAGTAATATTTTGAGTTTGCATTTCACTGTTTTTATTCATTTTGAGGAAAGCTGAATCTGTTTTTGTGCAAGTGAGATGAGTAAATGCATGCTCACATGTAGTCTAAAACTACGATAACCATCATGTTTAGACAGCGCAAACAACGTCTCTGATTTCTCTCAACATGGGGACGGGAGAGGTGTCAGTCAATAAATGGTAAAACAAAGTAACTTAAGTACTTATTTGAAAACGTAACTGATATTTTGTTGTAAATTTAAAAGTAATGTGTTACTTTACTAGTTATTGAAAAAAGTAATCTGATTACGTAACTCATTCCTTGTCATGCATTACCCCAAACACTGGTCACACTTGGTTTAACCACCTGGGATGAACAAGCTAAAGACTGTTGACATGCAGATGGTAGTAAATGAGCCGTGCTAATGGCAGTTGCATCTCTTCCTCAACGTCCTGTTCAATCTTCACATCAACTACATCGTTTAAACAAGCACATTTAATGGGTAAATTAAACTGAAATGGAGAGTCTTTTGATTTAATTAGTGTTTCAATCTCATGTACACTTATGGTCAAAAGTTTGGAATCATTTAAGATTTTTTTTCCAAAAAATACTGTAAAACATTGTGAAATATTATACAATTAAAGATAGCTGATTTCTATTTTAATATATTTCAACATTTAATCCTGTGGTATGGCAGCCATTAATTCAGGCTTTAGTGTCACAAGATCTAATATTCTGATTTGGTGAAACATTTATTATTATCAATGTTGAAAACAGTTAATATTTTTATGGAAACTGGGATGCTTTGAAAAAGTTCAAAAGAACAGCATTTATTTGAAATGGAAATCTCTTGTAACATTATTTATAAATGTCTTTACTCTCACTTTTGATCAATGTAATGCATCTTTGCAATAGTGCACAACACAACAAAATTTAAAAAGCAAACAAGTTCACAACACAATGAAATTAAACCACAACACAACAAAATGAATCCACAACACAACGGAAATGAGGCAAAACACAACTAGGGATGTCCCGATCCGATCCACAGCATCGGTATCGTGCCGATACTGGCCCAGAACGCTAGATCGGAGGGGAGAAAAAATATGATCCGATACCTATCCAACAATTCTTGAATATAGCATTTCCCTTGCTGCGACATAAAGCCGCGCATATTGGGCGGTTTTGCCATATCTATTTTGCGGGCAAAAAATGGGTTTGAGTGGGTGGATAAACATTGGGCTGGTTTCGGATCAGTTCGGCGGGTTTTTGTAGACGAAACACCGGCACTACAGATCCTTCTTCCGGCGACCCTCTGTTCAGCAGGCAGTAGTCTGTCTCACTCACTCACACACACACACACACACACACACACACACACACACACACATCTCTGGCTGACGTGCCCTCTAAACTCACAACAGACACTCCATCCCACTACCTTCGGTGTACTATAAACACGGTTTTGCAATCTGTCTCCTCAGTTTATAAACCGTAGGCTGTAAACTGTATGCTACACAAGATTTTGACGCATAGCAAGTGTGTGTGCAGAGTGTGGAGCGCGCACTGCATGGACGGAGCGCGGGCGCGAACACTTCCGGTTTCCTTTCAACAGTGGAAACAACTTAAAATACTCATTTCTGGTCATACAGAAAATAACTTATTTATATATAACTTACGTCAATATTTATTTTTTGCGCAGATTTTGGTGTGCATACAGTTCAAATTAAAATGTTGATTGACGTTAATTTTTCGTTTTACGGGTAAAAAAGGAAAAACGAATGGACGCACACGGATCAATGGGTAATTTTAAAGCTTTTTAATTTTAAATGATTAACTTTAAACCTGTTGGTAGCTTTAAGTAGCCTACTGAAGTAGCCTTCCTGCCTGTATTTTGTCCTGTGTGAATAAAGGGTGGCAGTCTTTCATAATCAACTGTTGTTGTGGACTATATACTGGAGAAGTATTTGTTCCCCATTTGAGTGAGATGTTTTTAGGTTGCTAATTGAGCAAAGTGCTTCCATATATTTTATTAGGCCTAGTATTAGTTCAAGAATAAAATAGAATAAAATAAAAATATCGGATTAATATCGGTATCGCAAATAGCCAAAGCTGCGGCATCGGTATCGGAAGTGAAAAAGTGGTATCGGGACATCCCTAAACGGAAAATGTACAACACAACGAAATAAAGCCGCAACTAAACGGAAATGCTCCCGACCACTAGAGGGCTCTCGGAGCGTGATAAAGTTAGTTAGTTTTCCATGCCACTGTTCTATAGAGTCAGCTGTCTAAAAAATATATCAACATCACAGTTTTAACAGTATGTAGCATTGTATATCGAAATGTATTAATTCAAAATCACTTACCTGCATTATAACTGCATATTTCTACTCTAGAATGCTTTGACCCGCTTCCACAGTTCATGATCCCTAAGGGAACGTCTGCCAATTCCTCCAAGTTGTTAAAAACTATAATTTGTATTAATTAAAATTACTTTTAACATTCAAAAACAGACATGTTCAAAATCCAAAGCTTGATTGTATTGGCAGTAGACTGGCTTACTACAGGTGACTTTTTTCCAATACCTCCCTTCATGTATTTACAGTAAACAATTATTTTTTTTAGGAAATTTCTGTAATGTAATGTTTTTTTTTTCTTTTATCTTGTTTCAAAGGTTGTAGTTCCTGTAGACTGACTTACAACAGGTGAAATTGTGTCAATAGCTCCCTGTATGCACAGTACACAATTTATTTTTTATAAAAACACTAGGCCTGTAATTCACCTAAAGGTTTTTTTATTTTTATTTATCAAATTATATTATTATAAATTATACGTTTTAACCTCTTGGTGAAATTGTCAGACGTTCCCTTAGGGGTCATGAGCTATGGTAGCGCGTCAAAGCATTCTCGAGTATAAATACGCAGCTATAATTCATGTAGGTGATTTTGAAGTAATATTTTATGTCGATATACAATGGTTACATACTGTTAAACTAATCGTGGTGTTGATGTATTTTTTAGACTGGTTAGAATGGTTTTGTACATGCATGAAGAATTCAGACAGGCAGGCAGATTTAGCAGCCATCAAGATAACTACACATAGCAAGTGATGCTTGTTGAGTGCAAAATCATCACTTCCGGAGACAGACAGAGCAATTAAGGACATCCTCCACTCCATTTTGCTTTCCTGCTGACATCTATTTGTAAGATGTCCACACACACACATAAAAAACTGCACCACCCCTTTCTTGTCAGGGTAAATGGGCCCCAGCTCTCTACCCTTTTGACCTTAACCTCTCTAGAACATCCTTTTCTCCCCTCCCTCACTTTCCTTATGAAGCTTGTTACATGCTACTCTTAATTATTGACACATGGATCTCTGCATGGAGTCCAAGACAGGAAATGGGAGGATGGAGGGCAAGAACCTCTGCAGTGAGAATATGCAGCCTGTGTCACCGTTTCTTGTATATTTAAGATCATTATTAAATAGCTTTTTTGATGGCTTTTGGTTGGCTCTGGTTTATTTTGGTCATTTGCATCGCTGGATAAGAACATAAACCGTTTAAAAGTAGAGCTTGCCATCTTAATACAGTGCCAACCAGGACTTCATTGTTTGTAACTTTTAATCTAAAAAACAAATTTATGGTTTTTAGAGATTTTCATGAAGCTAACTGTAGCACAGTAGAGGTTGTGTGGTATAATGGGGGAAGATCTGGGTTGGTAACTAAAGTTGTGGGTTCAAACCCACACGATATGAACACTGAGATCATCACCATTGTGCCAGTGAGCAAGATGCCTAATCCCAGATAAAGGCCTGTTCACATCAAAAATTATAACTATATTAGCATCCACTCTACACCATCGGACAGTAATGATCTGTTTATTTTATGTCGTCTGCCTCATTAAATGCTTGAGCTCTTTAAACTTGAGTGGATTTTGATTGCTTGTCAATATTTTTATCATTCATCAGATAAAAAAAAAAATCCAAAATTTCAAAATTCCAACGAAATCTTTCCTCTGATGTTATCGTTATAGTTGCGGTGTGAACTTCGCTATTCTCATAGAATTAGAATGATTAAAACTTTATAGTAATAGTTATCATTATAGTCATTGTCCTTGGTATAAATGGCTCTTTACTCCAGGGGGCTGTCTTTGTATTAAGAGTATTGTGAGCTACTTTGCAGCACAGTGCCACAGTGCATTAACAGAGCTATTACAGTTTATAGAGAACACGGCTTTTAAAGGGATAGTTCATCCGAAAATTTAAATTCTGTTATGATTTAATCACCTCATTTTGTTCCAAATCTGTATGACTGACTTTCTTCTGTGGAAAATAAGGGTTTGACTGGAAGGTGAGTAAATAATAACAGAAATTTGTATTTATTCTGTCACTATTCCTTAAAAAATACACAAAAATACACTGGACACTGAACCACCTCTAATGGCTCTTTTACTTGCTACTGAAAGCGAGTCAAACGCTGTCATGACCATACAGGCAGCCTCAATGCTTGGCCTTGGGTGTCATGTTTTAAAAGCACATCCTCTTTCCCAGTCTATTGGCCTATCGATCCTCTGTGGACAGAGTGAGGACAGCTCTCTCACAGGCTCTTTGTTCTTTCAATGTGCTTTGATAAATGTGCTCATCCGCTGTCTGTGAGGTGAGATTCTGACTCAGAGACTGTGTTTATGGGCTACATAAATGATGTGTGCGCGCGTGCTGGTTTATTGGTGTTTTTCACCCTCTGGCCTCATAATGTCATCTGTGTCTGAGGTCATTCAGTCAATGCTGCTCATGCATTCATCCCTGCACCCGATTTGCAGTTATCAAGGTTAACCTCCCCTCTCTGCTCATCCATTGTGACAAGGTTACCCTTTCTCTGACAGCCTTCATCTGTCTTTCTCTCCCTATTATTATTCTCTTTTCCTCACTCTTTTCCAGGTCTTTTTTCATATGTGTATGAAAGATTTTCTCTCAATGAGGAAACTCTGTGAGCTGAGACTGGGAAAGAGATGGAAAATCAAGTAACAAAGTAACAAAACATCACTACAACTATTTAATACAAGTTGTCCATTTGATTCATGCAACATATTCTGAAGCTGTATGATAGTGTTATGTGAGGAACAGAAATAAATTGTAAAGTCAGTCGCTGAAATTATTATTCGTAAATCATATTGTTGTTGTTGATACTTTATTGATCCTTTACAGGAAATTACATTAGTGTACATTCAAATATGTCATGGTTGTGGCAGGTTTGACCTCAATGATGTTTGGTCACAAGACAATAACCAATTAACTTTAACGTCATTGACATCAAACTGGTCTAACATCTTGATGTCATATTTGAATGTTTGTTTAGATCAGTGGTTCTCAATCAGTAGTCCGGGGCCCTAGCAAACTTCCAATTGTGTCTCAAGTTGACTTAAAATGATTTGCTAAAAATAAAAGTCAAGATATTTTTTATTCTGATTCATCCCTCAAAATGGTTTTATTTATTTAAAGCCTGGATGTATGAGGAAGTCATATAAATTAATATTAAAACACCATATAATGAATATACATTTTTTCTTCTAGTCTAGCTCTAAAATATTTCACAGAGTGTCTATTTACACCCATGGAAATAGCCTGCCTTTTTAGTGAGCAGAGTTAGTCAGAACTACAAAATAAATCACACTGATAACAGATCAGTGATTTGGAGAGTAAGGTGGGTGGCATTATCTTTTGATCTGTATTTTTCCAAACTCATTATTCCTCCATTTTCCTATTGCTTGGCAGCTCTGACAAAATATTTGAAAAGTGGAAATAAAGCCTAACAGGTGGGAATAGTGTAACAATAGTGGGAATAAAGTGTTTAATGGATAGAGTTAGGTGTAGGGGAGGACTTTAGGGATAAGACAGCATCCATTTATGATTAATAAATATAGTCATATACACTGAATTTGTTATATACTACTATACACAGGTGCAAATAGTATCTGGCACTATTTGCGCTAAGTATAGATAGCATCTAACAACAATTTAAACTTAGGTAAAAGAAAATACTGCTATTTGCAGTTAGTGCAAAGAAAATACTTTGTTGCCATTTACACATAACAATCAGCTCTTAAAAGTTCTGAAATGTAATTATTTTAAGTGTAATTATTTTGCTTTCTTTTATATGGACATTCTAGTATCTGCAAAATTGCAAGTTAAAAAAAAAAAAGCTTTAAAAACTGTCATTACATCAGATAAACCAGTGGAACCTACTGCATTAGTGTACATTGTAATATTAAACACAATGTAGAAAGGGCCTTGTGGTCAACATTTTATGTAAAAGAGATAATTAACATTCTGTTAAATAACTCTTGTGTTCATAATCATAAAAACAAAATGGGGGTAAATAAGTATTTTTTTATTTTAACTATTCCTTTTAAGATAACTGTCTGGCATTATTATGGATTAAAATCTGCCGGGTGATGTGTGAGTTGAGAAAACAAGACATCCTGTTCTTTCGAATTTGAATGTATTGTAGCCAATGAAATCACAGAAGGGTCCATGAATGAAAGGCTTGATCATCTTTTTGCCTATAAACCGCAGCAGAATGACTCAATCTCCCTAAACAGAGAGACTAATGTTTGTTATCATGAGTGTTAGAGAACACGCTTGACACTAGTGTAACTGAAACACCTTGCCTAATTTCCAACTTCAGTCTCGATTTAAGTATGTATTTGAGAGTTTTGTCTCACATGAATCAGTGAGACCAGAGAAAGCAGAATGAAACCACTTCATGTTCGAGCTGCACTGCACAGACAGTTAATCAGCTCTGATATTAGACAGTACAGCGCTAGTTCAGAACAGGTTTACTCTTGGCCAATCTTGACCGCAACACTGTTAGCTGGGAAGTCCATGAGGAAGCGTTTAAATTCGCCTGCATTATTAAAAACATCGCCGTGAGATCTAGTGAGAAGATTTAAAATTTGGTGCAGAATTCTCTGTTAAAAACCATATCAGATCAAACTGCACTGACGTGGAAACCAGGAGAAATATTGTGCCATGAACGAAAAAGTTGTAGAAGGCTTTTCAGTCCACAAATCACCAACATTCACCATGGATTTAATGTAGCAACGCTAACTGTAACCATGGTATTGTGGCAGAAATAGTAAAATGTTTTTACATTAACCATTTCGGAGTTCATACAACCTTTTGAGAGTGAAATTAAGCACTATTTCCGACGACATTCAAGCGCTTCACATTTTTTCCACAACTTTAAAGCTCTAAATATTATCAAGTTTAAATGTAATTTTTAATGTGATGACAAAAAAATTGGGGTTTTACATTACTTTTGTTAATAAAAGTTCATTTTATCTGCATCTTAACTCTGAATGTGATATTATTTGTTACTGCACTTAATGCAAAATAATAGTAATTTTATTATTAAATTACCTTTTATAATTAAAAATCCCCCCACCCCCATTGCAATTAAATTAGGTACTGGTGCCTCCAAATGTTAGTCTGGAGCCCTGCTTTAGTGTGACTTAAAAATCCAGCTGTTAAAGTTGCATCCTGCTGTCCTGAGAAACTGTTTCCATGGAAACAATTGACCTTAAAGCCTCTGAGCTTCTTTTTTTTTTAAGCCAGCACTTTCTCATGTCACAGTATGCTAATAGAGAACATCACTGCTTTAATGAAGCATTGGGATCATCATACCTGAGGGACAAAATGTTTGAGGTTTCTCTTTATAAATGTGTCCTTTTGAGAGATGTCTGCTTCCTTCTGGTTTTGTCCTACTTCTCTTCCTGTTTGTTACTGGTGATTAAAAAAGGGAAAATTGTCTAATATTTAAGAGGCGTACCTTGACACACTGTCATGGACTTCAGGATTTTTATATATATGATAAAACTAGCTGTTTTAGCTTTTTATAGCATATTACTGCACATTGCTTACCACCACACTGCTGCTTTAAAAAAAAATAAAAAAATTAAGAAACGATAATGAAAAATTATTCCAAACTACTGTCATGGAATGAAAAATCACACTGTCTATTTTCTAAATGCATATTATTTATCTTATTGTGAACAAAATCATATGTGTAATTTTTAATGGGCCATTTACACTACACCTTTTTCAACTATGGGGAAAACCTTTAAAAATGGAAAACATTTAATCAAAATGTCTTATCTTGAACTTCCTTTGAAACAACAGACTTCTTTTTTGGTAATGGATGCCAAATTAAGTCTTATGGGCTTGGAACGACACGACAGAGTGATGCCAGAATTTTTATTATTGGGTGAACAATCCCTTTAAGGGTCTCTTTTCAAGAATTTCATATTTCTATTTAGGCTTTTTATTCATTATGATATCAGGGCATTTGTATCACCCTGTCATTTTTTTTAATCAAAAATATCAATATGATTTTTAATTCCTTGTGTCATTGATCCATGTCTCCTAATGGAATATATAATTTCCTTTCCTATGAAGGGTTAAATTACATTTAATATCAGTTCTGAAGGGGAAAAAAACCCTGACATACACAGTTGCTTCAGTCATTAGGAATGCACAATACTAGACACATTCCTCCTCATTTGAATGGAAACGCGCCATGTGTGAATGAAAACCATCATTCTAAGCATCCCTGTCTCACAACACGCACTTAAAAATACACACATAGTATATCATGCTGCTTTTTGCTCCTAAAAGTAGGCCACCCCTGCTCTCTCCTCAGTTGAGCGGACACATGAACACCTGCACTCTTTCTCTCTTTCCTCCTATTCTTTCATAGTATAGAGGAAGTTATTGTCATTTTGCATTCTCTGCAGGTGTGTATTGAGAAAGAGGGAGGAGTTTAGGGTTGGAGGTTGAGTGAGAGTGTTTTTTGTGTTGTTTACTGAGTAAGGAAAGCAATGGTGAGATGAGTGTGTGAAACCGGGTGCATGGATCATCTGCTACAGGAAGGAAACTGCTGGGTACTGATGTTTGTGGTTGTGTTAATGTGTTGTGCACATGTAAATGTGTAGCCTATTTCTTAATCTTTACTATACACAACTGAGTCTATTTTAAGTGATGGGTCAACATGTCGCTTGTTTGGTTTGATCGTTATGTTTATACTCTGACAAGCAGCAACACTGAGATCTGTATCACATCGCACATTTATTTCACTGCCCATTCGCAGTATTTCACAATGCCCACATAAGAGGTACGGCTCTGCGTAGCAGAAGCATTTGTGCAAGCGTTTCATATTTGAAATTATATTGCAAGGCTCTGGATCTTTAGAAAAGCATGGTTTAGGGATAGTTTATCGTATAGCATATTATTTATTTTCAGCTAGATATTTGACTTTATAAAGTTTTAAATATGGATGTTTTTCTTACACAAACGCATTGCATCACTTCAGAAGGCCTTTATTAACCCCTTGGAGCCGTGTGGAATACTTATATGATGGATACTAGATGCACTTTTATGAACTTCAAAATAGAAATAGCCATTCACTGCCATTATAAAGCTTGGAAGAGCCAGGACATTTTTTTTTTTATTTAACTGTGATTGTATTTGTCTGGAAGAAGAATGTCATATACACTTAGGATGAATTGAGGGGGAGTATAAATCATGGGCTAATTTTCATTTTTGGGTGAACTATCCTTTTAAGTTTGCCTGGTTGGGAGCAACAGAAAATGTGATGAATAAGGTTTAAGTATATAGAAGACACTAAGAGGAAATGTGGTTGCTGCAGTGATTATATCACATGTATTCTTTCAGCAGGAAATGATTCATATTGATGAATTTGTAGCGCTAATCAATATCCCTGGCCTTTCTTTTCTACTTCTAATTAGCAGCCCTCGAGGCTCGAGTTTTACATAATTACTGTACTGTGTCTGATGTCTAATACCATCTTTCTCTTTCTCAGGCCTGGGGAAAACAAAACGCAAAACGAGCACACGGGAAGCCTCTCCAACTCCCAGCACGGATGAGTACTCCTCTAATGGCGGCGGGGCTGAACGAATATACGACCTGAACACTCCAGCCACGGTGAAGTTTGCCTACAACGCGGAACGGGAGGATGAGCTCAGCCTGGTGAAGGGGGTGCGGCTGATGGTGATGGAGAAATGCAGTGACGGCTGGTGGAGGGGCAGCTATAACGGTCAGATGGGCTGGTTCCCCTCCAACTACGTCCAAGTGGAGGAGGAGGTGGCGGACACTTCGGCCGACTTTCCCGCTGTCTTCTCCTCACAGCTGGGCCTCAGTAACGGTCATGGTCCCAGAGTCCTTCACTCTGTTCAGACACTTTACCCCTTCAGTTCTGTCACGGAGGAGGAGCTGAACTTTGAGAAGGGCGAGACGATGGAGGTGCTGGAGAAGCCAGAGAATGACCCAGAATGGTGGAGGTGTAAGAACTGCCGTGGGCAGGTGGGTCTGGTGCCAAAGAACTATGTGGTTGTGCTCAACGATGGTCCGTTATCGACGGCCTCGGGGTCCCATTCCCAACAGAACAGCCACACGGGACCCTCCCACACAGGGAAATTTGGCGGAATGGACTGGTACTATGGCAACGTGACACGGCACCAGGCCGAGTGTGCGCTGAACGAGAGGGGGGTGGAGGGAGACTTCCTCGTGCGAGACAGCGAGTCCTCTGTGAGTTGAGTCTTTATCTGGATCTAATCAAAATGCAGTGACCAGATAACTGCTTTGAATAGCTGTGAATAGTCACTTGAGTGCTGTGCTGTTATTTGTGTCCATGGTGTCATTTGCAGTGTTATTATCATTATATAACACTAAAACTATTAAAGAATTTTCTTACGAATATAAATATTAGATGAAATACCAAGAGCATTTATAACTTGTTTTTGGGGTCTACTAGAGTAAGTTTTCATGCTTGAATGTTCAAAAAAACACTTTTTTCCCACATATTTTACATTGTTGCAGCACTTCTCTTCCCAGTCTGTCAGTAACACTCTATGAAGCCCTTCCTTCCGAAAAGCACAATGTGCTCTGATTGGTTGACTGGATCAGTGTGTTGTGATTGATCAACCGCTTCAAGAGTGTATCGGAAATGTCACGCCAGATCCGGGGTGGAAAAAAAAAACCTTGTCTCTTGGACATGGCAACAATACACTACTAACACAACTCAACCAGGCCTCGTCCCCAATATTATGCGTATTCCTTGGCGGGGAATTAGTTAAATGAGGAATATTGTGACGTATGTTCCTGGAAGAAAACTGAAGACTACAATTGAGGGTTTTCAGGGAGTTCAGAAACCGTACTTATTTATATAGAGAATAACTGCTTTTGGAGTTACTTCGGAAGTGCTTTGGAACTTTGCAGACATGCTCAAACAGCAACATTACATACAAAGTTGTTATATGTATTCTCTATGTATCCAACCTAGAAAGTTGAACGTAAAAAAGCATTATAGGTCCTCTTTAAGTTGAATTGTATTGTGGTTTTGTCTTTTGGTTACTCAAATTATGCAGAAAATAAATTTTGGCATTAATAGTGTTGCCCTAGAAACGCATAATTCTGAGTCAGAGGACATGAACAGCTCAGAGTAAAAACACCCAGGTTGTCATTTAGTAATTATTATAATTACAATATGTTGTGAAAGCACCATGTGTGCCAAGGTAAAAAAAAAAAAAGTCTCTTAAAATAGATAATTTGACTTTATGACGAGGCGAGGTTAGTTCAAGTTGTAAAATGTCATGTGGTGCGACTCTATAAAAACTTTAATTAATTGATGTTTGTAAAAAAAAACAGTTTAGTTCAAATTAATGATTAGTGTGAACATTGTCTTCAATGTGTAAAGAAAATGTTACTTTGTACATCACATTTTAGAGCTATTAAACTTCTTGAAAATGGTCAAGTTTTTCAAAACCAGCAGAGTAAATTTTTTTAAAAGCTTGACATTTAAAGTACATTTCTTTATCATGGACACATGTCACTGAAATGAAAGTGCTTATTGATCTAGAGCAGTTGTTTTCAAACTCGAAATCTAGGCTTATGGCGCCATCTGCAGGCCTGAGCTCGCTAATGAATATTCTATTTCTTTCTTTCTAGCCAAGTGATTTATCTGTGTCTCTGAAAGCAGTGGGGAAGAACAAACACTTCAAGGTGCAGTTGTCGAATGGAGTTTACTGTATCGGTCAACGCCGCTTCAATTCTTTGGATGAACTGTTAGAGCACTACAAGAAAGCTCCCATTTTCACTAGCGAACATGGAGAAAAGCTTTACCTGATCAAACCCCTCCAGTGACCTTCCACACACAAATGAGCCTTACAACCAGACCAAATCTGACCTCACACTGAGCCAAGTAATCTGCAACTCCTACCTAACGCTCATTTCTCACCAGCAAACAGGGACTTCCCTAACATCAACCCACTGGAAAATCACAGGAATTAACTTTACTGTTGATTTAGAGTAATGATGCGACGTATCCTTTCTGTCCCCGTGTCTCCATGCTACTTTAACTGATGATCTTTTCACCTGGAGTGGTTAACGAAAATGAAAATCGCCTTTTCCAAGTGATAATGTAAGCACTTGCCCATTGCCTTTTGACCGACAGCTCAATTTCTGTTCACACTACATGAAAGCCAACAGATGTGGCCTTCATCTGATACAGCCTGAGACTATTTTGGCAGCACAATATTCAAGGTTGTCATGGGACAAGTGCAAGGATACAGACACAGAGGAATTACAGTAAACTGTATGTACATAGGAGTTGCCAAAGAGAGAGTTGGTGACAGGTACTAGTCGCCTCCTGCTGAATGAACTGAGAAATGCCAACAGGAGGGTCTTTATGAATGTTTTGTAGATGCTTAACCAAATGTGCCACCTTCACATTCAAGCACCGCTAATTTGATATATGTGTATGTATATATATATATATATATATATGTGTGTGTATGTATGTATGTATATGTATGTGTGTGTGTGTGTGTATATACAAGTCCTTCTCAAAAAATTAGCATATTGTGATAAAGTTAATTATTTTCCATAATGTAATGATACAAATTAAACTTTCATATATTTTAGATTCATTGCACACCAACTGAAATATTTCAGGTCTTTTATTGTTTTAATACTGATGATTTTGGCATACAGCTCATGAAAACCCAAAATTCCTATCTAAAAAAATTTGCATATTTCATCCGACCAATAAAAGAAGTGTTTTTAATACAAAAAAAGTCAACCTTCAAATAATTATGTTCAGTTATGCACTCAATACTTGGTCGGGAATCCTTTTGCAGAAATGACTGCTTCAATGCGGCGTGGCATGGAGGCAATCAGCCTGTGGCACTGCTGAGGTCTTACGGAGGCCCAGGATGCTTCGATATCGGCCTTAAGCTCATCCAGAGTGTTGGGTCTTGCGTCTCTCAACTTTCTCTTCACAATATCCCACAGATCCTCTATGGGGTTCAGGTCAGGTGAGTTGGCAGGCCAATTGAGCACAGTAAAACCATAGTCAGTAAACCATTTACCAGTGGTTTTGGCACTGTGAGCAGGTGCCAGGTCGTGCTGAAAAATGAAATCAGATGGAAGCATGAAGTGCTCCAAAATCTCCTGATAGCTAGCTGCATTGACCCTGCCCTTGATAAAACACAGTGGACCAACACCAGCAGCTGACATGGTACCCCAGACCATCACTGACTGTGGGTAATTGACACTGGACTTCAGGCATTTTGGCATTTCCTTCTCCCCAGTCTTCCTCCAGACTCTGGCACCTTGATTTCCGAATGACCTGCAAAATTTGCTTTCATCCGAAAAAAGTACTTTGGACCACTGAGCAACAGTCCAGTGCTGCTTCTCTGTAGCCCAGGTCAGGCGCTTCTGCCGCTGTTTCTGGTTCAAAAGTGGCTTGACCTGGGGAATGCGGCACCTGTAGCCCATTTCCTGCACACGCCTGTGCACGGTGGCTCTGGATGTTTCTACTCCAGACTCAGTCCACTGCTTCCGCAGGTCCCCCAAGGTCTGGAATCGGTCCTTCTCCACAATCTTCCTCAGGGTCCGGTCACCTCTTCTCGTTGTGCAGCGTTTTTTGCCACACTTTTTCCTTCCCACAGACTTCCCACTGAGGTGCCTTGATACAGCACTCTGGGAACAGCCTATTTTTTCAGAATTTTCTTTCTGTGTCTTACCCTCTTGCTTGAGGGTGTCAATGATGGCCTTCTGGACTGCAGTCAGGTCGGCAGTCTTACCCATGATTGCGGTTTTGAGTAATGAAACAGGCTGGGAGTTTTTAAAAGCCTCAGGAATCTTTTGCAGGTGTTTAGAGTTAATTAGTTGATTCAGATGATTAGGTTAATAGCTCGTTTAGAGAACCTTATATGCTAATTTTTTGAGATAGGAATTTTGGGTTTTCATGAGCTTTATGCCAATATCATCAGTATTAAAACAATAAAAGACCTGAAATATTTCAGTTGGTGTGCAATGGATCTAAAATATATGAAAGTTTAATTTTTATCATTACATTATGGAAAATAATTAACTTTATCACAATATGCTAATTTTTTTAGAAGGACCTGTATGTATGTATGTATGTATATATATATATATATATATATATATATATATATATATATATATATATATATATATATATATATATATACATACATACATACATGCATACATACATACACATATATATATATATATATATATATATATATATATATATATATATATATATATATATATATATATATATATATATATATATATATATATATATAGTGTGTGTATATATAAGACAAATATATCCACCCCATTCAGATTCACACATCTGTATCAATATTAAAGTGTTGCCATATACCTTATTACAGGAAAACTGTTCGTTTCCATTTTGAAAGGGCACCATTCAACAAGAATGGTTTGGTCTATTTACAAATGAGTGTGTTCTTCATTTACTTTCCAAACTTTTATAAAAAATATGGTACGTCTGAATGTTACTGAGCGTTGTTATTTAAACCATGTTTATTTAAGGAAAGAAAAAAGCTGCAGAGAAGGACAGTGTAGTCCGCTCCACATCCATGATAGATGTGCAAAAAGTTTAAATACTGTTGTTTAATTAAACACTTTTCAAGAGTATTAACAAAGCTGTGTGTTTTTTATGGTTTCTTGTTTGCATACACTACCATTGAACAGTTTAGGGGCAGTATACCTTTTTTTAGGCAGTATATCTTTTTACTGTTTTAAAAAGTCTCATGCTCAACAAGGCTGCATTTATTTGATAAAAAATACAGTAAAAACAGAACTGCCAAATATTATTACAATTTAAAATAACTTATATATATATATATATATATATATATATACATATATATATATATATATATATATCAGTGTATATATATATACACTGAACAAAATTATAAACGCAACACTTGTTTTTGCCCTCATTTTTCATGAGCTGAACTCGAAGATCTAAGACTTTTTCTATATACACAAAAGGCCTATTTCTCTCAAATATTGTTCACAAATCGGTCTAAATCTGTGTTAGTGAGCACTCTCCTTAGCCGAGATAATCCATCCACCTCACAGGTGTGGCATATCAAGGTGCTGATTAGACAGCATGATTATGGGTCTGAAAACCAGTCAGTATCTGGTGTAACCACCGTATGCCTCACACAGTACAACACATCTCCTTCGCATAGAGTTGATCAGGTTGTTGATTGTGGCCTTTGGAATTTTGGTCCACTCCTCTTCAATGGCTGTGCGAAGTTGCTGGAATTGGCAGGAACATGCTGTCGTATACGCTGATCCAGAGCATCCCGAACATGATCAATGGGTGACATGTCCGGTGAGTATGCTGGCCATGCAAGAACTGGGATGTTTTCAGCTTCCAGGAATTGTGTACAGATCCTTGCAACATGGGGCTGTGCATAATCATGCTGCAACATGAGGTGATGGTCGTGGATGAATAGCACAACAATGGGCCTCAGGATCTCATCACGGTATCTCTGTGCATTCAAAATGCCATCAATAAAATGCACCTGTGTTCGTTGTCCATAACATATGCCTGCCCATACCATAACCCCACCGCCACCATGGGCCACTCGATCCACAACGTTGACATCAGCAAACCGCTCACCCACACGACGCCATACTGCCATCTGCCCTGTACAGTGAAAACTGGGATTCATCCGTGAAGAGAACACTTCTCCAAAATGCCAGACGCCATCAAATGTGAGCATTTGCCCACTCTAGTCGGTTACGACGACGAACTGCAGTCAGGTCGAGACCCCGATGAGGACGACAAGCATGCAGATGAGCTTCCCTAAAACAGATTCTGACAGTTTGTGCAGAAATTCTTTGGTTATGCAAACCGATTGTTGCAGCAGCTGTCCGGGTGTCTGGTCTCAGACGATCTTGGAGGTGAAGATGCTGGATGTGGAGGTCCTGGGCTGGTGTGGTCTGCGCTTGTGAGGCTGGTTGGATGTACTGCCAAATTCTCTGAAACGCCTTTGGAGATGGCTTATGGTAGAGAAATTAACATTCAATTCATGGGCAACAGCTCTGGTGGACATTCCTGCAGTCAGCAGGCTAAATGCACGGTCCCTCAAAGCTTGCGACATCTGTGGCATCGTGCTGTGTGATAAAACTGCACATTTTTGAGTGGCCTTTTATTGTGGTCAGTCTAAGACACACCTGTGCAATAATCATGCTGTCTAATCAGCATCTACAATCAACAATATTTGCGAGAAATAGGCCTTTTGTGTTCATAGAAAAAGTCTTAGATCTTTGAGTTCAGCTCAAAAGGGTTGCATTTATAATTTTGTTCAGTGTGTATGTGTGTGTGTGTGTATATGTATGTATGTATGTATGTATGTGTATATATATATATATATATATATATATATATATATATATATATATATATATATATATACACATACACACGCACACACACACACACACACACTTTTTTTAAATGTAATTTATTCCTATAGACACATTTTCAGCAGCCATTCCAGTCTTCAATAGTGCGCTTTTTTTTTTTAATTTTATTAATTTAAAGTTCAAACGAACAACATTTATTTGAAATTGAAATCTTTTGTGTAACAAATTTTACTCTCCCTTCTGATATGGGTCGTACCACTGCGGAGTAGCCCAGTAATACCTGCGTGACTCGTCATCGACATAAACCGAGAAGTAGCTCCGGCTACAATGTTCTTCCGCAAGACGCATCCAGTTCTGTTTATTAACCGATAGAGCGCTAAAAGTTACAGACTGCAGCTTTAAAAGAGCACGTGGAATAAAAGAAAGTTCTTGGGGTTTGTGACCATAGACATAAGATATGATATAAGTCTATGTTTGTGACACTTGAATTTGAAAGTCAAGTCGAGTCAGTGCGTTGCATTGTGGGATACTCCAGTCTGTGCAATGTGCTTTGTTGTAGTAGGCCATCCAGTTATATACATCCGCTATAGGCCTACATGCTGAATATATTTTGGATATTGTGCACAGTAATACTGTAATTACACTATTACTCCTAGCATACTTGAGTGTAGCCTCCAAAGAAGTCTTTGTGTTTATACATACTGGTCACTGGAGGGCGCTGAAGTATTATATCATTGCAGAGCCATATAATATAACAGGTTTATCTGGGCAACTTTTTTAATGTTCTGAATTCATTGTTTTGTCTGCCAGCAAATTAGCCACATGCTGAAAACTTTAGAAACATGTAGAATATTTTCATTTTATTTTTATTAAGTAATTACTGTTTTATGTCAGTTATAACACACACTGCCACTTTCATTTACTTTGCCCAACGGGAGAGAACCTATAACTTATGGTTTAAGTCTGCTTCACAGGCCAGAGGTTTGTGGAACCTTGTCTCCGCCACTAAATAAAAAAGAAAACAGGGGATTGTGACTTTTTGTCTTGAGTTTATATCTCACAATTCAGTGAAAAAAGGGAGAATTACAAGTTCGAAAATTGCAATTGAAATAAAATCAGAATTGTGAGATTCTTCTTTTGAACTATGACACATACAGACAACTGCAGTATTCTAAAAAGGAGAGGTGGAAACCCAGAGAAAAGCTTCTAGAATTTTTGGACCGTAAGGCCGCTACTTGAACAAGGGATTCTTTCAGCTGTGGAGAAATGTGTGAGAATCCCCTGCAAACAAAGAGCTATAGAGTGAACGAGCAAAGAAATGAAGGGTATGACATATGAAAGGTCCATGTGAAAGGTAAACAAGACAATTCCAGCCTTGACTTGGGGTTCTACTTAAAGGTCTGGGCTCCATGACACCACAGTTGGATCCAGGAACAGCTACTGCAGGTAATCTTAGGCAGACACACTGATGTAAGATTTGTTTCTGTAGTTCCTTTAATGCAATAATGTTTTTGTGTTTTATAGTAGAATCACTTTGAAGTTTGAAAATAGAAAATTGATTGCAGAGCCTTATATTGAGTGTGTTGCTATGCTACTTTCAGTAGGTGATCATGTTTCGTCTGTATTTCTCATTCTTCCTTTGTGTGGTTTGGCTTGGACTGCTCTCTCTCACAGGTAAGAAAACCTGATACTTTATGTACACCACCATTCAAAAATTTTGAGTCATTGTGATCACTGTTTATTTTCTTTTTTTTGCTCACCAAGATGCATTTATTTGACAAAAACCCAGTGAAAACAGTACAATTGTGAAATATATCAATTTAAAATATATTTTTTTATTTTAATATATTTTAAAATATAATTTATTCCTGTGATTGCAAAGCTCCCTTTTCTGCATCATTAGTCTTCAGTTTCACATGATCATTTTCAGAAATCATTCTAATGTGGTGATTTGCTGCTCAAGAAACATTTCTGATAACCATAAATGTAAAAAACATCTGCTTGCGGTCTTAGTCTTGCTTTGGAAACCGTGTTACCGTTTTTCCCCGAGGATTCTTTGATGAATAGACCGCTCAAAATGATGCAATTTTGTAGAGACATTTTTGAATCAATTTCTATGAAAATGCCTGTATAATGCACCAAAAGCATCGTAAGCCTATTGGTCATAGAATAATTGCCACCAATGGTCTCTACGATTTACGATGCTTTTGGGAAAAGTCAGTAATATTGCTAAATATTAGGTACGCAAGCCAAAAGGCAACAGAGGCAAGGAACTCAAACTCCATTGGAGACAGAAATGGAGAAAAGAGGAAAAAAGGGGGGTAAAACTTGAGAGAAAACAGGCTCCGTCAGAGTGGCAGTTCTCCTCTAGCCAGATGAACAAACATGGCGTAGGTTAATTCAGTTATAATACTTAAAAGTTATAACCATTTTTTTATTTTTATTTTTTTTAAGTGTGTGCACTTGCAGTATTTACACAAGAAATGAATTAATATGGGTTAGGTAAGGGTTACTGAATGACTAGTTATTATAGTTGTACACAGTGCATGCAGAACAGGACTGTAAAATAAAGTGCTGTAAGTATTAGAATGTATTATAACATTATCATACATTTTTCATGAAATTATACATATTATAAGAGATACAACATATCACATGACATATAATAAGGCATTATGTTGGCATTATGCAAGAAGAATACCCTTATAATGCATTATTAAAATATATAATAGAAAGTTGGAGCCTTTATACTCATTTAAATATTTCTCATGTGAATCTGTTGTGAGCTAGACAAGAATGGCAAAATTGTGTAAATAACATAAAAAGGTTTGACGTACTTGTTTAGCTGAAATATGCTGGCTTTGTCAAACATGCTGAAACCCCTGAAAGAACATTGGCAGAACATTGAGATCGAGCACAGACAAAAGCTCAACTGTTCCTCCCAAACATGGGACTGTTTACAGAATCAGACAGCTCTGCTTCTTTTTACGTGTGTGTGTGTGTGTGTGTGTGTGTGTGTGTGTGTGTGTGTGTGTGTGTGTGTGTGTGTGTGTGCACCAGTCGGCTGCTGTGAACATTGAAGCTGTGACAGACAAGGATAACAGATGAATGGGAGCTTATAAATAATGTGGCATCCTTGCCATTAAATCAAGACCTTGAGAAGCTCTCAAGGTATTTGCACCATGCATGAACTGAAATTTAGTCTAAAACACCTTTTGTTCTTTTCTTCAGATTTACTAAAAACGGGCAACATTGGAATGATTAGTCTTAAATTAAGATCAGAGCAGTAATTTAAAAGTCACATTGCTGTCTGCTTTCCTACCAGATGTGTCAGCAGTCAGCCATATTCCATTATTACTTCACAAATACACATTCCCCTCGGTTTCTTGCCTTAAAAGAGTTGCATCTATACCTTCTTTTTGGTATATATATATATATATATATATATATATATATATATATATATATATATATATATATATATATATATATATATATATATTCAATGTCCCTCTGTTTATTTGCCTTACAGGGGCAGAGGAAAACCAAGGTGAGTTTTAAATCACTTTAACTATTTTATTTGTAACCGTACTGTGAGGTGCTATGGGTCCTAAAATATGATAATTGGGGGGAAAAGTATGACAAATGTATATAATTATAAAGTAAGCCATATAATTTCTGCAAGAAGAAATGTTAAATAGCTTGTTTATATTAAAAATAATCTTTTTTCATGTAAAATAAAGGCAGCATGAGGGTTCGTTTATCACATCCAGTTTATCACATCGTTTATCACTATCACATTTTAAAAAATGACGTGTACATATTGGAGTAGAAATGGTAGTAGATGCATATTTCACAAATGAATCCCAGTGTGCATCACTTTGCACATCTTACACAGCAAAGCCAGTCCTTCCACTATAATGAATAGCAATCAAGTGGTACTCTGAATCATATTTTTCTGCCAACTAAACAGTGAATGTGGCTTTAAACCCAAGGTCTTTTTATTCCACAGCTACTGAAAATCTAGTGAACTCATTGAATGATTTTTTGTGTGTGTGTGATAATTAAAATGGCCTACATGAATTTGCAGCATTTTGAATATTATTACAAATTAGATCCAGTTAACTCAAATTAAGCCTTTGTCATCGCACATTATAGCGTCGTAATTCAGAACCCATCACAGTGCATACAAACCAAAAGATGTTAAGGAAAGTGCTGTGATATTTTCTGAAAGTTGAAAGGCCTTTTAGCCCGTACACCCGATAGTAAACCATTGATGTACTGTTTAAGGATCTGTTCTTGTATCGCTCTTGTTGACCTCTTTGCCTTCTCTCTTGGCTCACAGCTGAATCAAGGGAAAAAAGGAGTGTGCCTAACTGGGCAATGACTTCTTCAGACTTTTTCGGCTGGATTGAAGAGCTGCGTTCTCATGCTGGTCATGACAAGATCGAGGAATTGGCCAGAACTTTCTGGGCTCACTTTCCTTCTGCTAGCCGCCTGGGTTACGACCCTCCCGCTCCAGAAGAATAACGTCATCTGAATCTGAGTGTGTATTATCGAGACCATTTGCCCCTTTCATTATGATACGGCTCTTGGAAAAAGAGACAAACAGCCTTTATTAATCAGCTAGACTTGATTTGAGCCAGTGCAACATATCCTGAGAATGGTGTTTTTTTTTTTTTATTTTTTTTTTTTTATGTTGCATAAAACCTGTTATGTAACAGCATCCAAATCAAATAAAAGTCTTCTGTTCACAAACTGTTTTTTCATTTATTTATTATTGTTTGGAAAAAAATAGATATTTGTCCTGGTTCTTCTTTAAGGTGCCCCTATTATGCTATTTTAAATCCTTGAAAAACTGGTACAAGCAATCAAAGCACTCCGAACCCAAACACCATCCACACTGTGGTATTTTACCCTATTATGCTATTTTAAAGTGCCCTAATTTTGTTTTGGAGGTCACCTACAATAGGTTTACATGCATCCCAGGTCAAAAAACACAGTTTCCTCATGATATACAGTACATTGCAACATCACGTCTTTTCTAAATGTCTAAAACGATTCAATAAAGGATCCGGTCTCTCTAAACCCTTCCTTACCGAGAGCTTTGGTCCTTACTGATTGGTCAGATGGGCCCAGTCTGTTGTGATCGGGTTACCGCTTAACCATGTGTAGGAAATGAAAACCCATCTGAATTTCAGTTCCAGAGGATTCCTCAGCACTTGTATACACAGTGATACAAATAGCATCGGTTCTCCCGTATCAATCAGACCCTGAGTCCTCGTCCTCTGGAAGTGCATGCAAAGTGGATTTTTCTTTTTGCAGCACAGAAAACAGCTTCTCAACATGTCAACAACACACACCAAACTCTTCTAGACCTCAGCTACAATTACAGAGTTTGAGGGCGGGTCAAAGGAGACATGGGCACCCAGTGAAGACCATAAGCTGTCATTGTGCAAATGTGTTACCAACCTACGTAAGTTCATGCAGGAAGTAAGACTGGAATTACTGATGACTCGTTTCAGGCAGTTCAGAATTGCTTTTTTCTTTTAGGATACAATAACTCCATTTATCGTGCACTTAAAAAAACAAAACAAATTACATTCATAAACATCTATATACACACATATACTGTATATTTACAGGCAGCTATATTACACAACACAATAGACAATAGACAATATCCAAAAAAGCATAATGGGGCACTTTAAAATACATGTACACTGCATTTGTTGTTGCTATAAATTAAATGTAAATGTGTACTACACACAGTAATAGCAGCAGGGCAGATTATTCAGCAGCACAACAGAGCAGGCAGGTGTTCTGTTATCAGGTGAATGCAGTCCAGGTGTTAAGAGATGACCATCTGAACAAGGGTCATCTCCCTCAGGACAAGTACATGCAGGAACATGTTCTTATGTGTTTGACTGCAGCAGAATAACTCCAGTATACTATGATGGATACTATAAACAAGCTTATAAGTGTAAGCTTTTACACCAATACAAGGAAATATAAACTCTTATATCAGGAAAAAGATATCGTGTATAATTTTTCAGTGATTGTCTTTGTTTAATTTTCTTTTAGCTTGTTTGGATATTAATACTTAATATCAAAACATTTGACAGTAAGGTTCAATAGTTGGCAGCATTTAGTGCATTCAGCAGCTAGTGCATTATGATGAATAAACAATGAACAACATTTTATTACAGCATTTGGATCTAGATTAATGTTTTAGCATTTATTAATCTAATGTTACATTTTTGAATGTATATTTTAAACATTAGGGGGCGGTTTCCCGGACAGAGATTAAGCCTAGTCCTAGACTAAAATGGCCCTTTAAACCAGATTAATAGAAATCTGCTTTCTCTGTCATGGCTTTAAATAGTCCTAGATTTAGTTTAGTCCAGAGTTTAATAAACTGATTTCCTGGAGGAAGATTAGAGTTACCCCAAGACTAAATTGAGACTTAAATTAAACCTACCAGGAGGCAGGTTTAACTTCAGATTAACATTGTGTTTCAAAGAAGATACATGTATTACTAGTATGTATATATATATATATATATATATATATATATATATATATATATATATATATATATATATATATATATATATATATATATATATATATATAATTATATACAGTTGTGGTCAGAATTAATGGCACCCCTGGTAAATATGATCATAAATGGCTGTAAAAAAGTTATTTGCATTGTTTATCCTTTTGATCTTTCATAAAAATTTTTTGCAAAAATCTAACCTTGCATTGAAGTAAAATAATTGAAAGTGGGGGGGAAAATCACATTATGAAATAAATGTTTTTCTCCAAAGCACGTTGGCCACAATTATTGGCACCCCTAGAATTTTTTTACGAGTGAAATATTTCTGAAGTATATTTCCATTAATATTTACCTTTTTTTTAGCACACCAGGGTGACTAGGAACATGAAATTGTCTTCTTGACTTTTCAAGAATGACTTCTTGTTTCACATGAGTTTAAATATGAGGAAACACAAAGGCCAAATTCCCTTAATCATCCATCACAATGAGTAAAACCAAAGACTATAGTTCTGATGTGCATCAAAAGATTGTTGAGCATCACAAAATAGTAAGTGGCTGTAAGAAAATAGCTAAAGAATTGTAAATCCCCATTTTGACCATCAGGGCAATAATTAAGAAGTTCCAATCAACTAAAGATGTAACGAATCTGCCGGGAAGAGGACGTGTGTCTATATTGTCTTAATGCACGGCGAGGAGGAATATTTGAGACTCTGCAAGGGATACACAGGGATAAAAAGTACCCCATGCCTACGGTTAAATATACTGCTGGATATGTTGTGGGCCTATTTATTTTGCTGGAGGTCCTGAACATCTTGTTCAGATACATGGTATTATGGATTCTAGCAAATACCAACAGATAAAAAATCAAACCTGACTGCAAACTGAACCCTATAGAAAATGAGTGGGGTGAACTTAAGAGAAGAAGCACCAACATGAACTTGTGAATCTGAAGGATCTGGAGAGATTCTGAATGGAGGAATGGTCTCTGATTTGTGGTCAGTTGTTCTACAAACTCATCAGGCATTATAGGAGAAAACTCAGAGCTGTTATCTTGGCAAAATGTAGTTAACAAAAGGGTGCCAATAATTATGGCCAGCGTGTTTTGGAGAATGTGATTTTCCCCCCCGCTTTCAATTTTTTTACTTCAATGAAAGGTTAGATTTTTGTGACTTTTTTTAATGAATGATCAAAAGGATAAACAATGCAGATTTATTTTTTACAGCTATTTTTTATCATATTTACCAGGGGTGCCATTAATTCTGACCACAACTAACTATATATATATATATATATATATATATATATATATATATATATATATATATATATATATATATATATTATATATATATAATTAATTTATTACAAACAGACTTCCAGGCATTTCTTTTCTTTTCTTCCATAGCTGATGTGTGCTGTTCCATAGCTGATGTTTATTTAGCTTGCTTAAAATTAAATTTCTCTTATTTAGTAACGTTTTTTTGATTGCAGTCTTTTTCTGATGCCATTGTTTTCCTTGTGTTTGCTTCTCAGTTCCATGCATTTTTTTGCTTTGGAATTTAGCAATTTTTTCTTGGTTCATTCCATGTTTTATAGGCAACCTCTGTCATGATAATTCAGTTTAGTACTGTTGGTTTTAAATTAATCTGGTTTATTTTAGTTCAGGACTCCATAGTACAGGTTTAACTAATCTGTACTTAATCTGTGTTACAGAAAGACATTTTTTAAGACACGATTAACTATTCTAGATTAAGGCCTACTCCAGGCTTAATTTAAACCCTGTCCGGGACACAGCCCCTAGATGTTCTAGTAATCTAGTAATCTACTAATACACTAATGGCTGCTAGTTGACATGTAGTTGCAAATTTACTCATAGTTAATAGAAGTGGACCATCAAAAAAAAGTGTTACCAGCATTTCTTATTATACTGTATATAAAACAAATCCAAATTATTCCAAACTTTTGACCGGTAGTGTTTATTTTACATTAATTAAGATCTGAAAATCTGATTCTGTTACTTTCTTAGACATCATAATTTGATAAAGGATGAAAATCTACCGTGAGTTCCACTAACATTATTAAATGGCTAACATTTGGTGTATTGTGCTACATGAGAACTCTGGTTCCGACTCTGTCAAGAGTTGTTTCTGCTTTGCAGGTTCCCACACATAAACATACAACCAGGAAGCTACTGCGGTACATTTGTGAAATAGCCATAAGCCTGATGTCCTACAGCGTGCAGGGACTTCAAAGCTGTGGCAGGAAATTGAGTTGAAAAAGATTATGTTTATTGCATCTGAAGAAACATCTGTGTCCCTCCCAAGTTGTTTTGCTGCTTTTGCCCCTAAATGTACCCCCTAAAACAGGAAAGTAAAATGAGCATAAAATAGGATTACTAGACTGACAGCATAAAATAAATATTCAATAGCCGGTTTGCTGTAACTGGGCAATTTAGAAAAGAGTGATTGCTGAATATTCCTGATAGATATTAATAAGTAATACTGTTTACTGCATGCTAATAATTCTTACAGCAAGAGGACTAACTTGATGATTAACAAAATGATTAAAATCCTTGGTTACCCTATGGTTACACTTTATTTTAAAGTGTAATTACATATTTAAGTACTGAGTAATTCTAATTAACTACATGTACTTACAACAGGGTTAGGGTAGGATTAGGAACTGTTTGAGGGTTAGTTGCATAATTATGAATAATTTACTGTTATTACTATGGTAAGTACATGCAACATATGTACATTTAAGGACTCTGTAAAGTAAAGTGTTTCCCACTTTATTTGAAGGTGTCCTTGTTACAGTGTAATTATTACATTTAAGTACTGAGTAATAGTAATTAAATACATGGGATTAGGGTTCATTGCTTTAATGTTTTTACATGTAACATATGTAACAATGACACTGTAAAATAAGGTGTTAGCGAATCCTCACAATCGCAAAGCTGATAAAAAATTAGGTAAAACTTTATAATACGGTTCATTAGTTAACACTGGTTAATGCAATAACGTGAACTAACAATGAGCAAAACATTTGTTACAGTAAGTATTAATCTTTGTTAATGTTAGTTATTAAAAATAAAGCTGTTCATATTAGTTCACAGTGCATTAGCTGATGTTAACTAATACAACATTTTATTTTAATAATGTATTGGTAAATGTTGAAATTAATGTTATCTAAGATTAATAAATGCCGAAGACGTATTGTTCATTCTTAGTTCATGCAAACTAAGATAGTTAACTAGTGTTAACTAATGAACCTTATTGTAAAGTGTTACCAAAATTTAGTTTACTTAAAAACTTGAGACCTTGAATCAACCAGTACAAGCAATAAAACATCATGCACACTGTGGTATTTGTAGAGGTAGGGGGCTTTCTGTTGGCTTCCTGCAGACATTCCTCCACAAGAGCTAACAGGTCACAGGTAGGAATGTTTGCCTGTTCATCCAGGATGGTGCCTCGTTGTTCATCTCACCCAAGACCAAATCCTTTCCCACCACACAGTGCAGCCACAGCTGATAGAACAACAGCATGTCACTCCACAGCCTCGGTGTGCAAGCAGTCCTTCTCATAAGCATCCTGTCTGTCTGCTCACCCTCAGGTATGTCATTTAAGGCTTTCCATAGTGTATTTTAACTTAGCAAGAATATGGATCAATTGCATTGCATTTTAGAACTGAACATGTTTCATTTTTTAAACATATTTACAATTTTTCTACAATAACATTTAATTGAGCATAAAATAACATATTTTACGGTATGTTATTTAAAATACATTTTATATTTAAATTTTCAAAATTGAAAAATATTCCTTTTGTAACATGTCAACTCTACATTGTATAAAAAGGGAACAGAATGTATTGTCTGTTGAACTTTGATTGGCTTATTTTTCCCCCTTTATTTTTGTTCCTTTGTCTGTTTGATAATATTAGGTAAAGTAACCACTTGAACAAGAATATGCATGCTAAATTTCAGTGCCCCCTATAGGTAGAATTTGGCCTAGAATGTCCTATTGTTTACAGCAGTGGAGCTCAATCCTGTTCCTGGAGATCTATATACCTGCAGAATTCAGATCCAGCTGAACTTTGCAGGAAGGTAGATTTCCAGGAACAGGATTGGGCACTACTGGTTTACAGTATGTATTAAGTGTTTTGAGGCTTGTACTTCAGAAGATATATATATTTTTAATAGTTAGTCATTGTGGGCAAACGCCCCAAAATTTTGAGCCCTTTAATTTGACAACTTTTATTCTTTGTAGGATTTGTGTGTGTTCACCTGAATAGTGGGGAGCATTTGGGACCATCCCACAAAGTTTGTTGACTTCCTCTAAAACTTACGGTCTTTGACACAGAGACAGTTTTAAAGCATAATTATAAAGAAAATCAGAAAAGAATGCAGTAGGTTCAGTCAACTATGATTTCCATATGGGTGTCAATATATTTTAAGCTGACACAACTGCTATTGATATTACAGATAACTCTACTGTTACTTTGCAGTGGGTGTAACGATTGTAAAGAGAGACAGACAGCTGTGGTATGAGGTATCTAGGATGACACTATTTATGGAATTACTTAGTCTTATTAAATATCGGGCCTACATTTATTATATAAGTCAATCTATTTCAACATATTTAAACGACATTGTTTGCTTTTTTAGGTGGTTCATCCGAGAGAAGACTTCACAGGATCCTCATAAAACAAGATGGTATGATAATATCAACATTTTACTGGTTAATGATACTGGTTTATTAACTCTCTCATTCTACCAGCATATTCCACCTAATCACCCACCCTGCCCATCATGCCAACGGTTTAGTCCTTTCCCATAAATCTTTAATTATAGCCTGATGCCCTCCTGATGCCTTTTTCTCCATCAATTTCTTCACACTTGTCCATAATTCCCCATCAGCTTCTGACCTCCAAAACTGACAGAGATTGATGGCTGATATGTTCCAAGGGAAGATAACATGGATGATTATAAACTAAAGACATCGCTGATATTTATAACATGGAGGTGCGGAAGCTTTGGGCTGTAGATCAGGTCAGAGTCTCTATGTGTCATCGTCAGAGCAAGATAATTGGGCAGGGGTGCTGTCGCTTTAGGCTGTTATCATCCTCTGTGCTTAAAACACACTTTCTTTTTTTAAACTGATCTGGGGCCAGCTATTTTAGAATGCATAAACAAAAAAACAAAAAAACAAAAAAAAAAACCCTACATGAATGCATAAAGGGAGACAAAATGACCCGTATTGGAATTAATGGTTTTTTGTAGGTAATTAAGTGTCCTATTAATAAAAATAATAAAAATAATCGATTTTTCACAAATGTTTCAATACATCAAACATGTTAATTTTCCACTTTCCTTGTAGGCTATGTATATGCATTACAAAATATATAATTTATTATTTTTTAAAATGTAGTTGTATTTTTAGTTTTAAACTTATTTAAATCTTATAGAGTGTATTCAAGTCTGAACCTTCACTCCCCACATTTCTCACAGACTGTGAAAGTGATCTTTACATATAGAGACAGAACATTTCACATAAGATTTTCACCTTTCTAAGCATAACCTTGTGGCAGAGTCTGCACCTCTTCCTTTGTTTGGGCCTTCAGTTGTCCTTGTGACCTTTCTCTACTCATCTACTGCATCTGAAACCGCATATATATCATCAAGCATGAATGTGTGTAGAATGTGTGTAGTAGGAATGCAGTCGGTTACTACTGTGTTAGTTTTGTCATGTGAGTTGGGTAATTTCTCTGCCATTCACGATTACTCTCCCATGGTCTATAGATAGTAAAGTGTCCATTGGATGTGACTCATGGCAGAAGTAGTAGGTCATCCGGATACTTTTTATTTGCCTGCTGTGGTATTAATACTGAATATTCAGACATACTATTAATTTTACATGCTTCTTTTCACCTGCTATATAGTAGTGAGATATACGTATTCAGACACAGGGTTGGTGTCTGAGGCAAATTCTTGGCTCAGAGCAAAAAAAAAAAGTCATATATATATATATATTTTTTTTTTTTTTTCTCCTATGACCAAGAAATCTGAAAATTACATTGAGGGTCAGAAAAAAGTTTTTTTTAAAGAATTCATGGAATATCAATCAAATATGTTGTCGTAGATAAAATACTTTAAAAATCACAGCATGCTGGGTCAGTTTGACCCCCTTTATGCATTATAGGGTTAAAGGGATAGTTCGCACAAAAATGAAAATTCTGTCATCACTTACCCTCATTCCTTTTGTTCATCTTTGAAACACAGATAAAGATATTTTAATGAAATCTGAGAGATTTCTGATTCCCCAACTGAAAGTCAATTCACTCAAAACTCTGAAGGTCCAAAGCATTCATAAAGAGATTGTAAAATAAATCTAAATGAATCGAGTGGTTTCTGAAGAGACGTGGATGCTGCATATGATAAGCGGATTTAATTTGGCTTTTATTTACATATAAACACTGATCAGTGAACATGCATAGAGTACTCGTATTTGGTAAACGGAGGCTCAACTGTACTTGCTTTACACGTGAGAATCTCATTGGTTCTTGTGGAAGCTCAAATACACTGGCATGACTTAAACACCTTTCACACAGAGATTCCGGAAAATACACGGATAAAGTGACCTGGGATTTGACTCGGGTTCGTTTGACTTTGGTTCATTCACACTGCCAGTGATTTTCCGGAATCAGAGTGCGTTCACACACAACCTGTAAAAATCCCGTAAAGACACGTGACATCGATGTGACATGTAATGTCTCAGCAGCGTCTATAGTTTGCTTGTGAGCTGCGAAACCACACTTGTGTCACACTACTAGAAGGATGAGGACACAAGGAATATGGTTAACAGACTTTATTTATACACCTGTTGCAATTTCCGATCTCATAGAAGGCTTCGAGATCCACACAGAATTGAAAACAGGAAACAGGGAATAACTGGAACAGAAATAGTCTCTTGAATACTTTGAACTCAGAAGTAGACATGGGCCCTATCTTGCACCCAGCGCAATTGACTTTGTACACCGACGCATGTGTCATTCGTATTTTGCACCCGCGCAAAGCGGACTTTTCCCTCCACAGACGCACGCCGGCAAACTAGGGAATGAACTTGCGCTCCCTGGGCGGTTCAGCACAAAAAAGGAGGCGTGTTCCTGCGCAAACAATCCCTGGTGCTATTTTGCAGTTCCAGAAAACAATTGCGCCACTGACCAGAAAAAACCTAGTCTAAAGTCAGTGGCGCGTTGCGCGTACATTCAGATGCTATTTTAAGCGCGCATGCTTGGCCATAATACAGCCCCGAAAGAGTGTGAACAACGCGCATACACTGTAAATGATTCTCTCATCTACACAGATGCATTTTCCTTTTTGCAAATGATATATTATTATAAGGAAAAATATTAAACACGAGGGAAATCATTGTTGTGTCCATGACGATGGGAAAAATAGGCATAAAGCTTACACATTTACCCAAATTATTATATGCATGTTTAACCGAAGCTAATTTGGGTGGGTTTGTCCCATCCCCAATGTCACTTCTCTTTCTTTTACGGCCCTGACGAGAACATTGATCTCCTCGGCTGAGAACCGATTCTGAAGCGTGCCTGGTAAATGCGCCGTTATGATATTATTGCGCCATGGAACAAGCGCACCTCGTTCATCATGCTCTTAAAGGGAATGTGATATAAAGCTCTTATTGGTTTGTTTCCCGTTACACCCAAACCACACCTATGAATAATGAAGCTACTTCAGACCAACCCCTTTTAGATTTGCGTCGAGCGCAAGAGTAATTTATCCCACCGGTTAAATAGCAACAGCGCCGAGATCCGCCCACAAAGTTACTTGCGCTTTGCGCTTGACACTTGCGTTTTAGATCGTTAAAATAGGGCCCTTGGTGATAAATCAGGGCTTGAATGCAGATACGTAGACACTTGAATGGAAATACCGATCCGAAGACACACGAACTGAGAGCGGACTTGAATAAACTTCCAACTTGAATGCAGAAAAGAGATACGAGGTCCGTAGATGCACAGAAGTACTCGGAGAATCAGACTGGAGAATCCTGAAGCACCGCCACACAAAATGGCTGATTGGAAATACACACAGGAGAGTGGTTAGTGATAAACTTGAGTATACTTGCTGCGAGCACAAGGGAATCCTGGAACCAGAGAAGCATGAGGAACCGGGTGAGTCACACGCGTCGCTAGACGAGACCGGACAGAGAACAATGGAGAGACTGAAGCTTAAATCCTGTGTGCAGCTTGGTAAGTTCGTGATGCAGTGCAGGTGGTGAGTAATCAGTATTCAGGGGATGATGAGCATGACCAGGTGTGCTGAGTTGATGCTGGTTGGGGTGTGTCGCTAGGTGTATCCGTGACAGTACCCCCCCTCCACGGCCAACTCCTGGGGGCCGTAGACCCCGACGACGAGGGCGACCCCGTGGACGAAGGGCAGGATGATCTGGATGGTCACGATGGAAGTCCTGGCGTGGGGGTCTAAGATATCATCCCGGTGGACCCAGCAGCGCTCCTCCGGTCCAAACCCCTCCCAGTCCACGAGGTATTGGAGCTGACCCCCTCGTAGACGGGAGTCCAGGATAGCGCAGACCTGGTACACGGTGTCCTCAGCAGGATCCACAGGAGGAGGAGGGGGCATCCCGCCAGCATCCGTGTCTGTGGGAACAGGAGAGAGAGGAGCAGTGTATGGCTTTAACAGAGATACATGAAAAGTAGGTGCAATCCGGTAGTGCCGGGGAAGTGCAAGACGATAAGTGACCTCGTTGACCTGCCTCAGTATCGCAAAAGTACCTATGTATCTGGGACTCAGCTTGCGGGAGGGCAGCCGAAGGCGGATGTCTCTGGTGGACAGCCACACTAGCTGGCCCGGAGCGTAGTGTGGCGTGGGTCATCTTCGTGCGTCTGCTTGTTGCTGGTGCCTCCGGACTGCCCCCTGCAGGTGGACATGTGCCGAGTCCCAGACCCTCTCACTCTCAGAGAACCTTTGCTGGACCACTGGAACATCAGATGGCTCTCCAGACCATGGGAACAGAGGGGGTTGATATCCCAGAACGCACTGGAAGGGAGTTAGACCAGTAGAAGTTTGTCGGAGAGAGTTCTGGGCATACTCTGCCCATGGAAGGTATTGGTTCCAGCGGTCCTGAGCGTCATGACAGTAGGTTCTCAGATACCTCCCAATCTCTTGGATATTCCTCTCCGTCAGGCTCATCGAAACTCCCAGTAGCTTGAAGAATGATCTCCAGACTCTCGATATGAACTGTGGTCCTTGATCCGATATCCGATCCCAGGACATACTGGATCCATTCCAGTTTGCATACAGGCAACAGCGTAGCACGGAGGATGCTGTTGGCACTCTTATTCATCTGGTCTCAAAACACCTGGACACTCCGAAAATAAAGCCATATGCCAGGGTACTGTTCATACTCCTCTGCATTCAATACAATAAAACCGGACATATTGTTATCCAAAATGGCTCAAATGGGTATGAACCCATATCTCATACATTGGTACGGTTCCTTCCTCACTAACAGGCAACAACTGGTTAGGGTCAATAACACCTATTCCCCCATGGTCACAACCAGCTGCGGAGCCCCACAAGGATGTGTTAGCTCTCCTTTGCTCTTCACACTTTATACCAACGACTGTGTTACCTTTGCACCCAACCATCATATCATCAAATTTTCTGATGATACTGCACTGGTAGCTTTGATGAAGGAGGGGGAAGGAGCTGATCTCTATGTGGAAACAGTGAATAATCTGGTAAAGTGGTGTGATCTAAATGCCCTCATTCTCAATACACAGAAAATTGAGGAGATTATCTTTGACATCTCTCATGAGTGCCACAGTACACCAATAATAATTCACAATCAAATCATAAAACAAAAATCATCGTTCAAATATCTTGGAGTGCACGTGGACAGTGACCTTTCCTGGACCTATCATGTAGACCAGTGGTTCCCAAACCTGTCCTGGAGTACCCCCAACACTGCATGTTTTCTTTGTCTCCCTAATCAAACACACCTGATTCAACTCATCAGCTCATTATCACATGGGTTAATGAGCTGATGGGTTGAAGCATGTGTGTTTGATTAGGGAGACAAAGAAAACATGCAGTGTGGGGGGTACTCCAGGACAGGTTTGGGAACCACTGATGTAGACTATATCCGCAGCAAAGTTCAACAGAGAATCTACTTTTTAAGGAGACTTAGGTAATTCGGAGCGAGTCGCGAAATCCTGTCTCTTTTCTTTGTGTCAACAATTCAAAGCATTCTACAGTATGGAGGCGCACTGTGGTTTGGGGGCCTCTCAGTTCATTTGAAAGCCAGGATTCTTCGGCTCCTGGGTATCTGCTCCAAATTGGTGGGCCACTCAGTGGAGCATGAGTTCAGTGAAAGCCATGTACTGCATACTGTCAGATTGGCTGACAAAATCTCCCAGGATCCTTCCCACGTGTTGCAGCAGGAGTATCAACTACTGCCCTCTGGGAGGCGATATAGGGTCCCAGAATGCAGAAAGAACAAATATAAACACTCATTTGTTCCACTGTCAATATTTCTGCTGAATCAACACAGGAGAGTAAAGAAGGGATAGTTGCCCCCCACTTTTAGTTTCATTGATATATTTATGGCTATTGAAAACCACTCTTGCAAGGCGGAGCCCCCATCATATTATTGATGACTTGTTTTTATGTTTTTAGCTTTTTTAAGTTTTGTGTTGCAATTGTTGGAGCTTGTATTGCAAGACAAATTTCCGTGTACAAGGACAATAAAGTGCTATCTATCTATCTATCTATCTATCTATCTATCTATCTATCTATCTATCTATATGATGCCTTCTGGAATTCCAAAATGGCGAAAAATCTCAGTAAACAACATTTCGGCGGTCTTGAAGGCTGTGGGAAGCCCAGAGAGAGAGATCAGTTTACAGGACTTGAAAAATCTATCGACTACGACCAGGATGCAGGTCTTGGAATCAGAGGATGGTAGATCGGTCACAAAGTCCACAGCAACATGAGACCATGGTCTGTTCGGAATGGGTAGTGGCATGAGTTTACCTTCAGGTAGACGTCGGGGTACTTTGGCCATGGCGCAGACTGCACATCCTTGTATGAACCGGGAGGTATCTTGAGCCATCCCAGGCCACCAATAGCACTGTTGGAGAAGTGAGAGGGTTTGTTGGGTGCCTGGGTGTCCCAAGCCCGGAGAGGTGTGTACTGAATCCAAGAGGGAAAGGCGGAGAGTAGATGGTACAAATAATTTTCCCTCTGGACCTCCCGGGGGAGCAGGTTCGTTCAAAGTGGCGTCGGCTATGAGTTCATCGATGTTCCACTCGATGGGGCTGACAATCATGGTTGGAGGGAGTATGGTCTCTAGGTTCTCAACAGAGGTTTCAATCTGGTGAAGGCGAGACAGAGCATCAGCTTTGAGATTCTTTGAACCAGGTCGATAGGTGACTGTGAAGTCAAAGTGTGTGAAGAAGAGTGCCCAACGAGCCTGTCGAGGATTGAGTATTGAGGATCTGGGTGAGTCACACGCGACGCTAGACGAGACCGGACAGAGAACAATGGAGAGACTGAAGCTTAAATCCTGTGTGTAGCGTGGTAAGTTCGTGATGCAGTGCAGGTGGTGAGTAATCAGTATTCAGGGGATGATGAGCGTGACCAGGTGTGCTGAGTTGATGCTGGTTGGGGTGTGTCGCTGGGTGTAACCGTGACAGCTTGTGCATTTTTTTCTCTGATTCTCTGACTTCTCTGAACTAGCGCATTACGTACCGTTTCACACTGGCGAACGATCCCGGCTTCAGCGCCATCATTACGACACGGCATTGATTACGGCTTTTGTTCACACAGCGCACGTTCCGGGACTGAACACGGCAATGTTACTGGGTCCCCAACCCGGCATCAATCCCGGCATCAATCCCGGGTCGTGTTTGCGTTCACACAGAAGGTGTTCTGGCAATTTCCCGGGATCAACGCGCTGTGTGAGAGGGGCTATACGAGAATGAACCTCATTAGTTGTCGCACATCAAGCAAGCATGCTTGAGCTACTGTTTACCAAATTTAAGTGCTCTATGTACGCTGATCAATGTTTATATGTAAATAAAAGCCAAATATATTTTCATCATATAAAGTGATTGTGTCTATTCAGAAAACTTGGATTAAACTGCTTGATTCATGTGGATTTCTTTTACAATCTCTTTGTGAATGTTTTGAAGTGTGAGTTTTGGGTGAATATACTTTCAATGGAGGAACATAAATATCTCAGATTTAATTTAAAATTTGTGTCATGAAGATGAATGAAAGTCTTACGGGTTTAGAACGACATGTGAGTGAGTAATTGATGACAGAATTTTTATTTTTGGTTGAACTAAGCGTTTAAAAACTCCTGGTCTGTTTAAATAGTAAAACAAGACTTCAAGTCTTTCATGTTGATTTCACCAAGTGCAACATGTTCCTGGATCAGCATTTTTGTTGATCCTAGAACAGCATTCCAATCAAGATTTGAAGGAAAGTTTACAGTTTATATCAAGTTTAGGCTTACAGCCAGGGTTAGGTGCTTATCAGTGTTATTTATATAATTCCCTCTTATTTTAGGGATAACTTATGGATAGTGTTAGGTGAAGGGGTAGGGATATGGTTATGATTAAATTTTCGGACCGGAATGTTGTTCCAGAATCAACAAAACATGTTGACCCAGGAATATGTCTAACTCAGCTAAATCAGGACGTGCCTCTGACTCTGGCCTTGAATGTTTCCTGTTCTCTTCACACAGCAAAGGAGCTGGAAGCCAGGCCTAAAGCACAGATTGCAGTGTCGCAGTCCAAGGCTAAACAGTTTCTGTCAGGTCTTCACAGGACTAAGAGAAACGTGTGGGACCGAAGCCGCCCCGACGTTCAGCAGTGGATCCAGCAATTCATGAACATGGGCTATGATGAGGCAGTGAGTGAAACCGTAATCACACAAATTATGTCAAATAGCCTATGTCAATTTTCATAATGCTATCAAATGCAGTTTGCCTCATTGTTTTATTTAGAAGAGAATCGAGGTACATTAAATATTCACACTGAATATTTTTTTTAATATAACCACTGAATGTCAAGTAATTATCAGCAAATTTCAAATGAAGCTGAGCCTAAATATAGTTATAATGAGAACATGGTGAGGTCTCAGAAAAACCTAATGTGCTTTGAACACTGCACTGTGTGATTAGTGCAGCGCTGCTGACTATTGATGCATACTATAACACTAGCTAAACGGATGACTTTCAGTGATAAACTGATCGACTATTCATGCCGAACATTCATGTTGGTGGCCTAACTAAGTGTTTTTTAATAATTATTTTTTTTTCTGAGGGGCATAGTGTTTCTTTACAAGGTGACATCGCCAACTACTGGTCTAGCAAATAGTGTTTTTAGTCGTTTTATTGGATCTGTGTGAACTGTGATCATTTTGACAACGTTTCGTCTGTACGCACTGTAGTGTAAACGTACCCTAATACCATTACAATTGTTCCACACAAAAGAATATTGGATTCAATCAGAAGACCTGGAATTAAAGTTCTGTTATGCTGTTTTTAAGGTTCCTAATTTTGTTTTGGAGGTCTCCAACGATTTACAAGGCCAAATAACAATTTAATTTTCTCAAAATATACAGCATCACCTCTTTTCTCACAGTGTCTGAAATGGATCGATAAAGGATTCAGTTTCTCTAAACCCCTTCTTTCCGAGAACGTACTCTGCTCTGATTAGTCAGATGGCCCAGTCTGTTGTGATTGGTCTACGGTTTACAGCACGTGTCGAAAACGAAATGTCCATTACCATATCTGAAGCTCTGGACGCTTCCTCAGCACTTGTATACACACTAATATGAGTAAAGATTGCACCAGTTTTACCATATCAATTCGAGCCCAAGTCCTCATCCTTTGGAAGTGCATGCAAAGTGCAGAAAACAGTGTCCTCAGCACTTGTATACACACTAATATGAGTAAAGATTGCACCAGTTTTACCATATCAATTCGAGCCCAAGTCCTCATCCTTTGGAAGTGCATGCAAAGTGCAGAAAACAGTGTCTTCTAGACATGTCAACAGCATGCACCAAACTCTTCCAGTCCTCAGCTCCGGAACTAACTTTTGAGGGTGGGTCAAAGTATACAATGTTTCGCTGGAAGCCAATGAAGATCATAGACTTTTGTTATGCACATTTGTTACAACCCATATGTTCATGGAGGAAGTAAGACTGAATTTACTGACGAGTTCAATTTCAGAATCGGTTCTTTCTTCTTAGGAGATGACTCCTAATTAGACTTTTAGATTTGTGCACTTTGATCTTTGTGGATCTTTTACATTCACAAACAGCTATATTGCATGCTACATGAAAGGTAATATCACAAATGTATAATAGGAGCACTTTAAGTCATGTTGACTACTTTTATGATATATTTATGGTGCTTTTGTGTCCTTTTTGAAGCTCCAGTTCACAATGTCACCGTTTTCCCTAGGCCAAGGGTCAATAACCACACTCCGGAGGAGCCGACACCAAAGACACCAACCAGGACAACAGATCATATAAAATCTCTTTTTCTTTATAATCGAGCACAGCGGTCAGCAATCTCTCCTTCAGAGCAATGGTTCACAAGATCTCTCAGCTCGCAGAGCAGCAGCAGATCGAACGCAGCAGTCAGCAGACTCTCCTTTGGAGCAATGGTTCACAGGATCTCTCAGCTCGTAGAGCGGCAGCAGATCAGACACAGCAGTCAGCAGACTCTCCTTCGAAGTAATGGTTCACAGGATCTCTCAGCTCATAGAGCGGCAGCAGATCAGACATAGCAGTCAGCAGACTCTCCTTCGAAGTAATGGTTCACAGGATCTCTCAGCTCATAGAGCGGCAGCAGATCAGACACAGCAGTCAGCAGACTCTCCTTCGAAGTAATGGTTCACAGGATCGCTCAGCTCGTAGAGCGGCAGCAGATCAGACACAGCAGTCAGCAGACTCTCCTTCGAAGTAATGGTTCACAGGATCTCTCAGCTCGTAGAGCGGCAGCAGATCAGACACAGCAGTTAACTACTGAGTCTTCTCTTGCCACAGGACCGCAATAGCAGGTTGCAGCGGCGGACAGCAGAATCTCCCTGTTCACAGAACAGCAATGGTGAGTACAGAATCCAGCAGTTAATAACGGAGTCTTCTCTTACCACAGGACAGCAATAGCAGAATGCAACGGTGGACAGCAGAATCTCTGTTCACAGAACAGCAATGGTGAGTACAGAATCCAGCAGTTAATAACGGAGTCTTCTCTTACCACAGGACAGCAATAGCAGAGTGCAGCGGCGGACGGCAGAATCTCTCTGCTAACAGAACAGCAATGGTGAGTACAGAAACTGTACAGAGTACAGTTAATAACTGAGTCTTCTCTTCCCAACAACACACAGAGTTAAACTTCTCCTTCCTCCAATATCACATCAGGTGGTTGGAAACTGGACACAACTTGACAATCAACGGATCAGATTAGATTTTTGATTCCCCACTGGCTCGGCTTCCCCAAACAAAGATCATAGAATGATGGTAATGATTTGGTCTCCCACACTCGTGCATGCAACAATAGTATAACTCTTTACACGTGCTCACTTCACACACTGCAATGCCACATCACCTCTCGTGAATAACAGGCCTTCACTCCATCTTTGCAGGGTCAGACAATCCACCGATAGCTTTCTACACGGGGCTATCAGGTTTCAAGAGCAATCCTATAAAGCCCAGCTCCTTCCTTTGTCTCTAAGACTCGCAACAAGAGAGACAACACACGCTGCCAGCCAGTGCAAATCAGTATTCAGTATGTTCTTGGTAAATCTTCATAACATCCCCTTTTGTATGTTGATGCAAAAAGTGTACTTAACTTCTCTCCTTGGTAATAGCATGGATCTTCAGCGCTGCCCTTAATCACTCTGTTCTTTCAGTTCCATATGTCAGGCACTTATCCGTCTTCAATGTGTAAACATCCCCACACTTGTATGCACTGCGGTTGCTGCTGTCTGCTGTCCGCTGACAAAAGCGCCAAGGGAACCCAACGTGGAAACCCCAAGCACCGTGGAAACCCCAAGCACCAAGAAAACTCCCCCACCCCCCAAGAACCAACAACCTATGTCTTCAAATTTCTCCTTATATATGCCTCTTCCCGCATATGTTCACTGATACCGGCCTGATTAGTGTCCACAGCTGGCGCTCGTCAACACTGACGGCCATGACATGCCACAGGAACTGGCCCGGTGTTACACCGGAAGTCGCTCCCCCGTGCAACAAATACCGGTTTTAAGGTTCCTCTTTGTCTCACCCGGTGACAACAATCTTTGTAATTTTTTCCCCGATATTTCTCCTTTTGTGTTCCATGCAAGAAAGAAGGTCATGAGATTGATGAGTACTGTAAATGATTCAATAGGTGAACTGTCCCTATATATATATATATACTGTATATATCTGAGTCTGAACCTTAGCTGTGGTGCCATGTCACTGTAAGTGCATGTGCTCCTGACATGTTTAGTTGTGACACTTTGAGTGTGAGTCTGGTCTGCAATGTGTACTCATTCATTTGCTGTCCATCTCTGTTGTGCATGCGCAAAAAACAAAACCCAAATGTAACCTAAATCTTTTCCCATACAGTGTAATATCCGCTCTCATTCAACATTTATGTATTTCCAGAGACTTGAGACTGATCTTTCCTATTGGATGGACCAGGCCAGATCAAATGACCAGGGCCGGCAGCATCATCATGATGAGAATGCACCTATGAGCCAACAGGACCCTGTTTCCTACAGACACGGGGCCAATGTCAATTACGATTACTATTAAACCACCTTACAAACTATCTTGAACCTAACATTCGCTGTGAGAATTGGAGGCTATTAGTAGACTGTTGCTCTAGTCTAAGGCAATGTACATAGGCCTACCGCACAACCTAATGATGTGGATTTTTTTTTTAAATCAAGTTAGTAGGAATATGCAATTGCGTGAGAGGAAGCAAATCAAGATTGAATAATAGAGTGGAATTAATGCACATTGAATAAAAAAAGAAAAACATTTCTTGTTTGCATGCTATTCTTGCATTACATCCTACTGTATTGTACATATAATGGAAGTTTGAAGTGGCTAAATCTTGAATAAAACTTCAATGAGGTGACAGACATTATGACTTGCGTAAGCATGTACAAAAAAAGGATATCAGTTGAATATAGATAAACATGACTCATTTAACTGCAAAATGAATGGACTCAGATTTGCAGACATAATGATTTCATAACTCGATTCATACAAAGGCCACAACATCTGAGGCTGAGGGCAATTTAAACCTCCTTTACAAACTACCAATGAATAGAGGACAATAGACTCCTGGGGCCTCATGTACAAAGACTTGCGTTGAATTCATACTAAAACATTGCGTACGGACAAAGCTGTAAATGTGCGTACGCACAAAAAAAACAGATGTATGAATCTCTGCGTATGAAGGATCCCACGCATATTCTCTTTGTACATCCCAATTAACGTAAAAATGAGCGCACATGCACGAGCACAACGCCCCACCCAGTCTCCTCCCTTAATTAAATACATTTAAATATGGTAATGAGTCCACTTTGGCAAAAGAAAGGAGTAAGAAAATGGCTATAGCAAGCGGCAAGAAGCGAAACTTTACAGAAAGTGAATCGGAGGTGCTACTATCGGAGGTAGAAACGAGAAAAAAAAATATTTGGAACTTTGTCCTCCGGAATTAATAACAAAAGGAAAAAATATGAGTGGGAGAGTTTGGCTGATGCCGTCAATGAGGTGGGATCTGAAAGTCGCACTGTAAATGACCTTAAAAAAAAAATGGTCTGATATAAAGGTGGACGTTAAATGGAGAACTGCTGCACACCGAAAAAGTGTGGGCAGAACAAGCAGTGGTAAAGGGGTCAGAGAATTGCCTCAATTATGGGTGACACTTTACTCTCTGGAGTAGTATCCACTGCTGTGGGAGACTCGGATTTACTACAGGACTGCCACGAAGGTAACCAATATTATCTGCACATTTATTGAATGGAAATGTTTCCGATTCACATATGCAAATTCTTCTTTATAGCAATTATAGCAATTATAGCGCCTTTATAGCAATGCGTGTGCAGTCGATCACTCCGATTACATTAGGAAAACCGGCTATCGATGCAAATTGCGTTTTAATGTTTGGCTGGTCAACTGCATCATATGGGAATATCATATGCTTTTATATGTTCTTACTTAATTGCATAATTGATAGAATATTCCCATAAGGCTCGTGTGACAATATATGTACATTATTTTATAAATTGCAAATTAATAGCAATGCATCCCACAGGTGGTAGTGCGATAGACTTGTAGAACAATTCGTTGTGTAATGTTTGCAACTTAACTTCATTGCCTGTAAGAGTCGCCAACGAACAAAAACTATGAGAAATGTACGTACGCCAGACATGAAATTGGCGTGGAGGAACGCACATTCTCACGTTAATTTCACTGTTAGTACATCCGACCGTGAGCGTGAAAGCTGGCGTACGCAAAGTTTTTGTGCGTACGCAAGATTGATACATGAGGCCCCTGGATTCAGTAAGTCAAAAGAGGTTTTCAGAATTATTATAGCAAGTTCTTCATTTTTTAAACCAGACAAAAAAAATGCATTTTAAATATTACATGAGAAGAGTGGTGTTCCAAATATTATCACTGTGGTAATTCATAGCCATGCTAATTCTGGGACCAGCAGCACAATTGTGAGTGAGTGTGATTTTTTTTTTGTGTGCAAAAGTTAAATAAACAAATAGTTAAGTATTGAGTAAATAATATTTTTTTATGAAATACCAATTACGTTGTCAGTTTTTGCTCCATCAGCAAAAATATTTCCAAACGATGTCAAAGCAGAATCTACAATTGACCCTTCGCTAAGCCCCGCCCTCCCTAGTTATTGTTGCTACGCCTGACAAGCTTTCGCGCCTGGCACGTCTATTACAGTGTGTATGCACCGATGTCAGACATTCCCAATGAGATAATTAGTCATTTTTGGCGAATATACTGGCCTTATTAGATTTCTCTGGCATCTAACTGTCCAGTAAGTTGAACAGTGACTCAAAAACCCTTTCTGGACACTTCAAGTCGTTTATGATTAAGTTTATGATTCAACTGTGAAACTGTAAAAATATACAAAAGATACAATCACTAAATATGAAATTGGAAAATTACAGATTGACAATAACGTAAGGATAATTAAACTAAGAAAATATACATCTTAATATCAAATAACCTTCTCATATGTATCAGACAATAAATTTAACACTATGTACTTACAGACATTGCGTCTAACAGATGCAAAGAAAGATGAAGCTTAAAGATGTAACATAGCTATCACATTTTGCTGAACTACTGCAGTACTATTAGTACTTCCTGTTTCCTGAACTAAGAGGTTGTCTGTGACTGCTTTTCAAAATTAAAGTCCTCACTAGACTAAACATTTTCAAAATGATAAACCCCCTGAAAAATCCTAAACAAATGCAGTCCTGCACACTCCCCGCCTGGGGTTTTTAGAATCCCAAATCAACTTATAGCTTATTATTGGGTGACAGAAGAAGGACAAGTTCAGAGACAGGACGTGACAGGATTTTCTAAATGCCATTCTTAGTCACTTTAACGTCAGCTTTCCTCACCAATCCATCTTTGCTTGGTGATGTTTTCACAACGATTGCCATTGGCCACTCATTTCTGTTGACTTGAATGTTCTTTACCAAGACAATATCCCCTTCTTTCAAATTAGTTTTTTTGTCTTGCCACTTTCGTCTGTGTTGCAAAGTACTAAGGTATTCTTTTTTCCATCTTGTCCAGAAGACATCTGCTAACCTTTGTACTTGTTTCCATTCTTCCTTAAGCAACTCATTATTCCCAAAGTCTCCAGGTGGGAGAGGTGTTGCACCTGTCTTTTGTGTCAAAAGAGTTGCAGGGGTGAGAATAAAGAGAAATTCTGGGTCAGAGGACACTGGGATTAAAGGCCGTGAATTCATCACTGCAGTAATTCCGCCATGAACGTCGTTAAGACCTCATGTGTGAGACGGGAAGATTGGTCTTTAAGTAGCATGTAATCAAGAATGCGACGTGCAATCCCGATCATTCGCTCCCAGTGACCACCCATATGAGAGGCATGAGGTGGATTGAATATCCAGGTGCAATTGTGTTCTTTCAGATATTTCTGCACATTCTCTGAGCTGACACAAGATTCATCCATTTTGAGTTCACGAGAAGCTCCAACGAAATTCGTACCACGATCTGAATGCAGTTGTTTAACTGGCCCTCTGATTGCAAAAAATCTCCTTAAGGCATTGATGAAACTACTGGAGCTCATTGCTTCGATTACTTCGATGTGAACAGCTCTTGAGCACATACATGAGAACACCTCTTGGAATTAGCTTGACCTCCTCTGGTCTTGCGGGCTGTCACTTCCCATGGTCCGAAAACATCAACACCCACATAGATAAAGGGTGGAGCTACTGTCAACCGTTCCACTGGCAAATCAGACATCTGCTGATCCTCTGTCTTCCCTCGTAGCTTCTTGCAGATTACACACTTGAAAAGCAAACTGCGTATGCACTTCTTGCCTCCTACAAGCCAAAATCCTGCAGCTCTGACAGGTTTCCAGACCTGACCTCACAATACGACCCCCTACTCGAAGTAAGCCATTGCTGTCGAGGACAGGAGATAGTTTCCTCAACACACTCTTATGAGGACGGTTGTGAGATGCAGTGATGCTTTTAATCTCTGTTGGATAACTCTCGTATTGAGCATTCTTCAACACAAGAATTTTTGCTCTCTCCAGCTCTTCTTCAGAAGGACCATTGCAGCAGACATGCCATCCTCTGCAACTATCATCTTGCAAGCATTTGGAGGAAGAACTGGCAATGTGAATCAGATGTGCTATTGCTCTGATGAGAGAGTTAAAGTTAGAGAATCTGCTAAATCTCTCAGAATTCCATGTGACCTTGGGAACTTCAGTAAGGTTTGAAACCACATGTGGGCGTATTTCAGAATCTGAGTTTGGATCCACAAGCACAAATGACTTTTGTGATTCCGACCGAAGCTGAGAATTATGCAAGAAGTGTGGGCCTGTGAGCCATGAACTGGCACCTAGCGATGCTGCAGGTACAGATCTGGACCCGTGGTCTGCTGGGTTAAGCTCTGTGGGAACATATCGCCATTGTGCAGGCAAACTGGATTTATGTATACGTTGAATCCTGTTGTTCACGTATACATAGAACCTCCGTGTTTGATTACAAATGTAGCCTAGTACTACCTTGCTGTCAGTATAGTACCAGATATGATCAAAGGTCATGTCCATCTCTTCCACAATCAACTCTGCAATCTCCACTGCTAATACAGCAGCACACATCTCTAGTCTTGGGGCAGTAATGTCTGGCTGTGGTGCTAATTTGGATTTCCCAAATAAGAAGTTAACTGCTGTGTGACCATGTTGATCTGTCACCTTCATGTATCCTACAGCAGCTATGGCTTTGACTGACGCATCAGCAAAAACACAAAGGTCTTTACTCTGGACATCGTACAGAGGAATGGGTATACAAACACGTGGTATTTGCAGTTCTTTCAAATCTTGAAGAGATTTTTTCCATTTTTTCCACTCTGCCTCCATGTCCTCTGGCAATGGGGAATCCCAGCCCTCACCTTGTTTGGTAAGTTCCCTCAACAGTAACCTTCCTTGTATGGTGACAGGAGCAAGGAATCCAAGAGGGTCATACAAGCCATTCACGGTAGATGGGACTCTCCGAGTGAAAGGCTTGTCATCGTCCGAAACATGAAACATGAAAGAGTCTGTTGCAACATTCCAGGACACACCAAGACTACGTAGGATGGGAAGGCCATTAGAGAAAAGTTGCAGATCTTTAATGCCCTCAGCACGATCTTCCAAAGGAAAAGCTTCAATCACATTTGGACAGTTAGAGATAATCTTGTGCAGTCTAAGGTTAGACACTGCAAGCATTTCTTGTGTACGTTTGAGAAGGTTGATCGCCTCTGCCTGTGTGGCGCATGATTTCAGCATGTCATCAACATAGAACTCCTTCTCCACCAGCTTTCTGGTGTCCCTGCCGAATCTCTCTTCATGTTCTTTGGCTGCTCTTCGTAGGCCATAGATACCCACTGCTGGTGATGGGCTATTCCTGAAAACATGCACACGCATTCTGTGATCCACAATTTCGTTGTCAAGGTCATTGTTTCTGTACCACAGGAACCTAAGATAATCCCTATGATCCTCCCTAACCAGAAAACAATGTAACAATGTATGTATGTCAGCAGTAATAGCCACAGGCTCTTTACGGAATCTCATCAGGACCCCTAACAGGCTATTATTCAAATCAGGGCCTGTGAGAAGTACATTGTTCAGTGAAACTCCCTCATATGGCACACTTGAATCGAAGACAACTCAAATTTTGTCAGGTTTCTTAGGGTGATACACCCCAAACAGCGGTAAGTACCACACTTCCTGACCTTGCTGAAGAGGTGGTGCAATTTCTGCATGCTCATTTTTTAGCAAGTTATCCATAAAATCCAAGAAGTGTGCTTTCATCTGTGATCGTTTGTTCAGAGTGTGTCGCAGTGCGAGAAGACGTTTGAATGCATAGTCTTTGTTGTTGGGTAGACTTTGTCTGGGCTCACGAAAGGGTAGCGGAGCAACCCAACTATTGCAGCTGTCTTGAAAAAACTCTTTGTCCATGATCTGAAGAAACCTAGTGTATTCCGCAGATGGAGCAATCTTATGATCATTTGCAGTGTAGGAGAAAACTGAATGACCAACACTTTCACCATCAGGCACTAACAGAATGGAGTCCTCAGGTGTGGTTTCTAGAGGTTGTTGCCATTGTGGATTAACGTCCAACTTCTCTTTTACCTTGATTTGACTAAAGCATGGACTCAGAAAGCTGTGACGGCCATTATCTAAGATGAAAGTCTTGAAGGTATGAACTGAAGATGGCCTATGAGCTCCTCTGAGACACACATCCCCAAACGACAACCCAGCCCAAATCCAGTTTTTGAGCAAAAGGGGCGTTATTTGGACCAGTAATTTGTTTGCGTACTTTGTGTACTTGCAGGATGTCTCTGCCCAGTAAAAGTGCCCTCTCAGCATCAGAGTCGAGAGGTGGTATTTCTTGTGCTATGTGTCTCAAGTGGCTGTGATTGAACGCTGCACCAGGAGTTGGAATCTCTGTACGATTGTTTTGAATCTGATTACATTCTAGAAGAGTAGGGAGAGGTAGACTTATCTTTCCATCAATGGACTCCACAATTAAATCAGAAATTCATCTCCCTGCTGTCTCTAAAAGGCCTGCACATGTTTTCAGTGTGTAGGGGAATGCAGTTGTTTTGATGTTAAAGGTGTCAAAGAAATCTTTTCTCACCAAAGAGCGGTTGCTTTGCTCATCCAGAATAGCATACATCCTCTTTGCTTTCTCTTTGTGTCCAGCTGGATAGATGGAAACTAGGCACATTTTTGAACAAGACCGTGCACTCAGACCTTCTCCGCAGACTTCCGTGCACTCAGATGTAACCTCATGACTATCTGATTTGTATTTCTCCCCGCCATGCTGTGAGGTAGGTGTAGATGCCTGAGATTTCCAGGGGGCAGGACCTGGATGAAGGGCCGAAGGATGACGGTCACTACCACACTCTTTGCACTGAACTTCTACAGTGGAGTTTTTTGCAAGATGGTCTGTAGAAGAACAACAACGGTAACACAGACCGCTCTTTCAGGAACTGCATTCTATCTTGTAGAATTTTCTCTCTGAACCCTCTGCATCTTCTCAAAGGATGAGGTTTTCCATGTATTGGACAGCTTTTGTTAGGGCTAATTGATCTCTTTTCCTGTTCAGATGGTATTTTAGTTGAAGGATTAATTTGAGTCTTGTGAACAGATATTGGCATTTGTCTTTGTCTCTCAAACCTTTCTCCTTTCTCGTATTTCACATGAGGAAACGTGCTGAAACTTGGATCTGTACGTGCTTTTGCTTCTGAACGAACAAAATTTGCAAACACAGAGAAAGGTGGAAAAGCAACATGATGTTCTTGCTTATATTTGGATCCAAATGACATCCACTTTTCTTGAATGTTATATGGAAGTTTTTCCACAATAGGATTCACCCCCTTAGAAGTGTACAAGTATGCCAGACCTGGTAAGTATCCTTCAAGCTTAGCAGCTTCTAGTTCTGAGAAGATGTCTCCTAAATCTCTAAGCTTTTGTGGGTCTTTGTTTGTCACTCTGGGGAAGTCTTCTAGTTTGGCAAAAAGAGCATGTTCAATTGCTTCTGGAGAACCATATATTTCTTCAAGCCTCTGCCATGTCATTATCAGCGCAGCTGACGGATTTCTGATGCGATCCGCTTTCAGTCTCCGTGCATGTTCAGAAGATTTTCAACCCCGGTATTTAATTAATAGATCAAGCTCTTCTGCTGGGGAAAGACCCAGACCAGAAATGGCACCTTGGAAAGATGATTTCCATGCCCAGTAATTAATGGGCTTGTCATCAAAGTAAGTTAGCCCTGCTGTCACAAGTTGCGTACGAGCTAGATACTTTGTGAGGTCATAGGTAATGGACAAGGAATCTCCTTTATCAGGAGGTCTACTCTGATTTTGGTAGTGATAAGGAGGATACTGCATTTTAGTGGCATTTTGATTCATGTCTGCTCCAAAGTCCATGTTTTGTGAACTAATTGGTACATTTTTGAAATCTGACTCACTTTTAATTGGACTTACAAAGTGAGATGCTTGAAGTGGTGGTTGAGTTTCTTTTCCTCCACTAGATGGCAGTATACCACTACTGACTTTAGATTGTGTTTTCACATAATCTTCTGTTCTGATTCGACTGTCCTCGATGGGAACAGGAACTGATACTCTGCTGGCTGCGCTACGTTCTGTTTCTAACAATGCTTCCTCCAGTACCTGAACTTCTACCAAGGCAGCATCCTTTTCTTTTTCCTCTTGCAAAGCCTCCAGTGTTGCTTGAAGTCGTGCCTGTTCAACTTTCAATTCTATTTCTCTTTTAGCATATGCTGCTCTGGCTTGCGCGGCTTCTGCTTTTGCTCTTGCTTTGAAAAACGCTATGCTGGCGCTTGAGTGGCGACTGGATGCCCTAGAAGAACAACTGGATGCTTTTGAGGAATGTGCGCTGACAGAGTGCACATCTTCAGCTGTGCTTTTAAGATCTGCTGAGTCTGTCTGACCTTCTGCCATGTTTTTTGAGACTTAATCATATGCAGAAAAATCAGATTGATGTGATAGAGACTTTGGAATGTTTAAATCTTGATTCCACACAATTCTTGAGCGTCTTTCTCAGTCTGTTGTATTGATGTCTTTTCACTCTACTGGCCTTATTAGATTTCTCTGGCATCTAACTGTCCAGTAAGTTAAACAGTGACTCAAAAACCTTGCAGGACACTTCAAGTCGTTTCTGAAGTTTATGATTCAACTGTGAAACTGTAAAAATATACAAAAGATACAATCACTAAATATGAAATTGGAAAATTACAGATTGACAATAACGTAAGGATAATTAAACTAAGAAAATATACATCTTAATATCAAATAACCTTATATGTATCACACAATAAATTTAACACTATGTACTTACAGACATTGCGTCTAACAGATGCAAAGAAAGATGATGCTTAAAGATGTAACATAGCTATCACATTTTGATGAACTACTGCAGTACTATTAGTACTTCCTCTTTCCTGAACTAAGAGGTTGTCTGTGACTGCTTTTCAAAATGAAAGTCCTCACTAGAATAAACATTTTCAAAATGATAAACCCCCTGAAAAATCCTAAACAAATGCAGTCCTGCACAGCGAACATGTGAAATATCTGAGAGAGGAAGACAAAAGGGACTGCAGTATGCATTCGAGGGATATATCCACGACATAATATGCAACCGATTAGAGCATAATTTCATAAAAATTGAAGCTAAAGCCTATAGTCCCAGCACAAGCAGCCAGGGGCGTCGGACTGGGGGTAAAACCAGTACTGATTACCAGGGCCCCAAGGGGATGAAGGGCCCTTGAAAAGTCTGGAATACAGACATCCCAATTCTCCCGGAAGTTTGATAGCGTCTCCCTGATGCCCGCAAATTAGTTAAAATCTCCCGGAATCTAGAAGGCGAATGCGAGACAGAACATCTGTGCGCATAACATACATAGCGCGTGCGCAGAAATATATGCATTAAAATATATGCATTATGAACAAAGAACCGTCATTATTTCCAAGCAATAGGTGTTTTTGTTAATCCTGTGGACATGTAGTTGTGAATGGGGTCTCACACTGCTGGATCCACGCACATCATTTCTCCCCTTGGATTTTAGATTTAAAAAAAAAAAAAAAAAAATCCACTCCCCTGTCCAAACTTTTAGGATTCCGGGTGTCAGATTTGCACAATCCATACGCACATCGCTTCGGCATTTTTCCCTTGCTCGAAAGCTTGCCAGACCTCCCGCTAAGGATGGCTGGCGCGAAACAGACGTTCCGAAGCTTTGCGAGATCCCGAAGCAAAGATGATTCGAAACACTGATCCGAAGCGTGATTCAAAACACCCACGTCACGTGACAACGGCTAAATGAAGCGTCTAAGTGTTTCATCAGGTGGAGTGCTCCGCCGAATCAGGGTTTCATTGATTGGTCGGTTCGGGAACAAATCACACAATCACACAGTATAAAAGTTTTGTCAACGCATTTTCATATCGTGGGTTTTTGTGAGAGGAGTTTGGTTTTGAGATAGCGGATTTTTGGTGATATAGTGACATTTATAGTGCGATTTGTTTAGTTATATTTAGGATTTAATTTACATTTACACATTGACTTAGAGACACACAGAGTACATATAGTGACACATTAATAGATGCATTGATAGAAATATATATATATATATATATATATATATATATATATATATATATATATATATATATATAGATTAATAGATAGATACATATAGATTATTAGATAGATAGGCTACATATAAAATAGATGATAGATAGATAGATAGATAGATAGATAGATAGATAGATAGATAGATAGATAGATAGATAGATAGATAGATAGATAGATAGATAGATAGATAGATAGAGTAACTAACTTACTGGAAAGAGAGAGCAGTAATCTTTCCTCATTTGTATGTCCTAGCTAAAAAATATCTTTGTATGCCAGCAACAAGTGTCCCTTGTGAGAGAATTTTTTCAAAGGCTGGAGAAATTATCTGTAAAAAAAGAAGTAGGCTGAGTCCTTCAACAGCAGAGAAATTAATATTTTTTAATAAAAATCTATAAGAAAGGGAGACATTGTGGCTTGATTTATTTTTATTAATATTCATTTTTCATGACCAAAATCACATTATGCAATGTGAAGAGACTACAGGTTACAAGCTTCATATATTACAAAAATACAATAATAAAAAAAAAAAAAAAAACACATTTTTTATTAGCTCTTTGTAAAGGTTGTTTCAGATCAACACCTGCAAGTGACCACTAGGTGTCACCGTGGAGACGGGTTTCGGATTGATTCGAAGCCTCGAAACAAAATGGTACATTTGCTTCGACTGTTTCATTGCTTCACGAAGCCTCGATCTGCCCATCACTACCTCCCGCACCTAGTTACGGTTGCTAAGACACGATTGGCCAGTGGCGGTTTTCGGGCGTGGCTTAGCGAAGGGTCAATTGAGCAACACAAAATAGTGAGGTTCCCTTTCAAAAGCTACAATCGATGCTGCGCTGCTTAGCGCATTGGGAATGTCGTTAAACTAGGGGTGGGCAGATCGAGGCTTCGTGGAACACTGAAACAGTTGAAGCAAATGTGCCGTATTGTGTCGAGGCTTCGAAACAATCTGACAACCAACTCCACGGTGACCGCTAGTGGTCAGAACAGTGTAAATGCAACAAAAACCTGTGCCAAACATGCATAAAAACACCTTTTACAAATCTATTGCAATTTTTTTTATTGAAAGTAAAATCTTTCAAATATAATTAGGCCTATCTAATCATCTAATAAGATTATCAAGTGTTTTTATGTTATTTTATCAATTGCAGGGTTTATTTTGTTTGTTCTATGATTGGCTCAGCTAAACAGGCCAATTAGACTCTTAACTACCATCATCCATTTTAATTATACTAATGTCTAATTAAAATGTCTACAAATGTATGATCAGAGATCAGGGCCGTTTCTCAATATGCGTTCTTGTCTGTACTTGTGTTCTTGTGGACTTGTGAAACGTCATCAGTCGCTGCCCAAACTGTTCCAATTCAAAGTTCACATATAGCCAAGTCCAGTTCAAATCCCATGATGTGTTCTTGATCTGCCCCTTTTACCGAGGATGCATCGAGAGGTGACTTGTGCGGACTTGAGACAGCCAGGTATCCCAGAATGCAAATGTAATTAGGTGTTCAAGCACGAAGTGCTGAAAACCTATTGTATTTGTACTGATTTTTATTATTATTATTCTCCGCTAAAACGCATCGTGCAGACCAAACCGTAAGTGCTAGAGACTTGAAACTTTGTCAGATGGTAGTACAAAAATCGAGGAGAGGTTATCAAATTATGAGCCCGATTGGCCCATAGGTGGCGCTATAGCAACCAATTGCGCAAAACTGCTCATAACTCCTAGACCGTATGTCGTAGACTCAAGTGTCTTATATCTCTGGAAAGCTGGAAACCTGAAGTAAAAAACGTATATCTCCGATTTCATTTCCGCCATGATAGATTTTCCGCCATTTTGAATTTTGTTGAAAAACTACTTTTGCGAACTAGTCCCTGGTTTTTCGCCCGATCGGAACCAAACCAGTGCCAAAATGTTCTCTGGAGTCTGAATATCAATAATTATCGAAAAAAAGTTGAAATTTTGATTCACGGTCGCTAGGGGGCGCAAAATGAACGTTGTGGGCGGAGCCTATTTTACTAAAATGGCTATAACTCAAGAAGTAAATGAGATAGCTTCACCAAACTCGGTACACATGTGAATAAGTTCATTCTGAGGTCACAGTAAAAAAATCGCGACGATTGGGCACTAGGTGGCGCTATAACATTAAAAAAACTTAAATAGGGCTATGACCACCTGACCGTTGGTCCGATTGACTTGAAAATTGGTATGCAGTGTCTTGGTCCAAGGCCCCATGTATGTATAAAAGGACATTGGCTTATCTCAAAAAACATGGCCGCCATCGGCCAATGAAGTTTGAGCACCTGTGAGACGAGGTTAACGGAGGCCGATCGGAACGAAACTCGATGGGCATGTTCGACTCATGGCCCAAGAGGTCTGTAAGAGTTTTGAAAGAAATCGGCCACTAGTTGGCGCTAACGAGTTTTACGGCTCTGTAATCACGTGGTGTGGCACATATCCCCACAAAATGCATATCATTTGATAGATCTCCTCATGCTGAACAACTTTACCTCTAGAACCATTGCTGTCAATCAAATCGTTCATTAAATATTCACAAATATGTTTAAAACCTACTTTTGCAAACTAGTCCTAGGATTTTCGCCCGATCGGAACCAGACCAGTCTAGGACAATTCTCTGGACTCTCTAGATCAATAATTATCAAAAAAAGTTGAAATTTGGCATTTGGTTGGCTATAACAGGGTCATTTATAAAATGGGCGTGGCAAAATATAGTCAAAAGCCTATAAATCCTATACGAAAACTCAGAACTTCACAAAAATTGGTGAGCATATGTGACATAACATCCTTAAAAAGCATGCCAAATTTTATGGAGATCGGACCATAGGTGGCGCTATAACTGTTAAAAAGCTTTTAAACAATGTATTTCCTATGGTAAATTGCCTGTATTTGCTGTAAATGGTGTTTTGCATTTATTATCATGTAATGTTCATATCATAATGTTCAAAACCAGTGCAGTACAATTCTCTGGACTCTCTAGATCAATAATTATCAGAAAAAGTTGAACAACTTCATTTGGATGGCTATAATAGGGTCACTTCACAATGTAGCCATGACCTAGTGTCCCCAAAAGCTTATATCTCTTCAATGAATGCTCAGATCTTCTTAAAAACAAGTCAGAACATGTGCCATATGACTCCAAACAATCATGAAAAATTTCAGACAGATCGGACAAGATTTGCCTCTATAACAGTTAAAAATGGGAAAATTAAATGAATATAATGGCATATTAAGCCAATAAGTAGTATTTTACTGCCCCCTGCTGTTTAAAATATGAATTATACTTGAGTAGTGTGACAAAATTACTATTTAGACTTTATAAAATTACTATTTTAAAATTTACAATCACATTAAGTCTAATTTCATCTATTGAAGTATCACTATTGACAATTCTGTCACATTGACAAATGTGAATCCTGAATGAGACATAGTTCAAATCTCTGTATCTACAACAGAATGTGTGTGTAGTCCTATGTTTCTGAATAAATTCTGAATAATCTGATTAATAGTTTGCAAAGACATGTATGAAATAACATTCAAATATATTTTCATAATGATTTTGTGTGTGTGTGTGTGTGTGTGTGTGTGTGTGTGTGTGTGTGTGTGTGTGTGTGTGTGTGTAAGCTTGCATAAAGGAGTTAAAATGGAAAAACTGTCAAAATGAAAGTGGCCAGCAGAGGGCAGTAGAAGACCACTTATTGGCTCATTCTACTTATTAATGAAGTCTTTTAACAGGTGCATTCATATTTAGACACTATAAAATCACTTGTATAACAATTACTATTATAACACAATCATATTTTGTCAGAGTTTATCACTTCATTTGTACTGACACTTCACATCAATGCTAGCAATGTGGTAAATCATGATAAACTATGGTAAATCATGCTAGAATCACGGTACTCTATGGCAGTGTTGGGAACCCTAATCAAACACACCTGATTCAACTCATCAGCTCATAATCACATAGGTTATTGAGCTGATGAGTTGAATCAGGTGTGATTGATTAGAGAGACAGAGAAAACGGGTCCTTCAGGACAGGTTTGGGAACCACTGCTCTATGGTAAATCATCCTAGAACGTAGTAAATCATACTAGAACTTGGTAAATCATGGTAAATCATGCTAGATTCATGGTAAATCATACTGGAACATGGTAAATCATGAAAAATCACACTAAAATGTGGTATATCATGGTAAATCATGCTAAAACATGGTCTATTCCATCTATGATATCAGTGGTTAAATGCTTGCTACATAAAACGTAATGTCTTTTGATGCTTGTGTGGTTAAAAATCTTAAATGCCTTAACTGCTTGAACACCGCTAAATGCTGCTTGCAGCTTTAATTTTAATAGTGTTTCAGGCGAGAATGTAGTTGTTTAAAGCTCAAATCTGTGGTTTATTTATTAAGATAGCGCCTATTTGAAAAAATGTATCTGACGTTTTCGGAGTTGTGAGATCCAGGCGATCACCGGGAGTTCAGCGCTCATTAACCCCGACCCGAACAGCTTTTCCTCGGCTTGTCCTTCTGATGTTTGCCGCTGGCACTGATGTCTCTAGTCTAGTGGTTAAACATGAGATATAATTTGTCTTGTGTATAAGTCTATCTTTGGTCTCATTAATCTATAGTTTGTTCCATGGCAAATCATTTTGGCTGAGGGGAAAGTGAAGTTTTATAACTTTATATATTTAGGCTATTTAACTTTAACTTGTAGCCTATTAGAGAGCTGACTTATGTTTGACTGAATTGTTTGCTTTATAGGTTCTTATAGCCTACCTATTAGACTACTTATACTTTTATACTGGATATTATTGATTATAATTTTACTATTCTCTTCACTGTATGTATATGTATAAATTATTATAAAATAAAATGACACAACCCTGTCTCTGTTTGTTAAATTTCAGTTTTAATGATCAAAAATGTTTCATATTTTTAAAATGAAAACAAAAAGAAGCAGGGTTGTGTTTTATTTCGTGTTGTTATAAATATATGCAGTGAAGATAATCAATGTGCGTTGCCTGAACCACATTTGTGTGCCCATTAATATGTTTAAGAGTTTTTTTAAATGAAAAGAGGCAGAGTGGTGTTTTATTACATATTTCGTTTTATTGTTGATGAAAAGCGGCAGAGTTGTATTTTATAGGCCCTACCATATTTCGTTTTATTGTTGCCTAAAATATAGGCTACATAAAGAGATAACCGGAGTAGCCAGAGCGTGCTGAGTGACGCGATCAAGAACGTTCCATTTGTAGAATAACCGGATTTGCGTCCTCTCGTCCTCGGGAGTTCGTTCTCCTGAGTCAAACTTGGCAAGTCTGAACTACCAAGGACGCAAGTCCGAAGTTTGCGTACTTGGTATTGAGCAACGGCCCAGGTAAAGCCCACAGACACTTGTTCATTGGTTCTCAGTTACCCCTTTTCCACCAAAGCATTTTGAGAGCCGGTTCGGAGCCGGTGCCTGCGCGCGAACCAGTTCTTTGAGTTTCGACAGTCAAAGAACCGGTTCTCGGCCAGGAAAACTGGTTCCAAAGCGGCACCAACTCTTTGCTGGACTAGAACCGTTCTTTTACCACGTCATGCTTACGTCGGGGGCTGGGGGCGGGTTTAGATGTGTTCTAAACATCTTTTCTGACCATAATATAGGATCGCAAAGCCCGGAACATGTGCAGAAACACGATGTAGTCCGCCTTTGTAATTGTTATGCTTGAAGTTGGCGCAAGCGTTTCTATTTTTTTGAAAACATTATAACTAAGCAAAGAAGAAAACTTTCACAATATAGAACAAATAAATGGAAAGGGAAAAAAAGACACAAAACAGGGGTACATAACTAACCAGAAAAGATTACATATCAAAGGAAAAGATTAAAAGACTTACATATTTCAATTGTTTTTGAAGCCTTCTTGGTACACGAGTTAGAGATAATCCCAAAGTAATGTTGTACTTGCAAGCGTTTCTAGCTAAGACGTATGGCGACGTACACAGTGACGTAACGACGTCGTTCGCTGGGCGCTTAGTCAGTGGAAAAACAAACAGGTTCTGAAAAGGTTCGCAAGTTGAACCAACTCCGAACCAACTTTGAACCAGCACCAGTTCCGAACCAGTTCTTTTTTGGTGGAAAAGGGGTAAGTGACTCCTCATTATTCATGGGTTGACAGAGATCATCGCCCCCAGCGGTGAACCATTTAAAGGTCGAAGTGTTTCGAAACAGTTATGACGTAACGAAGCCTCGTTTACTGATATCAGGTGTCTCTGGCAGTTTGATACACGCTCCGAACCACTGATTCTAAACAAAAGATTCGTAAAGGCTTCGAAGCTTCATGTGCAGTGTTTTGAAATTGCCATCACTACTTTAAACGTGTACCACTACTAAGGAACGAGTCGAGAGACGGATGTGTCCCTATCGCTCGCTCTCTCTCCAAATCGCGATGTCCTTTTGCCTGACTACCGAAGCGTGCCTCGGCGCTTCTTTGCCTCGGGCAGAGGACACTGAATCTGAGTTTGCCGCCTCCGAGCGTTCTCCCGTGATGAAAAAGGAGAACTGCTCAGGGCTATTGTTCGTACAGTGTCCAGACTACTCTGATCACAGCAAAAGAGTCCCATAAAACACCCAAAGCTTATAAATAAAGATTGTAAATATATAATATACATATGTGACCCGTCACAGAAACCAGGAACACAAGTCGGCAGCACAACTTTCGAGCAAAATGAGAAAGAAGAGTTTTTTTTCAAAATTGGTGAATTTCATTTTTTTGCAGAATCTGTTAGTTGAAATCACGAAGAAGCCTCTCCATGTTTGAGATAGCAGTATTGGTATATTTAAAAGCTTACATTTTGAGGTTGAAATCGGCTTGTTTTCGGAGATTCTAGCACGCAGTAGGGGCGTGGCGTGTTATTGTCTGTGTGTATTTCCATACTGAATATGGCGCTTTTGTCCCCGCCCTCCAAGTGAACCGCATGGCTACTTATTATGCTGTGCTCTGGTAGGCTCTATCTGATATCAAAATTCAATGAAGATGGACGCCGCAAAGATTGTCGCAGACGAGCTGAACCGTGGCAGTTACACCGAAAATGTTTTCGCCGCTCGGGAAACTGAACCGGAGGTATGGGCGCGGCGCGCGCGCCCTCGGTGTTGAATATGGCGGCTCGGCTCGCTGACAGCGGTAGCTGGCTGTTTCATATGTGACGTCCCGATTGCTTTGAATGGGGAAAGTTTTGTGAACTGAACAGACTTAATGGACTGGCAACAATCTCCATAGAACATGAACTGGCACAGAGAATCGAAATAGAGGATGCAGTTAAGACCTTTGCTGCGATGAAGGCCTGCCGTGCGCGTTTCTGAAACGTAAGTTAAGCTTCATTTGCTCTTTAGTCGTTATTTAAGATGCTGAACCTGCTGATGATATAATGTGCTTGCGGACATTTCATTTGTGTGTGTATAGTATACGCACATAAGAAAGTGGTGTAAAGAGATTTGCAACAGTAATTTGAGGAGGTGAAATGTGATTATTTGGAAAATTCCTGTCATGACTGCTTAAAGAAAAATGCCAGCAGGCATTTGCCTCCTGCATAAACTTTAATATTGTTGACATTTTGGGCACACACGCGTTGCGCACTATTTGCATTATATGTAGGCCTATGGCTTATTGGTCTTTGTGTGTTGTTGCTGGTTTTGCGTTATATGTATGGCATATTGGTCTTTGTGTGTTGTTGCTGGTTTTGCGTTATATGTATATGGCATATTGGTCTTTGTGTGTTGTTGCTGGTTTTGCGTTATATGTAGGCTATATGGCATATTGGTCTTTGTGTGTTGTTGCTGGTACGTTGCAAATAGAGGGGCATCACAATTGTTTTTCGCCTAGAGCTGCTGCAGAAGTGCACTCATTCGAAGTGCAAAAAAAAAGCTGTAAAGCACAGGGGGGAGCTTTACAGGGGGTATGGCTTATCTAAATGAGATGTAAATGAGCCCTATTGTCACTCCTAGCAGCAGAGAGAGGTGAGAACTGCACAATCTTTCGAGGTCGTTTTCTCATCTTTGAGCTTTTTTAAGTGCCTACCTTCAAATGGCCACAACTTCTCCAAATATTATCAGATTTCCACATGTTACACATCGTTGGAAAGCTTGGAGACTACACTTTCAGAATCTATGAATAACTCAAAATGCCCCAGAACCGACTTGTGTCCCTAGACTGGTCACATATATCACTGATTCTTGAGAGTCGGGACAAAACATGTCCCACAAAGAAAAGTCTAATTTATAGCAAAAATTAAGAAATTCATCATGTATGACATACTTACAAAGTTAAATCTAAAGGAATTGTATATACCTATCTGATTTTTAGAATAAACTTGATCTTTTTGGGGAAAAGTTGTTTAAATGTATGGTCTGTGGTTAGATGATCCATGTTATTGCACTTGTCCTCAGCAAGAGGTTACAATATTAACCATCCCAAAAAACTTTAAAAAAGCTCTACAATTGTGAAAACATATACAGGTCCTTCTCAAAAAATTAGAATATTGTGATAAAGTCCATTATTTTCCATAATGTAATGATAAAAATTAAACTTTCATATATTTTAGATTCATTGCACACCAACTGAAATATTTCGGGTCTTTTATTGTTTTAATACTGATGATTTTGGCATACAGCTCATGAAAACCCAAAATTCCTGTCTCAAAAAATTAGCATATCATGAAAAGTTTCTCTAAACGAGCTATTAACCTAATCATCTGAATCAACTAATTAACTCTAAACATCTGCAAAAGATTCCTGAGGCTTTTAAAAACTCCCAGCCTGTTTCATTACTCAAAACCGCAATCATGGGTAAGACTGCCGACCTGACTGCTGTCCAGAAGGCCATCATTGACACCCTCAAGCAAGAGGGTAAGACACAGAAAGAAAATGGCAGCCTGGCATGGAGGCAATCAGCCTGTGGCACTGCTGAGGTGTTATGGAGGCCCAGGATGCTTCGATTTCGGCCTTAAGCTCATCCAGAGTGTTGGGTCTTGCGTCTCTCAACTTTCTCTTCACAATATCCCACAGATTCTCTATGGGGTTCAGGTCAGGAGAGTTGGCAGGCCAATTGAGCACAGTAATACCATGGTCAGTAAACCATTTACCAGTGGTTTTAGCACTGTGAGCAGGTGCCAGTTCGTGCTGAAAAATGAAATCTTCATCTCCATAAAGCTTTTCAGCAGATGGAAGCATGAAGTGCTCCAAAATCTCCTGATAGCTAGCTGCATTGACCCTGCCCTTGATAAAACACAGTGGACCAACACCAGCAGCTGACATGGCACCCCAGACCATCACTGACTGTGGGTACTCCAGTGCTGCTTATCTGTAGCCCAGGTCAGGCGCTTCTGCCGCTGTTTCTGGTTCAAAAGTGGCTTGACCTGGGGAATGCGGCACCTGTAGCCCATTTCCTGCACACACCTGTGCACGGTGGCTCTGGATGTTTCTACTCCAGACTCAGTCCACTGCTTCCGCAGGTCCCCCAAGGTCTGGAATCGGTCCTTCTCCACAATCTTCCTCAGGGTCCGGTCACCTCTTCTCGTTGTGCAGCGTTTTTTGCCACACTTTTTCCTTCGCACAGACTTCCCACTGAGGTGCCTTGATACAGCACTCTGGGAACAGCCTATTTGTTCAGAAATTTCTTTGTGTCTTACCCTCTTGCTTGAGGGTGTCAATGATGGCCTTCTGGACAGCAGTCAGGTCGGCAGTCTTACCCATGATTGCGGTTTTGAGTAATGAAACAGGCTGGGAGTTTTTAAAAGCCTCAGGAATCTTTTGCAGGTGTTTAGAGTTAATTAGTTGATTCAGATGATTAGGTTAATAGCTCGTTTAGAGAACCTTTTCATGATATGCTAATTTTTTGAGATAGGAATTTGAGGTTTTCATGAGCTGTATGCCAAAATCATCAGTATTAAAACAATAAAAGACCTGAAATATTTCAGTTGGTGTGCAATGAATCTAAAATATATGAAAGTTTAATTTATATCATTACATTATGGAAAATAATGAACTTTATCACAATATGCTAATTTTTTGAGAAGGACCTGTATATCAAATAAAAAATAATAAGGGGTATACATATAAAAAACAATGCATGAAGTGAACATCAAACAATATTTTCCATAAATATCTGCCTATTAAAGTTGTGTCAGTTTCTGTCAACTCCGTCAGATTTTTTCATAAAGCTCTTTAAATCAGGAAATAGCATGGTCAGCTATATCAATTATATAGTGAATGCACTAAAAGAAAAAGCTCGAAGAGCTATACATGCAATTAAGAGAAAATTCTATAACTTCCAAATTCCAATTAAAATCTGGCTTAAAATATTTGACAGTGTCATCCAGCCCATTGCGCTGTACGGTAGTGAAATATGGGGTCCACTCAGTCATCAGAGCTATACCCGTTGGGACAAACACCCAACAGAATCTCTTCATGCAGAATTTTGCAGATACATTCTACACGTACACAGAAACACACCAACAAATGCATGCAGAGCAGAATTAGGCAGATACCCACTGATAATTAACATCCAAAAGAGAACACTCAACTTTTTTAACCACCTGAAATCCAGCCCCCAAGACACACTTCACTCCAAGGCCCTCCGTACCCAGGAGCTGAGCCCAGAAAAGAGTCCCCTATGTCAATTGGTACTAAGACAAACTGCCCCACGTCAGAGACAGTCTGATTAGCCTCAGAACAACACTGCCTTCCAAACACCAATCAGAGTCAAGCAAATCATAGCACAATGCAAAGAAACCTATCTGGAACATGGGAAAGAAGAAACTAAAAGCCAAAGTAGACTAGAATGTTATCTGACCCTAAAAAGAGACACACACACACACACACACACACACACACACACACACACACACACACACACACACACACACACACACACAAATATATCCAAACATTGTGTTAAATGTTTATATATATATATAATACATATATTTTATTTGTATATTTTGCTTTGGCAACATTGTTTCAAAAACTTTCATGCCAATAAAGCCCCTTTGAATTTAATTTATATATCCTTGAGGACCCCTTTTCATCTCCCTGTCTGTGGTGAATGCAGCACAACCACACATGCTCTGGTACGTTTTACATTTTTTTATATTTTAGACAAACAATGTCAATATTCCTATGGTCACAGCTGCATCATGTCAATACCATCTTTCTGTTAAGAAAAATACATTTTTTAAACCATAGTGGATTGAATTTAAGCATTTTAGTGAGGTTATTGGGACAGCTAGCAACTGAGGAAAAACTACCTAGCTGCAGTGTACAATACATGTTTTGGCGGGAAAATACATGCCCTTACGTCAACTCCGTCAGACGTCAACTCCGTCAGGTTCTATGTCTGACGGAGTTGACCTGTAAGCTGACGGAGTTGACAAATCCACCAATAACCTCTTAATGTGCGAATATAATATTATTTGTGAATATAGTGAAGGGTTAAACTGTTATTTCAGGGTTTTATTTACACATAAATACACATACATAGCATGCATTACATTATTTAACCATACGCATCTGACTTGTAGTGAATGGGGAGGCAGTGGTCTGCTTATTATTGTGTAACGTGCAACTTTGCCAGCACTTTAATATATATATTTATATATGTAGAGACAGAGATAGAGAAATCAGAAGCCAGTGTAGGGCTGGGCGATATGGCCAAAAAAAATTATCACGATAATAAAAATCTGATTCTATAGTCTTATTCAAGTACATTTTTTCAATTTGTATTGTAGGAAAGCATGGCTGGACAGAAATTGTCAGTTGAGGAGCAAAGGAGGAGAAATAAAGAGTACCAACGAAAGAGAAGAGAAAAATTTAACGGTGGCCAAGAGAGCAAGCATGCTATGCAAGAGAAGGAAAGACAAAGGTGAAATCTTAAGTAAGCTAATTGAACCTGATTCTAAGCTACAGATTATGTGTTGCAGTATTGTTGTCAAGGAATGTCAATTTAAGATCACACCCAGTATAAAGTAGGCAATGCAGGGCAATGGGCAGGGCAGTGCACACACACACACACACACACACACACACACACACACACGCACACACCACTTTAAAGTAAATGGCTACTTACAAAGGAGGAAAGGAAGAGGAGAAGAGGTGGATGAGAAAAAGGAGAGCAGGAAGTGGTATTGGGGAGGTAGATGAAAACAGAGGTGAAGGAGGGCCCCTGGTTTCCCTTATTGTTTTTTTTTTTATAGTTGGAAACGGTGTAATTTATAATAGTTGGAAACGGTGTATGTGCAATATGTTTATTATAGTTTGCTTTACAGTAAGTTCAATACTCTAATAACAAGGAGTAGTTTTAGTAGTAGTTTAAAGAGCACATCTGTTCAATAATCACAATGCACACATATTTTTTGACAACACCGTCAGTTTTTCATCAACACCGTCAGATCTTCATCAACAGCGTTGGATGTATGTTTTTGTTAATTTTTTGGGGAAAAAAACTTGGGGGTGCTCAAGGAGTTAAAAAAAAAGTGTTTGAAGGTGCTCTTTGGGATCGGGAATTCAATAACATGTAGTAGAAGGAAATCCAAGGCACTCTTCTTAGGAATTGATGAAAAGCCTTTATTTGACTGGCTATTTCATGATAGAAAATTTAAAAGACATGGGGGGAAAAAAAAGAAGGCCTGAAGAAGGCTGTTTGTGCCGCTATGCGTGGGTTGTTTTTTTCCCCCATGTCTTTTAAATTTTCTATTATGAAATAGCCAGTCAAATAAAGGCTTTTTATCAATTCCTAAGAAGAGTGCCTTGGATTTCCTTCTACTACATACTATTACAATATACTTCAGAACTTTAGATTCTTGTTGGATTGGAAGAATTAAAATTGTATACTTTTTAGTGTGTCTGACGGAGTTGACACAAATCCAGTTCTGAAGGGAAACATGTTTATTTGTTAAAGATGTGTTTTTATTTAGAACCTGTTCCTTTACATGGTTAAATAGCTAAGACCTTTCTCTGCAGAAACAAATAACTCTAATTGATATAGTGTGTATTTTTTTTTAAAGTTTTTTAAAACGTGTTTTGTCCCGACTCTCAAGAATCAGTGATATATATATATGTATATATATATATATATACACATGACGTGTCTTTGTGCCCTCGACGTCGACCAATTCGACTATTCGGCACGCGATGATATGATGCTCCCTCAGATTGGAGAGACGCTCGTGGGCTTTCTCTCCCCTGAGATCGCATTATCACATGCATTTCAGCGGGTCAGGCTGGTACTGCACTGTACACAATGAAAGCCTGTCACCCAGACTGTGTTTGATTGTCTGATTGATATTTGGCTGTGTTTATTGCTGACGAATTAAATGATAATATATGAGAAATCAGATATTCAATGCAATATATCAAATGCTCGTATTAATATATTGTCTGGCTGGTCTTAATTCTGAGGAATTAAATATTGAGAGTACCGCCTCCGAGCACTTCTCTCGTTATGATAAAGCGTGAGAGGTTACTCGAGGTGGTGACTTGTGCAGTGGCCAGATTACAGCTAGACTGCCCTCCTTGAGGATCTCCATGACGTTAACTCGTGCATGGGGAAAACCTTATTCTTCGTTCATCTTTGTGACCTCGACGTCAATTTACTAGACTATCATGGGTGCAGGGGCGTGTGCATATACGATGATGCGCCAGTCCGAAGAGACGCTCGCGGGCTATCTCTTCTCTGTGGATCATCGTCATTTAAGGAGTCAGCACTCCCCACCAAGTCGTGTATTATAACATCCACGCTGGTGGGGGTCAGACTGGTGCTGCTCTGCACACTATGGCAGTGTTGCAGGCATACCAGGCTGATCTGATAAAAAAAGCAGAGTGTGACAAGTTGCTTTCCCCCTCGTAAAGACTGGGGACCGGCTCGACGCGCTCAGCAGCCTCATAATATACCAGAGACAAAATCCTGAATTTTCTTGTCCCAGGTCTGTGGGGGTGTGCCCCTTTGGGAGGGAGTATGTAAAATGCATCAATCAGCTCCTACCTAACACCATCACGAAACCACTGTAACATCCTTGCCACCTCTGGTGATTCAGGGTCCAGCGGTTTCCAGCGAAATGTTGAATTCTCTTTTGTTTCCTGTTATCGCCCAGGACAAAGAATATTTAACATCCCCCTAGCAGGAAGTATTAAAGAGACTTTGGCAGCGTGAAAGCTACTGCTGGGTATCTCTTTTTGTTTCCTAAAGACAGTAAAAAGGAATATGTTGCCCTCCTCGTTTTAACGGTGTGGTTCCCACTACCGTGAAACAGGAATAGGCGCATAAGCTGTCACAAGAATTAAATAAATGGGGGACTGTGTCCGTTTTTAGATCTTTGAGGCTTGAACCGTTCCGTCAGAATGCTCAAGTTCAAGATGCTAACTATCAAGAAGATCGTGTTGCAAATTCAACATTGCGTTTGGTTCTTCACTGTCGATCTTAAAGACGCATATATATATTTCACATAGAAATATTGCCACAATGCAGGAAATTCCCGAGGTTTGCTTTTGGGGGCAAAGCTTACCTAAATAGACGATTGGCTGATACTGGCCCAGTCTCAAGAGCTGGCGCTTCGACATTGAGATTGATCCCCGCTCATCCTCTCTCTCTGGGGCTGAGTTGCAACGCCAAGAAGAGCGTTCACTCTCCTCTCCAAAGAGTAACGTGCTTGGGGGTTAAATAGGACTCTATCACCATCGGGGGCACAACTGTCCCCCGCTCGTGTCAAGACCATTTTAAACACCCTAAAGCAACATCTGGCTAGGTCAGGACATTACTTAGGTCTCATGGCAGCTGCGTTCACAGTGATCCCTCTGGGCCTTTTGCACATGAGACCACTTCAGTTGTGGCTCAAAATCGCTATACAATCCCCAAGGGCAAATAAAGGCAAGAGCACGCGCTGAGTGCTTCGTGTCCTTTCTAAAAATCCATGTTTATGGTAAGACACGCGCTGAACGCTTTGTATACTTCCTAAATCCATGTTTATGGTAAGGGTTACGCGCTGTGGCTTTGATCCCTTTCTACGTGGTTCAGGCCCCGTAGCCTCACCTTGGGTCCCACTCTAGGTGCGTCTTGCAGTTGCAGAATGCTAACGACAGACGCCTCCCTGGCGGGCTGGGTAGCGGTCTTAAGTGGTCGTCCAGCCCAAGGGATCTGGGGAGGCATTGGCAAATCAATTGCCTCAAGTTGATGGCTGTTACGGCCGCAACCGTAACACAAGTGAAGACATCACAACACAGCTCGTTCTATAGGGGATTTATTACAAAAAGTGATGTCGACAACACGAAAGGAAAATGAACCGGAGTAAGACACAACAAGAGAGCACACAGCACCGCGCCGAACACCACGCCCGCTCTGAACAGATTTGGCCGCTTGAACTTCTTATGCCAAACGTACATGATCCACAGGTGCCGGCCATCTGTCCCTAATAAAGAAAGAGCACAAACAAGAACATACTCGCCCCCTAGAGGACAAACAAATCATAACATGGAACAAATGAATCAGAAATACATGCACATGTAACAATGGCTGTATTTCTGGCCCTGAAATACTTTCTCCCTCAGTTGAGAGGCTGTCATGTCCTAGTGCGGGGGGGACAACACAGCGACAGTCTCTTACATAAATCATCAGGGAGGTCTACACTCACGCAATCTGAACAGAATAGCGAGTTGGGATGGGAATTGATACGATTTTATCAATATCAATGCCACTGACGATTCTGCTTATCGATCCGATTCTTTAACGATTCTCTTATCGATTCCTGATAGCACTGTGTGGAAAATAGTCATATGCTTATTAAGCAAAAAAAAAAAAAAAAGCGGTTTTATTTGTTTTAAAGCTTACCCTTGAGTAAGCAAACTGTACTTTTTATGTAATTTATGTCATAAATGGAACCTTATTCTAAAGTGTTACCGATTAGTTATACACCGATTCAGACGTCTGGTGAGTTCAGTGTTGGAAAGATCAGTTGTTTTAACAATTCATTAAATTAATCGGTTCATATGAGTCATTAGTTCGTGAATTGGCTGTGTCATGCGCGTTGTGTGATTTATCCCAGCAGTTAGGACATGGACATCCCATAAGATTTGTGTCAACACAGAAAATATTTCATCACTGGATTGTTTTTTTCTTTTATTTAAAGGGTTGTTTTATGTCAGCTGAATGTGCAGAACGCTTTTCAGAGAAGATAAGGTAACTTATTTTAGCACAATTCACACCCAGCGGTAATTCAGGAAAACAAAATCTCCGAATGCTCCACATGAAACTTTGGTCTTCCGACCTTTTAACATCATGTCGATTTATTTTGGTTAATATGTGTGAGGGAGAGAGAGCAAGACAGCGCTTAGTGTGGAGATGGTGAAGTCTTGTTTACACTTTCGCCTGGGTCCGAAGTGAGAGAGTGCGCGCGTGACCGGGTCTCTCTCTCTTTCTCTCTGCTCGTTCTTCCAGTTAAACATGTGCCCTGTCACAAGTGCAGCAGTTCATCTACATTACTCACCGGTCAAATAAGACTTTGGCGGGACAAAATTCGCTTTGGCGGGCGCATAAAAAATTTCAATGCGGGAAAAACCCAGTTATTGCAAATGGGAAACAGCATAATTTGTCTCGTTTAGGAAAATAAAGTCAAGTTTTAGATCGTCTTTTCCTCTCTATGATTACCTCCTCTGCTCAAATCGCTTTGACATCATGACGCACAGATGCGTATAGGACGTTGCACTATGGTGCCCGATAAAGGACAAAAGGGAAAGTTGTGAGTTCACGGTCTGTATATTACTGTATGGTTGGGACTCGGAGCAGGAGCATCGATAAGAGGAATCGTTAACGTCGAGGGCATACAATATCGATGGTTCGTAAAACTTAGAACTGGTTCTCGAGTGGAACCGGTTTTCAATTCCCATCCCTAATAGCGAGGCAGATTTTTCTCTGGGCCCAGGAGAAGTTCCTGTCACTCAGGGCAGTGTACATTCCAGGGCATCTGAATGTAGGAGCGGATTTACTGTCCAGACAGAAATTACCGACGGAGGAATGGAAACTCCACCCAGAGGTAGTAAAACAGATCTGGACCAGATTTTACAAAGCGGAGGTGGACCTCTTCGCCTCTTATCAGACAGGGCAATGTCCCCTCTACTTCTTTCTGAGTCACCCAGCCCCCCTGGGTCTGGATGCGATGGCGCACACATGGCCCAAAATGCGCCTGTATGCGTTTCCTCCAGTGGCTCTGCTCCCAGGAGTTCTAGCCAGAGTTCGCCAGCAAGGGTCTTGCCTCTTACTGATAGTGCCGCGTTGGCCGAACAGAGTATGGTTCTCAGAGATAATATCTCTCATCGAAGGCTCGCCATGGGTGATTCAGAAGAGGAGGGACCTTCTGTCCCAGGTGGAGGGCACAATATTCCATCCCAGGTCCGACCTGTGGAACCTTCATGTTTGGCCCCTGATGGGTACCAACTGAGGGGCACTGGGCATTCGCCTGCCGTTTGTGACCACTCTAAGTGCTAGGGCCTCCTCCACTAGAAAGAGTTATGCCAACAAATGGGGTGTTTTTGAAAGGTGGTGTGTTGTGCATAATGCAAATCCGGTCAACAACCAGATTGCTTCAGTTCTGGACTTCCTGCTGGAAAAATGATCAACAGGCACATGCCCCGCCACTCTCAAGGTTTAAGTGGCCGCTCTTTCGGCTTGCCACGCCTTGGTTGACGGGGTGCCACTCGGGAGACACCCTCTGCTCGCTCGCTTCATTCGTGGGGCCAGACGACTGAGGCCTCCCGTAAGAACCAAGATCCCTTCATGGGACTTAGCAATAGTTCTCGAGGGTCTGGTTGAGACCCCCTTTGAACCTCTAGAGTCAGTGTCTGACAAACTTCTGCCCCTAAAGATGTTTTTTTCTTATGGCTATAACCTCTCTAAAAAGAATCAGGGATATACAGGCTCTGTCAATATCGCCATCCTGCTTAGACTTTGCCCAAGGAATGGTGAAAGTGATTTTGCAGTTTGTTTGTGATGTGGCAGGCTGGTCCTCTCCGCACACATTCATACGATTTTATAGTTTGGATGTTCATGCCACTCCGGGCTCTCATGTCCTTGAGTCGACATCACTGCTCTTCAGACAAAATATCCTGATGATGCACCTGTGGCTCATCTAATTATAGCCTCGCGTCGCGGGTGTGCGCCGATGACATCACCGACCGAGGCTATATTACCTCTGAGTCGATTCCATCGACGTGTTTACACACTATATTCACAGCAGGTCACGTTTAAAGACGTTCCCAATGCGCTAAGCAGCGCAGATTCTCGTTCCGCTTTTTCAGGGAACAGGGTTACAGTCAAGTAACCCGGAACATTTCCATCCTTCCAACTGTTTTGTGATCAAATAGGTTCATTAAATGATTCAATGACTCACTTACATAGTCATGTATCCCCTACTAATGCAGCTTGGCTGGAATGTACAAACATGAAAATTGGAAAGTGAAACAAAAAAATTTGTCCAGTGCTGTATGACTGTGTATCAGAATTCATATGTAAACTCACCTGGCACACTGGTCAGAAAATACTGTGCTGGTGGAAAATGTCTAATGTTTTACGATCAAGGGGAATAACCAAGAAAATACCATATTTATTTAGTTTTGGAAGCCAAAAAGCTTACGGGGCTTTTGAAAGTTATTGCTGTTCAGATTTGTTGATGTCTGGTTGGTATGTAACTCGAGGGTAAAAATCAAGGCCCATGGTTTAAGTCTGTCAGGGCAAAGACACAGAAACAAACAGGGTTCCTTCTGGGGGTTATGCCTAAGTCTGAAACTGGACTTTTTAAAAAAAAAAAATCTGGATTTTTACCTTTACCATAAAAGAGCTCATTAAACAGGGGAAATGCTGTACAGATGTTTCAAGCAAGAGAATGCTTTATTTACAATTACATTTTCCATGTGGCAGATGGCAGATGGTGACTCTGCATTAATGTTTCTCACAGATTATATTTATTACACCAGAGCAAAGAGCAGACATGACCATTGAAAAATAGCAGACTAAATGAATTTGTAGCATAATACTGAATGTTCTCGCCTTTTATGTAAACATGTTATCTGTGAGCGGTCACATCAGTCATTGCAGTAATTTTCCTGGTAAATGCATATAGCCTACAACATAGGATAATGAGAGTGTGAATAGGTCTTTCAGTGCTTTATCACTGTGTATATATGAACAATAAACAGTGTTTGTGTAGTGAAAGCACATGTCTGTGTGAGCGTGCAGGGGTGAAGTGCAAGACTACAGTGGATCAGAGCTGTGGTTTAGCCATCATCCTGATGTTATTGCTTCACAATCCCTCATTTATGTCCAACTCTGTAAACTAATACTGTAGGTTTCTATCTTTAGCACTGAGAGATTTGTTATATAATACCAGTACGTTTGAAGATCAAACACACCTGTGGAAAACCTTTTCTAATGCTATAGACAATATTTCAAACAAAAATACTGCTTAGGTGGTATTTATTATATACAGAAGTGAAGCATTACTCTGTTATGTACTCTTTTTTTTATCATGTTTAACATTTCCTTTTTCCCTTATTGTATGTCTTCATTTCACTTGGTATTTGTTGTGAACTATTTTCTTCTAAAGTTTAGGAACTCAGAAGCGAAGACCAGGAGACTTGGGTAACCTTTTTCTTCTTAAGTGTAGGAGACTTAGAAGCGAAAAAGGTTTACAACATATTCTTCTCAATGGGCTTTTAATGCTGTTCTTCAATAAAAATCCCGGGTTATGCTGTTCTAAACCCCAAAAGGTAAAGGAACGTTTCACAGGGGCCTTTTTACACTGCACATAACCCTGGGTTATTGTTCTAAAGCCCACTTTTAACCCTAGGTAAAAGAATGTTTCATACTTGTAATTTAGAAGTGGGGTTAGCACTGCTAAAATGTGACAATTGGAGTAAAGAAGAGACTACTACATTCTTACCTTTCTAGTCCGACAGTATGACAGAACTGTGGTCTTTTGCATGGCGTAGGTCAGGCTTTGCTAACCTTCGACAGTGTAACAATGATGGCAGACAATTGATAACAGCTTAAGGGCAGTGATAGCCAACATGGCTCATTAGTGTTCTCTGCATTGTGCTGGAAACAATTACTGTTGACTGACACCCAAGGCATGTCTGATCTGCTCAAATGCTCCTGAAGACATTAATGAAACTGAGACAACAGCTTGCAATCTCCTACAGCTGTCTGAACTGCATCACAGTATTCTCTGTAGAATGCACATCCAACTGGGCAAAGTGAGAGATCCTGTGGTCTGGTTTAATTTTAAAGCACTTCTTGCCTATTCTCACATCCTGAGATCAGAGGAATATCTGACACCCAGGCTGAGAGGAGTCTTTGGAGCCAGGAAAAAGTTGTGTATGACCTTGACAAAGAAATGCATTAAACTATACAATATGCTTTAAAAAATTCCCCCTGTGTTTGTGCCTTTATATTGACATAATTTAATTGCAAAAAGTCTACCTTTTCACTCAATAAAATAAAATAAAAAACCTGGAATGATTAACTGCATAATTGTGCAAACCCCTGAACTACTTGTTGAATAGTTGAAGCAGCCTTTGTTTTTATTACAGGAATCTTTCTGTTTTGACATGTGTCTTGTCAGCTTGGGATATCTTGACTTGGGAATATTTTCCCACTCTCCTTTGCAAAAATGTTCCAGATATGTTCAATTGTGAGGGTAGCTGAACGATTTTGAGCAAAAGATAATCTATCCGAACTTAAATAATTACACATCAGAAATCTCTGACCACAGATCAGGCATTAGAATAAACATGGTTACTTACATGTTTGTGGCGTTGCTGGCAAATCCATATCGTAAAAGTCTGTTTGCAAAGCCTGCATCAAAATTGCGACTACCAAATAATCCACAGTGAAATGCACCAAATACAAACAAATCCACAGCTGAGACATTCACATTGTTGATATGATCGTTTGGAAAGTAATGGTATTGATCCTGTGTAGATCTTTACTTGTTCTTATGTCACAATTCACTAATGCTCTAGTGGGTGGTGCCAACGACGCGGTGATAGGCGTTGATATTCTTCTGCAAAGGCGGTCTTTCGCTGCCCTATGACGTCATAAGTCACCACTTTTGAGATCATGTCGTTTTCTACCCTTGGTTTCAATAAAAGCTGTTTTTGGAATAACAAGTTTTTAGTTTTGAAACTTACAGGATATTCTTATAGTATAACTACCTCTTAAAGGTGGGATCAGTAGTTTTTGAAATATGCTGTTTGGATGTTAGTCGGTCCGACACCAACAGCGTGTCAGCCAATCAGCATTAGTATGACGTAATGGTAATAGATAAGCATATGACGGTGGAGGAGAGAGAACGATCAAGAGGGAGATTTGAACTGAAGAAAGACTGAAAAAATAGTGATGAGAGACAATACAAAAGAGAAAAGCTGCGAATAAATTACTGGAAATTAAAGGGTTTTAAAGGGTCTGAGCAAGAGCTTCAGGACCCATGTTAATATTAGAAAAGCTGTCCAGCGTTGGAAAGAGCTAAGCTGGAAGGCCTGAAAACAGACGCCGATATTGCTTTGATTCCGCTCCACACGTTAGTAACACTGGGTTGTGTCTGGAGCTGCTGTGCTGTTGGCAACAAACAACCAACTCTTGTTTGCAATTACTATTATGTTGGCCTAATGTACGTTCATTTTTTGTGCTTCCTTGTCATTTGTTCATCATCTGCGCTTTATTTTTCGTGAAGCATTATTCTGTTGTGCTTCTGTATAAACAGACATCCACTCTTGGATTGCGTGTGTAACGGAGTGAAAGTCGCGCTGACGACTGCTAGTGAATGCGGTGTTTAGCGCCATTGTTAGTGCACTCGATTCGCTTGCAGGGGGGTCGGGATTTGAGACCGACACGGAGCAGGGCTGTTAGGATTGGATTATGAGTTTTGGAGGTGGAGCAATAAAGAAGGGGTGTGTTTGTTTGGGTTGATTTCAAATATCCACATTGGCCAACAGCATATTTCAAAAACTACTGATCTCACCTTTAACTGTAAAAAGATCCAAGGAAAATTTGAATTCTCAGTTTATGACCCCTTTAACTACGAATTAACTAATAGAATGCAAATGATTTCTAAGTACTTTATTAATGTACACTTATTATAAAGTGTTACCAATTAGTTCCAACTATTTTTAATGAAAAGTCATGGAAACGTTTTCCTCAGTTTAATCAATTTTTTTGAATATTATTATTTTTTGAGTAAGTAAGCTAGTAAATAGCCTACTCACACTAGAAATGCTTCCCCCGAATTCTAGTGAGAAGAATAACAGTTCCTCTCAGTAATGCATAAGCCATGTTCTAGATCCCCCACTGATACTAGACATGACAGCATGCGTCATTTCTGGCCTTTAGATGGTAGAGAGACTCGTGGAAAGGAAACAGTTCATAGAAAGACACTGGCATTTCCCTCAGCGAGCTTGTCATTGGTGAACATGCAGTAAACTCCAACTGTCGCATCTTTCATGCACTGATAATGTCAGTGTGAATCAAGCACTTTACATTTCCTCAAAAAAAAAAAAAATTTCCTTTTCCTCTTTTGTAAAAAAAAAAAAACCGTAAAGTATATTTTTATTTATTTTTCTCTCACAACATAGATAAAAGATACACTATATCACTGTACAATGAATTTCCAACATAGTAACAGATAGATGTTTCTGTGCACAGTAGTTGTTCATGAGCTCTTCATAAAAGACTACGCCCATAAAGTATGTGCTTGCTGAACATTTCATTTGCAAATCCACAGGCATTAAAAGAGTAATTAATACTGATGTTGCTCCTCAATTTGCTGCTTCAACTCTTCTGGGAAGTATAAATATTTTTTGGAATATAGCTTTTTTTTAAGGATTTGTGCCCATTTAGAGACAAGATCATCATTAGGTTTTTCCCATAGGAATATTTTGATGGAGTAAGCAGTGATCTGATATTTATCATTGTGTTTCATATTGACAGTGTTGGAAATGTCAGATTATCATTATGATATCGATAAAAAATTTAAATAGCTGTTGCTTAAACATCCACAGCAAAATCCACAGTGTTAAATTTACACTGAGAGTGTGAATTAGGGGTGGGAATCTCTAGGCACCTCACGATTCGATTCGATTACGACTCAGAGGGCTGCGATTCGATGCTAAAGCGATTATCGATTATCTGAATCTTTTTGTGTGTGTGTGTGTGAATATAAATACTTTGGTTTAAAAGTACAAAGTAATGACCCATAAAGAATTAACGTACAATATATTTTAACATTGCAAAGAACCAACAGGAAAATAAATGTGTGCCTGAACTAGCAGCATACTTGTAGTAAATGAATAATATAACAACGACCAGTGTTCTGACGATTCATGCTACCCATCGAGATGTGCTACTTACTGGTTATGCGTATGTGGAGACTCATTTTCCTTCTGCTTACCACGCCCATAAATCTATGCATCCTTGCTGTGGAGACTTGTAGGAAACTTTGACAGGTCAAAGATGAATATTTGATGATAATTTTTACTTTTCACACCGTTTTAAAAATGAAAACAGTACAGTATACTGTACACTTAACTTCGAATTTTATTATAATTGTATTTCATATAATAATGTCATTTTTACTTGTTATATCAAATGTGATAATTGCTAGTTCATTTAAAATATCAAAATATGCTCCTCATACACTTCCCCTAATTTAAATGAAATAACGATGTCATAATATTGTGAGATTTACACCATTATGGAAACAATAGAGAATGAATCAACATTCTCTGTGATCGATTCGCGCTTGGGTAAGTTAGCATTTTTCGACGGAAACGTGTCATATGGCTTCACATATTTGTCGTGTTTCCGAAATATTTTAGTTTTATTCTACAAAGCTTACAACTAGTGTGGCTCTTGTCCAGCTCCTTTCCCCCTTCAACTTCATAGAAGCCAAAATATTTCCACACGTCAGCTTTTAACGAGGAGGGTGTTTGGATTTCGCGCTCAGCCATAGCGTCTCTGTTATGTGCACACGCCACAGACGGTCCGGGCACTGCACTTCCGCGCTTCAGAGTTCCATCTTTTGCGTTCCGTCAATATTACGTTATTATAAATATATATCTAAAAAAAAAAATTTTTTTTTTGAAAATCGATTTTTGACATTTGTGAATCGATTCAGAATCGTCCACGTCCGCATCGCGATGCATCTAAGAATTGATTTTTCCCCCACCCCTAGTGTGAATTAGGCTATATAAACTCTGAGCAGAGTGTTAAATGAACACTGAAGCAGTGTTAAAGTTAATGAGACAATTAAGTGAATAATTGAGTGATGATTGAGCATTATTGAAGACACCTGATGTTAACAAGCAGAATCACTGAAGGAGAAAATTAAACTAAAGAGATCTAAAACGCAAGTGTCAAGCGCAAAGCGCAAGTAACTTTGTTACTTTGTTACCGTGGATCTCGGCGCTGTTGCTATTTAACCGGCGGGATAAATGACTCTTGCGCTTGACGCAAATCTAAAAGGGGTTGGTCTGAAGTAGCTTCATTATTCATAGGTGTGGTTTGGGCGTAACGGGAAACAAACCAATAAGAGCTTTATATCACATTCCCTTTAAAGGGTTAGTTCACCCAAAAATGAAAATGAAGTCATTAATTACTCACCCCCATGCTGTACCAACCCCGTAAGACCTTCGTTCATCTTCGGAACACAAATTAAGATATTTTTGATTAAATCTGAGAGGTGGATCACTCCTCCATAGGCTTCCTAAGGGAATGAAACTTGACGGCCCAGAAAGTCATTAAAGAAAATGTTTAAATATTCCATGTGCCTTCAGTGGCTCAACTATAAGTTTATCAAGCGACGAGACTACTTTTTTCCGAAAAAAAAACATAAATAACGACTTTATTCGACTATTCCTTTTCTTCCTTGTGGGCCTGAGACGAGAGTTCAAGAGATTTCCACGACGCATGCGCGAGAACTGAACAAGAAGTATTAGAAGAAGAACGTTCTCTTCTCAGTTCTCGCGCATGCGTCGTGGAAATCTCTTGAACTCAGGCCCACAAGGAAGAAAAGGAATAGTCTAATAAAGTCGTTATTTTTGTTTTTTTCCCCGCACAAAAAGTAGTCTCGTCGCTTGATAAACTTATAGTTGAGCCACTGTAGTCACATGGAATATTTAAACATTTTCTTCAATGACTTTCTGGGCCGTCAAGTTTCATTGCCTTAGGAAGCCTATGGAGGAGTGATCCACCTCTCAGATTTAATCAAAAATATCTTAATTTGTGTTCCGAAGATGAACGAAGGTCTAACGGGGTTGGTACAGCATGGGGGTGAGTAATTAATGACTTCATTTTCATTTTTGGGTGAACTAACCCTTTAAGAGCATGATGAATGAGGTGCGCTTGTTCCATGGCGCAATACTATTATAACGGCGCATTTACCAGGCACGCTTCAGAATTGGTTCTCAGCCGAGGAGATCAATCTTCTCGTCAGGGCCGTAAAAGAAAGAGAAGTGACATTGGGGATGGGACAAACCCACCCAAATTAGCTTCGGTTAAACATGCATATAATAATTTGGGTAAATGTGTAAGCTTTATGCATATGTTTCCCATCGTCATGGACACAACAATGATTTCCCTCGTGTTTAATATTTTTCCTTATAATAATGTATCATATACAAAAAGGAAAATGCATCTGTGTAGATGAGAGAATCATTTACAGTGTATGCGCGTTGTTCACACTCTTTCGGGGCTGTATTATGGCCAACCATGCGCGCCTTAAAATAGCATCTGAATGTACGCGCAACGCGCCACTGACTTTAGACTAGTTTTTTTTCTGGTCAGTGGCGCAATTGTTTTCTGGAACTGCAAAATAGCACCAGGGATTGTTTGCGCTAAAACACGCCTCCTTTTTTGCACTGAACCGCCCAGGGAGCGCAAGTTCATTCCCTAGTTTGCCGGCGTGCGTCTGTGGAGGGAAAAGTCCACTTTGCGCGGGTGCAAAATACGAATGAATAATGATACATGCGTCTGTGTACAAAGTCAATTGCGCTGGGTGCAAGATAGGGCCCCAGGTGTCTTCAATAATGCTCAATCATCACTCATTTATTCACTTAATTATCTCATTAACTTTAACACTGCTGCAGTGTTCATTTAACACTCTGCTCAGAGTTTATATAATTCACACTCTCAATGTTAATTTAACACTGATTCTGCTGTGTATCGTGTTATGAAGGAATTCTCTGTATTGAATTTTCAGATGTTTCACATTAACTATGTGAATATTAAGGCCCCAAAACCTCTTATATAGTGCATTTATCTAGCAAAATACTATCTATAGTTAATTTTTCTAGCTATGGTCATTAAATGCCTTTCCTGAGGTAAATGCGTTAAGTGACATTATTGGTCTCCAGCTGTTTTATTACGTCTGTGACGTATTTTGGTTGTGTTTAACTTTCTTAAAATGTAGTTTAACATCGTGAAGGACATGTCCATAAACTTGACAGAAAAAGTACTGGTAATATTCTGGCAGGATATAGGACACTTTATTCTACTTTTTTTTTTCTTAGTGTGTGTGGGTGTATATATATATATATATATATATATATATATATATATATATATATATATATATATATATATATATATATATATATATATACAGGTCCTTCTCAAAAAAATAGCATATTGTGATAAAGTTCATTATTTTCCATAATTTCCATAATTTAATGATAAAAATTAAACTTTCATATATTTTAGATTCATTGCACACCAACTGAAATATTTCAGGTCTTTTATTGTTTTAATACAGATGATTTTTGGCATACAGCTCATGAAAACCCAAAATTCCTCAAAAAATTAGCATATTTCATCCGACCAATAAAATAAGTGTTTTTAATACAAAAAAAGTCAACCTTCAAATAATTCTGTTCAGTTATGCACTCAATACTTGGTCGGGAATCCTTTTGCAGAAATGACTGCTTCAATGCGGCGTGGCATGGAGGCAATCAGCCTGTGGCACTGCTGAGGTGTTATGGAGGCCCAGGATGCTTCGATAGCGGCCTTAAGCTCATCCAGAGTGTTGGGTCTTGCGTCTCTCAACTTTCTCTTCACAATATCCCACAGATTCTCTATGGGGTTCAGGTCAGGAGAGTTGGCAGGCCAATTGAGCACAGTAATACCATGGTTAGTAAACCATTTACCAGTGGTTTTGGCACTGTGAGCAGGTGCCAGGTCGTGCTGAAAAATGAAATCTTCATCTCCATAAAGCTTTTCAGCAGATGGAAGCATGAAGTGCTCCAAAATCTCCTGATAGCTAGCTGCATTGACCCTGCCCTTGATAAAACACAGTGGACCAACACCAGCAGCTGACATGGCACCCCAGACCATCACTGACTGTGGATACTTGACACTGGACTTCAGGCATTTTGGCATTTCCTTCTCCCCAGTCTTCCTCCAGACTCTGGCACCTGTAGCCCATTTCCTACACACGCCTGTGCACGGTGGCTCTGGATGTTTCTACTCCAGACTCAGTCCACTGCTTCCGCAGGTCCCCCAAGGTCTGGAATCGGTCCTTCTCCACAATCTTCCTTAGGGTCCGGTCACCTCTTCTCGTTGTGCAGCGTTTTTTGCCACACTTTTTCCTTCCCACAGACTTCCCTCTGAGGTGCCTTGATACAGCACTCTGGGAACAGCCTATTTGTTCAGAAATTTCTTTCTGTGTCTTACCCTCTTGCTTGAGGGTGTCAATGATGGCCTTCTGGACAGCAGTCAGGTCGGCAGTCTTACCCATGATTGCGGTTTTGAGTAATGAAACAGGCTGGGAGTTTTTAAAAGCCTCAGGAATCTTTTGCAGGTGTTTAGAGTTAATTAGTTGATTCAGATGATTAGGTTAATAGCTCGTTTAGAGAACCTTTTCATGATATGCTAATTTTTTGAGATAGGAATTTTGGGTTTTCATGAGCTCTATGCCAAAATCATCAGTATTAAAACAATAAAAGACCTGAAATATTTCAGTTGGTGTGCAATGAATCTAAAATATATGAAAGTTTAATTTTTATCATTACATTATGGAAAATAATGAACTTTATCACAATATGCTAATTTTTTGAGAAGGACCTGTATATATATATAAAATACAGACGCAGCCAGATTATTTTTCATAATGACCAATGTAATCTATCAAGAGCAAAAAATTAGTGTCTGGTTTAAGACATGCTTTTTTGGGGGGCGTTAAATAATGGTGCAAATACCACTAAATTGACTAAATCGACCTCCCAGACACCACCGGACTGGACTGGAGGGAGACCGTCATCCGGTGTCTGGAGAGCGTCGTGCCTCGATCCGGAACACAGCTAGATCCCCTGGGTTCCCCTAGGCCTAAGTCCTGACAATAGTTTTTTAATGCCAAAAGACAGTCTTTTTTAATGCCAAATTATTGGTCAGGAAATTAGCAAAATTTTAGCAAATGCACTACTTAAAAACCCATTGCTGTCTCAGAAAAGGACATAATGAAGATTGGTGGATTATGGGAAGTTGTGTGTGGAGTGATGAATCACAATGAAACACAAATTTTATGGTGATGCTCTAGATTGGTATATTCAAAAATCTGGAGAGAAATATATTAATAAATGCATCTCTACTAAAGCATGGAGGAAGAGGTGTCATTCTGTGGGGAGCCTTTTCAGCTGCTGGTATTGTTGAGCTACTTCACTGTGAAAAGTCATTTAATGCTTTGGAGTACAGGAACCTATTGCCGAATTGCTTGCTTCCCACAAATAAAAAGCTGTTATCTAAAGAGGAATGATCTTATGTTATTTTTCAACTAAATGCTCCTACTCAAATTGCAAAGACAAACAAGAAGCGGCTTGAGAACAAGTCCATCAGGCTCATGTTTTGGCCTGGTCAGAGTCCAGATTTGAACCCTATAGTGAATATTTGCTCTCACATTAAACTCAAACTAACTGGGAGCATTTTTCAACTGCTCATGAACTTTTTGAAGCCATTAACATTGAGTGGAACAACTCTTCTTCCTGTAAAAAGCTGTCTGCATGTAGGGGAAGGCTATTCTGTATTACTTTATCTACAGTATTCGTGCAATTCTTGATAATTTCCTGACCAGTGATTTGTGATTAAAATGGTTAAGACCATTAAAAGACCACTAATGGTTTTGTTTTGTTTTGTTTTTGTTTTGTTTTGTTTTGTTTTGTTTTTGTGTTGTTGTTGTTATTGTTGTTTTTTGCCATTTTTGCCATGGCCCATTTTTTTTTGCCCATGAGTTTGTGTGTATATATATATATATATATATATATATATATATATATATATATATATATTATATTTGAGACATATACATAATGTGAGGGTACTTTTGAGTCGATACATCTGCTTTGTCAACATCATCAGGCATACAGGCCTACTGATGTATCAAGTCTGAAAAGTATCCTCAAATGTAAAGGTGAATTTCTGTATGTTTTTCAAGGCACATTTATAATTACATTTAAGTCATTTATTAAGGCTCAAATTTTTATTTAGAGCACCTTACAAAAAGTGCTTTAGCTTCACGTTCATGACACTGTTGTGATTCGCATGTATGCAATTCAAGGATTGATCTGCTAAAGAAGGCCTTCCTTTACAAATACAAAGGAGTTCTTTATAATTCAAATAAACAAGCTGCCAAAACACATTTCTACATTTGTGTGAAACATTTTTGTGCTTTACATTGCAGAATTAAATTGCAGGCACACAATGCGCATTTGTGCAACAATAGATGGGTCTATTGAATATGTCAATTGACGCATGCATTTTTTATTTTGCAGTAAATGCACCATATGAACATTTGCAATAGTTGGCACTGATTTGTGCATTTTATTGTGTTCCTATCATTTCTTTGTCCTTTTTGACTAGAGTAGTAATGAAAACTTAAAAGAAACATCACAATGGCTTACTATTTCAATTAAAGAATTGTGTATAAGGTGAATTCAGGTTGATTATCAATAATAATAATAATGCATTTTATTTAAGGCGCCTTTCAAACCCCTCAAGGTCACCATACATCAAAAACAAGAGGTTGATAGGGACACTGAATTCACAATTCACTCCTGTATATATACTATATAAAACTTTATTGGGAGGTGTAGATTAGTTGTACTGTAAATTGTTTGAGGTTTAAAGAGATTAAAAGTGTCAGTATGAAGGTAATGAAGTAGGCTATATGCCTAAAATATATTTAAGCACACATTCAGATGCAAGCTGTAAGGGACAGTTGTTCACTGTGGGACCATTTATTACATTCACCAACTCTGCATTAAAATTCATGAGCCAATAATAATGTGATGGAACCATTAGGCTTACACAATCAAAAATTACAGATGCAGATAACATTTCTATATTGTTTTGTATAATTTCATGTAATCATTTATGCATACAACAGGGCACATACATTATTAATATGCACTTGAATTGTTTGAGTGGGTGTCAGGTTTGATTAATGGTTAGTGCAATAAATGTACAAATAGTGAAGTGAACCTCTACCCAGATTTACAATTACGCTGCACTACAGGGTGACTTTTTAAATAATATATATCTATAATATAAGCTTAATTTGGACACTAGTGGTTGTCAACCAGGGAGTGGGGCCCAAAAGGGGGCCTAAACAAGGCCCTTGAAGTCAAAAAGGTTGAGATCCACTGCACTAGATAGAATGTTGAAGAAGGAATTTTGTTATAGCAATCATTAATACCAAAATGGCTAAGGCTCAAAGGCTGTAATTGTGAGTGTTGCCACCATAGTGATGTGGATGTGTGCATACTATCAATGCATACTATCACGCAAAATAGCAAAAAAAAAAAACTGAATGGCTGCATGTTTGAAAACATTAATTTTCCATAAGCACCACCTACTCACAGAGAGCAAAAAGAGAGCAAGCATTTTCATCAAACTCGTCTCCTACATTCCTTCCACATGCTTCTCATATATCATATGACGCACATAAGCGTCTTGATTGCTATTTGAATGAATGAATGAATGATGTATTTATATAGCACTTTTACTGTGTATTTCTGTACACCCAAAGCGCTTTACAAACATATAAGGGGGTCTCCCCTCAACCACCACCAGTGTGCAGCATAGACCTGGATGATGCAACATCAAACACAGTACAACGGCACCAGTTCGCTCACCACACACCAGCTAGAGAGAGAGAGAGAGAGAGAGAGAGAGAGAGAGAGAGAGAGAGAGAGAGAGAGAGAGAGAGAGAGAGAGAGAGAGAGAGAGAGAGAGAGAGAGAGAGAGAGAGAGAGAGAGAGAGAGAGAGAGAGAGAGAGAGAGAGAGAGAGAGAGAGAGAGAGAGAGAGAGAGAGAGAGAGAGATGGGGATTATGAGAAGGCCATGATTGATAAGGACCAATGGAGAGAATTTGGCCAGGACACCGAGGTTATTTCTCCTGAGAAATTTCTACCCATTTCTCCTGAGACCATTCATCCCATTTCTTCTGAGGATAGCACATATTATGTTGCTGCCTCTTGGTTTCCAAAAACGTAACAGTTTCTGATAAGTGCATTCTCTTTTATTAGCTCATCATGAGCACCATTAAGCATCACTTTACTTTAAGTCGTTGAAGCACCATGAAACTACACAAAGAAATAGCAAAAGTAAACAATACAATGATTATACACAAAAAAAGACGATGAAATAAATGCATACTTATGAGTATACATATGTAACCCTGTGGAAATTTGTTGAAAGTACATCTATATTATTTTACTATTCTTCAAATTGTATCTTTTTATATTGTTTTGTTTATATATTTTATTTATATTGTATATCTGTACTCACCATGTGTATTGAAAACGATATTTCATATTGTTGGAAGTGTATAAAGTTTATAGGCTCTGATTGGGTATTTCACATGTCAGTTTGGTTGGGAGAGCGATGTGATAGGTGAGAGTGGGCGGGAGTAGAGAGTGAGAAGGTAGGGAACGAAGAAGAGGAGAAAGAAGGGAAAAAACAACAACAACGACGACACAGAGTGTGACGCAGTTAAGATTTGAGTGTTCATTTGTTTTACTAATAGTAGTGAGTCTATGTAATTTCGTACAGAAGTTGAAATTGATATCCTACATTAGTCATCGTGAGTGTGTGTAGTTTATACTCGCGAGTCGCAAATGTGACGCACTTGTTATTCTCGAGTGATTCGGATTAACCGGAGACTGAGCTCCTCCGGCCACGATGGATTTCAATACCAGGTAGTGCTTCAGGTACCCTGGATTGCCTGGAAGTTCCCCTGGCCTCGTTGGATTCCCTGATTGGGACCGCATGGCGAGTGATGATCTTTTTGCCCGGTGCAGCACGGAATTTTCTCCTTCCAGACACTCTCTGCATTGCTCTTTTTCCCGTGGGACTGTGAGCATGACAATCGTGAGTAGTATTTTCCATTATTGTTGGCTCTAATAAGAGTGAAGCGGCGATTTGTATTTTTTCCGCCCCAACGCACACAAGCGTCGTTCAGGATGAGATCTCCTTGAGAAAACCATGAGACCCAGCAGTGATACTAATGCTTTCAGACGCTTGAGGACATTTTCTGGAACCATTCCCACTCCTCCCGGCGAAGAAACCCTAGAACATTGGCTTGCTCAGGCACATTTAATGGTTGAAGAGTGTAGCTGTTCCAACCGAGAAAAACGCACAAGGATAGTTGAAAGCTTAAAGGGTCCTGCTTTAGATATTATTCAGGCAGTGAGGCTAAATGATCCAGATGCAACCCCTACTGATTATTTGAAGGCATTGGAGAATGCTTTTAGTAGTGCTGAGTCAGGGGAGGACTTGTATTTTGCCTTCAGATCTATGCACCAGCAGTCTGGTGAAAAGCTGTCTGATTTCTTGCAAAGGTTGGAGAGATCTCTTAGAAGAGTTGTGCACCGAGAGGGAATATCTCCCCAACGCACAGACCAAGTTAGGCTAGAACAGCTTATTAGAGGTTCCACACAATCTGACATGATATTGGTGCATCTACGGCTAAGGGAGAGAAAAGAGAAGCCTCCTACCTTTTTGCAGTTGTTGAATGAGATCAGAGAGGAAGAAGAATATGAAGCCTCGCGTCGAAAACTGAATCCTACGGTAAGACAGGTTCAGGCTACCAAAGAGATGAAGTCAAATTCTTCTGAAATTCAAGAGCTAAAAGCCGAAAAAAGTGCTAGCTTCTAAGTTGAAGAAAAGAGATACTGAGCCTGAAACAAAACTGAAAAATTCTCAAAAGCTAGTTGACATTGAAACGGAGAATGATGTTCAGATTCTGCAAGTTCAGATTTCACTTGCAAGAAACAAGTGAAAAAACTCCAAGAACAGCTTAGTGTAATGACAGTGTCACAAGGTATGTCTGTGTCTAGAGAGTTCACAAGAAGGGATGACAGACGCAAGCTTAATAGTAACCGGAAACCTCAGTTACCTCCCGAAACTTCAGATTACTTCTGTTACAGATGTGGCGAAGACGGCCATATTGCCACTCGTTGCAATTCTTCTGAGGACTCTGCAAAAGTCATTCAAAAGCTGATCCGTGCTCTTCGGAGGGGCAGGGGTGGAAAAGAACCAGCGTCTGCAGAGGTAAAGAACTTTTCTGTTTGTCAGGGAAAAGTAGAGTCTCTCAAGCCAAGTCACTTACCTGAGGGGTTAGTGGGCCCTTCTCCTCTTGCTAGTGTCACGCTTGAAGGTCAGCCATGCAAAGCCCTACTGGATAGTGGTTCTCGTGTCACCATAGTGTTTGAAAGTTGGTACCAGCAGCACCTTTCGCATGTTCCGCTTATGCCTCTTTCAGACCTTGCAATATGGGGTCTCAGTGATTCCACTTACCCTTACAGTGGGTATATATCTGTTGAATTGGCTTTTCCTGATGTCAGATCACTCTCTAAAGAGAAGATTTTGATCTTGGCACTTGTATGTCCGGACCCCAAGAGTCAAGATCCGGTTTCAGTCATTCTTGGCACAAATACTTCCAAGCTTAACACTCTGTTGGCTCACTGCAAAGAGTTGGTCAGTAGCAGCACCGTCAATTCGCTGAGAATACTTCCTTATGAGTTGAATGTTACCAAACAGTCGTTGACATCCAACAGCACTGATGTTGTGGGATTAGTGAAATGGGAGGGTCCCGGACCATTAACTATTCCTCCTCGCAGTACTAGTTATGCTGTGTGTAAGGTCATGCCCCAACAACCTTTATCCAATCACATTCTTCTAGTGGAGACGGCGGAAGATGGTCAACTTCCCGCTGGGGTTCTAATGCCCTCTCTTGTGATGACTCCTTCTTTTGTGGATGAAGATCATTTCCTTGTACCTCTTCAAAACGAATCTCAGAAGGGAACCGAGATTCCTATGGGGACTCTAGTGGCTCAAGTCTGTGTGGTAGACACTGTCACAGTGCCACAGAAATCAGTATCCACACAAAAGACCCTAGACCCTAGCTTGTTTGACTTTGGCGACTCACCAATTCCAGAAGTTTGGAAAACACGCCTTGTTAACATACTGTCACAGAAAACGGGAGTTTTTTCAGTAGATGAATGGGATGTAGGACTAGCCAGTGGGGTGAAACACCAAATACGACTCAGTGATTCAAAGCCATTCCGAGAGAGATCCAGGCGTATAGCCCCGGCTGACATTGAGGATGTTCGCCGTCATATACAGGACCTGTTGGCAGCCGGGATAATCAAAGAATCACGCAGCCCTTACGCTTCCCCCATAGTCATTGCAAGAAAGAAGAATGGCCGAATACGCATGTGCATTGACTATCGCACATTGAACTCACGCACAGTGCCTGATCAGTACACCATGCCACATATTGATGATGTGCTTAATTGTTTGACGGGCAGCAAATGGTTTTCTGTTCTGGATCTGCGTAGCGGATATTATCAGATTGCAATGGCGGAAGAAGATAAGGAGAAAACAGAGTTCCTTTGTCCATTGGGGTTCTACCAGTTTGAGAGGATGCCTCAGGGAATAACTGGAGCTCCTGCGACATTCCAACGATTGATGGAAGCAGCAGTTGGAGACATGAATCTGTTACAGGTACTGGTCTATCTGGATGATTTGATAGTGTTCGGGAAAACCTTTGAGGAGCATGAGGAACGTCTGTTGAAGGTACTGGAAAGGTTAGAGGAGTGTGGCCTAAAAATTTCAATTGATAAGTGTCAATTTTTCCAGCCTCAGGTGAAGTACCTGGGACATATCGTTTCTGCAGCTGGTGTCGCAACAGACCCTGAAAAAGTGAAAGCCGTTCTTGACTGGAAGAAACCTGTAGATTTAAAGTCACTACGATCATTCCTTGGGTTCTGTGGCTATTATCGGCGTTTTATTGCCAATTATTCATCCATTGTCAGGCCATTGACGGAGTTAACTAAGGGTTACCCACCGACTCAGAAAAGGAAGAAATCTGGTAGTGCGGAGAAGCAGCAGTACTTCAAGGAGTCGGAACCCTTTGCTGATAGATGGGACAAAGTCTGTGATGATTCCTTTGAGAAAATCATAAATTGCCTCTCCAATACCCCCGTGTTAGCTTTCGCTGACCCAAGCAAACCGTACATCCTTCATGTAGATGCGAGCCTGGATGGGTTGAGTGCAGTGCTTAATCAGGAATACCCTGAAGGTCTCCGTCCCATTGCTTTTGCCAGTCGAAAGCTGAGTATGTCGGAACATAATTATCATATACATCAGCTAGAATTCCTCGCTGTGAAATGGGCCGTCGTGGACAAGTTCCATGATTACCTTTATGGAGCTAAGTTTACAGTGAGGACAGATAACAATCCTCTCACATATGTGCTGACAACTGCCAAACTTAACGCCACAGGCCATAGGTGGTTGGCTGCGTTAACTACGTATGACTTTGATATAGAGTACAAACCAGGAAGAAGCAATGTGGATGCTGACCTCTTGTCACGGAATGCTCAGGATTCTCAGGATGAATGGAAGAAGATACCCCTTTCTGGAGTTAAAACTCTTTGTCGGCAGGTTTGTGTTAGTATGAATGACACCTCCAGATTTATAGACCAGCTTGGGGCATCTCCTGAAGCCATCCCAGATGTTTTTGCTTTTCCAACACAAGTTGGTGTTAGTCCACTTGACCAGTTAAGCAGAGGTGACGTGACAAAAGCACAAAGAAGTGATCCAGCAATTGGGGTTCTGATGAAACATATAGAGGCTAGGAAGTCCCTGTCTGATCTGAAAACACAAGATTCTGTCATCATGATATTTTAGCGGGAGAGTCCTAAGATCCAGATGAAAAAAGGACTTTTGTACAGAATCATCCAAAGATCTGGAAAAGAGGTGTGTCAGTTAATTCTACCCGAGCAGTACAGGCCTATGGTTCTAAAAGCTATGCATGATGACCTAGGACATTTTGGAGTTGATAGAACCATGGTTCTCATAAAGGACCGATTTTATTGGCCCAGGATGGCATTTGAGATTACACAGTACATCAAGAATTGTGGTAGATGTGTTGCTTGAAAGACTGTGCCACAGAGAGCTGCACCATTACAGCAGATCACGAGCACCGGACCGCTTGATTTAGTGTGTATAGACTTTTTGTCTATAGAGCCGGATTCTAAGGGAATCTCAAACGTGCTAATAGTGACAGATCACTTCACCAGGTATGCACAGGCCTTCATAACTAAAGATCAAAAGGCTTTAACAGTGGCGAAGGTCCTGTTTGAAAAGTTGTTTGTGCATTATGGATTTCCTAATCGTATCCATTCTGACCAAGGACGCGATTTTGAGAGTCAGGTCATTAAAGAGTTGTTAGGAATGTTGGGTAACCATAAGTCAAGAACTTCGCCTTATCACCCTCAGGGAGACGCCCAACCAGAAAGATTTAACCGCACGTTACTGTCCATGCTTGGGACCCTCGACCCAGACAAAAAGTCAAGGTGGAGCCAGTATGTATGCCAGCTGGTCCATGCATATAACTGCACCAAAAATGATGCCACTGGTTTTTCGCCATACTATTTGATGTTTGGTCGAGAGGCTAAACTGCCCATTGATTTGTGTTTTGGAATAATTCCTGATGGCGAAGATGGTGTGAAATATCATCAGTACGTGGGTCAAATGAAACATGAGTTGAGAAAGGCTTATCAGCTGGCCATGGAGGAAGCCTCTAAGAATCATAAAATAAACAAAAAACATTATGATTCTAGAGTTCGAAATCAGACTCTCGAAGGAGGTGATCGGGTGTTGGTGTGTAATCTAGGACTCACTGGAAAACACAAGCTACAGGATAGGTGGAATCCATTGCCTTACCTGGTGATAGAAAAGCTTCCTCACCTACCTGTTTACCGAGTAAAGCCTGAACGGGGATTAGGTGTTGTGAAAACATTACACCGTAATCACTTACTGCCAATTGGTTATCTGGTGAGGATGCCTGTGAATGTTCCCAAAGCACCACAAAGCCGGATGCCGATGACTCGAGCACGAGGGGTTGAAAGATTACGAGGATCAAACAATCCAAGTTCAGCACAAAGCGGTGACCATGAAGAACAATATGAGTGGAATTTTGAGTCTGAGGAGGAAGATCTTGATCCTGTACCACAATTTACCTTTCAAAGGACTGGGTTAGGGGAAAGTACAGTTGAGTCTGATAATACCTTACCTGCTCCATGTGATACCCCGGTTGTTCCTGTTGAAGGACCTCCAGTTTCAGATGTATCTGAGGAAGAGGATGAACAAGAAGAGTCAATACAATGTGAAGGAACAGAGGATCCTCTATCACCTGTCCTGGAACCTGTGGTGGACACAGAACTAGATGGAGGAGACGTCCTTGCTTCTAGTGTCTCGGAGAAGGAGGTGGAGTATATCTCTGAGCCAAAAGAACGTAGAAAATTGAAGCCTGTCATCCGCCTTAGTTACGATGAACCTGGAAAACCAACAGACAGACCAATTACAATAATACATAGGGGCATGATGATTCAGATCTCTTATCAATAAGAACTTAAAGTCTCTCAGTTTATACATTGATACCTTGATATCTTCATTACTTACCTGTCAGGGGTAGACAATTGAGTTGCCTTTTAAGTCTCATGGGGACATGAAGACCTTTTAGTAGGGGAGGGTGTAACCCTGTGGAAATTTGTTGAAAGTACATCTATATTATTTTACTATTCTTCAAATTGTATCTTTTTATATTGTTTTGTTTATATATTTTATTTATATTGTATATCTGTACTCACCACGTGTATTGAAAACGATATTTCATATTGTTGGAAGTGTATAAAGTTTATAGGCTCTGATTGGGTATTTCACATGTCAGTTTGGTTGGGAGAGCGATGTGATAGGCGAGAGTGGGCGGGAGTAGAGAGTGAGAAGGTAGGGAACGAAGAAGAGGAGATAGAAGGGAAAAAACAACAACAACGACGACACGGAGTGTGACGCAGTTAAGATTTGAGTGTTCATTTGTTTTACTAATAGTAGTGAGTCTATGTAATTTCGTACAGAAGTTGAAGTATTGATATCCTACATTAGTCATCGTGAGTGTGTGTAGTTTATACTCGCGAGTCGCAAATGTGACGCACTTGTTATTCTCGAGTGATTCGGATTAACCGGAGACTGAGCTCCTCCGGCCACGATGGATTTCAATACCAGGTAGCGCTTCAGGTACCCTGGATTGCCTGGAAGTTCCCCTGGCCTCGTTGGATTCCCTGATCGGGACCGCATGGCGAGTGATGATCTTTTTGCCCGGTGCAGCACGGAATTTTCTCCTTCCTGACACTCTCTGCATTGCTCTTTTTCCCGTGGGACTGTGAGCATGACAATCGTGAGTAGTATTTTCCATTATTGTTGGCTCTAATAAGAGTGAAGCGGCTATTTGTATTTTTTCCGCCCCAACGCACACAAGCGTCGTTCAGGCCTGCATCTCATTTTATTTGTTTACTTTATTGGGACTATTTTTGACATCTATATATTTTTTTCAAGAGCCTGGGTCCAGTGAAGGTTACTAAATGACTGAAACGAAATGTAAAACAATGTGAAAGTGTTGAATATACTCCATCAAGTTAATCGTGAGTAATGTAAAGTTGTTTACTGTGATTCATAACTTGCTTTGGAGGTTCATTTCATAACTTTAGTTGATTGTCAAGTAAACGAGAAACCCAGGGAGTATTTGAAATTGAGTCTTTATTCAATTTTCCCTTATTACATTTACATTTTGTGATTTTAACCGATTTCTTTTCAGTTTTCCTAACATAAACTATTAATACATGGGTAACGAACCTAGGGCACTCTAGATTTGGTACGTATAGAGTGCTACACATATACACAAAAAAGGACATGAAATGGATTAGAAAACCTGAATCAATCAACCAACAGAGCTCAACGATGTATTGAGTATCCATTCAACAAACAAATTCATCTCACACAAAAAATATTAACACTGCATACCTTTCTCCGCTTTCCAAAGGGGTACTAAGCAAAATTAAGCATAAAACACTTCATCTTCACGCCATGAGAAGAAACACAAGTTGCTCTTCCCTCCGCTGCAATGTCTGACTATCATACGCTACTTCCTTTTAACGTAGGTACGCAATGTTGTGTGCAAAGTGACCCACATGTATTTAGACGGTCATTTAAAACATAGGTGTATATCTATAGTCTACCTGTTCTCCGAGAGATAACATGTAAGGACTATTTTGGGATTCATAGACATATTCTGTCCTGCAAAGCAAGCAGCAGCATCATCATCATCTAGCCTGGGAAAACCCAGACGGACTTCCGGCAAATTTAGATTTGCTCAGCAAGTTAGTCTGGCGAAGAGCCCATATAAGCTCATTTCCAATCTTTCCAAATCGAGGCACCAATCACAAATGTTGAGGCGGGCTTTACAAGATGACGATCGATCTGATTGGTTTTAGGTCTATCCAATTGCGGCCAGAGGCATTTGAGCGACGTCCGTTGGTGACGCCCATTTGGAAATGAGCCGTCAATGAACCTTCCCCAGACCCTAACTCAGTTACGACTGAGAAGGATCTGGTTTTAACCAGGCTAATCATCATCATCATCATCATCATAATCAGTGTTCCAGTCTTTATTTTTATCCTGAGTTCTATCAATCCACTCTACAACATACATACATACATACAGGTGCTGGTCATATAATTAGAATATCATCAAAAAGTTGATTTATTTCAGTAATTCCATTCAAAAAGTGAAATTTGGATATTATATTATATATACACACAGACTGATATATTTCAAGTGTTCATTCCTTTTAATTTTGATGATTATATCTGACAACTAATGAAAACCCCAAAATCAGTATCTCAGAAAATTAGAATATTGTGAAAAGGTTCAATATTGAAGACACCTGGTGCCACACTCTAATCAGCTAATTAACTCAAAACACCTACAAAGGCCTTTAAATTGTCTCTCAGTCTAGTTCTGTAGGGTACACAGTCATGGGGAAGACTGCTGACTTGACAGCTGTCCAAAAGACGACCATTGACATCTTGCACAAGGAGGGCAAGACACAAAAGGTCATTGCTAAAGAGGCTGGCTGTTCACAGAGCTCTGTGTCCAAGCACATTAATAGAGAGGCGAAGGGAAGTAAAAGACGTGGTAAAAAAAGTGTACAAGCAATAGGGATAACCGCACCCTGGAGAGGATTGTGAAACAAAACCCATTCAAAAATGTGGGGGAGATTCACAAAGAGTGGACTGCTGCTGGAGTCAGTGCTTCAAGTACCACCACGCACAGACGTATGCAAGACATGGGTTTCAGCTGTCGCATTCCTTGTGTCAAGCCACTCTTGAACAAGACACAGCGTCAGAAGCTTCTCGGCTTGGCTAAAGACAAAAAGGACTGGACTGCTGCTGAGTGGTCCAAAGTTATGTTCTCTGATGAAAGTAAATTTTGCATTTCCTTTGGAAATCAAGGTCCCAGAGTCTGGAGGAAGAGAGGAGAGGCACAGAATCCACGTTGCTTGAAGTCCAGTGTAAAGTTTCCACAGTCAGTGATGGTTTGGGGTACCATGTCATCTGCTGGTGTTGGTCCACTGTGTTTTCTGAGGACCAAGGTCAACGCAGCCGTCTACCAGGAAGTTGTAGAGCACTTCATGCTTCCTGCTGCTGACCAACTTTATGGAGATGCAGATTTCATTTTCCAACAGGACTTGGCACCTGCTAACAGTGCCAAAGCTACCAGTACCTGGTTTAAGGACCATGGTATCCCTGTTCTTAATTGGCCAGCAAACTCACCTGACCTTAACCCTATAGAAAATTTATGGGGTATTGTGAAGAGGAAGATGCGATACACCAGACCCAACAATGCAGAAGAGCTGAAGGCCAATATCAGAGCAACCTGGGCTCTCATAAAACCTGAGCAGTGCCACAGACTGATCGACTCCATGCCACGCCGCATTGCTGCAGTAATTCAGGTAAAAGGAGCCCCAACTAAGTATTGAGTGCTGTACATGCTCATACTTTTCATGTTCATACTTTTCAGTTGGCCAACATTTCTAAAAATCCTTTATTTGTATTGGTCTTAAGTAATATTCAAATTTTCGGAGATACTGAATTTGGGATTTTCATTAGTTGTCAGTTTTAATCATCACAATTAAATGAAATAAACATTTGAAATATTTCAGTCTGTGTGTAATGAATGAATATAATATCCAAGTTTCACTTTTTGAATGGAATTACTGAAATAAATCAACTTTTTGATGATATTCTAATTATATGACCAGCACCTGTGTATGTATATATATATATATATATATATATATATATATATATATATATATATATATATATATATAGAGAGAGAGAGAGAGAGAGAGAGAGAACTTAACTAGACACACCTGAACTGAGGACTCAAATCAATCTGTAACCATGGAAAAAAATAAGCAGGGAACAGAGGAGAACAGAATCTATATAGTATGCAAAAAGCAGTAGGCGAATGAATAGTATGTCCGAAACCTCAGTTTTCATAAAAGAGTAGGCGAGAAATCCCTTGGTGGTGTACTAATTCTCGCAAGATTTGGACGTGCGTATTCTATTGTTGCGTCCGAATATGCCTACTTACCTACTATATAAGAGAAAACAGTACGTGAAAAGAGTAGTATGTCTGAAACTCATAATACAGTAGACGAGAAATCCCTGGATGGCCTACTGCTTCCGGACAGATTCTGAAGCACTCATCGATGGATACTTTTCTATCCCAGCCTTCCCAGGAGGCAACGGGAGAGGATACATCATAATCGAACATCACGGAGGAGAGCGATGCGGGTGTTTTCAGATGTGAGTATTAAAAACCAAAAACACAGTTTCTTGTGTTAAAATCGCATTTGTTGAACTACTGTAAACTGTTGAATTGTTGAAGGTGCACTAGATAGTATGGTATAGTATATTTGTGATTTCGCTTTATTATGTACAGGGAGCGTGAGCAAACATAGCCTACATCTCCAAAGTGGATTTACATAAACCATATACATCTTAAAAACACTTATTAAACGTCTAGTTAACATCTGAAAGGATTAGCACATCACAACATGAAATAGACATCTGACTGATGTACGTGCTATTATGTAATAGAATTCACTGTTGTCAACACTGTTTACATTACATGAATGTAACTAATAAATAAACAAATCTTCATAAAGTAACTAAACATAAGTTATCTATTTTATTTGTCCATTAGTACTGTTGATAAATTGAGGAACATTTGTGTTGGATAAAAAGCGAGTTAACACATCAGCAACTGCCTCAACATTTAAATGTAGTATTGAGCACATAAATCACAGAAGTCAATCTTGTTTGGATGTTACATGGACAGATGAGCACACGTGTTTATTGAGCACATAAATCACAGAGGAAACGTGAATCTTGTTTGGACGCTACAGGGACAGATGAGCACACATGTGAGCTTATCCGGTGGATAGCAGCTAATGAAGCGAAATGCTGCCATTAAAGGCTTTGAGTGAGTATACTACAGAAATGAATAAAAAATCTATTTATATCTTAAGTTGTGGTTTATTTTAATTGTTGTAATTTCAAACAGAGTTATTACAGCACTTTTCTGATTCTGGATTTCTATGCATTTGCTGCGGAGCTTTTGTGGTGGAGCATGGCTTGCAAGGCGGCGGCATTTGTGAAAAAAAAGGGAAAACCTGAAACAAAAACATGAAGTAAGATCAAAAACAACAAAGATACTCCAAGGCACTCGAATTGTGCTAACAAAAGTTAAAAAGCCTTTATTTACTCATGGCTTTAAGATTTTAAAATTGATGACAGGTACACCTACGCATTGCAGCTTTACATGCCTTCGTCAGGGTGTGTATAACAAATAAAGTCTCAAGTTCATTTTAAGCAGCAGTTAATTAGTCAAATTACAATCACCTGGTCTCACAGTGTAAGGCAATCTAAAGAGAGAGATTCAGTGCAACAATTTTTCAATTCAGTTTCTTCCCAAGAAAAAAAAAAATAAATAAAAATATATGAAATAAAATAAATAAAAAATAAAATAAAAAATTGTAATAAAAAAAAAATATATATATATTTTTTTTTTATTTATTATTATTTTTTATATATATATATAATTAATAATAATGAAAAATACAAGTAAGAGTACACAAATCAATATTATATATATTCAATATTCAAATATCCTGCATGTTTTATTGTGCAATTAGCAGAATGGACATTGAACAACAAAATCTTTTTGTTCCAAGATGAATTATATAAACAAATTAAAGGTACGGCTATGGGTGCCTGCTTTCCCACAAATTATGCAAATTTGTTTTTAGGATTTTGGGAAAAGAAAGTTTTTGAAATGTTTTTTCTGATCTAAATCCATATAGTATGTTGTGTGGTGGGGTAGATATATAGATGACATCATATTGATATGGACAGGTTCGGAGGCAGATCTGTTAGCCTTTCACACATATTTTAATAATACCAATGCAAATTTGAAGCTGAGTCTTGATTTTAAACATACTCAGATTAATTTCTTGGACTTAAAAATCTTTAAAGAAGGCAATGGTGTTTTGCATACCACTATTTTTAGGAAAGAAACTGACATAAATATCATATTAAGAGCTGACAGCTTTCATCCCGCATGGATGACCAATAATATTCCTTATGGCCAGTTCCAGAGGTTGAAAAGAATATGCGATAAGGAAGAAGATTTTAATATCAAGGCACAAGATATGACTCAAAGATTTAAGGAACGAGGGTATAAAAATAGCGTGATTAACAAAGCATACAATAAAGTAAGAAACATTAGTAGAGATGAGCTATTACGACAAAAACGTGAATCACGAGATTCAGATAATTCAGTTTATTTCGTGACACAGTATAGTACAGAGGCAATTTAGGCAAACAGGATTAAGAAAATTATAAAAAGTAATTGGGAAATAGTTATGAGTGATCCTTATCTCAGGGAAGTCATGCTCGAATCTCCTTCTATTGCATTCCGGAAAGCACCTACAATTAAAGATAAATTAGTGAGAAGCCATCTTTCCTCTAAGAAATCAAATACCTGGTTAAGTTTAAGTGCAGGAAATTACAGGTGTGGCAACTGCAATCACTGTGACAATATGGTTAAGACAAATTTTTTTAGAGATGTTACCTTAAAATAAAAGATTTAAAATAAGATAATTTATTAATTGTAATACTTCATTTGTGGTTTATAGGTTGGAGTGTCCATGTGGATGCTTTTATATAGGGATGACTACTAGAAAACTAAAGATCAGATTATCAGAACATAAAAATGCGACAGAGACACAAATCATGGTAGCCCAGATACGCTGAAGATAACTGGCATTGAACATGTTCCTAAGTCAGGAACATGTTAAGATTTCCTAAGATTTTTGTAATATAATTTAGTCTTTTCTAGTTATACTATGCAATACTTGATGTATACTGCCCTACAAAGGCTAAGAGCAGTATCATCAAAATGAGAAAAACAGCTTTTTGTGTTTTTCTTGTACCAAATATAAGCATCCAATTAAATTTAACAACAAAGGGTACAATTAGATAGATCAAAGGGAGGTGAATATTAAACATTTTGTTTTTTGACAGTCAGGCAAAATTTGGTAGTTTTATAGGCTATACTGCGCTTTGCCTTTGCATTACTTCGTATACTTACATGGCCATACAATAACATATAGCAGTAAGTGTAGCAAGTGATCATAATCACTTGCTTATATCATAAATCATAAATCACCCAAACCTTTGCACACAGCTGCAGCAGCTGCTTATAGTTGTCAAAAGTACAGTATATGTTAATTATAACCAAACTATTAAAATTATGTGGCATATTATGTAAACCTCCGTTTTCTTTTTTTTTTTCTTTTTTTATTGACCGTTTTCTCCATCTTCATTTTTTCTGCTAAGCTGTGACTTTCCATCCCCTTTGGCATTATAATCATATTTTTCAAAAAAACAAACAAACAAAAAACACGCGTTATTAGATTCATATATTTTAATTGTATCACAAAAGTGCTGTTTTTTTATGGAAATCATTAACGTATTGCTTTTATTTCAGTTTGGGATAGGTCTTCACATGTAATTACAAACAGTTTAAGTTTAATCATTCAGGGAATCAATATATCAATAAATGAAATATGAGCTATATACATATACAGTATGCTATAAAACCTGACTCATGCCAAACAAAGGCAAACTGCAGTATCATAATGAAACCAAGGCAGACTGCAAGGCAGACTGCAGTATGGGCAGATACTGCATTCTGCCTTGGTTTCACTCTACTTTTCTATACAATACTGCAACTAAAAATGTAAATTTATATAAGAAATTTATTAGGTAGCCATATGAAATTTTAACAGATTGTATAGCAGATCCTGCACTTTTTATTTGTGCAAAAAAAAAGTTTTTTGAAAAATTGAAGATACTGCTCTTAGCCTTTGTAGGGCAGAATACATAATTTGATTTGTGTATTTTGACCAGTGTTATGTGTTTTTAAACACTTTATTTCATTGAATATACATAATATTGATTTGTGTACTCTTACTTGTATTTTTCATTATTATTAATTATATATATATATATATATAATTTATTTTATATATATATATTTTATATATATATATATATATATATTATATATTAATTCATTTATTTTTAATTATAATTTTTTTGTATTATTATTTTATTTATTTATGTTTTATTTATTTATTTATTTTTCTTGGGAAGAAACTGAATTGAAAAATTGTTGCACTGAATCTCTCGCTTTAGATTGCCTTACACTGTAAGACCAGGGGCCTCATGTACAAAGACTTGCGTTGAATTCATACTAAAACATTGCGTACGGACAAAGCTGTAAATGTGCGTACGCACAAAAAAAAAACAGATGTATGAATCTCTGCGTACGAAGGATCCCACGCATATTCTCTTTGTACATCCCAATTAACGTAAAAATAAGCGCACATGCACGAGCACAACGCCCCACCCAGCCTCCTCCCTTAATTAAATACATTTAAATATGGTAATGAGTCCACTTCGGCAAAAGAAAGGAGTAAGAAAATGGCTAAAGCAAGCGGCAAGAAGCGAAACTTTACAGAAAGTGAATCTGAGGTGCTACTATCGGATGTAGAAACGGGAAAAAAAAATATTTGGAACTTTGTCCTCCGGAATTAATAACAAAAGGAAAAATATGAGTGGGAGAGTTTGGCTGATGCCGTCAATGCGGTGGGATCTGAAAGTCGCACTGTAAATGACTTTAAAAAAATGGTCTGATATAAAGGTGGACGTTAAATGGAGAGAACTGCTGCGCACCGACAAAGTGTGGGCAGAACAAGCAGTGGTAAAGGGGTCAGAGAATTGCCTCAATTATGGGTGACACTTTACTCTCTGGAGTAGTATCCGCTGCTGTGGGAGACTCGGATTTACTACAGGACTGCCACGAAGGTAACCAATATTATCTGCACATTTATTGAATGGAAATGTTTCCGATTCACATATGCAAATTCTTCTTCATATGGCGCCTTTATAGCAATGCGTGTGCAGTCGCAAATTGCGTTTTAATGTTTGGCTGGTCAACTGCATCATATGGGAACCTTATATACCTGGTAGACATGCGGATGATCCCGACCCATACCGCTGGCATTGTGTGGCTCAAAGACGACTGGCTTATTCCTGAGCGGTCTGCCAGTTCCCTTTGGAAAGAACCAGTTGCCAGGAAAGCAAGTGTTGTCAGCACCTGCAAGGGAACGGGTATTGCGTGGCTCCTCGCTGTCTCTCTCTCTAGATTCGGACCCAACTCAGCACAGAGCTCCAAGAGGATAGCCCTTGGAAATCTGAAACGGCTGATAAGCCAGTCATCATCCTGGGCCAGAAAATCATTGTGGTCCCTAAAAACTCGTTCTCTTCGGATTCTGTCATTAGCAACGTCCTCTAATAAGGCCAAAGCTGCCATTGCCATAGTCTAAGGGTTGTATCAATTTGCATATGCTTTTATATGTTCTTACTTAATTGCATAATTGATAGAATATTCCCATAAGGCTCGTGTGACAATATATGTAAATTATTTTATAAATTGCAAATTAATAGCAATGCATCCCACAGGTGGTAGTGCGAAAGACTTGTAGAACAATTCGTTGTGTAATGTTTGCAACTTAACTTCATTGCCTGTAAGAGTCGCCAACGAACAAAAACTATGAGAAATGTACGTACGCCAGACATGAAATTGGCGTGGAGGAACGCACATTCTCACGTTAATTTCACTGTTAGTACATCCGACCGTGAGCGTGAAAGCTGGCGTACGCAAAGTTTTTGTGCGTACGCAAGATTGATACATGAGGCCCCAGGTGATTGTAATTTGACTAATTAACTGCTGCTTAAAATGAACTTGAGACTTTGGCCGTTTCTCAATATGTGTTCTTGTCTGTACTTGTGTTCTTGTGGACTTGTGAAACGTCATCAGTCGCTGCCAAAGTACTGTTCCAATTCAAAGTTCACATCTAGCCAAGTCCAGTTCAAATCCCCGGATCTATTCTTGATCCGCCCCCTTTACCGAGGATGCATCGAGAGGTGACTTGTGCGGACTTGAGACAGCCAGGTATCCCAGAATGCATCTCACACCAACCAGCAAGCGTCAATAGCAGAGGAGAAAACCCGCGTAATATAAAAATACTACTGTTATTGTATCACGAAATGTAATTTTAATAGTGTTTCAGGCGAGAATGTAGTTGTTTAAAGCTCAAACCTGTGGTTTATTTATAAAGATAGCGCCTATTTAAAAAATGTATCTGACGTTTTCGGAGTTGTGAGATCCAGGCGATCGCCGGGCGTTCAGCGCTCATTAACCCCGACTGGAACAGCTTTTCCTCGGCTAGTCCTTCTGATGTTTGCCGCTGGCTCTGATGTCTGTAGTTTAGTGGTTATATGAGATATAATTTGTCTTGTGTATAAATCGATCTTTGGTCTAATTAATCTATAGTTTGTTCCATGGCAAATCGTTTTGGCTGAGGGCAAAGTGAAGTTTCATAACTCTATATATTTAGGCTATTTAAATTTAACTTTGTAGCCTATTAGAGAGCTGACTTATGTTTGACTGAATTGTTTACTTTATTTCTCATTGTATAGCTTCTTATACCTATTAGGCTACTTATACTTTTATACTGGATATTATTGATCATTAAAACTTTTTTTATATATATATTATATACATTCTCTTCACTGTATGTAGCCTACATGTAGGCTATAATACAATAAAATTACACAACCCTGTCTCTGTTTGTTAAGTCCGTTTTAATTATCAAAAATGTTTCATATTTTAAAATTAAAACCAAAAGAAGCAGGGTTGTGTTTTATATTTCGTGTTGTTATAAATCTATGCAGTGAAGATAATCTGCGTTGCCTGAACCACATTTGTGTGGCCATTAATATGTTTAAGATTTTTTTAAATGAAAAGAGGCAGAGTGGTGTTTATTACATATTTCGTTTTATTGTTGATGAAAAGAGGCAAGTTGTATTTTATACCATATTTCGTTTTATTGTTGCCTAAAATATACATAAAGATATAACCGGAGTAGCCAGAGCGAGCTGAGTGACGCGATCAAGAACGCCACTGTTCCATTTGCAGAATAACCGGACTCGCGTCCTCTCGTCCTCGGGAGTTCGTTCTCCTGAGTCGAACTTGGCAAGTCTGAACTACCAAGGACGCAAGTCCGAAGTTTGCGAACTTGGTATTGAGAAACGGCCTCTGTTTGTTATACACACCCTGACGAAGGCATGTAAAGCTGCAATGCGTAGGTGTACCTGTCACCAATTTTAAAATCTTAAAGCCATGAGTAAATAAAGGCTTTTTAACTTTTGTTAACACAATTTGAGTGCCTTGGAGTATCTTTGTTGTTTTTGAGGTGAATTATCCCGCACAACAAAAGAGCACCGAGATTGTACACCCTGTGAAGCACTTCTATTGCATTCCTTGCTTTGAAGTAAGATCATTTTGTTACTTCTAATTACTGCTTTTGTATTGTGTTTGTGCATTTTTGTAGGATCTGAAATGTCGACAGACTGGATGGAGCCCACAGTAGCATCCTGGAAATGGTACAGTGCCATGGATGAGGCCCTCCACACTCCACTTGCCCTTATTGCCTCAAGTGACTTGCTCAGGACACACTAGTGGTGGAGGCTGTGGAGATCAAACCAGCAACCTTCTGATTATCAGTTCAGTGGTTTAACCCACTACACCACCAAACTAATAAATTTATAAGTCAAGTCACCTTTATTTATATAGCACTTTTTACAATATAGATTGTTTCAAAGCAGCTTTACAGTGATAACAGGAAAATAATGCAACAAAGTTTGTTTCTGCTGTACAGCAGATTAAGAAGAAAATGGCATCATAGTCCAGCTTAAGTAAGTTCAGTGATGGTTCATTTTTGTTGTAAAAAGTTTCAGTTAATCTAGTTCATTTATATATATATATAAATTAATGCACATCCAGGGCACGAAGCTTCTGTTCCACCACATCCCAAAGATGCTCTATTGGGTTGAGATCTGGTGACTGTGGGGGCCATTTTAGTACAGTGAACTCATTGTCATGTTCAAGAAACCAATTTGAAATGATTCGAGCTTTGTGACATGGTGCATTATCCTGCTGAAAGTAGCCATCAGAGGATGGGTACATGGTGGCCATAAAGGGATGTACATGGTCAGAAACAATGCTCAGGTAGGCCGTGGCATTTAAACGATGCCCAATTGGCACTAAGGGGCCTAAAGTGTGCCAAGAAAACATCCCCCACACCATTACACCATCACCACCAGCCTGCACAGTGGTAACAAGGCATGATGGATCCATGTTCTCATTCTGTTTACGCCAAATTCTGACTCTACCATCTGAATGTCTCAACAGAAATCGAGACTCATTAGACCAGGCAACATTTTTCCAGTCTTCAACTGTCCAATTTTGGTGAGCTCTTGCAAATTGTAGCCTCTTTTTCCTATTTGTAGTGGAGATTAGTGGTACCCGGTGGGGTCTTCTGCTGTTGTAGCCCATCCGCCTCAAGGTTGTGCGTGTTGTGGCTTCACAAATGCTTTGCTGCATACCTCGGTTGTAACGAGTGGTTATTTCAGTCAAAGTTGCTCTTCTATCAGCTTAAATCAGTCGGCCCATTCTCCTCTGACATCTAGCATCAACAAGGCATTTTCGCCCACAGGACTGCCACATACTGGATGTTTTTCCCTTTTCACACCATTCTTTGTAAACCTTAGAAATGGTTGTGCGTGAAAATCCCAGTAACTGAGCAGATTATGAAATACTCAGACCAGCCCGTCTGGCACCAACAAACATGCCACGCTCAAAATTGCTTAAATCACCTTTCTTTCCCATTCTGACATTCAGTTTGGAGTTCAGGAGATTGTCTTGACCAGGACCACATCCCTAAATGCATTGAAGCAACTGCCATGTGATTGGTTGATTAGATAATTGCATTAATGAGAAATTGAACAGGTGTTCCTAATAATCCTTTAGGTGAGTGTGTGTATATATATATATATATATATATATATATATATATATATATATATATATATATATATATATATATATATATGTGTGTATAATATATATACATTCTCAGCTCTGGAGAAAACCGTGATGTCATCGTCCAACTCAGGTTAGATTAGTAATGAGCTGGACGATGACATCACAGTTTTCTCCAGAGCTCATAATGGTGTCAATGCAGGCAGGTCAATAGTATTGTTAGATATTAAATGTCCCCAACTAAACAAGCCAAAAGCCAAGGTGACAGTGGCAAGGACTCCATCACTCCATCACCATCACCAAAACTCCATGAAGTGACAGAATGGAGAAAAAAACCTTGGGAGAAACCAGGCTCAGTCGGGGGGCAAATTCTCTGGCCAACAGACAAACAGTGTATGATTATGATTGAGGCAGCATTACAGGTCAGAAATCAGATTGAATCGGAACATTCAGAATATTTATCCAGTTCCATCTTGTAACCCTTCACTCAATTTGGTTCAGACACAAAGTCTGAGTATGGACCAGTTAGATCAGAAGACTAAATTTGCCTGCAGAGAATAAGGACTTCACAACAATAATGAGCCACTTACACAAGGTATATAATGGTTTAACTGAATGTATTGATTTGTTTGTGTTGAATACAAAACTTGAACTCAATAACTGGAATGTATAACAGAAAATAAATAAATAAAAGAAAATACAGGAAAGAAAAATAAAATACAATGTGTACTTCCCAAACAAAGAATAGAAATTCGTCTCTATTTTTTCTTATAGGTTTCAATGACTTCAAATGCACTAAAAGGACTCAAATGGTAAGTATAATGACTTGTCTTTTAAGATCGGAGTCATCACGCTGGTATGGAGACGGGTTTGTTGAAGATCAGTGCCGATGGCTGTCGTGTCGATGAGGCCTTCACAGGGGAAAGTCTTGACAAAATGTCAGATGACACTTCAGGGAGATGCGTCGTGGTTGTGTTTAGGTGCAGGTACACCATCTGATCTGGATACGGCCCGGATCCGGCTGACTACATCATGCATTGTGGTCGTGTCTACGCGCAGGTCCTCCATCTGATTTGGATACGACCCGGATCCGGCTGACCACAGTAAACCTCGGAATAAACAGAAAGACTAAAATTAAGCTAACATTAAACATTAGCTATAACAAAAATTAGCATGAAATTAATTGTAAAAATATTAAATGAAATATGGCAAGAAACTGAATGCCGACATGAATTTTAAAACGTTTTAACCTGTTTAAATGTTTGCAGATAGAGCAGTTACAGGAATGTTTGGAGCAGACACAGGGGCAGCCAGATTGTCCCGCACATGTTCTCCCACTCTTGCTTCAAGGTTGTGGGGTTCAAGGGGGCCATCATCATGGTCTTCCTCATCCTCTGGCTCAACGACGTCCCCATTGAGAAGAGCGATATTGTAAAGCACAGCGCAGCACGAACAACATCAGGAAACAAAGGCATGGCTCAGCTCTGGCCGTGAAGAAAATAGTGCACCAGTGTGTTTTCAGCATGCCAAAGGCTCGCTCTACTATGCTTCGTGCACAGGAGTGCTTGCAGTACAGGGTTCTGTACAGGCTTCCTGTATGGGGTGATGAGGCAGTTGGGTGCTCTCAGACAAGGATAGCCTCAATGTCTCTTTCCCATCCATGATCAGATTCCAGTCTGACTGCAGCAATGAGAACGACAAAGACAGGCGAAGGAGGGCCTTTCTCAGTTGATTCATCAAAATAAAGCCGCAGAATTGGCACAGCTGTGTTGAGATGACAGTAGGATGTGGGGTTCACTGCCTGTAAGTATGGGATTGTTAGAACAATAAGTTTGAATAAAGCTTTGTTTCATGTGTTGCTGACTTGTATTTATTTAATGTGACGGTTACTTTTATTCATTCTTTTACTCATTTATTCATGTTTCCTATTGTTGTCACGAAATAAAATATATAGTTTTTGCCTAATTTATACATTAATTTATTATCTGACTGAAAATTGAGATGTATTCACCTTGAGACTGCATTTGTCTAGTGTGTATTAATGCATTGCTGCATATAACTAAACAAATTACATTTAGCTTTGTTTTACTAAAACATATAATTTTCAGTAGAAAAAAAAATAATTATATATATATATATATATATATATTGTTAAGCATTTATCATTATTATTGTGCATAAGTGTTGGGGTGGGCTAGTGTTAGGTAACGTAGTTGTATTGGAAGTCACGAGGAAGACAAACAAAACAAAACTATTCAAACAAAACTCAGGAGCCACAACACACGTTATAATACAAACGAGAACGGACCAGGAATAGGGAGAAACAGAGGGCTTAAATAACACAGGAAAACAAAGGAACATAATTGGGAAACAGGTGACACAGATGACGATGATGAACAGGACACAGGTGCTATAACTGAAGACTAACGAGGAGCGTGAAAATAAGAAAAAGGACTGAACCAAAACGCTAAGAAAAGGGGGAAACACAGAACCTATATATAACAGCTAGCAATGCAAGTCATTCTGAGATAATTGTATTTTTTAGGTAGTGATGCTTACATTTTTCGAGTATAAAGTCTTCAAACGCGAGATCTTCGAGCAGCTGCATGACGTCTCCTTTGTGCAGACATTGCAAACGCTGAGGAAAACCATACTAGGTAGGGTTGTCAAGTAACTGATGTTGTGCACCTGTCGCTGAGATCTTTTTTTAATATTATTACAGAACTTATAAATACATACTAGATCAGGGAAAGGTTGTGTCTTTAAAAGTGAACAATCATAATGACAAAAAAAAACAGACAACACACATCATGGGTTTGCATACATCATAGTATGAGATTATAAATCAGATTAAAAGAAAAAAAGTTAAATATTTTTTAATAATTCATCATAATGCATAAAAAATGCCTCTTGTTATTTATAAGCCTGAGGGATGAAACAAGAGAGTTAAATTCAACAAGAAAAAGAGGAAAACTTCTGCTTTTCTGCGTGTGGATGATTTTTGCATGTAAAATAAAGAAATGAACAACATATTCAAGAGATAACGATTTTGGATTTTCATAAGAAAAATCATATTTTTAAGGATAAAACAGTGGGTCACATTAGTAGGGTTTAAAATAAAATAAAACAATGCTTAAATCAACCCAAAATTTTATTGGTTTTACTACAATCACAAAATAAATGGGCAGCTGTTTCTTCAACAAGAAGTTTTAAGTTTCATCAATATCAAGATATTTACAGATAGATAAATTAAACCTGTCGCTTATACAGTATCTTTTAAGTTGTTGCACTTGTGATAACGTCAACATGGCGGAGGATGTCCGGATTGCATTCATACTTTATGCTTTCAGGCTATATAGTACATATTGTTTTAGCGCTCGTTAAGTAAGTAGTCATTGGAATTAAGTACCTACTTAGTATGCAGTTTTGAATGCAGCCAATTACCTTTTTCCCCAGAACCCAGGATCAGGAAGCACATCTGTGAACTGAAGTGCATACAGCCAGAGTCAACCTCCTATTAAACTTTACCTTGTATATCAAAATGACTTTATTTTCTAAATGGCACATTTCAACCAGCAATTTCACTGATTTTCATCAAAACCTATGCCATGTGTTACAAAAAGTAACTCGCAGGTGTTCCATCTTTGACAACATGCAACAGCCACATTTTACAGTAGGTCTACATACATACAATGCAATGAAATTGGATGAACTGTTTCTTCTTTTGGTATAAAAGAAGCTGAAAAACTTCTGTGCAATACTGTTTATAATTAAGCAACACTTGGGATCAAAAATGGGATATGTTTGGTTTCTCAGTTGAGATTTGATTTATATTTTCAAATATGGACATTGGATTTACAGAAGCCATTCAATTATGCAAATAATTTATCACGCAGTCACTGAAAACTAATATTTTGTTAACACACCAATATTTGCCTGAGGAGAGCACATGTGAGAGAGGCACATTCACTTCAGGCCAAGTTACACCATATGATGCACATGTTCGTTACAGCAGTACTAAACATTTATCATCAGACACAACTCTGTGATGAAATGGAAGAGTTTGGCAAAGTAACCCTATTATAATTGTCAATGTGGATTCCTATCAGATGATCATGGTGAGACTTGTCAAAGTCACCCTGTCAAAACAAGAGTGAGAACCCATAAATATATTCTCCAAGCTGGATGCAGCTTGGCAGTGTTTTGAGGAAAATAAGAGGCACAAGATGACGCAAAGCTCAATTAAAGCTCATCCTACTCCCTGCAGTTGGATGGCTCCGAAAGTGCTAGCGTGGGGGCAGGAGGAAAAGAGGTTGTGGGAGCGGGGGATCGGCTGTATAGATCACTGTGTTGTATAATATCTCTGACTCAGCAAGCAGCCACAAAATTGCTTTCCAGCATGCCATCACCTCACACCTCCGTCCACCATTGTGTGCCAATAAGGGCTACTGTTACTAGTATTGTTTTTTAAGAACAGCTTGATCTATGTTGCACTGCATTTCAGTATTTATTGATATTCACTGATTTCAACTGACCTCTTCTATAACAGCAAACTACTACTAACAATTTTAAAGTGACTTTTTTTTACATAGTTTACAATAGTGTTTAAACAATGTAAACTGTCAGGGAAAGTTATTGCTTCCTCTATCTGGAAATCTGCTGGAAGAGCACTCAAACAGTATCTCTTTAAGTGCATTGAGCAATATCTGTGTACCAGCAAATCATTTTCCCCACTTCAGAATTTTTCAATTGGGAAATTATGTTCCCAGAAGTTGCATGGGAGCTTAGAGAACTTTTGGCTTATCTGCTGGTGTGAAGCACCAAGAGGGACCGTATGTGTGTTCAGTCCAACTGAGCGTAACATTCTGGGGCGGCACCCAGCTGCATCCCCCAAGCAGTTGAATTAGCCAACATATTTCTGCCCTCGCTCTTTTTCCATAGCAGTTAATGAACTCAACCATGAAAAAGAAGAGTGAAAAAGATGAAAAATTTCATATGCCATTTTACCCCAAAACTATGCGCTTAGTTATTGATTATTTAAAAAGGATTTTATATATATATAGAAAAATCCTCAAATTCAAAAGCCTGGAAAATCTGTTCTCATAAAAGCATGTTTTCTATAAGAAGAAAAAAAACGGTAACGCTTTAGATTACAGCCCGGAAAGTACTGCGTAATTAAAGCGATTTTACAGTGTAACCTTCAGTAATTATAGTGTACCTATAACGTACTTACAATATAAGTATAAGGGAACAATATTTTAAGTTTGGGGAATAAAGGGGTAACAACCAGGAGAATTAAAAAATTATTTATACTGTAAGTATTATAGAACTAAGGGGTACTTATTCTACTATTATGATATAACAATCTTACATTTGGGAGCAATTTACTGCGTACCTTTTTGTAATAATGGTGAACCAGTGCATACTGTAAAGCCTTTTTTTTTAATTACAGGGTACATATCTATGCATTTATAAAGTAATCTTTTTAACAAAAATGCACTGAAAACGAAAACTATTTCATATTTTGCTTAAATATTGAAGAAAGATATTCTTGTTTCATAGTGGTGCTTGTTACCCCCTTGTTCCATGTAGTGACAGGGTAAGACTGACATTGCGGGCTGTAAATTAAAGTGGTGCTTGTTACCCTCTTGTTCCATGTAGTTACAGGGTAAGTACAATAAAAATGCATACACAATCTTATATCACTGATTCGGAAACCTTTATTTATTATACAAGCACCACTTACCCTGTAACCACATCAAACCAGATATATTTCCCAGTATTTAAAAAAATTGAAATAGTCTTAGCTTTTCTTGCCTTGAAACATGTTAGCCCAAACTTAAACCTCTGCACTTTAGCGATAAAAAATAAATAAATAAATGCACAGATATGTACCCTGTCATTTTAAAAAAGACTAAACAGTATTACAAAAAGGGAGCAATTACACAGTATGTATTGGTACACAATTATCAAAAAATTACAGATTGCTCCCAAATGTAAGATTGTTGTTTCATAATAGTAGAATAAGTACCCCTTAGTTCTATAATACTTACAGTATAAATCTTTTTTTTTAATTCTCCTGGTTGTTACCGCTGTATTCCCCAAACTTAAAATATTGTTCCCTCATACTTACATGAAAGTACTTTATAGGTACACTATAATTACAGAAAGTTACACTGTAAATTCCTCTTAATTACACAGTACTTTCCGGGCTGTAATCTAAAGCGTTACCGAAAAAACTGTCATGTGGTTTTTCCTAAGGCACCTGTTACACATTAACACTAAATACGATTACATAAAAAGACGAATAAAGGCTAAATATAAACTCTCCTCTCATGCTCTTGTATTTTCTTTCTACATTTTGTTAAAAGTTAGGCTTGTTAGTGCATGCATTCTTTAAAGGCTGTTGATTAATTATAAACTCTCTTTCAGAATAAGCACTGTGGTCTTTGTGAGTCTCTGAAGTTGAAATAAAGGGTTTAATAAAAATGTTTTAGCAGGGTTATTCTTGAATTTCAGACATCTGTCATTATTGCTCAGACCCAAAACATTCACATTGACAAATCCATTAACATACCAAAACTATTCTGGGAGTTGTCATGACTGAAATTACCAGGGATGCATTTCCTAAATAGATTGTAGAGATCATTGATGCTTTTGGGAAACGCTGACCACCTGTTCAGTCGTGAAGCAAAGACGTATGCTAATAAATTCTTGACATTTAATTTGTTAGTGATCACACAGTATACTACACTGGACAAGCTGATTTGCCTCTTCTGTATTTACATTCAAATATCCTGGTTGAGTGTTTGCCGGTCTTGCAACACACTCTCAGAGTTCCCCTAAACCCTCCACCTCCCCAAGATTTGCTATAGGGTATTACATATGTCTGCTTGCGCAGCATGTATGTCTTACATGCTCACAACAGCATGTCTGTATTTTTCTTGTAGCAAGTCTCTGTGCTTGATCTGTAGCAACATGCATAGCAGTTCTTTTTCACCAAGATCAAATAAGTTCATTAATGAATGAAATGCATGTAGAATATGTTACACTATAGTTCAGTGTAGACAGGGGTGGGCCAACTGCTACAAAGGGGGCCCCAAAGATGTTTCAAACAGTAGCACCACCACTGCTCTGAATGTACCGGCAGATGGAGGCGTAACAATGAAGTGACATGATTATGACGTCAAAAGTTCAGTGTTTATTACAAGAAGTGAAAAAATAAATGTTTTCCAACAGAGTGCAAATGGTATTTACAGTGAAAATCCCAAAAAAAAAAAAAAAAACTGCAGAAATGATTCAAAAATGGTGGCATTTATTGTGACTCCGTTTTGTCTGTTGGATGGAAAAATGTTCCAGTTCGTAAGTATGACTATTTATAATATGTAAGTGGTTAAATTTATGACTCATTTTTCAAGTATTCATTCAAGTTTATTCATTTGTCATATATACAAATATCAAAGACAATTTGTACATTGAAATGCATTTGGTTGAAGCTCAGGCATTCAATAGTATTGCAATATATACCATTCAATAAAATTTAGAGAGAGAGAAAAGTAGATATTTACAGTAAAGTATTAAATAGGCAAAACAAATATATGTTTGTATGTTTGCTTTGTATATTAAATAATAAAATGTATAGTATGTGCAGTGTGTTTTAAAGTGCAAACAAGCTCTTTGTAAAGGAAAGGTTTGTGTGCAAAGGTATGCAGTGCAAGAACCTGGAGTAGACAATAGAAGAATTTATGTCATGGTATATGATAAGATATGCAACAAGAAGGAGTTAAGTCTTCATTGCAGTGTGTTAAGGGTTCTGATGGCCTGCAGGTAAAAGCTGTTCTTCAATCTGCTGGTTCTGGATTTAATACTCCTGTACCGCCTGCCTGATGGCAGTTTGTTAAACGGGTTGTGTGCTGGGTGACTGGGGTCAGCAATGATTTTGCAAGCCTTCCTCGTGTGGAAGATGTGCTGTAAAGTAGGGAGTCTGGTACCTATAATGATCTCAGCTGCTCTCACAACTCTCTGAAGGGCCTTGCGATCGCTGATAGCACAGCTTCCATACCAGACAATCAGGCACCCTGTCAGAATGCTCTCAATGGTGCATAGAAGTTTGTGAGGATTTTGGGGGGAGGCCAAACTTCTTGAGTCTCCGTAGGAAGTGGAGTCGCTGACGAGCAGACTTTACTACTGAGTACAGGGAGTACAGTAAGGGGCTTAGAAAACGCATCCCTGTGGAGCAACCTTGCTCAGTGTCAGTGTGGAAGAGAGCCAGTTACCAATTCTCACCACTTGGGGTCTGATCGTCAGAAAATCTCAAATCCAGTTGCATAGTTGTCTGTTCAATCCTAAGTCTTCAAGCTTTACGATCATGTTATTAAAGGCGGAGCTGTAATCGATGAACAGCGTTCTCACGTAGGTGTTTTTCTTGTCCAGGTGTGTGAGAGCATTGTACATCGCAAGACTGATGGCATCATCTGTCGATCTGATTTTCCGGTATGCAAATTGGAGAGGGTCAGTAACGAATGGACTTAATCAAAATGCTCTAGACATCATAAAACCTTCCCCCTCTCCCTTGTTGTCATAGGCTCTCAAACCAGTTCTCTTCAAAGACCGTTATCACCTCTGCTCACCTGAACGATCTCAGCAAGAGACTGTGTCTGCAACCCTCAAAGACACAATACTTTTGATTTTATAATCAATGGTGTACAACATGTTATGATAAATTGCATCATAAATATTTTTACCATCCTTTTTTGTAAAGACTGCACAAATTCTCCATTCCACCATGAACATGCAAATGGGGATAAGATGGAACAAAGACTTTCTCCCGGTCATCTTTGATTGGTCACCTCACCAAATGGGTGTGAACTTTAAGACCTTTAAGAGTGTCTGATTAGTTCAGATCTTGGCTCAATCTCTTTGAGACAATATTTTTCTGTCTCCTTCCGGCAACTTCATCTTCAAGTTAACTTCTTTGGATTCAACATGGACCACCCCAAGAACTCAAACGAACGCTTTAGCACACTCCTGGCAAAATCATCAAGAATCTCAAGAATCTCCTGCATCTGGACTTGTTCAGCAACCAAAGTCAATGCAAGTACCCGTTCACAGCCTTTAGATGCAATTCTAAGTTATTGTGCCCCTTTCAGGTGACCCTGATTCTTTGATGTTTCTCGTAGGTTGTGGTTAACTGATTGTAATCTTGCCATTCTATTTTTTTCTCTTTCTCTCTCTTCACTTTTCTTTACTTTCTTGATTCTGTATACAATCTTTGCTTAGTTTATTTGTGTGTGTAGCCTACCGTAGTTTTGTTTATTAAAACATTATATCCACGCTTTATTGTCTGTGTTTGCCACTCACAAAAATATCAAAGTCACTTAAACATCTTGATCTAGCGATACCTATGCTATTAACCTGCTAGTATTTACTTTAGTTGGAAAAGGTTATTCTATCTTGGCCAGGAAGATAATTTATTTCATGGAATTAATAATTGATTATGCTTTCTGTTAATTGGATGAACTGATTAAATAATTGTATTATTAATTCTGCTACAGTCAATTCTAAAAATAATTCAAATATTTATAATGAATTATAATCTGTTAAAATTATATATATATATATATATATATATATATATATATATATATATATATATATATATATATATATATATATATATATATATATATATATATAATTAAATGTTATAATATTATATTAGAATTATATATCTTTTGAGCTAATTTGCTACAGTCCAAGGTGTCCGGCAGGGAAGAGCAGATGTGGTTTTTGACAAGTCGCTCAAAGCACTTCATGATGGTAGAGGTCAGCTCTTCGGGGCGGTAGTCATTCAGGCAGCAACAACAGGCTTCCTGGGGACAGGGAGAATGGTGGTCTTCTTAAAACATGAAAGGATCGCAGACAGTTTAAGAGAGAGATTACAAATATCTGTAAAAACATCAGCTAGTTGGCTGGCACAGGCTTTGAGGACATGGCCCTGAACCCCATCAGGGCCTGGTGCTTTTCGTCGGTTGACCGCCCTGAATTCAAACACGTCAGGTAGAGAGATTGTTAGAGCACCTTTGTTCTTTGTCTCCTGTAAGTTCATCATGTAGAGAGGCAGATAGACCCACATCACAGGTTTTTTCTGCCCGTTCTGTCCCTGTAGTCTGTGATTAAGTGCAGATTATTCCACATTAGCTTGAGGTCAGATCCTTGATAGTTTGCTACCATCTTGTCTCTGTATTCTCTCTTTGCATTTTTGATTGCCCTCTGAAGTTCATATCTGGACTTCCTGTATGCTACTGTGTCACCGGAGTTGTAGGCTGAAGTGCGTGCTTTAAGTTTGATCCTGACATCAGCATTTATCCAGGGTTCTTGGTTTGGGAATGATTTACTGCAGATTTTTTGGACTGATGTTTTCAGTACACATACTCATATAATCAGTGACAGAGTCAGTGTATTAATGTCTGTGTCAGTTGCATCATGGAACATCTGCCAATCCGTGGTTTGAAAACAGTCCTGAAGTGTGAAAATGGTTTCCTCACTCCATTTATAAACTGACATGATAACTGTTTTTTCCTGCCTCAGCTTTTGTTTGTATGCAGGCAGAAGGAGAATGGAGATGTGATCAGCTTTACCAAACGCAGGGCGGGGGGAGCTTTGTAGCTGTCCTTGAGTGCAGTGTAACAGTGATCAAGCGTCTGCTCAGCTCAGGTAGGAAAAGTTATATGTTGGTTACATTTCGGGAGACCTTTTTTCAGATTTGTCCTATTAAAGTCCCTGACGAGCATCTGAATATATGTTCTCCAGACTGTTTATGGTTTCATACAGAATGTCCAGTGCTTTATTTTTATCCGCCTGTGGAGGTATGTAGGTCACTGTTAGAATGATCGAACTAAATTTGCGTGGAAGAATGAATGGACGTGTTTTAACTGCAATGAGTTTGGCATCAGGACAGCAATGCTTAACAACAACTGAAACATCTGTTTCCCATTGTGAGTTGACCATAACGGTAACACTTTACAATAACAGGGCATGAATAATCATGTACTAATACCTTTAATTAATAGTTACTTCTACGTCAACTTATGATTAGTGAAAATATGAACTAATCATGAACCAATGAAGATCGATCCTTAACTATGACAGGAGTCATAATGAAGTTTTTTAGGATGAATATGTTAGCCTTAATGATATAAATAAACTTGTGTGTTCCAAAACAATGATAAAATTCGCTTTTAGGATATATAAGCATTCAAAACTTATAGTCTCTCACTTCCGCTAAAATGGAGCACGGATTTTTATGACATCACCGCAGACTTCAGCTTCTCATCACATCTTCTGTCCAATCAAATGCTCTCTAAAATCTGAAGCGTCCTGCCCCCCTATGCTATAAATATCACCTGGCCAAACCGACCGTGACTGTAGCCTACCTAGTGTTGGGAAGGATACTTTTAAAACGTATTTCGTTACAGAATACAGAATACATGCCCAAAAATGTAATTTGTAACGTATTCCGTTACGTTACTCAATCTGAATAACGTATTCTGAATACTTGGATTACTTCCACATTGAATTGCATTTTATAAGTGTAGGAATGCGCCCATCAAATCCTGCTTACTAAACAGGCCTATTCTGGTGTGTTTTTCTGTTCCAACTGGCTGAATGTGTTAGGCCCATGTCTCCCTGAAAGTGCAATATGCTATATTATAATTTGCTATAGAAGAACAAAGACTATAAGTGTATGTTGCGGTCACCGGTGCGGTGATGCGGTGGTGAGGCATTCATGTAACATATAAGGGTGGCGCTGCAAAAAAGCACCTAAAAGCTGTCACAAAGAACCGGCAAAAGTAGCCTAATGATTGAATATGTTAGTGTCGGCTGCAAAGATGAAGTTGACGATGCTGACCGCGATCTTCGCAGCAGCCTAGTGAACGCGCCGGAGAGAAATGCACATTTCATACGGATTACATAAACAGAAACACCGGCGCCTCCGTGCCGTGAAATCTAGCCTTCCTGCTATATCTAGGCCTACTTCTTATTTATTAAATCCAGGCAATTGGTTGATGAAACATTGATTTAAATTAAGATACAATTAATACTCGAAATTCACTTTAAAGAAAGGCTTTGTGCATCTGTTTGATGTCTCTGTGAAAGTTTTAAAGCAGTCTTTTAGTGCCGCTTTTAGAGTGGTCACGTCCGTAACATAGTTTTTTTCCTCATAAATGCGAGCAAGAAAAATAAAATAAAATGAATATTTTATGTTCTGTGGAGAGCCAACCCTTCTTCATCCGGTGGGTATTACTTTTGGTTTTCGCAGTGTAGCCTAATTCACAGAAGTAGCCTACTAAAAAATATTTGGCCTAAAAGTTAAATATTTTTTGTGTCACGCATGTTTATTTCCCTCATATTAAATATAAAACGCATGTGTAGACAGATATTTTTCTAATGTCTGGACTCCTTTATTAAGGGAGTATGGATATATAAACGGACGTTTCAATATTTTGGTATTAAATGAATTTTCTGAGAATTTATATTTCAAGTTTTTACTGCAAATATCACATCCATAACGCTCAATTTTAAATAATTATTCCTCAACTAGTTTTGTGGTGTAGGTCTACGTATATTATAATGTTAGCTTCCAATAATACTAATAGTAATTTAAAGATGTGGTAGCATTGGATCTGGACGGGAAGGATAACTCTGGGAGTTGGAAGGGGTGTGTCGCGATTCTGCCTTCTCACACGCGACACAGGTTCGTGGATCTGAGTGTCGCGATTTCGGTTTCATATTGCATATCTTTACAGCCCTGTAGCTAGTAGCCTACCTGATACAACTATAAAATAGCAAGGTGACCAGTAAAACTACAGCAGACGACTACCCCTGGCTAATTTAAAAAAAAATAAAAATAAAAATAAGCTGCTTCTTCAGGTTGGAGGTGGAGTATTTGGACGCTGAAAGGAGGATGGTTGCTTGCAAGCAGAGGTTGCACTGCACAGTTATATTTGTTCTCCCTTCTCTTTCTTTAATGTGAAATGCTGTTTGAATTTCCAAGATAGAAATGCATTCTTGCCCTGGCTCTGTTGTTCCGGCTCCATCTCTACCTCTAGCTCCCGCTGGTCCTCTTGTGACTTACTCCATTGTGACTGATCACGCAAACCGCACATTTTTTCGTTTTCATATTGGGGCTTCTGGGAAATGCATGGAGTTGCCTTAATTTATTTAGAGAGTGAATAAACTCATGAAACAGAGAAGTATCGTTATGTAATCCATTGATTTCAACAATGTATCTGTATTCTAAATACCAACTATTTAAATTGTAACTGTAACGGAATACAGTTACTCATAATTTGTATTCTGAATACGTAACGCCGGTACATGTATTCCGTTACTCCCCAACACTGACTGTACCTGACTGTACGTTCGGCAATAAACTCATGCTCAGTCTGCTCGTGCTCAACAGTTCCATCAGTTATCTGTCGGATTTACTGGAGTAACATATACTCCGGGATATTGTTTATTTCGAGTCAGAGTGACTGTCAGGCATGTCCGAAAGCGAGTAACTTTAGACAACTGGATCAGTGACTCTGTTTTGAACGATTCAGTTCGATTTGGTGAACTGGTTCGACCGGTTCACAAAAAAAGAACCAGTTCAAAAGAATGATTCGTTCACGAACCGGACATCACTACCGTTGTCCTATGGCAATGCTGGCATTTTAATCTCATAAATGTTGACTGCTTTGGTAAACAGAATTAATAATTAAAGACCTATTTGCATGTATGGTGTATTTGGGAGTTTTCAGGAGGTTATGTACAGTAATTAACTGTATTTTTTGTTGTTTAAAAATGTAGATGTTTCGATTAGCATTACTTTATAGCTTATGCCCTATTTTACATGTAAACGGGCCTTATGTGTGTCTTTACAGGTATGTTCGGGCTTTCTTTTAGGTCCATATATGTTTAATTGTATAAATAAAAATAAAAGAACTACACAATTTGTATCTTTGATTTTTGTATCATGGGTGTAAAGGAATAAGGATGGCACTCTTATTGTATATGTTTATTCATATTTTAGTTAATGATTTGTAAGTGCATAATTGTGTCATGACTTGAGAAGGCACATCATAATTAATTCATTATTAACTAACCCTACACTAACATCAACTAATGGCTTGTTAATGCATCATGTCATGACTTTACTTGAGGGGGCACATCATCACTAATTCATGATTAACTAACCATACACTAACATAAAGTTATGGCTTGTTAATGCATGACTGTGTTATGACTTAACTTGAGGGGGCACATCATAATTAATTCACTGTTAACTACTTACCAATTTCAGCTAATGATTTATCATAAACCTACTATCAAAAACACGTGTACTACAACTAGTATTCAGCCCAGTAAAGGGATGATGTGTGGCTTTTCAAAAATTCAGAGAACAGGCGTACAGTATTATCAGGGCCTGCGTCTGGATGGAGAGTGAACTGAACTGAACCCAGAATGGTCCCCTGACCTTAGTTCATGTTTCCTGTTTGGCTATTTTTTGGGGAACCGATTCCTCATGAACTGTTATAAGTCACAGTAGGTTTAGTTTAATGGGAAAGAGAACATCACAAAATAGATTAGGACCTTTTAAGATAAATTATTAGTGTATTTAGTATTTTCTATGTTTGATAAGGAGGATCAGTGAAATTAATGACAAACTAATCCTGTGCCTTTCAGTAATGTTTATGACGAAGCTGCTGATGTCAATAGTTGAAATTATGACTAATAAATTGTTTAAATGTGTTTCAAAGTAAAAATATTTCCTATTTATTCTTACAGAGCCTGATTGATTTAGTTTACCCCTAAACGTTAATTATTGCACTAGCTATCAAACATGTACTAACATGTTTTATGGCTGCTGTTATTCATGCATGAATCTTTATGACTCCTGTTGTAGTTAAGGATCGCTCTTCATTGGTTCATGATTAGTTCATATCTTCACTAGTCATGAGTTCATGTTGAAGTAACTATTAATTCAGGTGTTAGTACATGATTATTCATGCCCTGTTATTGTAAAGTTTTACCACCATAACACACACACCGCCGCCTTTCAGCTTACCAGAATATGTTGTTCTATCTTGGCGATGAATGGTGAAACCGAGAGGTGAAACACCGCTATCCGGAACAGCAGCACCGCTGCTCCCACCACGTGCATCACGTGCTGTGCGTCGGGCACTAAGTGCTAAGGGGGCACCAAAAATAGCCTAATGAAAAATCAATCATCATATCATAGTCTTAATAATTATAATGCCGATATTATTTCAGTATAGAAATATTATTAGGCACTTTTGGTCGTAATCATAAAGGAATTATGCTTATGGCACCAAAATGACTACCAGCGGGACAGCGGAACAGTATTGTCTAACTATGTCTCAGGTAAGGCAAAAACACAACAGTTTCTGATGTCTCGTTGAAACATTATCTGAGCATTTAGCTTGTCCATTTTGTTGACCAGCGACTCAACATTTGGTAGAAGAATACTCGGAAGAGGAGGTTTAAAAGTCCTTTTCCGAGTTCTGCACAGTATCCCGGCGCGTTTGCCACTCTTGCGCTTTTTTCTCCTACTCCAGCGTGGGTGTAAACAAGGAGGTAGATGCTCGGGAGTTGCATTTAAACTGAAGAAAAAATGGCATGGTGCAGGACAGGAACATATACTATACACAATCAGTGACACAAACATGTGTTAACTGGTGTTTAAATGATTAGTTATGATGTTAGAATGAAAAGTGTATATATGCATGAATGTTCTCAGTCCAATGTCAGAATAAGAGTCATTTTACATAATAAGAGTCTCTAGTCACAGAGTCTCACCGTGACATTCAGTTAGTTTCATTTTCATAGACTTATAGTTTTGTTTTCGTCAGTCACATGTCGTGTCCTGCCACTCATCTGTTTCCATGGACACTAATCATCACAGCTGTTCATCATTTAGTTCATCACCATATGCATTTAAGTTCCTTACCTTCACTCTGTGTTTTTCGGTTGTTGTTAATGTGTGCTATGCTATGCTTACATGCACACTGTTATGCATGTCTGCCTTTTTTTGTTTAAATAAACCTTATATATATATATATATATATATATATATATATATATATATATATATATATATATATTTGGACCCTTTCTTCAGTCCATCTTCATCTTATGACAGTATGTAGGCCAGTCTGATATTTGTATAGGCCTACTGTTTTGTCATATGTAATGATTACACATTTTGTTTGTTTGGTACTGTATGTCCACTGAGATATAGACATACTGACAGCATAGCTTATGCTGTTTAAGCTATTTACATAGCTTTAAAACAGCTCGAGCACAGCTTTAGAGACATGAAAATCTTAGCAAATCATTTATTTATATATATATATATTTATAGTTGCATTTAGCATTATGTGCATATTTTTAAATGTTTTAAATAAGACAAAAAAATAAATAATTACTTAATGATTAAATTATGGATTGCATAGTGTCACCTGCCCTTATTGTATCGTATATGGTTCCTTTTCTCCTGGTTTCTCTAAGGTGTCCTTTGAAGGATAACTGCACTTACTGAACTTCGTGACCCAGGAAACAGTTGCTGGATAGTAATGGACAATGCAGGACAATTAAATGCGTGTGTATAGACAGTAATGACAGCCATGCATCTCATATTTCAACTTTCGTGACAGACTTCATCTATAATGGACCTAACTTTTAGCCTTCCAGTGTTCCAAAACTGAAACAAGAGAATATGATGTGAGTAGCATATACAGTCTGATACACCAGATTTGGTCTTAGGCTTACGCTTTGGTCTTATGTTATTGTCAGCAAACAGATATCCATAAGAAATGCAAAAACTGTCAGACCAGGGACCTGCTATGCAGTGGGTCTGGAACTCAGCAGGGTTCTCTGTAGCTGTCGGTAAGGATCTCTGCTCTGCTCACATTTAGATGATGTGATGGACAGCCATGCCAGAAAACATCAGTCAAATTATCATACTTGACTAATGATAGTGCTCAAGAGATGGAAAAGGTCCCCTGGCCAGGGAGCTAAAGATGAATGTGTGAAAGACAAGTTTATGAGTATAATAAAATGTTCTTGATTATAATTAGGGACAGAAAGAGAGAGTTTATGTTTCTGATTATCACACAATGCTTTGCCTTGATGATTGATTTGGTCTTCCTATTACAGCTTGAAATGGAGAACCAGGACTAAATAGATACAGCAGATTCTACAGTACACAACTGACTGGATAGTGTTTATAAACAACATATACCATGAGATGCTAAACCACAAACATGGCTACCCAAGCATCTACTGTAGCCAAATACCACACAGGGTCTGGATAACTTAGCTGATTCTGTCCTTTTAAATGCTTTTGCTCACACTAACTCAATAAAAAAAGTATATTTTAAATCAGGGGTTTTCAAATTGGGTGAAGGTGAGCCTCCCCTTAGAGTAGGTAAGGACAGCCGAGCCCCCCCTTCTCCAAAATCCCGTCCGCCTGCCCTAACCCACACACGCCTCTGCAGTAAATGCCATCTTTTGTGTGTTCCAGGCAATGATGAGTTTCAATAAAAACTGATAAAATGTAAATATTTTTTAATATTGTATTTGAAGATATTTTATTTCCACAACTTTTTTAAAAGTGCATTAATAAACGATTCTTTGCAACAGCAAATAATTTCCAACTTCATGAAGGCCTAATTGAGGCTACTTTTAAAATCACTGAACATCAGAAGGCCTAACCACAAGTCAACAAAACATGCTTAAAGGAACACTCCACCATTTTTTTTCACCATGTTTCCCCTACATTAAGATAGGTGGGCAAAAGCATTTTTGTCTCAGTGCAGGCGTTGTCTTAGTTTGGTAGCGCCGACGCTAGCTTAGCTTAGCATAATGAATGGAATCCTATGTTGTCAGGTAGCATGTCATGAGTACAAGTGATACAAAAAAACCCCACCTAATTACTTCTTGTGGCCTGCGTATTCACAATGAGTACAAATAGCAATTCAGATTAAGACTAGGTGATTTCCTAGGCAGATATTGACTTGGGACTATATTAAGGCCTGTTCACACCGGGACGAATTTTGCGCGCGATATTCGCCGACGTTTAACGCCTCGTGATTAAACAAAGGGCGCCAATGTGAGTGTGCACACCGACGCGAAAAACGCCACGCGTAAAAGCGTCATTTTTTAAAAAACGACTCGGGTTCGTTTTTTTGGTTTGACACGCCGAGTCAAAAACTATCCGACCAATGAGATTGCCACTTTTGCTCACGTGTCTGGAGCTTCTGAAGTTACAGTAAAACACAACTTGGGGGCGCTCAAACACAAAACGGCCTTGCCGAGCACACATACGTAACGGCGAAGAAGATATACGCCAAGTAGCGTCTACACACTGCCGGGAAAAAGACGAGGAAGATGCAAGCCAAGATAAATGTAGAGCTGCCGGTCTCGTTGGTGTCGGAACATAAGGAACTGTATGACAAACGTGACAGTGACTACAAAAATATTGATAAAAGAGAACTGTTATGGAGTGGTATTGCAGAGCAAATGGGCCTTGATGGTGAGTTTCATTTCACTTGGCTATACGTAGCGCGACACGATAATATGCTTCTGTCGCCTTCATGTTAATAGAGCCAAACGACTGTATTATGCCTTTTTGTGACTGCAAATCATCACGCTTCCTCTCAAAAAACTCAACTAGCTTGTTCATTAAATTCGTGTGCTTAGTTTCAATGTGACGCATGGTTTTAGCATGGTCTCATGCTATCATTTGCTAGCACCTCATTGCCGACCACACAGTGCGGCAGAGGTGCAGCCTCGGACCCCGACCAGGTGAAACCTAACTTTAAGTACTCAGGATATTTCCTACATTTTTTGCTGGGTCCTTTCTTCTCCCTTAATGCTAACTTTTGTTGACTTGGGACAAGGAAACAATGCGTTATACACTCATGCACAATTACCGACATAATAGAGCTGCATTCAGTGTTATTTTTTCTTTGTGTGTCACGCCTCCCCTGTGGCTCTTTGGCGACCCCCAGGGGAGGTGTGCCTCACCTATTGAAAACCACGGTTTTAAATAATATTGGTTTAATGGCTGGTACTATCAAGAGTTTTGCCAATACAAATACCTTTGCAAAAATTGATTTTTGTTTTTCCAAAACTTTAAGATAAAACAATCAATTTTAGCCAATTCAACTGTGTGTGTGTGTGTGTATATAACATTTAATAAGAATACTGCAAATTATCAGATGACAATAACAGTATATGGTTGATTTTATAACAACATTAAATTAAACATAACATCCCATGAACATTATAATAAATGCCTCATTTAGTGTTGCTTTAATTTATGAGAATTAATATTAACTTCAATATTAAATTAAACCATAATGTGTTAAGAGTAATATATAGGAGGATGTAGAAGCAAACGCGGCGATCATGGCAGGTGTGAATCATCCTCTTACCAGATGAAACGGCTGGACGAAAAAACAGAGAACCCAAGAGCAGATCAGTTCCAACAGTGTTTATTGGACAAAAAGCAAAGTAAAAGGAAACAATATTAAATCAGGCAGCCGAGCATGGGGGAAGAGATAATTCTGTAGTCCAAGGACAGACAAGGGTCAGCAACGGCTAGGCAGTCCAACAAGGCAACAATGCAAGAGGGCAAGACAGGAGAGTGGTCAAGAGGCAGGCAGGGTCAGAACCAGCAAACACAGTCCAAGGAACAGGGCAGAGAATAATCCAGGTACAGGCAAAGGTCCAATAACGAAGGCAAATCCTAAAATGGTTGAGGAAAATCAAGCTACAGGGCTAGGAGAAACAAAACAACATCAAAGAACTTACAAAACTAAATATAGCAATATTTGAATGGCTTGAGAATGACAGAAAAAACAGTCAAAACACTCTGGCAGAGAAGGCAGATAAAGAAGGGCTCTAAATAGTGTGAGAAATCAAACAAGAAGGGAATCAGTGTAAGAGCACTAATTACAATGCTGCACAGCTGTGGTTGCCCAGGAAACAGAGTGCAGGGAAAATAAGAAACAGGTGAGAGAAAGGTGCAGTAGCGCTGATTACAAATGCAGCACAGCTGTGGTGCTGTGGAGATATACAGGGAAACATAACCAAGAGACATAGCAGGAAGAGCAATGATCAAACTCTAGTCCCGACACCAGCGTTATAATAGCATTAGCATACTAGCCTCAAGAAGTGAAAAAACTATGCTGCATATTTACTTCAATTAATTGCAGAAATAACAACTGTGTCTGTTTCAGACAACTGTCAATGAAGAACATGCTAGAGATGAAATATGATCCATGTGATGGGTGAAAAATCAAGGAAAATATCACTTTACAACATATTTTGTAAACCATATTTTGTAAACCATATTTTGATACATTTGTGCAGAATTTCCAATCAAGCTGTTATTTTGGAGTTTTGGTTCCTTGGTTCCTTGCCACTGTTGCCTTTTTTGTCTTTCTTCGCCTTTGTCGTCATTGGCTTTTGGCTTGCTTAGTTGGGGACATTTCATTTTATATTTAACAATATTATTACAACATTATATTCCTGTTATCGCTGTAAAGCTGCTTTGAAACAATATGTATTGAAAAAGCGATATATAAATAAAGGCGACTTGACTTATTTTGCATCACAAAATAGTGCAAGCTGTGAGATTAGCCATGCCAAGACAAAAATAATTCGGCCATTATATTCCAAAAATGTTAATGTTGCTTGCAAGAACCAGATAAATATTTATGCATGATTCATCCATAATAAGATGATTTTTACTGAGGCTGATAAATTCAGAGGAATTTCATTAAACCCTCATGAGTGCAACAACGACAAAATACACTAAACATTTGTTATACTGACAAACAACTTAATAGTAAAATGAAAAAAATCTTTATAAAATCGTTTATGCAAAACACAGATTCATTATGACTTAAGTGAATACTGGTGTCCTCAGCTGTGTTGCCCTAAGGAGTTGTACCCTCTTGACGGCTAATTAAACACTAACATGATTGATGATTTGTTATCCTTGTCAGCGACTGATACTGTTTCGGAATGCTTTTAACCTGAAGCACACACTAAGCGGCCTGCATGTGTTCTCAAATGTAGGACAGCAAAGGATTGTCTTTGGATCCTCATAAAGCATGTAAAGACAATAATACAGTATAAAAGTCAGAAACTGACTTTTATAGTGTATCATAAGAAACTGCGAGAAAAGTCTCTGAAATATATGCAGCATCAACAAATTAGGATGACTGTGTTTGCAGTCCAGGTGGTTTTGGATAAGACCACCAGGTGTGACCTAGTTTTTCCTTTAGTTATTTTGATAGGCCAAAGAACAAGGATCAAAGAAGCAGAAATATTTCCTTAAATAACCCTTTGCTATTACCACTTCAAGACATTTACATCTTCCTTTCTGCCCGCTGGCAACGTTCTGCTCCCAACATCCTGCCAAGTCTACTGCCTCAGGTTCTCAATATGTTTCGCTTTATGTAGACTCAACCTATAGGTCTGTATAAGCTCTGGTTGTAGCAAGCATTAAATTCATATTTGCACTACTATAATTGAGTTATGAAAATAAATCTCTCCAAGTGTCACCACAACTGCTGAGCAAACTGTTAAAACCCCAAGCATTATTAACAATTATAAAATATATTGAGTAACTGTAAATATATATATATATATATATATATATATATATATATATATATATATATATATATATATATACCGTATATTAATCTAATTTATTTTTAGCACACAATGTCTACTGTGAAAGTGAAACCTGGGATTGTGTACTTATTATAAATGGAAAGAATATAGATGCATTTATCTTATATATCAGTAGCTTGCAGTTGTGTTCTGAAATGAGGAAGTCCTCACAGTTTTTTTTTTTTTTTCTCCAATGTAAATTCATGTCCCAGTTATACCTACTTTCCTGGTTAACTAAGCATTAAATCATGAAAAAGTTCAAATAAAACTTATGGCATATGGCAAAAATCAAATAAAATTATATTTTGTATTTTTACATTATCAATGTAATTAATGTTCTATTTATTAAAACAAAGTATAAATCTCATCAAGTGAGTGTTTTAAGCAGTTTTACATTTCTTCCAAAATTATAACAATTTAAACAATAAATTTTATTTGTGAACTGATGTTCTGCTGTTCCTCTTCAGTCGCTCACATTCAGCGTTACGTTGACGTGACGACGTAATTGGATCACCTTGAGAGACCAATCTACTTCGAGTGTATTAAAACGAGCCAATGCACATTGGTATGCGATAATTGCATCAGCTGCTCTGCTTGCAGCGCGAGCATAGAACGAGCAGCAGGTGCGTCGCATATTTGTCTTTCGCTTCAGAGCCGAGCGGTTCAACAATTCTCTACAATCCTGCTTCCTGCTCTGCAATCTACTGACAGTGTTAAACTTAAAAAGAAGGAAACGAGTCTGCTTCTTCAGGAGAACGCCTCTTCAAAGCTGGTGTTGGCGTTACAGCGCAGACTGTGCTGGCCGCTATCTCACAGAGAGCTGGCAAAACAGCTGTTTTCACAGATCATAATGTTGCGCCTTCAATGAGAATGTGAGTGCTCACATCAGGCTTGCACTATCGTCCTGTTTGTGTAGCCACGGTCATCCCTGGGTGCTTCAGCACCAGAGAGAGCAGTTTTTCCTGAAAGAGCATACACGGTTTGACACTGCGTCTTTTTCAAGATATCATTCAAACCGTGCGTTTCTGGGTGCGGTCGTTTCCTATGATGGCCACGATAACGGTTTCACAACTTACCCTTGCCCTTTTCATTAAGGTTTAAGCGATCAGTGTGCTGTGTGCCGTCGAGTTGAAGACCACATTCACTGTTTCGCATGCCTGACAGCTTCTAGATGGGATTGCGGGTCATTCTCATTGTAGGAGCCAAATTGAACTTTGAGTTGATTTCATGTTTCTTTCTTTTGAACAGTGGTGTGTGTCTGTGGATGAATGAGTGAGTGATTATATATGACCACACGTCTGTCTACCGCCACCTAAAGGACGGTTGGGAGGCTGAAGGTGGAGCAAATGGGGAAAGGCCTTAAAGACAGGAAGCCACAGTATCTGCGTGTGGCTGAGAGGGCAAACAGTCTTTTGACCGTGTGGTGGTGTGCCGTATGGTTCCATGACGTGACAAGCCGTTTGTTACCATATAAGAGACTATTATAGTTTAATTGTTTGTTTTATTTACCTCAAGTTTTGTGTAACATTCTATCTACACCGATAACAATAAATGGTCATTGGACAAACTAGATCAACCTCTACTCCTCATCTATACAACTGCACGCGTCAAACTACACTCTCCTAAAGGATTATTAGGAACACCATACTAATACTGTGTTTGACCCCCTTTCGCCTTCAGAACTGCCTTAATTCTATGTGGCATTGATTCAACAAGGTGTTGAAAGCATTCTTTAGAAATGTTGGCCCATATTGATAGGATAGAATCTTGCAGTTGATGGAGATTTGTGGGATGCACATCCAGGGCACGAAGCTCCCGTTCCACCACATCCCAAAGATGCTCTATTGGGTTGAGATCTGTTGACTGCGGGGGCCATTTTAATACAGTGAATTCATTGTCATGTTCAAGAAACCAATTTGAAATGATTCGAGCTTTGTGACATGGTGCATTATCCTGCTGGAAGTAGCCATCAGAGGATGGGTACATGGTGGCCATAAAGGGATGGACATGGTCAGAAACAATGCTCAGGTAGGCCGTGGCATTTAAACGATGCCCAATTGGCACTAAGGGGCCTAAAGTGTGCCAAGAAAACATCCCCCACACCATTACACCACCACCAGCCTGCACAGTGGTAACAAGGCATGATGGATCCATGTTCTCATTCTGTTTACGCCAAATTCTGACTCTACCATCTGAATGTCTCAACAGAAATCGAGACTCATCAGACCAGGCAACATTTTTCCAGTCTTCAACTGTCCAATTTTGGTGAGCTCTTGCAAATTGTAGCCTCTTTTTCCTATTTGTAGTGGAGATGAGTGGTACCCGGTGGGGTCTTCTGCTGTTGTAGCCCATCCGCCTCAAGGTTGTGCGTGTTGTGGCTTTACAAATGCTTTTCTGCATACCTCGGTTGTAACGAGTGGTTATATCAGTCAAAGTTGCTCTTCTATCAGCTTGAATCAGTCGGCCCATTCTCCTCAGACCTCTAGCATCAACAAGGCATTTTCGCCCACAGGACTGCCGCATACTGGATGTTTTTCCCTTTTCACACCATTCTTTGTAAACCCTAGAAATGGTTGTGGGTGAAAATCCCAGTAACTGAGCAGATTGTGAAATATAGACCAGTCCGTCTGGCACCAACAACCATGCCACGCTCAAAATTGCTTAAATCACCTTTCTTTCCCATTCTGACATTCAGTTTGGAGTTCAGGAAATTGTCTTGACCAGGACCACACCTCTAAATGCATTGAAGCAACTGCCATGTGATTGGTTGATTAGATAATTGCATTAATGAGAAATTGAACAGGTGTTCCTAATAATCCTTTAGGTGAGTGTATATCCAGCTCAGTCAACAGTAGTACCACTTTCAGGGAATAAAGGCTACTACACTCATGATGGACCTAGCATTTCATTCGGGGCTCCAGGGAAGGATTAGATGTCGATCGCTGCATCAGAGAGAGGGCTGTTACACTCTGGAAATGGATGCTGAATCAGATTCAGACTTGACAGCCATGCTTTCCAGGGTTACTCTGGGGGCGCAGTGTGACGCGTAATCGCCTTGCCCCGCCTCCGTGCCTTCCCGGATGTGTGTGAAGAACTTTTGCAGTATGGAAACATTTTGGTGCCAATATAGCAAGCCATATATACCAAAAGCTGCAGAAAAAGTTTTTCCCCTCTCACTACCCTCAATGGTGGGGCGGCAGTACTACTGCCGACCACCTCTTCCCTTGCGACACTGTCCAATGGTTCTCTGCAGTTCAGATGCAGACTGAGGTAACTGAAAGCTTGCCCCAATGTGCTCCCTGAGTCACTGGTGGGCTCCCCTCAGTCTGTTCGTCGCCAAGGGTGTCAGTCCCCTGCGAAACCCCCCCCCCCCCCCCCCAAAAAAAAAAAACCTCGGCCACAGCCAGCTCTATGCCATGCCACCCTCTGCCCCCTCTTGCTTTACCAGCGGCAGCCAGATGTGCTCGAAGCCGCGTCTATGCCATATCACTCATCCCCTGCCGGTCGGTGTAGTCAGGTTAGTGTTGCACCACACACTCAGACCCCACTTCAGGCTGCTATGCCATCCGAGTCGGGTCCCTGCATTCCGCCACGCTGCCTCACCGTGGATATGTCTGTGATGCTGTTGGCCCCACTTGCATGGTTCCTGGGAGCCTGGCTAGCGCTTCCCCACCGTGGGTACATCTGTGGTGCTGTTGGCCCCACTTGCACGGTTCCTGGGAGCCTGGCTAGCGCTTCCCAGCCCATCTCGCTGGCTCATCCATAACATCATACTCGGCTATGCGATTCAGTATGCCCGGCGTCGCCCGGCATACTGAATCGGGCAGAGATCCCAGTCCTACTGGCGAAGGACGGGATCGAGCCAGTCCCTCCAGCCGATATGAAGACCGGCTTCACTGGGCAGAGATCCCAGTCCTACTGGCGAAGGACGGGATCGAGCCAGTCCCTCCAGCTGATATGAAGACCGGCTTCTACAGCCATACTTCATTGTACCCAAGAAAGGCGGTGGGTTATGACCAATCTTGGACCTGAATGTCCTGAACCGTCCTTTCACAGGCTGCCGTTTAAGATGCTTACACAGAAACGCATTTTCAAGTGCATCCGTCCCCAAGATTGGTTTGCAGCGATCGACCTGAAGGACGCATACTCATGTCTTGATTCTCCCTCGACACAGATCGTTTCTTCGTTTTGCGTTCGATGGGTGGGCATATCAGTACAAGGTCTTACCCTTCGGGATGGTCCTGTCGCCCTGTGTCTTAAAGAAAGTCGCGGAGGCGGCCATTGCTCCCATGTGTGAACTACCTCGACGACTGGCTCATTCTGGTGCATTTGAGAGAGCAGTTGTGTGAACACAGGGACATGATGCTTAGCCACCTAGGGCTTCGGGTCAACTGGGAAAAGAACAAACTCACCCCCGGGCAGCTCGCTCAGACACAGGACAGCGGCACCACTGAAACCATTTCAGAGGCTCCTGGGGCATATGGCATCTGCAGTTGCGGTGACGCCGCTCGGATTACTTCATATGAGGCCGCTTCAACACTACCTTGAGTTGTTAGCAGTACACCTTGCACTGCGCCGCTACTGGGCAAGCATGTACAGGTTGTACGGACAGCACCGTTGCGTACATTAACTGCCAGGGTGGTCCACGCTCCTGCTGCATGGCACAACTCGCCCGCCATCTCCTCCTTTGGAGTCAGAAGCATCTGAGGTTGCTTCATACCATTCATATTCCAGGCCTGCTCAAACGTGCAGCCGACAAGCTCTCATGGCAGCAGGTGCTACCGGGAGAATGGAGATATATTCCCCGAACTAGTGCTCCTCGCGACAGCCCCTCCCTGGCCCATTCCTCTGAGAGAGGACCTGCTCTCTCAGACATGAGGCACCCTATGGCACCCGAGTCCAGACCTCTGGAAACTCCATGTATGGTCCCTGGACGGGACGCGGAGGTTCTAGGTGACCTACCCCAGGCGGTAGTTGACATCACTTCCGCTAGAGCCCCCTCTACGAGGCGCCTCTATGCGTTGAAGTGGAACCTGTTCGTTGAATGGTGTTCTTCTTACCAGGAGAACCCCCGAACTTGCTCGATCAGAGCTGTGCTTTCCTTCCTGCAAGATGGGTTGGAGCGAAGGCTGTCTCCCTCCACTCTTAAAACGTATGTTGCCGCTATCGCCGCACATCACGATGCAGTTGAGGGTTAAGTCACTGGGAAAGCATGACTTGATCAGTAGGTTCCTGAGGGGGGGCGAGGAGACTAAATCCGCCTTGCCCATTCTCGATACCCTCTTGGGGTATATACGTGGACAGAACGCAAAGCCTCAGTACCTCAGACCAGCTCTTCGTCTGTTATGGAGGCCAGCAGAAGGGAAAGGCTGTCTCCCAGCAGAGGATGGCCCACTAGATAGTGGATGCCATCACCTTGGCTTATGAAGCCTAAGGCGTGCCTTGCCCGCTCGGGTTGGGAGCCCACTCCACTAGGAGTGTCGCTTCTTCCTGGGCGCTTGGACACGGCGCCTCACTGACAGATATCTGTAGAGCTGCAGGCTGGGCGACACCTAACACGTTTGCTAGGTTTTATAGCCTATGTGTTGAGCCGGTTTCTTCCTGTGTGCTCACTTCAACCAGCCAATAACACCAAAGTTCCCCCTCTAGTGTCGGCTTGCTGTGCCACTCCCCTCCACATGGAGCGGATACGTGTGCTTTTTGCTCCAGTCGAGTTCCCCACTTGGCGAAACCTGTAGAGTTCCTCCGCACCCCTTCGGCAGTCGGATGTTGTGGAGCGTATCGTCGAACGTGAGCGACTGAAAGGGAACGTCTCGGTTATGTATGTAACCCAGACTCGTTCCCTGAAGGAAGGAACGAGAGCCGTAATGTCCCGTCGCCACGGTTGCTGACCATCGCTGTATGGCCGAACACGACTCGGCTCCTCAGCGTAAAACAAATATGCAATGCACCTGCTACTCGTTATATGCTCGCACTGCAAGCAGAGCAGCTGATGCAATTATCACATGCTCGTTTTAATACACTCAAAGTAGATTGGTCTCTCAAGGCGATCCCAATTACGTCGTCACGCCGATGTAACGTCTCCCGTTCCCTCCTTCAGGGAAAGAGGGTTACACAAGTAACCGAGACATTTTAAATAGGCAACTTTGGAGCATCAATCATCAAGTTCGGTAAACACTGGTCAGACACCTTTAATTTCACCAAGCTGATTGCTCACTAAAAACCCCCCTTAGTTTCTGTAATATTCAGACCAGCCTGTCTGGAACCAACAACCATGCCACGTTCAAAGTCATTTAAATCAAGTCGCAGAGGCAGATAAAGGAAGTGGGCATTTGAATTCTCAACTATCTCGATGACTGGCTAATTCTAGCGCATTATCGAGATCTGCGTTACTCCGCTTGGGTTGATGCATATGAGAACACGTAAGCACTGGCTTCAGACTTTAGTCCTGAGATGGGTATGGCACTGTGCCACACATAGCGTGACCATCACGCCGATCTGTTGCCACACTTCAGTCTTTGGATAGACCTTGTATTCTACGGGCAGCGTTTCCTTTAGCACAAGTGTCAAAGTGTGTTGCTATGACAACAGATGCGTCCAGCACAGGCTGGGGCACTGTCTGCAGCAGGCATGCAGTCTCTGGACCCAGGACAGGGCCCCGACTGTGTTGGCACATCAACTGCTTTGAGTTGTTGGCGGTAACCAACTGCTGAGCTTTCGGCCCCTGGTCCAAGCACGTGTTGGTTCAGACTGACAACATGGCGATGGTGGTGTGTATATATATAAATCGCCAGGCCAGCATTCACTCATGTCTTATGTCACAACTTGCCCGCTTTCTCCTTCTTTGGAGTCAGCAGCGATTGAAGTCACTGCGAGCTCAATCGCACAGTGGACGCGCTGTTGCAACATATGACGGTTTGAGGAGAGTGTAGGCTCTATCCATAGGTGGTCCAGCTGATTTGCAGTTAATTCAGCGAAGCACAGGTAGATCTGTTCGCTTCCCAGGAATCCTCCCACTGTCCGCTATGGTATTCCCTGCATGGTACTCCCTGCGTGAGGCTACACTCAGCATTCATGAGCTGGCACACAACTGGCCCCAGGGCCAATGCAAATATACGTTTCCTCCAGTGAGCCTGTTTGCACAGGTGCTGTGAATATTAGGGTTGATGGAGAGCAAGTCTCGCTGCATGTTGCACCTTAATGGCCCACCCAGACTTAGTTCACCTGAGCTGAGCGATTGTAAGTCCTTAGGGAAGCATGACCTGATCGTTAGGTTCCTCAGAGGTGCAAGGAAGTTAAATCACGTCATGCCATGCCTGATTCCCTCTTGGGACATCTCATTGATGCCGCAGGCCCTGCAGAGAGCTCTGTTGGAGACCTACAAGCGTTCTCTGGACCCTGGCATGGCTATATGCCCAAAGTTCCCACTACCGTTTTTAGTGGTCAAGTGGTGAACTTGCAAGCAATCCCTCATGTCAAGGCTGACCCAGCCTTATCCTTTCTGTGTCCAGTGTGCATCTTTATTTGGAGCAGACAGCGCATTCAGACTCTCAGCAGCAGCTCTTTGTCTGTTTCGGGGGACAACAGAAGGGGAAGGCTGTCTCCAAATAGAGATTGTGGATGCCATTTTGTACCAAGCCCGAGATGGGCCGTGCCTCCTGAGAGTGAGAGCACACTCCATTAGGTGTGTTGCATCCTTCTGGCCACTAACGAATGCTGCCTCTTTTGCATTGTATTTTTTATAGCAGCGGGCTGGGCTACACCCAATACCTTTGTGAGATTTTTATCAGTGATATCAGATACGAACAGGTAAATTTCAGGCAACTGGCTGGGTGTATTGCTTGCTCAGCACCTTTTTCCTCCCGGATGTGATAATGTGCTCTTTTTTTGTCCATGTGAGTTCCCTGTGTCTTGCAAACCCTGGACTCCCTCCTATTCTCCAGCACTCATCGGTAGCCAAAAGCGGAGAAATTCGCTGCCGGGCCAATCACTTGTGGTATGCCCCTTTTTTAGGTGAGCCCTTGTACTTGGTTTAAGTGCTCCATATGTACTGATCCCCTGATGGTAATCCCATATGATGTATTATCCACTGTTCGGTGGAGAATACACCCTGTATCTTCCCGAATATTTGGTGGAGAATATTCACCCTGTATCTTCCCCAGGGCAGAGCCTTGGTCTGCCACCAGTCACTGTGGGTGTAGAGTTTCTTCCTTTTCAGACAGAACCCACCACAGAGACTTCTTTACACGTGTGGTATTTCACATTCGGTAAGTTCATGTGATATATTCTCCACATGTTAACCTCCCATTGGGCAGGATGTGGTCTTCATAGTGTCCTTTTTTCTGCATAGGAAAAATAACACTTTCCTCAGCGCGAACTCCTGATCTGCATAGATGTGTTTTTATCCTTTATTTAATAAAACAGAAAAGGTCAAGAAATGTCTGATGCGACCTATTTCCATTGTAAGACTGTCCTTACCACCCCCTTGTGGTACGGGGGACTATGGAAGCTTACTTAGGGCGTTGGGAAGGTTACAACGTGGTCACGTGCGCTTGTTACTAGGCACACAGCAGCCTGCCGACATCTGCACCGCCAAACCTCGTAACACAGTTCAGCTGGTTGTGGAGTTTTGTATAGGGACCCCCTCGAGTCATCACATCTTCATAAAGTCGAAGTGAGTGAAAGATAGGGAACGTCTTTGTTGCTGTTGTATCAGAGGTGTTTGGGGCTTCCAAGTGCGACCCCTTGTGTTACAATATTGACACATCTCGTTCCCACCATCAGGGAACGGTGGTTACAACAGTAAACAAGACATTAAATGTTATATTAAATAGTCAATTAAAATGCGACATTTAATGGCACACAGGATGTGTTTTGGCGGACCACTCATAGCTGGGACGTATTGCTTAACCTCTTTGACAAGCTATCCAACACAGAGAAACTTGAATTGTACCTTTTTTGCGGTGGATGAGATGGAATTCCAGCAGGTAGGGAAATAGGTTGGTAAGCAGAGCAAGGCAGGCAGCGGGCAGGTAAGTAGGTTGATAGTAGCAGACAAAGCATGGACTCCAGTAATCCAACAAACGATTGGTAAGTGATTGAAGAATGGAGGTTAAAAGGCACAACTTAATATCAAAAATAATGTCCAAATAGTTCAATAGCGATTCAATAGCGATGTAAAGAACTGTATGCTTAAAACGTTCCAACAGCTTCCTTGTTCTTTATCTTGTGTTTGAAAAGGTGAGAGGCGCCATCTTTATATTCAAACATTCTCACCAACTGTCCCAACTGCCCCAAAATAAAAGTCCCTACAAAATAAAGGATCCTAAATCTAACAAAACATACCAGTGCTCCAATAGCACAACAATTTAGATTAACCTAAACACAAATGGCTCCTACATAGCCGGCCCCTTATAGCTATGGCAGAAGGCAAGCTATAACTAACTAAATGTAATTTTCCAAGGAGCTATATATTATTTCCTTAAACTCATTATGCATTATTCACAAGAATAAATGAGTGCAAATATTCAGTGTATGCATCTGTATGACAGTGTATGCACGTGCGCAAGTTCATTCAAGTCTCACTCTGGACTTCTACTAGCAATCAGATCTTACTGATAGGTCTTTCAAGCTGGCTTGTTTTAGTTTGAAGCCGTACACTGCGGACCAAGCCTTTGGAGTCAGGAAAGGCTTCAGTGACTCTAGCCAACATCCATGATCCTCTTGGCGCCGTGCTATCGGCTACTAGCACAACATCTCCTGGACAGAAGTTGCGTCTGACACGAGACCATTTTTGCCGTGTTTGTAGAAGAGGAAGGTACTCTCGGACCCAGCGTTTCCAAAATAAGTCGGCAATGTACTGGATCTGTTTCCAACGATGTCTGGTGTAAAGATCTTCCTTTACGAACCAACCTGGAGGTAGAACAGGATGCACCTTAAGCTGCAGTATATGATTAGGCGTTAACGGCTCCAAGTCATTTGGGTTATCAGAAACGGTCGTGAGTGGACGGCTATTGAGAATGGACTCAACCTCACACATTACTGTCTGAAGGCCTTCATCCAGATATTGCTGGCTGGTGACTGACCGTAACGTCGTTTTGATCATGCGAATCAACCTCTCCCATATCCCCCCACAATGGGCACCATGGGGAGGGTTGAATGTCCATTTTACTCCCTTTTGGCGCAGACTTTTTTCAATTTGTTGCATGTTCCAAGATTTCAAGGACTCCTTTAGTTCCTTTTCAGTTGCAACAAAGTTTGTTCCATTGTCTGACCGCAACTCAGACACTGGCCCTCTTCTGGCAATGAAACGTCTGAATGCATGAATGCAAGAGTCAGTATCAAGTGAATGCGCAACTTCCAAGTGTATAGCACGGCTGGTAAGACATGTGAAAATCACGCCGTACCGTTTTACAAAGCTGCGGCCTCGTTTTACCTCTAATGGCCCAAAATAATCAACCCCTACATGCGTGAAGGGTGGAAGGTCAGGGATCAACCTGTCAACTGGCAAATCTGCCATTTTCTGTTCACCTGCACTCAGCTTAACTCTTCTGCACCTGGTGCATTCATAAACTACTTTTCTGGCCAGAGTGTTGGCGCAAGGAATCCAATATCCATATCACTCATCCCCTGCCGGTCGGTGTAGTCAGGTTAGTGTTGCACCACACACTCAGACCCCACTTCAGGCTGCTATGCCATCCGAGTCGGGTCCCTGCATTCCGCCACGCTGCCCCACCGTGGATATGTCTGTGATGCTGTTGGCCCCACTTGCATGGTTCCTGGGAGCCTGGCTAGCGCTTCCCCACCCTGGGTACGTCTGTGGTGCTGTTGGCCCCACTTGCACGGTTCCTGGGAGCCTGGCTAGCGCTTCCCAGCCCATCTCGCTGGCTCATCCATAACATCATACTCGGCTATGCGATTCAGTATGCCCGGCGTCGCCCGGCCTTCACTGGGCAGAGATCCCAGTCCTACTGGCGAAGGACGGGATCGAGCCAGTCCCTCCAGCCGATATGAAGACCGGCCTCTACAGCCATACTTCTTTGTACCCAAGAAAGGCGGTGGGTTATGACCAATCTTGGACCTGAATGTCCTGAACCGGTCCTTTCACAGGCTGCCGTTCAAGATGCTTACGCAGAAACGCATTTTCAAGTGCATCCGTCCCCAAGATTGGTTTGCAGCGATCAACCTGAAGGACGCATACTCATGTCTTGATTCTCCCTCGACACAGATAGTTTCTTCGCTTTGCGTTCGAGGGGTGGGCATATCAGTACAAGGTCTTACCCTTCGGGATGGTCCTGTCGCCCTGTGTCTTAAAGAAAGTCGTGGAGGCGGCCATTGCTCCCATGTGTGAACTACCTCGACGACTGGCTCATTCTGGTGCATTTGAGAGAGCAGTTGTGTGAACACAGGGACATGGTGCTCAGCCACCTAGGGCTTCGGGTCAACTGGGAAAAGAACAAACTCACCCCCGGGCAGCTCGCTCAGACACAGGACAGCGGCACCACTGAAACCATTTCAGAGGCTCCTGGGGCATATGGCATCTGCAGTTGGGGTGACGCCGCTCAGATTACTTCATATGAGGCCGCTTCAACCCTACCTCGACTTGTTAGCAGTACACCTTGCACTGCGCCGCTACTGGGCAAGCATGTACTGGTTGTACGGACAGCACCGTTGCGTACATTAACTGCCAGGGTGGTCCATGCTCCTGCTGCATGTCACAACTCGCCCGCCATCTCCTCCTTTGGAGTCAGAAGCATCTGAAGTTGCTTCATACCATTCATATTCCAGGCCTGCTCAACCGTGCAGCCGACAAGCTCTCACGGCAGCAGGTGCTACCGGGAGAATGGAGATATATTCCCCGAACTAGTGCTCCTCGCGACAGCCCCTCTCTGGCCCATTCCTCTGAGAGAGGACCTGCTCTCTCAGACATGAGGCACCCTATGGCACCCGAGTCCAGACCTCTGGAAACTCCATGTATGGTCCCTGGACGGGACGCGGAGGTTCTAGGTGACCTACCCCAGGCGGTAGTTGACATCACTTCCGCTAGAGCCCCCTCTACGAGGCGCCTCTATACGTTGAAGTGGAACCTGTTCGTTGAATGGTGTTCTTCTGACCAGGAGAACCCCCGAACTTGCTCGATCAGAGCTGTGCTTTCCTTCCTGCAAGATGGGTTGGAGCGAAGGCTGTCTCCCTCCACTCTTAAAATGTATGTTGCCGCTATCGCCACACATCACGATGCAGTTGAGGGTTAAGTCACTGGGAAAGCATGACTTGATCGGTAGGTTCCTGAAGGGGGGCGAGGAGACTAAATCCGCCTTGCCCATTCTCGATACCCTCTTGGGGTATATACGTGGACAGAACGCAAAGCCTCAGTACCTCAGACCAGCTCTTCGTCTGTTATGGAGGCCAGCAGAAGGGAAAGGCTGTCTCCCAGCAGAGGATGGCCCACTGGATAGTGGATGCCATCACCTTGGCTTATGAAGCCCAAGACATGCCTTGCCCGCTCGGGTTGGGAGCCCACTCCACTAGGAGTGTCGCTTCTTCCTGGGCGCTTGCACACGGCGCCTCACTGACAGATATCTGTAGAGCTGCAGGCTGGGCGACACCTAACACGTTTGCTAGGTTTTATAGCCTATGTGTTGAGCCGGTTTCTTCCTGTGTGCACACTTCAACCAGCCAATAACACCGAAGTTCCCCCTCTAGTGTCGGCTTGCTGTGCCACTCCCCTCCACATGGAGCGGATACGTGTGCTTTTTGCTCCAGTCGAGTTCCCCACATGGCGAAACCTGTAGAGTTCCTCCGCACCCCTTCGGCAGTCGGATGTTGTGGAGCGTATCGTCGAACGTGAGCGACTGAAAGGGAACGTCTCGGTTATGTATGTAACCCAGACTCGTTCCATGAAGGAAGGAACGAGAGCCGTAATGTCCCGTCGCCACGGTTGCTGACCATCGCTGTATGGCCGAACACGACTCGGCTCCTCAGCGTAAAACAAATATGCAATGCACCTGCTACTCGTTATATGCAATGCACCTGCTACTCGTTATATGCTCGCACTGCAAGCAGAGCAGCTGATGCAATTATCACATGCTCGTTTTAATACACTCAAAGTAGATGTGTCTCTCAAGGCGATCCCAATTACGTCGTCACGCCGATGTAACGTCTCCCGTTCCCTCCTTCAGGGAACGAGGGTTACACAAGTAACCGAGACATTTTAAATAGGCAACTTTGGAGCATCAATCATCAAGTTCGGTAAACACTGGTCAGACACCTTTCATTTCACCAAGCTGATTGCTCACTAAAAACCCCTCATAGTTTCTGAAATATTCAGACCAGCCTGTCTGGAACCAACAACCATGCCACGTTCAAAGTCATTTAAATCAAGTCGCAGAGGCAGATAAAGGAAGTGGGCATTTGAATTCTCAACTATCTCGATGACTGGCTAATTCTAGCGCATTATCGAGATCTGCGTTACTCCGCATGGGTTGATGCATATGAGAACACGTAAGCACTGGCTTCAGACTTTAGTCCTGAGATGGGTATGGCACCATGGCACACACAGCGTGACCATCACACCGATCTGTTGCCACACTTCAGTCTTTGGATAGACCTTGTATTCTACGGGCAGCGTTTCCTTTAGCACAAGTGTCAAAGTGTGTTGCTATGACAACAGATGCGTCCAGCACAGGCTGGGGCACTGTCTGCAGCAGGCATGCAGTCTCTGGACCCAGGACAGGGCCCCGACTGTGTTGGCACATCAACTGCTTTGAGTTGTTGGCGGTAACCAACTGCTGAGCTTTCGGCCCCTGGTCCAAGCACGTGTTGGTTCAGACTGACAACACAGCGATGGTGGTGTGTATATATATAAATCGCCAGGCCAGCATTCACTCATGTCTTATGTCACAACTTGCCCGCTTTCTCCTTCTTTGGAGTCAGCAGCGATTGAAGTCACTGCGAGCTCAATCGCACAGTGGACGCGCTGTTGCAACATATGACGGTTTGAGGAGAGTGTAGGCTCTATCCATAGGTGGTCCAGCTGATTTGCAGTTAATTCAGCGAAGCACAGGTAGATCTGTTCGCTTCCCAGGAATCCTCCCACTGTCCGCTATGGTATTCCCTGCATGGTACTCCCTGCGTGAGGCTACACTCAGCATTCATGAGCTGGCACACAACTGGCCCCAGGGCCAATGCAAATATACGTTTCCTCCAGTGAGCCTGTTTGCACAGGTGCTGTGAATATTAGGGTTGATGGAGAGCAAGTCTCGCTGCATGTTGCACCTTAATGGCCCACCCAGACTTAGTTCACCTGAGCTGAGCGATTGTAAGTCCTTAGGGAAGCATGACCTGATTGTTAGGTTCCTCAGAGGTGCAAGGAAGTTAAATCACGTCATGCCATGCCTGATTCCCTCTTGGGACATCTCATTGATGCCGCAGGCCCTGCAGAGAGCTCGGTTGGAGACCTACAAGCGTTCTCTGGACCCTGGCATGGCTATATGCCCAAAGTTCCCACTACCGTTTTTAGGGGTCAAGTGGTGAACTTGCAAGCAATCCCTCATGTCAAGGCTGACCCAGCCTTATCCTTTCTGTGTCCAGTGTGCATCTTTATTTGGAGCAGACAGCGCATTCAGACTCTCAGGAGCAGCTCTTTGTCTGTTTCGGGGGACAACAGAAGGGGAAGGCTGTCTCCAAATAGAGATTGTGGATGCCATTTTGTACCAAGCCCGAGATGGGCCGTGCCTCCTGAGAGTGAGAGCACACTTCATTAGGTGTGTTGCATCCTTCTGGCCACTAACGAATGCTGCCTCTTTTGTATTGTATTTGTATAGCAGCGGGCTGGGCTACACCCAATACCTTTGTGAGATTTTTATCAGTGATATCAGATACGAACAGGTAAATTTCAGGCAACTGGCTGGGTGTATTGCTTGCTCAGCACCTTTCCCCTCCCGGATGTGATAATGTGCTCTTTTTCTGTCCATGTGAGTTCCCTGTGTCTTGCAAACCCTGGACTCCCTCCTATTCTCCAGCACTCATCGGTAGCCAAAAGCAGAGAAATTCGCTGCCAGGCCAATCACTTGTGGTATGCCCCTTTTTTAGGTGAGCCCTTGTACTTGGTTTAAGTGCTCCATATGTACTGATCCCCTGATGGTAATCCCATATGATGTATTATCCACTGTTCGGTGGAGAATACACCCTGTATCTTCCCAAATATTTGGTGGAGAATATTCACCCTGTATCTTCCCCAGGGCAGAGCCTTGCTCTGCCACCAGTCACTGTAGGTGTAGAGTTTCTTCCTTTTCAGACAGAACCCACCACAGAGACTTTTTTACACGTGTGGCATTTCACATTCGGTAAGTTCATGTGATATATTCTCCACATGTTAACCTCCCATTGGGCAGGATGTGGTCTTCATAGTGTCCTTTTTTCTGCATAGGAAAAATAACACTTTCCTCAGCGCAAACTCCTGATCTGCAGGATGTGTTTTTATCCTTTATTTAATAAAACCGAAAAGGTCAAGAAATGTCTGACGGGACCTATTTCCATTGTAAGACTGTCCTTACCACCCCCTTGTGGTACGGGGGACTATGGAAGCTTACTTAGGGCGTTGGGAAGGTTACAACGTGGTCACGTGCGCTTGTTACTAGGCACACAGCAGCCTGCCGACATCTGCACCGCCAAACCTCGTAACACAGTTCAGCTGGTTGTGGAGTTTTGTATAGGGACCCCCTCGAGTCATCACATCTTCATAAAGTCGAAGTGAGTGAAAGATAGGGAACGTCTTTGTTGCTGTTGTAACCTCTGTAGGGTATTTGGGTGAATCATTGACTCAGTCCCTCTGAAACAAATGAAGCACATTCTTCCTAAAACCCAAGGTCTTTTAGAATGAATATAAATTATGGACATTGGCATGAGAATGCTAGATGAGACTGTTTCTGAAACATTTACGACTCTGTGATGTGTCCCCGAACAACTCCCAAACTTCCCCCACTGCAGGCAAACCCAGGTGGCCTGCATGCAGGACCTTTCCGTCCACACACACATAATAACTTTTAACGAATTTCCCCATTAAAGACATTTTAATGGGATATATTTCATGTGTGTTATATGGGTCCGAGTGCCCAGGGCCTATGAAGATACGTGTGAGTGTATTGTAGTTCTAAGCGAACGACAAATGCCTGTATTATGCATTTTTACTGAATAATCCAGCAAACTCACTATCCTAAAAAAGTCTGTGAAACTTTGCTCTGCTAACACTGGCCTAAGTCAGTGTCCTGTTACGGGTTTACGACCCAAAAGAATGTGCATGGATTTGATTCTTGATGAGAAGGAGAAATGAAACCTTTTCAATCATATATATATTCTATATATATATATATATATATATATATATATATATATATATATATATATATATATATATATATATATATTTACCATGTGAGAAATGTATTACCATGTATCTAATGTTCCAATCTCATGATGTGTCCTTTTATGTGGTTTGTTTCATGTAAACTCTAATACTTACTATTCCAGACTGTTCACACTATACTTAACCAGAATCAGATGTGTGACATATTTGGTCTCTAAAACCTGGTACTTTGAAGATCGACGTGACTGTATACACGATATGTCGGTAACAACAACATATTAACAGTAAAAGCATCTTTCATAGTTTCTTCAAAGAATGGACAACCCCAGCATCTACCACCCCCCCACCCCCCGCGCATGCACGCAAGGAGCTCTCTCTCTCTTAGACAAAGAGCAATAAAAACCAAAGTCCCGCCTGTGAATTCCAACCCTCTTTTTGGCCAAGCCAACAGGAAGAGGCCGGATTTCTCCAAGGTGATAAATAACGCTTCCCCACTCCGCTCTTTCTCTTACCCCTCTCGTCCTCGTTTCATAATGTAACGTCTCGCCTCCGGTGAGCTCTTCGCCTTTCTTTTATTTGTTTCTAGTTTAGTTTGTGTTTTTCAGTCTTAGATAAGCCTCCGTGTTGAATTCCAATCGTAGAGTGAAAAGAACACCGCATGACATATCTCTTCAGCAAATCCATCTACAAGTGACCTTCAAACGAGCGCTCGCTCGCTTTGAAGGAGAAACAAGCGCACGTGACCACGTGACGCGCCGGACCGAGAGACGCACGCGCGCTTCTTCACCAGCCATGCAAAGATGTAACATTAACTCCGCGTGATTTCCCCGTAGAGATCTTTATTTCTTTTCTTTGTTAGTCAAAGTTTTGTTTTCCGTAGTCGACTCTGTTCACTTCCACGAAGTGAAACGAACTTAGCCGAACTATTTTCCTTTGGTAATGTTACCCCAAAGACTTTGAACCTCCGTTCAACACGCGCGCCAAGCAGCACCACGTGACGCTTCCTAAAGGACTCCGCTCGCGCAGGAATGCCGCGACACAGAGAGATCCAGAAATTTGTGCAAGTATATCTCTTTATAGAGCTTCTAAGAAGCATTAAGATGATGTTTTCGTGTTGTTACAGACAGGTGACTGTCAGGGTGAATGTTGCCAATGCTCTCTCTCTCTCTCACACGTGTTTCCATTGTCCAAACTCTATGCATTTCTCGTTCATCGATGCCTTATCGTGTTTTGTTTGTTTATTATGTTTGTAAATACATATATCCCATATAACCGTAGTAAATACATAAAGAGTTCTGCCTTATTAAATTCATTATATTCATTTGATTGATGTACTGCTTTTTGCTCACTTTCAAGTCCCTTAAGTGCCAAAAGATCTTACAAGCTTACAAATTAAAGATACTTTACAGAATATTTGCTTATAGGGCAGGAAACCCAATTCTTGTGGCCACAGAATTGCTTTTCCTGAAATCCTATAAAATAGGATGATATTGTGGATCCCCACAAATATTATTCTGACAATTGAGCTAATTAATTTTGCCTGTTTTGTAGGACGTGGTCCGTGTAATTAATAACAATCAACTTGTGGTTAATTGCAAGGATACACATGCATGCATGCAGGTAAAATGACATATCATCCCTTATAAGGAGACTTATTAACATGTAAGACTAATAATTATTCATACATGTTTGGATTAGATCAATTACCAATTATTAATTATGATGTGCAAATCCCCCACGGATTAGATCCGCCCCTGAGTCTTTATATAATTGGTGGAGAATATGCTTGGCACACTTTAAACTTGTTTTTGAGCAATTCAGTTTCAATCTATGTCTATATTGTGATTTAATATTGTACACGAGTGAGCGAACGCAATGCGAAATCACTGGCTGACTGATTAAAGGCAAAAAGCAGTCTCAGTTCAGCAAAACTAAGAAGTAAACTGCAGTTTCATAGTATTAAATTTGTCCTACAAAAGACGAAGAAACCTCTTTTGAATTACGACATTTTTAATGTTAAACTCCCCTGTCCGAACGAGATTCGTCAGGGTGAAGACAAGATTTAGTGAAACGACGTTCTTTCACTATTCTTAAGAAAGGCCTGATATTATAATCGTTAGATTAACGATAAACTCCTGGTTAAACATTGACGTAGCTACTCAATTGTAAAAAACCTAAAGCATATTTAATCATAAGTGCTATTTGATATGTCATGGGAGTCGAAAAAACAGACGAATATTTCCTGTTTTCTTTTGCACGCCGCAATCCCGCCAGACGTGTTTGTTAAAATATAGCACCAAAAAAAAATCCAAAACCTAAAAACATTTTTAATCATAAGTGCTATTTGATAAATGTTATTTGGATCCGAACGACAGACGTATAATTCCTGTTGTCCATATTAGTGTGTGGAAGCGAAGAAATCCTTCCGTGCACACGTGTGTCGAATAGAAAAAACCCGCCGAGGTTTAAAATTCATAAGCGAACATGTGTGAATCATAGCGCTAATTGTTGTATGTGGGAATCGAAAAACAGATGCCTAATTCCTGTTGTCCCTATGTGTGTGTGTAGAGAAGAAAAAAAAAAAAGGAAAAAAAAATCCTGCCACGCCGTTTTGCGAAATATAGCACCAAAAATCCGCCCGAGATTTAATTTTGGATAAGTGTGATTATCAAAGCGTCTGCACGCTCAAATTTGAATCACACATGGAAGCAGGCTGGTTGTTATTCCACTGACAAACACTAGAGGGCAGCCCTTAGGCCTAAGTGCTTGACAGTTCTCGAATTACGCACCGCCCCCCTGACTTCATCCTGCATGAACAAAATGTCGCCATCCTGTGGACACTAGTAACAAGGTCATCCTTTCCTAAACAATTTCTCTCGTCACAATTTCAGATTTTTTCCAGTGAATTTCTGAAATTGTGTTCCTAACTTTCAATGCATGTGCAAAGTCCAGTTTTACTAACATGATTTCACTCCTGACTGTGTACACTTATTTTGAATTTGGTTCAAACCACATTTGAACTTAAAATTTAAAAGTAAGTATGAGCAGTTTTTTATGACCACTTAGGAGGAATGTGCCCCTTGTGGCCTCTTCCCCCCTCTACGTCAGCTCATCACTTAGTTCCTAACATCATTCTTTTCTGAAGTGGCTTTCTCCCAGTTGGTTTTATTTTGGTTATTATCATTGATACCTCACCGTAGTCGTGATCATCATCAAATATAATGCCAACCTTTAATTTCCTACACTTATTCAAATTTGGTTTGAAACAAACAAATTTCAAGATCAATTTGAATTAAGTCTCCTTTCCTGTTGGGAATGGTTTTATGGCTTTATTTCTATATATCCTTTTTCAAATTATTTTTAATAATTTTGATTTGATACGTTATGACAACGGTATCCTTACTATTCTAGAAGTTACTTAACATCTATGCATACGCTTGATTTGAATTGTATTTAAACCAGTTTGAATGCAATTTAAATCAAGTTCTCTGTCAGCCAGCTTGACCACTAAGAGGAAGTGGCCCAAACCCTTTGTGGCCCAAACGCGCTACTACAGCTTGCTTCCTCCTGTGCTCTTCCTGCTGCACTTAATCTCTTCTCTGAATGGAGGCTAGGTTGTTCTGATAATTAACATTGTCATAATTCCCTGTTTGTTTGTACCATAATTTTAGTAAAGCCGTTGCCTTTGATGATTTTTCTACAAAAAATAGACACTCAATTTGATTTAGATAGAGAGAGCTTTAATTCACGTTGAGGTTCACTTGTCCTTCATCCTGTTTTGTGTTTGTAGGTAGAAATTTCTCTCGTGCTGTGGTGATTTGACAGTCATCTCTGCTTGGGGTCCAGCAAGCTGGTTCGTCTGACCTGCGTCACCAGCGCTGACTGAGCACGAGTCTCGGACTTTCCTGTATTTCTCCGTTGGTGCGGCCCGCAACACGACATCACCAATTTGGCACTGCCGGTTGTGTTCAAAGTCAAGTTGCGTGAGGGCACACATCGGTACAGATGTACGGAAGGGCCCGAGACACTGCTGTTAAGTGTTTGGGGACGACAGAAAGACCAACCACAATGCTGACTCCAACCTGAATGACCTCATTTCACCCCAGGGAAACTAGAAAAGGTATTAAATCCATCCACTTAGTATTGGCCACAGGATCTAGAGATTCCCCCGGTCATTGAAGTGTTTGGCTCCCTCCTCCTCTCCGAGCCACAAACCGCAGGCTTAGACCTCCTCTTCCCCTGTAACACTTCCTGTGTACTATTAACGCCATTTCATTATAGACCTTTCCATCTTGGATGGTTGCATGTTACTTCAAACTTTGCTATCTTGCCATTGCTCTTTTCGGTTGTGCTCTGTTCCTTTCGGTTCACCTAGAGACAGAACCTATCTGAGACAACAAGGAACGCTGAATAATAGTTTGACAACCAAGCCGTTAGCATCAACAGGTGACCCCTAAGCTACCGCCCCGTTAAAAATCTTTATTCAGGCCCATGCTGACCTACCCAAATTGTCCCACCGAATGATTTAACTGTCTGCATCAGTTAACCAAAATTTTCATACACGGCATAGCCCGTATTATAGCTCGTTAAACGTAGAACGAACTTGCATTGGTCTCTCTGCGTGTGTTGTGTCTCTCACCCACAGTGAAGCCAGTATGTTCCAGTCCTACAGTCCCACAACCCGCTGGGACAATCTGGAGACATGGCTGAGATTCATGACACCTCCATTCCTGCCCAAGGTCGCCAGTGACTCAGAGCCCCGAGCCAAGAGCATCGCAGACGTGGATAAGCTGATGGCGCAATAACCAAGCCAAAGCTCCCATGACAAAGACCGGTCAGACACATCAGAACCTCGCTTGCCAGCTCATCGCACAAGCACGCCTTCACGAAAGGAGCCGCATCGCCCTGGAGCACGAAGTTGCAATGCTAAGGATGCAAGCCGAGTATGACAACGACCCCGAGCTACAGAAGGAAGTGGAAAGCCTTCAAACTGCCCTGTCTGATCCTCATCTGCACATAGACCGAAGAGAGCAGTCAGAGAAAAGAACCAGAGAGGAACTCCACGAGAAACTCCGACAAAAGTGAAGCCCCTTGCAAAGAGCAGAGACTGAACTTAAAGAGACTCAAAAGCCACAGCCTGCGAAAGAAACTCGCAAGAGGCCCGTGCTACCATCCACAAGCTCGTTCAGCAGAGACAAGATCTCGAACACGAACTTGACACTGTTCACACAGAGTTGAAACACTCTTATAGACTGCAGAAGGACCAGGAAGGGGAAACACACACCACAAAGTTTCCCTGACCAGCCAGTCCGCACCTTTCAGCCAAGAACCCAGAGCTGTACAGGGGGGTGAAAGCCCACTGTTCAAAACATCACCAGCCAGCCCACATAGCATGACTACTCAACAGCTAAGAGAAGCTTACACCAAGCAAAAGACTGTGTCCGAAAAGACTTTGAAAAACCCCACAATCTACTCTGTCTCTGAACCCTACACAGAGCTGCCACTAGAGGGCGCCCCACAACACCATAGCCCTGTTTACAGAGAGTCAAGACCGTTCCAGGCCAGCAGAGAGCAGCACAACCGTGATGGTGCTCGTCCAAGGCACCAGAGTGAGCGCTCTGAAAGATTCTAGGAAGCCAGCTGGCGACCCAGAAATAGCCGACCCCCATCACCAAGAGACTTAAGCCCAGACAGCCTGGAGCGGTACCCCTCTCAACATGCCACTGGTAAGCACAAGTCTGAGCACACATCAGACAAACACAGTGCCGCCACGTCTGAGGCAGCCGAGACCCTGAAGTCGCTGAAAAGCTTCTTCACAAAAGACTTTCCAAAGAATACAAGAGGGACGAGCCTGACATCCTATGCCTGAGCGTAAGACCTACAACAGGCACACAGAACACTGCTCGTCAGCCACAGACCACAGAGCAAACTGTCACATCACAAAGTGACAGCAGCACACAGCCACCACAGCTGACAGCTGCACAGCCTGAGCGAGACAGCACAGTTTCCCACAGCTGGGTCCATAAGGCCAAAAGACCTAGAGATGCTGCTTTGTCTGTCTGTCTCCGCAGAGAACTACACAAGACCGGCCCTAACCGCCCGTTGATCGCCACACCAGCCCCTACGCCAAGGCTCCTGGGGCACCTGATCAAAAGGGGGTGGGCCCGGAAACTCTACCTACCCATCACTCTGGACAATGAGGTGAGCCTTGAAGCCCTGGTAGACACCGGCTCAGACCTCACTTTAATGTCAGCTCAACTCTTTGAAAGACTCAGTGCTAAAGCTAATAGCAAAGATCGAACTCTTATACCCCAAATGTGTGAGTTGAACGTGCAGTCGTACAGCCTAAACGACATCCGGCTCATTCAGTCACACAGGTCACCAAAGCCAGACTGGCCGGTCACAGAGGTCACGAGAACTACAACAAAGCCAGACTCCAAAGTCACAGAGTTCCCCGGAACTCCAGCAGGCATCCATGGGTACACAGCCTCTGCACCAAGTCAAGGTTCAAGTTCGCTACCCTGCACCTTCCAGCTCGCCAAAGACCACGCAATGCCCACTCAACGATGCATGACCTAATGCAGAAGGCCTCTAACACAGAAGGCCTCCTCAGAAAGAATTCCTAAAACCCCAATGATTTTGAACTGCAAAACCAGAAGACACTGGACGAACACAGCGCAAGACTCTGCTAAAAAGGTCCCTGATCAGCATAGGACATAGAACTTGTAAAAGTAGATGAAAATGTGTCCTCAAAGAGTTGCAAGACTCTGCATTCGTAAAATTAGAATTTTACTGATTTAAAAGAATCTTAAATGGACGTGTAAATCTCAACGGCCAACAGACTATGCACGACTCTTTTGAAACAAACAGTTTCTAAATGCTGGTTGAATTGGCACTGCTAAACATTAGGTTTCCTGACAATGAAGGGTTACAGCAAACACTAGCTCCAAATAGGGCATACGTCACCCTGGCGTCAGAGTGTAGTAAAACCACCTGAGCCTTAAACTACTGTTAACCTACAGGCGTGCATTTGATCTTTGCGATCCAACTAGAACACAACGTGCAATACGCATTTTTGATCGCTGGCTTGTCTAAATGCAGATAAAACGATAGCTGGAATTGACATCTCTACTTTAAGTGAAAGAGTCTTAGATTTCCAACTAATATCAGTAAGTTCAGCCGTAAAGCGCAAGTCTGTGTGACAAAGGAATCTCATTTCAGCAGCCTCTAATCTGTACCGATATCCATTCTGCTTTGGTTAAAAAGAAATCCAAATTGCAGTATGACTAAACCTGTGTCTGACAAAGAAAGCTCAGGATAGAGTTATATATGTAGACCTGGGTGATGCTCCCCCTTTCTACAATGTAAAGGCCTTACAAATTATTGTTAGATTGATGTAATTCACCTAAATTTTAGCTACATCTACAAGCAGAGAGCTACCTAGCGATCAAAACTGTTTACTCGCTGAAAAGTCAGCATTTGTGCATGAGCGGGACGTATTTACAGATGCTTAGACAACCTTTGACTTACAGCAAATCTATTTCCTTACTCGATAAACAAATAGAATAAGTTGTGTAAACTAAAAGAGAAGAGTTACATGAGTAAAATTGGCAAATGCCAAAACAGTCGCATTTTAGTTAATGTAACATCAAGTTCTCGAAAGACTTAAAATATAGGCGCCCCTTTTTAACCCGTTTAAACATGCATAACTCATTTAAAAGGTGCACACATTCTTCAGGTACTGTCGAATTGTTCTGACTAGCTCTGGTTCCCATGACAACGACTTGTCACAGGAAGCGCTAACTCGTGATGTCACCTTGTAAACAAACCAGCCTAGGTGGCTAAGCTAACCTAGCACCCATCCAGCTTAGGCTAAGCTATATAATAACTTCTACAGTTAGCAGTTAGCATAATTTACTTGAAGCCGTAATTACAGCTTTTGTTTATACAGTGCAAAGTATTCTAGAATACTTTCCCTAACCCCAGTTAGGGTTTGTGATTCTTCACTTTCCATACGTCCAATTCTTCTCAGCTAAAGTTCACCTTCCCTAATTTAGGCATAGTCCTTGCTGAGCACTGTAGGCTAAATTTGCAGATGCCCCGCCATTTACACTTAAGTTTAATTACATGTAAAATGTGTAGCTAGAGAAGTATCCGTATAGTAATGAGAATCTTCATCAGCATGTTGACTAAACCTTTGGAGGGACACACACAGAGTGGTCTTGAACACGCAACCGCTGTAACCCACTATGGAGTGGTGGTCCGGGCAAATCCAAAGTTTATTCACTAATGCCACTGATTATTCTCACATTCAGATCATTCCCGTTGTTTTGATCACTTTATTCCTTTTTGCTTTTAATTTTAATTTTTTTACTCTTCGTTAATTCTTTCATTTCTTTGACTTTGATAATAATAGCAGTCAGCTATTCCCTTGGCTATTCGGTCATCTATATGATTTAATTTCATTTCCTCTCCTGTTCAAATGTGGTTCCATTTCCCATAGGGCCCAGAAAGGAAACAGAGACACCCTTATTTGTTATTTTGGCTTAGTTTCAACCAGTGCACTCATTTTTGTGACCCTGCAACACAAGTAATTTCAACAATTTACTAGGGCACAACTATAGTCCAGAGGATTGATAAGCATAATTTGAATAGGAAAGCGGTCCCTTTTCCCCCTATCATTCACTTCGTCAAGCCATAGTGAACCACTAATTAAGTCCAGAGAAATAATTTAGTCATAAGAACCATCTTAAGTCATTTATTTCATCTCGGCTATGCCCTTTTCAGGACATACTCTCGGAACCACATCAAGTCTTGGCTTCCTAACATCCACAGCTAAGATAAGGATACAAGACACACTTCACTAGCTAGCCACACGTGAAGCACCTAGCTTTATGCTACATACCTAACACCCGTTAAACCGTGGTTCTGAACTTTTAGGGTCATGCATTAGTCTCTCCCCACAAGTGTGACAAAATGTCACAGAACCTCTGCTTAACCTGACCTTAACCTTCCAGCTTACCAAAGTCTATGACAAACCAATGGACATTATGAGAAACCACCTCTCAGACCCCTCCAACCACCCTAGCACGCCGTCTGAACCCACCGACGACCGGTGCCCCAGACACCTGCAATACACCTTGCACATGCTGCGTGCACAAGACAACATTCAGCGTTCTGCACCTGATGCCATCACTGCGCCACAGCTCGTGGTGCCACAGTGCAAAAGGGGGGTCATGCCAATGTATGCCCATGACGACCGCAGCACCAGAGACACTTGCAAGACACACCGAAGCAAGTGGCATACCGGCGTCCTCAAAGCGAAAAGACTGTCCTAGCCAACCAAGGACGACACACGCTGAAATGTTTCCTCCCTTTCTCTCTCTCTCCCTTTCACTTTTACCAGGATGCTGCGGTGGTTCGCCATCCCGTGCCTCCAGCCAACCAGAGGGCAGCTGCAATCGGACATCTCACCAGGTCCAGCATCAGGCATCGTCCTAAGGGAACAACCAGGACTCCTTTTCTGCCGGACCCGCACTCAGAAAGTGTATGTGCCACCTGATCCTCTCAATGCCTACAGAACACAATACAGCTGGGTAGGGGCCGATGGACAGAAGACGCCCTCACTCACGCTGAGGCCGATGTCGAGCACATGCTCAACGAACTTGAGAAAATGACTGTCACGCTAGTGGAGCCAGGTGGCCACAACCGCCGCCGCACTGCCGTCAGAACTCGGTTTAACACTTGTATGTCCAGCATGAATGCAGTAAACCTAGCCAACGTGAGACGGCATGCAGCCGAAATTCAGACTGAGATTCCACAGATAAAAGAGCAACTCCCAACCCAGAGTGCATCCCTGCAGACCATCGACAAGACACTAAAAGGAACTGTGGTAATTTGCAACACTCACAGCGTTCGGCTGACCCAGACAGTGAAAATGGACCATTAAACGGTAAACTCATTAAACGGCTGTTTACGGTCTTCCAGAATGACTTTGCTCAAACTCAGCTGGTAACAGCCCTGATGACAGAACTGCTGTGGGAGGTGAACTCCTCCATTGACAGCCTAGCCATGGGTAGAATTCCACCGCACCCGATACACTTAAGCCTTGTGCAAACCGTGCTGGCTTCCGCCATCACCACGCCAACTGACTCTCTACAAATACACCTTGCCCACTCGCTGGGTAGGGCCATCCCACTCTGCATCGACCACAAGTAGAGAAAAGGGGGCTTTCTCCTGAACTTACCCATCACAGTCAAGCCGAATCCACCGGCTCAAGAACATTGTCAATGTCAGATTCTGAAAGGTAACACTCACATCAAGATCCGCACGCCGTACGTGATTGACTTGCACGACAGCGACACTAAGCTGTCCCCAGCTCCGAATCCACACATGTGCACACTGACCAAAGACATTCACTATCTTTGCCCTAACAAACCCTTCCTCAGAGACAACACTAACGGAATCTGCAGGCTGCAGATCAGCGACACCTGCTGCCCTGCCGAAGCTAAGCCTCGCACTCAAGTCATCAAGACCCAAGCAGAGATTGTAAGTGGCAGATGGCTCATTAACACTCCTGTGCGCACAGCTGCACTCACTTACGACCAGAATGACACTTACACCTGTGTCACCTCGCTCCACCAGAGCAGGTGAATCCAAGTACCGAAAGGTGCCATCCTTCACCGTGACAACCTGGACAAATTACAACAAATTAGAACTGGAAATCCCATCCTTCTCCAGTAACCACACTTTCACCCTAACTCCAGAAAGGGAGTTGTGGTTTACGAAAGGGGGGGGGGGGCCCAGCTAATTGACATTACTTCTATCAACACAGCCCTCCGAGCTTTGTCTCAACTGCCCGCCTTAACTGCTTCACCTGCTGTCCAATCCTGGACTGCGGCAAATCCTACGCTGGGTACATCTATCAACCACAACTCGACAGTCATCCTGCACAGGAGGCTCAACGAGATGCGAACATCTACAGCCAAGCCCACGGGACTCTCAGGAAGAGGGTACCACGCTGGAGGCTGCGTCGAACTTCATCAAGCTGAGCCCTCAGCCTCAGCCTAACAGCCACCTGCTACTCGACCATCATGATTCACCGGTCATCCGCCCATGGTGATGATTTGTCGTCCGATTATGTCCACACACAGGGACATCATCTGACGAAAAGGGGGATTGTAGGGTATTTGGGTGAATCATTGACTCAGTCCCTCTGAAACAAATGAAGCACATTCTTCCTAAAACCCAAGGTCTTTTAGAATGAATATAAATTATGGACATTGGCATGAGAATGCTAGATGAGACTGTTTCTGAAACATTTACGACTCTGTGATGTGTCCCCGAACAACTCACAAACTTCCCCCACTGCAGGCAAACCCAGGTGACCTGCATGCAGGACCTCTCCGTCCACACACACACACACACATAATAACTTTTAACGAATTTCCCCATTAAAGACATTTTAATGGGATATATTTTATATGTGTTATATGGGTCCGAGTGCCCAGGGCCTATGAAGATACGTGTGAGTGTATTGTAGTTCTAAGCGAACGACAAATGCCTGTATTGTGCATTTTTACTGAATAATCCAGCAAACTCACTATCCTAACAAAGTCTGTGAAACTTTGCTCTGCTAACACTGGCCGAAGTCAGTGTCCTGTTACGGGTTTACGACCCAAAAGAATGTGCATGGATTTGATTCTTGCTGAGAAGGAGAAATGAAACCTTTTCAATCATATATATTCTATATATATATATATATATATATATTCTATATATATATATATATATATATATATATATATATATATATATATATATATATATATATATATATATATATAAAACCATGTGAGAAATGTATTACCATGTATCTAATGTTCCAATCTCATGATGTGTCCTTTTATGTGGTTTGTTTCATGTAAACTCTAATACTTACTATTTCAGACTGTTCACACTATACTTAACCAGAATCAGATGTGTGACATATTTGGTCTCTAAAACCTGGTACTTTGAAGATCGACGTGACTGTATACACGATATGTCGGTAACAACAACATATTGACAGTAAAAGCATCTTTCATAGTTTCTTCAAAGAATGGACCCCCCCGCATGCACGCAAGGAGCTCTCTCTCTTAGACAAAGAGCAATAAAAACCAAAGTCCCGCCTGTGAATTCCAACCCTCTTATTGGCCAAGCCAACAGGAAGAGGCCGGATTTCTCCAAGGTGATAAATAACGCTTCCCCACTCCGCTCTTTCTCTTACCCCTCTCGTCCTCGTTTCATAATGTAACGTCTCGCCTCCGGCGAGCTCTTCGCCTTTCTTTTATTTGTTTCCAGTTTAGTTTGTGTTTTTCAGTCTTAGATAAGCCTCCGTGTTGAATTCCAATCGTCGAGTGAAAAGAACACCGCATGACATATCTCTTCAGCAAATCCATCTACAAGGGACCTTCAAACGAGCGCGCGCTCGCTTTGAAGGAGAAACACACGAGAAACATACGTGACGCGCCGGACCGAGAGACGCACGCGCTTCTTCACCAGCCATGCAAAGATGTAACGTTAACTCCGCGTGATTTCCCCGTAGAGATCTTTATTTCTTTTCTTTGTTAGTCAAAGTTTTGTTTTCCGTAGTCGACTCTGTTCACTTCCACGAAGTGAAACGAACTTAGCCAAACTATTTTCCTTTGGTAATGTTACCCCAAAGACTTTGAACCTCCGTTCAACACGCGCGCCAAGCAGCACCACGTGACGCTTCCTAAAGGACTCCGCTCGCGCAGGAATGCCGCGACACAGAGAGACCCAGAAATTTGTGCAAGTATATCTCTTTATAGAGCTTCTAAGAAGCATTAAGATGATGTTTTCGTGTTGTTACAGACAGGTGACTGTCAGGGTGAATGTTGCCAATGCTCTCTCTCTCTCTCTCTCACTCCCTCTCCCCCTCTCTCTCTCTTACACGTGTTTCCATTGTCCAAACTCTATGCATTTCTCGTTCATCGATGCCTTATCGTGTTTTGTTTGTTTATGTTTGTAAATACATATATCCCATATAACCGTAATAAATACATAAGGAGTTCTGCCTTATTAAATTCATTATATTCATTTGATTGATGTACTGCTTTTTGCTCACTTTCAAGTCCCTTAAGTGCCAAAAGATCTTACAAATTAAAGATACTTTACAGAGTATTTGCTTATAGGGCAGGAAACACAATTCTTGTGGCCACAGAATTGCTTTTCCTGAAATCCTATAAAGTAGGATGATATTGTGGATCCCCACAAATATTATTCTGACAATTGAGCGAATTAATTTTGCCTGTTTTGTAGGACGTGGTCCGTGTAATTAATTACAATCAACTTGTGGTTAATTGCAAGGATATGCATGCATGCAGGTAAAATTACATATTATCCCTTATCAGGAGATTTATTAACATGTAAGACTGATCTAATCCAAACAGGTATGAATAATTATTAATTACCAATTATTAATTATGATATGCAAATCCCCCACGGATTAGATCCGCCCCTGAGTCTTTACACCTCCGTTCCCTGATGGAGGGAATGAGACATTGGCATGACCCCTTCTGCCACAACACTAGCTGCGTTTACATGGTTCAATCGGAATGAAATCAATCCGATTGATGAATCCGAACACGGTGTTTACATGAACGATAAATAAAGTAATCGGGTTGATGTGCGCGTTTATATGTCACAAGATTCAAATCGGAATTGATTTTTTGACATGCGCACACTGCACGAACACACTGCTGTTCGCGCATAACTATTCTCCTCTATTGCATAACTATTCTCCTCTATTGGTTCTTTGTTTTTTTTAAACAGCAGACTTAATATTTATCCATCTCTGGTCATGATTTGGAGACGATGAGCATGAACCGCTTTGCCGTGCTGCTTATATTGATCACGCAGTAAAACCCTGCGCCCAAAACTAGTCGTCTATGGATGATAATCTTAAACAAGGACTGGTGGGACGTTGTCCTGCTTCACTTCACAGACGCTGAGTGAAATGAGAATTTTTTAATAACGGAACACTCATTTTATATTCACTTTATTCAACAGGAAGAACAGCTCGTTCCGTGCGTCATACGTCATTACGCTATTTCAACGTCTTTGCACATGCGCAGTCCTTTTAGTTTCGGTTTTCAATCCGATCAAGTGTTTACATGTTCTCTCGATCGGATTACAAAAGGAGTAAACCACCCCTTTCAATCGGATCTAAATTTCAATCGGATCGAGCTCAATCGGATCGATTAAGGTGTTTACATGAAGGTTTTTTAGTCCGATTGAGCCGTCAATCCGATTATAAGTGTCCATGTAAACGCAGCTACTGATTTACCCGCTGAAGTATCAGAGGTGTTTGGGGCTTCCAAGTGCGACCCCTTGTTACAATATTGACACAACATCTCGTTCCCACCATCAGGGAACGGTGGTTACAACAGTAAACAAGACATTAAATGTTATAGTAAATAGTCAATTAAAATGCGACATTTAATGGCACACAGGATGTGTTTTGGCGGACCACTCTTAGCTGGGACGTATTGCTTAACCTCTTTGACAAGCTATCCAACACAGAGAAACTTGAATTGTACCTTTTTTGCGGTGGATGAGATGGAACTCCAGCAGGTAGGGAAATAGGTTGGTAAGCAGAGCAAGGCAGGCAGCGGGCAGGTAAGTAGGTTGATAGTAGCAGACAAAGCATGGACTCCAGTAATCCAACAAACGATTGGTAAGTGATTGAAGAATGGTGGTTAAAAGGCACAACTTAATATCAAAAATAATGTCCAAATAGTTCAATAGCGATTCAATAGCGATTCAATAGCGATGTAAATAACTGTATGCTTAAAACGTTCCAACAGCTTCCTTGTTCTTTTTCTTGTGTTTGAAAAGGTGAGAGGCGGCCATCTTTATATTCAAACATTCTCACCAACTGTCCCAACTGCCCCAAAATAAAAGTCCCTACAAAATAAAGGATCCTAAATCTAACAAAACATACCAGTGCTCCAATAGCACAACAATTTAGATTAACCTAAACACAAATGGCTCCTACATAGCCGGCCCCTTATAGCTATGGCAGAAGGCAAGCTATAACTAACTAAATGTAATTTTCCAAGGAGCTATATATTATTTCCTTAAACTCATTATGCATTATTCACAAGAATAAATGAGTGCAAAGATTCAGTGTATGCATCTGTATGACAGTGTATGCACGTGCGCAAGTTCATTCAAGTCTCACTCTGGACTTCTACTAGCAATCAGATCTTACTGATAGGTCTCTCAAGCTGGCTTGTTTTAGTTTGAAGCCGTACACTGCGGACCAAGCCTTTGGAGTTAGGAAAGGCTTCAGTGACTCTAGCCAACATCCATGATCCTCTTGGCGCCGTGCTATCGGCTACTAGCACAACGTCTCCTGGACAGAAGTTGCGTCTGACACGAGACCATTTTTGCCGTGTTTGTAGAAGAGGAAGGTACTCTCGGACCCAGCGTTTCCAAAATAAGTCGGCAATGTACTGGATCTGTCTCCAACGATGTCTGGTGTAAAGATCTTCTTTTACGAACCAACCTGGAGGTAGAACAGGATGCACCTTAAGCTGCAGTATATGATTAGGCGTTAACGGCTCCAAGTCATTTGGGTTATCAGAAACGGTCGTGAGTGGACGGCTATTGAGAATGGACTCAACCTCACACATTACTGTCTGAAGGCCTTCATCATCCAGATATTGCTGGCTGGTGACTGACCGTAACGTCGTTTTGATCATGCGAATCAACCTCTCCCATATCCCCCCCTACAATGGGCACCATGGGGAGGGTTGAATGTCCATTTTACCCCCTTTTGGCGCAGACTTTTTTCAATTTGTTGCATGTTCCAAGATTTCAAGGACTCCTTTAGTTCCTTTTCAGTTGCAACAAAGTTTGTTCCATTGTCTGACCGCAACTCAGACACTGGCCCTCTTCTGGCAATGAAACATCTGAATGCATGAATGCAAGAGTCAGTATCAAGTGAATGCGCAACTTCCAAGTGTATAGCACGGCTGGTAAGACATGTGAAAATCACGCCGTACCGTTTTACAATGCTGCGGCCTCGTTTTACCTCTAATGGCCCAAAATAATCAACCCCTACATGCGTGAAGGGTGGAAGGTCAGGGATCAACCTGTCCACTGGCAAATCTGCCATTTTCTGTTCACCTGCACTCAGCTTAACTCTTCTGCACCTGGTGCATTCATAAACTACTTTTCTGGCCAGAGTGTTGGCGCAAGGAATCCAATATCTTTGTCTGAGTTTGGAGAGCATGAAATTTCTTCCACTGTGCCCAACTTCTTCATGGATGTGCTGAAGTAAGAGTTTGGAAACGTGATGGTCCTTAGGGAGAATAGCAGGGTGTTTCTGTTCAGTGGGCATTGCCATTTTACTCAGACGTCCACCAACCCGTAAGATGCCATTGGCCAGAAGAGGTTCTAACCTGTAGATGGAGCTGTTTCTGTTTACATTTTGCATGCCTTTCTGCAAACAGGGTATTTCCTGTGGAAATCCCTGCCTTTGGCAAAATTGTAAGATTGCGACCTCAGCATCCTCTAGATCACTGATTGATGGACCTGTCTTTTCATGTTTTCCTTTTCTTGTGGTCATGATATGTCTATTTAGATCTTTCTTGCCATTCTTAAGTAATTTCAACAGAACAGACTTGAACCTCAGGAACCATGCCACAGCTTTCTTGAGGCTCATCCAAGTTGAGAAATAATTCATGAGGTAAATAGTGGCGTCACAGCTTTCCTTCACAGCAACATTGACAGTGACAGCTCCTTTTCTTAATTCAGGGTCATCTTGAGAGAGAATGGGTTCAGATGGAAGCGCTGGCCAGCAATGAGGTGGTTCCTTCAGAAAGTCTGGGCCATTGATCCATGTTGTTCTTTTCAAGAATGTGTTAACATGTAGTCCCCGGGAGGTGTAATCAGCAGGATTGAGTTTTGTGCCTATATACTTCCATTGGGATACATCTGTCACACTTCTGATGACATTAACACGGTTTGCCACGAAGGTTAGGAATCTTCTGCTTTCATTCCGGATGTACCTTAGAACAGTCATGCTATCTGTCCAAAACAGAGACCTTTACAATTCCATATGCAACTCCTCAGATAGCATCTTGTCCATTCGTACGGCCAAAACTGCAGCAGTGAGCTCCATTCGTGGTGTGGTCATCAGTTTTAAGGGAGCAACTCGGGCCTTTCCCATTATAAAGGTGACGTGGACTTTGTTGCCGTTAGTCAGCCTAAAATAGGTAACTGTTCCATACCCAAGGTCACTCGCATCACAGAAGTGGTGCATCTGTGCTGTTTTGACATCTCCAAAGTTGTTTGGTACAAGACATCGGTTGACCTTGAACTCCCTTACTTTTGGAAGATCTTTCCACCATTGCTTTCAGGCTTGAGCGTGGACCTTTGGCAATTCTTCATCCCATCCAATGTTCTGCTTGCATAACTCTTGCAAGATGTGTTTTGCCGGAAAGGTGAGAGGTGCAAGGAATCCAAGAAGGTCATATATAGAACTGACCATGGACAGAATCCCACGTCTGGTGCATGGACGCTCCTTTATGGTCACCTGGAATGTGAAGGTGTCTTCCTTAACACACCATTGCACCCCGAGAGCTCTTTCAACTGGCAAATCTTCTATGTCAAGGCCGAGATTCTTTATGTTCTTGGCCCTCTCAGGCTCTGGAATGGAGTCCAAGACAGCTCTGTTGTTGCTAACCCATTTGGTCAACTTAAAGCCTCCAGTTGCACATAGTAATTTCAGCTCTTTACAAAGTCTAATGGCATTGCCCTCTGTGTCCACAGCCTTCAGCAAATCATCCACATAGAAGTTGTTTTTGACTGCGCTAGTTGCATCAGCTGAGAAGCACCCTTTGTTATCCTCAGCTGTCCTCTTTAACGCATAACTTGCACAGCTAGCTGATGATGTTGCGCCAAAAAGATGTACGATCATCCTGTACTCTTTCAGTGCCTGACTAATGTCCCCATCTGGCCACCAAAGGAAGCGCAAGAAGTTCACATGATGAGATGGGACCTTTACTTGATAGTACATTTTCTCTACATCAGCCATGATAGCGATGTTTTGCAGACGAAAACGGACTAAGACCCCAATTAAGCTGTTTGTAAGATTGGGACCTTGAATGAGTTCAGTGTTCAGTGAGGCACCCTGATAAGATGCAGAGCAGTCAAATACCACATGCAAGCTCCCCTTCTTTGGGTGAAACACACCATGGTGTGGAATATACCACACTTTTCCATTTTCCTGCATCAACTGGTCTTGGGGTACAAGTTCAGCATGTCCGCATGATAGGACCGTTTCCATAAATGCCCCATATTCCTTATGAAAGTCATCATTCTTTTGAAACTTTCTTTTTAAAGACTATGCTCGTTGCTCTGCCACGTGATGGTTGTTTGGCATCATAGGATTATCCTTCTTGAATGGCAAAGGCAATTTATAATGTCCAGCCACTATTTCAACAGAGCTGTCCATTATCTGCATGAATATGTGGTCTTCCACTGACATTTGTTTCTTTTCCTCAAAACTATTTTCTGGGAAATCATGGTTGTATTGCTGAATCAAAAGTTCACTCAGGTTATCAACGGAAATCTGATGTGCATGAACATATTTCTGACCTTGCTTGCTGATGCGTGCATCCTCAGTGTGGAGAAGTCCATTCACTGCCCAGCCTAGCAGTGTTTTAACAGCAAAGGGTCCATTTCCTTGGCTATTGATAATTCTCCACGGTTCCATCAATTTGGGTGCATTAATCCCAATAAGAAGGTCTATCCCAGCATTAATGTTGGGCACATCAACATCTTGAAGATAAGGCCATTTTCGTATTTCTTCTCATCTGGGGATGTGTTCCCTGTTGACTGGAATTTCATGCTGAGTGTAAACTTCAGGTAATTGTATGAATTCCTTTCCATCCAGGCTGCACACTTCCAGGCCCTTGACTACCATGCTGTTAACAGATTTCTTTTGCCCCATAGTGCGCAGAAGTGTTTGTTGATGTTTACCATTAGCATTCAAGTTCCTCCTAAGTTGTTCTGTGCAAAATGTTGCCGAACTCCCTGGGTCAAGGAAAGCATATGTCTGCACTACATGATTTGAATTACTCATTTTGACTTGAACTGGTATTATTGCAAGTGTACAATGTTTATCACTACAATCAAGTACCTCTGTTTTCAGTGAAACCAACCCGCTGCTCACTGCCTTTTTGTCTGAAGGACCTGCATTACTCTGCTCTCCTGTTTGAGGTATATGCAAGATAGTGGGATGTAATTTTGAACAAATTGAACAGGTTTGTCTATTTTTGCAGGTCATACTCATGTGTCCTTTAGCAAGACAACCAAAGCAGACACCTTTAGTCTTTAGCAGCTCAACTCGTGCGTTGTGAGACTTCTTCATCAGCTCTTGACATGACACAATCTCATGCTCACCATTACAGGCAGGACAGAGTTTTGATTAACTGTTTTTGGGCACATTAGATACTTGCATTGTGCTCTCTGTGTTGTTCTTTGGCGCAACTGATACTGTTGTGGCGAAACTGCTCCCTCTGCATGGAACTCATTGGCTTGCTACTGATAGCAGCTGTTTTTGGTGACCTTCTGTTTGAGGAGCCGTCTTGGAGGTTACCAAAAACTGGGTCTTGTAAAATCCTGGCCTGCCTTTCCAGGAAGAGGACAAGATCAGCAAACTCGGCTCTTGCTCCTGTTCGTTCCCTGATGTCAAAAGCATATGATCTCCATTTTTCTTTCACTTTGTACGGCACCTTGGAGATTAGAAGCCTCAGGTTTAATAGAAGGTTCAGCTCATCCATGTACCTTAAGGTACGCATTACATTACAGCATCCACGGAGGAAAAGAGCATAACTGTACAGAGCTTCTCCATTGTCTGATGGGATATTATTCCAATTTAAGGCTTTATCCATATAAGCATTAGTAATTTTAAATTCATCCCCAAAATGAAGTTCCAATAGCCGTTTTGCCTCTGCATACCCTCTATCGGCATCCATATGAAGACAACTTCTGACCAGCTCCTTAGGTTGGCCAGAGGTGTATTGTTCAAGGTAATACAGTCTGTCTTGGCTATTGCTGGTGTTTTTCTCAATACAGTGTTCGAATGCCTGCATAAATGGTCTGAAGTTCAGAGGTTCACCGTTAAACATGGTAAGGTGCCTAGTTGGAAGTAAAGTCATTTTCTGTTGCTGTGCAATAAGATGGGCAACAGTACCCAGGTTGCTGGTATCTGAACTTAAAGGCGCATGTGGAAAGGAAGTACCTGCAGCTGCTTGACTGGTAAGATTCAATTGTAAGGTCTGGACAGGCCTTTGTGACCTCTTGGCTCTTGTATCCTGTGTTAAAACCTTTTGCAATGGTGTTTTGGGAACAGCAGAGATTCTGGCATATTCCACTGGTGAGGGTTCTGGATGAACATGTTCCTTGATTCTGTCATATTTGCTCTCCAGATACGCATTCATGCCATCTCCTGGCAATTTTGAAACTTCTGTCAACATGAGTCTAGAGTTCATAGATTCAGCATCAATGCTCTGTAACACTTGCACTTTTGCATTAGCTGCAGCCAACTCTGTTTCAAGTTCAACCTTTTCCATTGCATTTTGCAGTTTAATTCTTTCCATTTCCAAGGCGTGTTTTTTCTTCAGTCCTTCAGTACGTTGCAATAGAGCTGCCCTTTCAGCTTCAGCCTTTAAACGCGCGGAAGACACTGACGAAGATTTTGAGGCAACACTTGCACCAGAATGTGAAGATTCTACTTTACTGTCACGTGCTGCCACAATGGATATACTGTCCAGATGAGACACCACAGTTTGGGATTCATAGCTTTGAGCACTCTTCCACATTTCTACCTCATTCAAGAATGTTTCAAAAGCTTGCATCTTTGGTTGGTACCACTCATCATTGTCACTTTTCCTTTCCTCTTCCTCTTACATCACTTGCACAGATTGATGCACATCTTTAAATTCGTCCAATGCCACATGGAGCTGTTCAATGCCTGTGTCTACGGCTTCAATATCTCCACCTTTTAATAATTCCTTTAATTCATTCATTTTACGTGTACACACGCCAAGTTTTCCTCTGCGCGTTGCGCAAAGCTCTTTATTTTTGCCATCAGCCATATTTTTGATTTGTGAACAACAAAAAAGTTATTTTCTTTTCCCTTTTTAAAAAATTAAACACAGCACAATTAACTTCAACTCAGTTCATTCTCTTCTGTCTTCATTTAAGCTTATATGTGCATGTACAAAATTCATGATCCGCTCCAGTAGCAAATCCAGTAACAACCAATGATGCACTCCAATAGTGAACCTGAAAAGATAAATTCTCAAAAAATCCAAAACTTTGTCAACTCCAAAGTACAAAAAAAAATAAAAAAAAAAATCCTTTATGCTTCAATAACAGTCAAACAAATGCTTCCATAGGTTCCAAACAATTTGATTGTGAAGCAGCGTAAACGATTGCAAAGTTCTTTACTAATGTTTTGGCGGACCACTCTTAGCTGGGACGTATTGCTTAACCTCTTTGACAAGCTATCCAACACAGAGAAACTTGAATTGTACCTTTTTTGGGGTGGATGAGATGGAATTCCAGCAGGTAGGGAAATAGGTTGGTAAGCAGAGCAAGGCAGGCAGCGGGCAGGTAAGTAGGTTGATAGTAGCAGACAAAGCATGGACTCCAGTAATCCAACAAACGATTGGTAAGTGATTGAAGAATGGTGGTTAAAAGGCACAACTTAATATCAAAAATAATGTCCAAATAGTTCAATAGCGATTCAATAGCGATGTAAAGAACTGTATGCTTAAAACGTTCCAACGTTCCTTGTTCTTTTTCTTGTGTTTGAAAAGGTGAGAGGCGGCCATCTTTATATTTAAACATTCTCACCAACTGTCAAAATAAAAGTCCCTACAAAATAAAGGATCCTAAATCTAACAAAACATACCAGTGCTCCAAAAGCACAACAATTTTGATTAACCTAAACACAAACGGCTCCTACAGGATGATATTAACAGGTGAGTAACTGGAATGTAGATCAATGTGAGTGACAAAGACAAAGGTGAACTGATGAGTGCTGGCTTATATAGTGACTGTGATGATGATTGGGTGCAGGTGTAATCTGCAGTAATCTGGTTATTGGGAGCTTGTGTTGGAATCTGGTGCTGAGGGTATGGCTGAATCTTTTGAACCACGTCCACCTCATTATGTTGACTAGGTATTCATGTTTAAAAATAGTTGGGTAATAGTAGGGTAAGGGGATGTAAGATACAGGTTGTACAGTATAAAAATAATTATGTCAATGGAAATTCATGAAAAAAAAAAAAGGAAACTTAACGTGTGTGTGTGTGTTCATGTTTATATTACATTGTGTGTGTGTGTGTGTGTGTGTTCATGTTTATATTACATTGTGGGGACCAAATGTCCCCACAAGTATAGTTAAACCTGAAATCACCTACAATGTGGGGACCAGCCAGCGGTCCCCATGAGGAAAACAGCGTATAAATCATACTAAGAAATGTTTTTTGAAAATGTAAAAATGCAGAAAGTTGTGTGTGATGGGTAGGTTTAGGGATAGGGGCAGTGTAAGGGGACAGAATATACAGTTTGTACAGTATAAAAACCACTACGCCTATGGAGAGTCCCCACAAAGGTGTTTGTGTGTGTGAGAGAGAGTCAGAGTGTGTCAGAAAACAGCATAATGAATTACTGAAAGGCGCGCAAACATCTGAAAATCACAGCATACTGTCACTGACTGACATCATTCCATCCCAAGAGGTGTCTATGGTTTCTTGCCATAAGCAATGTGACATTTAAAGAAACATCAAGCAAATCTCCTGTAAAGCATGATAATATCCTTTGGAAGTTATTTAGTTGTAATGGTGTAATGAAGCAATTAAGGGGAAAAAATCTAAGGTCTATTTGCCTATATTTTTACAGTTGAACATGGGCGTAGGTTTGGTCTCAGCTTTGGTGGGGACATCCCCCCCCCTTCACCCCCCCCCCCCCCCTTCACCCTGTGACTGCCTGTATACATGATGATTCATTATTTTTTCTACAGTAGTGTAAATGTTTGTTTGTTTTCTGGTCTCCCAAGGGAAACAGATCCCTCCCTGAGCTTTTGTAATCTATTGAATCTCCCAAAGAGATTCATTTTAATCAGCCTTCAATGGGTCACCGAGCCACATGGGTCACCGAGTCCCAAAAGATTTGGATGCAAACCTTAGAAACTGTTCTCTGCATTTTTGGCATGGCAGTAGACTTTAGGAATCAGGGAACAGAAGAACATCATGATTTACCAAAAAGAGTTAAGCTGGCTAAACAAACAACTTTCAAAATACACATTGAGATTTTTTTTTTTAACAGTTTATACCAACTTTAATTACCTGCTCATCAGGGGGATTCTGTGCATGTAAATGCATACATCTGCTAAATGTGTGAATGTGTAACAAATGATGATTACTCATAATGATACAAAAAGGTCATTCATTCATTCAATATAAAACATAGTCATCTAAAAGAGATGTACTGAATGTTTGGATAATTTCATGTCTAATTTTGTGCAATTTGATTATAATACATATCTATTTCATCCCCTTTCAGATAAACATATTAGGTGACATTTTAAGCAATGCATACATCACCTTTTGTTCATAACATTCATTAAGAAACACAACAGTGGCATTTCTCTCTATTATCATTTTGCTGAAAGGTTTGGCTTTGTGTAAAGTGAATCTAATATTTTTCAATCCTACTTTATAACGTGCAAATGTGCAAAAGTCACAAGATCTAAATACCAAGTAGAAACTGACACTGAAATAATCTCTGTAAAGCAATGCATTTGCTTGCTATTCATATTTCAGTCCTCATCGACTTCAACATAATCTACTACTAGAAATAAATGAAAATGTCGATACCCAGTTCACTATAAAAGTCGATGCCCTGATATCTTCTCTTGCCTGAGTCATTACTTTTTCTGCTGCCATGAAGTGTACCCACAAGAAACAAAATTTCTATGAAGAGTAATGAGCCACCCCCTCATACGCTTTGGTTAAGCAACAATCTGTGAAAAATTATTATTGTAACTGTATTCACTACTAAAAATGCTAATTGTACCAGCAATTAGACTTGGGAATAAAAAAGGAAAACAATTCTCTAACACCTTGTTTTATGCCATCATGCATATTTCTCATCTTTTTGTTTATCCCAACAACTGGCTCATAAAATCTGCTCTTTGTTTTTATGTTTATATCCTGTTTCAGCATAACTTAAGTATTTTTTCTTTTTTTAAAAATAAATCAAAACCTTTTTTACCCTGCTCCAGGTTTTATTTTTATTTATTTATTTATTTATTTTTAAAAAGTGACTTTTCTTATTATAACTTCATAGCCATTGCAATTGTATTTCTATAAAATGTGACTATATCTCACAATTGTGACTATTTGTAATAATTGTGACTATATATTGCACCGTAGTACGGTGATGTTGTTTGTCATGATTGTTAATATTTTTTCTTAATTGTGACTAGATATCACATCTGTGACTTGTTGTGTCTCTCAGTTGTTACTATATTTTTTTTAAATTGCAACTTATATGTCACAATGTGACTTTATATTTTAATTTAAGTTTGTCAGAATTACCTTTTTATCCTGAGGTGGAAACTCCCATTATATTTAGAGGACAAAATGCTGCACAGAGAGAAAGTACAGATCTTAGGTTCCCTTTCATAGTCACTACGAGTTCCGTTGTGACGACGAATGGGGTTTCGCTTAGAAAGCCTATCAACTTCGAGTATTACAAAACGAGTCAATGGCAAATAAATGCCATAGGTCTGCGGAATTTGCATGGCGTAACGCCGCCCCCACCTCGTGGGTATAAAAGGAGGACGCCGGCAACATGCAGATATGTTTTCGCTTCGGAGCCAAGTTTACTCTTCACTCCACAGCCAATTCTGAGTAATCTCTCAACTCCCTCTTCGAGACGAGCGATTCTCCGGTGTTGGTGTGACGGCGATTCCAGCGAGTTCACATTGCCTGCTGATCTGTGCAGTGGTCTGCCAGTGAATGTGTTTTTCCCTGCTTTCTTCAGCATCCGCAGAGTTTTTCCTCTCACAAAAGAGCTTGCACGTGGGACGTCTTTTGGTTGTGGTCGTACTGTGTCTGAATCTGATGGGCACAATCACTGCTTTGTGTGTTTGGGCATTGATCACGCTAAAGCAGCGCTTGTGGATGACTCATGTTCTCTCTGTGGGAACATGACCATCGCGACACTACCGTCGAGTCTCAATGACCTCGTAAGAGGGAGAGTCCCCTCATCCACACCCTGGATGATTGGTTTTTGGGTGCGGCTGGCAATCCCCGTTGGCGTCCTACCTACTGGGCTTCCCTCGGTTGAACGTTCTGCTGCGATGCAACTGTGTCCTCAGAGCGCTTCTTCTCGCAGTGACCCTAAGCACCCATCCAAAGCCTGTAGGTTTTCGTCTACTCTGGTGGCGAAATCCTATAGAGCCGTGGGACAGGCAGCTGCCTCACTGCATGCCATGGCCATTCTGCAGGTCTACCAGGCCCAGATGCTCAAGGACATGCACGAGGGTAGGACTGACCCAGAGCTCTTTGATGAGCTGCGTGCCGCCACTGACCTCACTCTCACTGTTCTCAACCGCCCAGACGGCGGCCCGCTGCTGCCTCCTCCCAGCCATCGGCACAGAACCCTCAGCCTGCTCGCCGCCGAGGGCGCACTCCAGCGGCACCCGCCCCTCCTGCACGGCCCCAGCAGCAGCCTCCATCCAGGCCGCGTCATGGAGGAAGCCGCAGGAAGGCGTCCAAGCCCTCTCCGGCCCCGCACCCCACTAAATGCCAGGCTGAGCGGCGCCCCTGAGATGGGCTGCTCAGAGATGGCTATCAGTTCTTTTCAGGAGATGGTAGCAGGACCACTCCTTCCCCCGGTGGAGGGCCGGGGGAGAATCTTTTGTTCTCCACTCCCCGCTGCTCCCCCATGGGTGGGCAGCACCGTAATGTGGTTAAAGAAAGAACTGACATACCCATCTCTGAGCACACAGAGTTCTCGGATGACTACGCGCCGCCCATGGGCCTCGCCACTCTCAACCCCCTCTGTCACAGAGTTCTCGGACAACAGTGTGTGTCGCCCACAGGCCCCGCAGGCCCCCACAGAACACTGGTCCTTCCCTGGCCTCCTCTGTTAGGACGCGGCTAAAGACCGTGCCCCCACACCGGGCCACTATGCCACCCACATCCGGGCCGGTCATTCCGGTCAGTTCACACGGTCTCCTACTCGCTTCAGGGGAGTCCTCTTCACTATGGTCGGTGGCAATGCCCCTGTCATGAGAGCGGAGGTCGCCACCCTACTGGCGAGGGGTACGATCGAGACTGTCCCTCCAGCCGAAATGAGGTCCGGCTTCATTGTCCCGAAGAAATCCAGTGGGTTACGGTCAATCCTGAACCTGCGTGTCTTGAACCGCTCCCTTCACAGGCTGCCGTTCAAGATTCTCACGGCCAAACGCATTTTCAAATGTGTGCGGCCACAGGATTGGTTTGCAGTGATCGACCTGAAGGACGCCTACTTCCATGTCTCCATTCTTCCTCAACACAGACCGTTTCTTCGGTTTGCTTTCGAGGGGCAGGCATATCAGTACGTGGTTCTCCCATTCGGGCTAGCCCTGTCTCCTCGCGTCTTCACAAAAGTCATCAAGGCAGCCCTTTTTCCTCTAGGGGAACACAGGATTTGCATTCTGAACTATCTCGACGACTGGCTAATCCTAGCTTACTCTCGAGACTAGGTTTGCGAACACAGGGACCTAGAGCTCCGGCACCTAGTTCGTCTGGGCCTTCAGGTCAACTGGGAGAAGAGCAAACTTTGCACCATGAGGAGAATCTCATTTCTCGGTATGTAATCAACTCGTTTGCCATGTCCGAACAGCTTACGAGCGAGCGCGCGCGCACAGTAACTGCGGACTTGCCTGAGACAGTTCGAGGGCAAGAATGCGGTTCCACTGAAGTTATTTCAGACGCTCCTGGGACACATGGCATCCGCAGCTGCAACAAAGCCGCTCAGATTGCTTCATATGAGACCGCTTCAGCTTTGGCTTTGCGACGGAGTCCCGAGGTGGGCATGGCAACAAGGCACACTCCGAGTACCAGTTACTCCGACCTGCCATCAGACCTTCACCCCGTGGACGAACCTCAACTTTCTACTGGCCGGAGTGCCCTTAGAACGAGTTTCCAGGCATGTTGTTCTTGGCGTTGCTCAAGAACCAACATGTACTAGTCCGCTCAGACAATACCGCGACAGTAGTGTACACCAACCGACAAGGTGGTCTACGCTCCCGCCGTATGTCGCAACTCGCCCGCCATTTCCTCTTATGGACTCAGAAGCATCTGAGGTCGCTTCGAGCCATTTATATTCTGGGAACCCTGAACTGTGCAGCCGACGAGCTCTCACGGTTTCAGCCCCTTCCTGGAGAATGGCGACTCCAACCCCTAGTCGGTTCAGCTGATTTGGGATCAGTTCGGGGACGCACAGGTAGACCTGTTTGCCTCCCACGACTCGTCCCATTGCGACCTGTTTTACTCCCTGACCGAGGGCACGCTCAGCACGGATGCACTGGCGCACAGCTGGCCGTGGGGCCTCCGCAAGTATGCGTTTCCCCCAGTGAGCCTTCTTGCACAGACCCTGTGCAAGATCAGGGAGGACGAGGAGCAGGTCATTTAGGTTGTGCTTCATTGGCCCACCCGGACCTGTTTCTCCGAACTTGTACTCCTCGTGACAGCACTTCCCTGGCCAATTCCTCTGAGGAAGGACCTTCTCTCTCAGAGACGGGTCACCCTATTGCACCCCCGTCCCGATCTTTGGAACCTCCACGTGTGGCTCCTGGACGGGACGAGGCAGGTTTGAGTACCCTACCACCAGCGCTGGTGGCTACCATCACTTCCGCTAGAGCATCGTCCACGAGACATGCCTATGCGTTGAAGTGGAACCTCTTCGTCAACTGGAGCTCTTCTCACCGAGAAGACCCCAGAAAATGCCCGATAAGTGTCGTGCTTTCCTTCCTGCAAGACGGGTAGGAGCCAAGGCTGTCTCCCTTCACCCTGAAAGTGTATGCTGCCGCTATTGCCGCACATCACGATGCAGTCAAAGGTAAGTCCATGGGAAAGCACAACCTGATCATCAGGTTCCTGAGAGGAGCGAGGAGACTTAATCCTCCTCGCCCTCCTTTTGTTCCCTCTTGGGACCTCTCAGTGGTTTTAACTGCCCTGCAGAGTGTTCCCTTTGAGCCTCTGCAATCAGTGTAGCTTAAGTTCCTGTCAGTTAAGACCGTGCTCCTGGTTGCATTGGCCTCCATTAAGAGGGTAGGGGACCTGCACGCATTTTCTGTTGACAAAGCCTACCTGTAATTCGTGCCAGCCTTTTCTAACGTGATCCTGAGACACCGGCCTGGATATGTGCCCAAGGTTCCCACCATTCACTTTCGAGATCAGGCGTTGAACCTGCAAGCGCTGCCCCAGGAGGAGGCAGACCCCAGCCTTGGCACTGCTCTGTCCAGTATGCACCCTCCGTGCCTACGCAGAAAGAACACAGTGTTTCAGGACCTCTGACCAGCTCTTTGTCTGTTATGGTGGGAAGCTGAAGGGAAAGGCATTCTCCAAGCAAAGGTTGTCTCACTGGATAGTGGACGCCATTGCTTTGGCAAACTAGCAGCAAGGTCAACCATGCCCCCTTGGTGTGAAGGCTCACTCCACCCGGAATGTGGCTTCCTCTTGGGCTCTAGCGCATGGTGCCTCGCTAACAGACATCTGTAGAGCTGCAGGCTGGGCGACACCCAACACATTCGCCAGATTCTACCATCTCCGAGTGGAGCCAGTGTCCTCTCATGTACTCGCTTCAACCAGCCGACACTAGGATCTGCTCAGGTGTCTTCGCTTGCTCGCCATTCCCATCCACGGACTGGATATGTTTGATATTTTCCTCAGGTGAGCTTCCCAACAAGTCCTGAGTTCCTCCAGCACTGTTGACGTCAAACGCCAGAGCTATGCCACCGGCAGCTTTCGCGTTGGCCACGTGCCGCCATGTCTATGGTTCCCCCTCTGGGCGACCCCCACATGTGTATTTCCACTCTAAGTCTCTCTGAGAATGTGTCTTTCCCTTGGCAAGCCACCTTGCCACCCCTGGGGTTGAAACATTCCACCCTGCAGGCTGGACACCCCAGTGTTTTTCCGTATGCAGCCCTCTCCCAGGTCATATGTGTATTCTTAAGTCCCCCCCACTTCGTGTTGGCACTGACTGCATATTTCCACTGAGATATGCTTCCCAGTGTACCTTGGTATTCCTGTGTTAAGTAGGACTCCTTCGTCCGTGCTAGTCTCAGACTTACGCAGGGTACTGGAAGACAGCCCAGAAGGTGACGTGATTAGACTGGAACCCCATTCGCCGTCACGACGGAACTCGTAGTGACTACGAAAGGGAACGTCTCATTTACGTATGTAACACTCGTTCCCTGAGTAGGGAGCGGAGACGTTCCGTCTTCCTGACACTTCCGCTGTACCGCTGGTAACGCCTGAGTTCAGTCTCGGCTCCTCAGCGAAGAAACACATCTGCATGTTGCCGGCGTCCTCCTTTTATACCCATGAGGTGGGGCGGAGTTACGCCATGCAAATTCCGCAGACCCATGGCATTTCTTTGCCATTGCCTCGTTTTGTAATACTCGAAGTTGATAGGCTTTCTAAGCGAAACCCCATTCGTCATCACGACGGAATCTTTCAAGGGAACTCGCGTTGTGTCGAAATTGAAGCCTTTTGGAATGCAGCACGATTGCTTCGTGAAGCACTTGTGAAATCAGTCCAATGAAATAGGCAGGTGATGTCATAGCAGGCAGCTATAAAGTGCACTCAGACCAAACATTGTCAGCTTCTGTGTCTTCAGCAAGCGCTCTGTGGGAAAATGTCCCTGTCTATTTATTGTTGTTTGTCCACAAGCATTTATATCTAGACAGGAGTATAATGGCGAGAAAACAGCATTTTGGATCGTGTGTTCCTCCCTGGCTTCGCTTCATTGTGAGCGGGGATGTGGCTCGGCTCTCACATTTGCTGAGGCGTGTAGATTATGGGTCTGCAATATATGCGCAGGGAACCGAGCAGAAGGGAATTTCCCTTTCTCTCTTTCTCTTATGATTGTGTTTGAAGACAATTATTTATGGTTCGTTTTGTGTTCATTATAATATTTAATTTTGAGAAATTAAATTAAATGTGTCTAGCTTTGAAAGTAGATATATTAAAATAACAAACTCAACCTTTGATCCAGACCAGGTTTTCTATCCGATTGATATCTGGCTGCATTTAATTTTGATGAAATTATAAGTTAATACTCATCTGAGTTAATGTCTGTATTAATACACTATATTAAGCGTTTCACCTAGACCGTTTCTCCTGACTGGTTGATATTTGGCTGCATTTAATTCTGAGGAAATAAATGGGGAACTTCCTGGGGGGAAATTAATAAGACCTCATTATACAGTGCCCGTCTCCCTTCAGTGCCCTCAGGGGCCGTTCTGCCACTCCTGCGAATTCTGCCAATCCTACCACCTTGTGTTCGGGGCGCAGCAGTCTCTAGTGAGTTCTAGTCTCAGTGACTCGCAGGAGGAGGGTTTAAGAGGGGTCAAGTCGGTTGTTTCCTGCAGGTCATCCGTTTCAGGACAGTGGATTGGCTTCTCGAGAGGCTGGTTCCTTTAGTAGTCTCAGCCATAGTCGTCTTGGGATAGACAAATCTGAGGACAGTGATTATCTCGAAAAAAAAGGATTCGGCAAACAGGTCCTGAGGCCAATGGCACCAGACCTCTGAGGGGGATTCATTCTGGGGGGAAGTGTTTAACACCTCATTATACGGTGCCCATTTCCCTTCTGTGCCCTCAGGGGGCCGTTCTGCCAACCCCGCCACCTCGAATGCTTCGGGGTGTATTGGTCTCCGGCGAGCACATATCTCAGGGTCCACCCAGAAACGTAGTGGTCCTGGGATTCTCGCCCCCTCCGAGGAGGGTCTCAGAGCAGTCAGTTTAGTCGTTCCTTGCAGGTTTGTCATTACAGGGCGTCAGGCTGATTGCACAACAAAAACCAGAAGCCAGTCTTGAGAGGCTGGTACCACTAGTATAATTTTTGGCAGCGTGGAAGCTACTGCCAAATGTTTTTCATTGGGTCCTGACGACCATAGAAAAGGGCAGTTCTGGTAATGGAACAAGAAATGAAAGCCCTGTTGGAGAAAGGGGCCACAGAACATGTAACTCCCCCTCATGGTTTAGAACCACGCTAGCTTCGAAAAAGGCCGAAGCAAGTCGATCACAGGGATGTAGGAAGTATGGAAATAACCGAACTGACCCCTCTTAAACCCCCCTTCTGCGAGTCAGACACTGAGACTAGAACTCGCTGGAGGGCACCGAAGGGAGATGGGCACCATTTAATGAGATGTTATCCATTTCCCCTTGGGAACTAACCATTTATTTACTCAGAATTAAATGACTCCTCAAAGATCAGGGGCCTCATGTACAAAGACTTGAGTTGAATTCATACTAAAACATTGCGTACGGACAAAGCTGTAAATGTGCGTACGCACAAAAAATACAGATGTATGAATCTCTGCGTACGAAGGATCCTACGCATATTCTCTTTGTACATCCCAATTAACGTAAAAATGAGCGCACATGCACGAGCACAACGCCCCACCTAGTCTCCTCCCTTAATTAAATACATTTAAATATGGTAATGAGTCCACTTTGGCAAAAGAAAGGAGTAAGAAAATGGCTAAAACAAGCGGCAAGAAGCGAAACTTTACAGAAAGTGAATCGGAGGTGCTACTATCGGAGGTAGAAACGAGAAAAAAATATTTGGAACTTTGTCCTCCGGAATTAATAACAAAAGGAAAAAATATGAGTGGGAGAGTTTGGCTGATGCCGTCAATGCGGTGGGATCTGAAAGTCGCACTGTAAATGACCTTAAAAAGAAATGGTCTGATATAAAGGTGGACGTTAAATGGAGAACTGCTGCGCACCGACAAAGTGTGGGCAGAACAGGCAGTGGTAAAGGGGTTGATGAACTTACACCCTTTGAGCAGAGAGTTGCCTCAATTATGGGTGACACTTTACTCTCTGAAGTAGTATCTGCTGCTATGGGAGACTCAGTTTTACTACAGGACTGCCACGAAGGTAACCAATATTATCTGCACATTTATTGAATGGAAATGTTTCTGATTCACATATGCAAATTCTTCTTCAGATGGCGCCTTTATAGCAATGTGTGTGCAGTCGATCGCTCCGATTACATTAGGAAAACCGTCTATCGCTGCAATTGCGTTTTAATGTTTGGCTGGTCAACTGCATCATATGGGAACCTTATACCTGGTAGACATGCGGATGATCCCGACCCATACCGCTGGCATTGCGCGGCTCAAAGACGACTGGCTTATTCCTGAGCGGTCTGCCAGTTCCCTTTGGAAAGAACCAGTTGCCAAGAAACTAAGTGTTGTCAGCACCTGCAAGAGAACGGGTATTGCGTGGCTCCTCGCTGTCTCTCTCTTTAGATTCGGACCCAACTCAGCACAGAGCTCCAAGAGGATAGCCTTTGGAAATCTGAAACGGCTGATAAGCCAGTCATCATCCTGGGCCAGAAAATCATTGTTGTCCCTAAAAACTCGTTTGGATTCTGCCATTAGCAATGTCCTCTAATAAGGCCAAAACTGCCATTGCCATAGACTAAGGGTTGTATCAATTTGCATATGCTTTTATATGTTCTTACTTAATTGCATAATTGATAGAATATTCCCATCGTGTGACAATATATGTAAATTATTTTATAAATTGCAAATTAATAGCAATGCTTCCCACAGGTGGTAGTGCGATAGACTTGTAGAACAATTCGTTGTGTAATGTTTGCAACTTAACTTCATTGCCTGTAAGAGTCGCCAACGGACAAAAACTATGAGAAATGTACGTACGCCAGACATGAAATTGGCGTGGAGGAACGCACGTTCTCACGTTAATTTCACTGTTAGTACATCCGACCGTGAGTGTGAAAGCTGGCGTACGCAAAGTTTTTGTGCGTGCAAGATTGATACATGAGGCCCCAGATGAGTACATATTTAATTTTCTCGATTAAATACAGCCAAATATCAACCAGACAAGTAAACACGGTCTGGATGAAAAGCTGAATAGTATATTAATACAGACATCTAACTCCCCAAAGATTAGATGAGTAGGCTACATATTTAATTTTCTCAAAAATTAAATGCAGCCAAATATCAACAAGACAAGTAGAAACAGTCTAGTTGAAAGGCTGAATATAGTGTATTAATATAGACAGTCTCAAACAATACAGAATACAAAATTAGTTTGCACACAATAATAAGAGAAAGAGAGAAAGGGAAATTCCCGTCTGCTCAGTTCCCTGTGCATGTTATACATTGAGGACCATTATCTACACGTTGCCTCTGCAAACGTGAGAAGAGCCACTTAATTATTGCAGATATGCAGACCCATGATGTAACGGGTACTCAGAGATGGAAGCAATAGCAAGTAAATAGGAACCGGTGCAGACGGATTAATGTGTGAATGAAACCCTGAGGACAGACTGACACTCGCCCCCAGTAATTTACAGAATTCTCGCCAAAATTTTGACACAAACTGGGGCCCCCTGTCTGAAACCACGTCTACAGAGAGGCCATGTAACCGAAAGACGTGATCTACAACAGCCACCGCTGTCTCCTTGGCAGAGGGTAATTTAGGCAAGGTGATAAAATGGGTCGCCTTCGAGAACCGGTCCACTATGGTCAAAACAACCGTCTTGCCCTAGGAGGGCGGTGATAAAATCTAGCGCAATGTGGGACCAGGGTCTCAAAGGGACAGGCAGCGATTGGAGTAACCCATCTGGGGGTCGATTGGAAGTCTTACCAGTGGCACAAACCGAGCAGGCCAAAACAAAACTGCGAATGTCCCGAGCCATCAATGGCCACCAGAATCGTTGCTTGACCAAACAACTGGTGCGGTTAACTCCTGGATGACAAGCCACGTTAGAACAATGCCTCCACTGAATGACGTTGGACCGTAATCCCTCCGGCACAAACAAATGATTCGGTGGGCAACCGGGCAGAGGCGTTACCCCTACTAACGCCTTGACCTACGATTCGACCTCCCATGTGAGTGTGGAGACGAATAGGGTCTCGGGTAAAATGCACTCGGGAGTAATCGGGCGATTGGAATGGTCAAAAATGCGCGATATAGAATCGGGTTTGATGTTTTTGGAACCCGGGCGGTACGAGGGAGAAAAATCAAAACGAGCGAAAAAAAGTGCAAGGATGCATCTTGTCGTCTGTGGGAGAACGTTGGGAGAGTACTGCACCTACCCCCACCTCTGACGCCTCGACCTCCACCACGAACTCACGTGAGGAATCAGGGGCTATCAGAATGGGAGCCGAAACAAAGCGACTTTTTAGTTTGGCGAATACAGCCTCAGCTGTATCGGACCACCTGAACGTAGTCCTGGGGAGGTCAAGGCGGTCAGAGGTGCGGCTAGTTGGCTGAAATAGCGAATGAAACACCGATAAAAATTGGCGAACCCCAGAAACCTCTGTAGGGCCTTACGGGAATCTGGACTTGGCCAATCTACCACAGCCTTAACCTTGTCAGGATCCATACGTACTCCCTCAGACGAGATGATGTAACCTAAGAAAGGAACAGACTGTGCATGAAAAGCGCATTTCTCCGCCTTGACAAAATGCCCATTCTCTAGCAATCTTTGGAGCACTCCTCGGACGTTCTGCACATTTTCCTGGAGAGAAGATGAAAAAATCAATATGTCATCCAGGTAAACATATATGAACTGATCAACCATATCTCGCAGCACGTCATTGACGAGTGCCTCCTTCTTGCCCACAAAAAAGAACACCGCCCCCGCAGGAGAAGAGGAAGGGCGAATGAACTTAGATGCTAGAGAATCAGAAATGTATTTCTCCATGACCTCTCTTTCTGGTACAGAAAGTGAATATAACTTGCCTTCAGGCGGAGATTTACCTGGCAGTAAGTTTATGGCACAGTAATATGGACGATGCGGAGGGAGAAAAGCAGCACAAGACTTACTGAACAACTCCTTCAGGTCGCGGTACTCTACGGGCACGTTTGATAAATCCACTGCTTCCTCCTGAAACACAGATACAGACACAGACGAACAAGCAAACACAAGACAGGACTCATGACATTGAGTGCTCCAAGTGACTACGGAATTCTGGCGGCAATCCACTCTGGGGTTGTGTTGGGTTAACCAGGGGTGACCAAGGACTATGGGTGAGAGTGGAGATTTCATGAGAAGGAATGATAATGTTTCCGTATGGTTGCCTGATGTGATGAGAGTAATGGGTCCGGTGGTGAGCGAAATGTTGGGGAGTTCTTGACCATTGAGTGCATTGACGGATATTCTGTGTTTGAGAGATGTCATGGGGATCTGAAGTCTGTGGGCAAGAGTGTAGTCCATGAAATTACCCTCCGCTCCAGAATCAAGCAGGGCTTGACAGTCGTGAGTGTGAGTGGCCCATCTCAGTCTTACCGGAAGGAGGGTGGATGATGATGAGGTCTTCTCGGTGGAGATCCTACCCGATAGTAGACTCACTGTTACTACCGGGCTGGGGCCTTTTACCGGGCAGGCGTGAAGGAAATGGCCCGTTTCCCCACAGTAGAGACAGAGTCCCTGGGATCTCCGCCTCTCCTTCTCTTCCCGGGAAAGCCAAGCTCTACCCACCTGCATGGGCTCGTGATCGAAGACGGGACTGACCGTGTCCCCGCCGCTGGCTCGTGGGTTTTCTGCGCCTCCTGGCGGTCTGTTAGGATGGGTGTAACGTTCCATCCTGGACAGACGAGCATCTACCCTAAGAGCCAGCTGGATCAATCCATTAAGCGATGTAGGAAGGTCGAGGGCGTAGATCTCCTTTTGGACACGGTCAGCCAGCCAGTCCGCGCAGGAATATGTCCCACTGCGCCTCCTCGTTCCATTAGCACTCTGCCGCCAGGGTCCGGAACTCAATCGAGTAGTCCGAGACCGAGCGGTTACCTTGCTGGAGGTCGACGAGTATCCTGGCCGCCTCTCTCCCAGCCACCGCCCGGACAAACACACGCCTCATCTCCTGGAACGAGGTGCAGCATAGATCTTGGTTCTCCCACACCGCCGTTCCCCATAAAGCCGCTCTCCCCGTCAGCAGTGTAAGCACGAATGCCACTTTAGATCTCTCACTGCAGAAGGTCCTTGGCTGAAGGGAAAAATGCATCAAGCAACGAGTTAGGAAGGCTCTGCAGTAGTTAGGCTCACCTGCATAAGCCTCAGGAACAGGTAGACGAGGCTCTGGCTGGAGAGTCGGCTCAGGTGGTGTGGGTTGAACTGGCGGTTTGGGTGGCGCAGCGGGACCTCCTAGATGTTGAAGTTGCTGGGTGAGCTCGGACACCTGCGCCACTAGAGCATGCACCGCCCAACCCGTGTGCGTGAGGCTCTCCTCCTGGGAATCCATCCTAGAGATGCTGTGTGTGACGAAATCGTTCAGACTGATCTTACTCGCTGCCTCCATGACGATGATCAGATCGTTCTGTAACATGTACTCAGAGATGGAAGCAATAGCAAGTAAATGAGGTATTGGGTCACAGCTGTAGGCACAAACCCCCAACACGGCGGCGGTGAAGTCGGACTGTGAATGGTGGGTGAAACCAGATCCGTGAAGTGCAAGTGGAACAGATAATCCAGACGGGAACGAGGAACGAAGAGACAAATCCAGAACAGCACAACATGAAGACCACGACACCAGACAGGAACAGGGAGCGGGAACAACACCAGGAATCCACATAACGATCTGACAAAGACAGGACGAAAACAGTGAACATAAATAGGCACCACTGATCAGCCACAGCTGGCACCGCTGAGTAGATTCAGCTGGTGCCGATGATCAGCAGCGGTGATGAGACCACGCCCACACGCACAATAACAAACACACAAGACGAGAAGGAGCAGTGAATTCATGAACCGTGACACATGATCTACGCGCTGCCTCTACAAGTGCGCGATCTGAGCCATGGATTCTTATTGTAGAAATGCAGACCCATAATCTACGCGCTGCCTCAGCAAAGCGTGTGATCTGAGCCAATAGATTGTTTATTGCAAACCCGTAATCTACGTGCTGCCTCAGCAAACGTGAGATCCGAGCCACGATTCTTATGCAGTCCCGTTATCTACGCGCTACCTCGGCACACGCGAGATCCGAGATCGAGTCACAGAATCTTTATTGCAGACCCGTTATCTATGCGCTGCCTCGGCAAACGCGAGATCCGAGCCAAACAAACTTTATTAACTTTCTTCCCCCCAGAAGAAAGCCAAAAAGAGCAGAGCTAAAACTCTCGATAGTGCATATGTTACACGTCGGGAATTTATGAATGAACACTGTCAGCCCCAATTTACTAGAGCTGACCGTGCATGCTCCTCTCCCAAACAAACAACACATTAATCGCGTGTGTCCCCACTCGCAATGAAGCGAGGGCTGGGACAAACACACGATCCAAAGCTATTTGCTCTCCATACTCCTGTCTAATATATAAATATATATGCTTGAGGACAAACAACAATAAATAGACAGAGACAGATTCACATAAAGCGCTTGCTGAAGGCACAGAAGCTAGCGCGGTTCTAAACCGGTTGTGTTTTTATCCTTTCCCGGTCGTGACGTCACCCGCCCGTGACGCTCAGTCTCGCCGTTGGACTAGTTGGCATAAGTGCTTCAGACACATTCACGCAGGGGCGTTCCCAAAGTGTCATCGACGCATCGTCTCATTCCCTCGAAAGGGAACCTGACTTCACCAAATGCAGCATGTTCCTGGATCAACATCTTTGTTGATCCTGGAACAACATTCCAATCAAACAATCAGATTTGAGGGGCAAGTTCAGGCTTTCAACCAGATTAGGTGCTTCGACGTCAGTGTTATTCATCTATCATTTCCATAATTTCCCTCTAAATTTTAGGGATAACTTATGGGTAGGGTTAGGTTTAGCATTAAATTTTCGGACAGGAATGTTGTTCCAGGATCAACAAAATTTGCTGACCCAGGAACACTTCTAACTCTGCAAAATCGTCTTCTTACTACACAGTACTTTCTTCAGTTTCCCATTTACATCGAATATACTATTAAATCCTGCTACACTTTTGGAATTTGTGACCTTGTGGTCTGTTTTGCATTTCTTTCAGATACGTGATGTCAGCCATTCCACACATTATACCATCATAAGCGCTACAGATAGACTCATTAATGGACCTGTGGATCAGCTCAAATGTCACACTTCTTATAATTCTTATAATAATTCTTATAACTTCTTATAATATGAGATCATTGTCATATTGTGCCTTTTTCAGAGCCCGATATGTTTTTCAGGCCCTGAGGAATCTTAAGAGCTTAGTTTCATGTGCTGAAACCCTCCAGTATGTGCAGTATGCATCTGTAAAATTGAAAGAATATTGGATCTTAAAGAGAGAGCTTTTTATTATGTTGCAATGAATAGATGTGTATGGGTAGCTATTCAAATAAACATCTTTTGATACAGAGGTCCTGTTGGAAACCTTACTGCCCAAGTGATGGTGACGTGACTCAGGAGTAGTTACTATGTATGGATGTACTGTACTGATGTCTGGATGTCAGATAGTGGGAAGACATGTAACAAGGTTAATCAATGCATTATGAATTTACAGGCCTTCAGCAAAACAGTTTAGCCTTAAATATTGAAATAATTGCCAGAGCATGACTTAACAGGCAGGGTCATGGTGAGCATAAATCCATGCATTAAAATATTTGGAATTCAAGCGGAATTCAATCTTTCCTTGTATGCAGAATATCAAGAGGCTTTAAAATTGTACCGTTTAAGGAAGAAGCAACTTCAATATCTAATCTGTTTGTAATCTCCCTAAAAAATGTGCACTAACTAACTAACAAAAATAAATAATACAGTGCCCCTGTTAGTAACAGTATAGTAGTATAACATAATCTGAATCCGATCACTGAACTCAGGACAAAATTGTCACATGTCTGTCCTGTCTTGTTATGCACATGGGTGTTTTGTTATTTTGAGCCATGTGCTCTTGTCATTGTTTAATCCCTCCCCCTTGTTATCTGATTATTGGTTTAATTGCTCCACCTGTCTGTCTCGTTACCCTCCTTTGTTTGCCTCCCTATTTAGTCTTCCTGTGTTTGCTGTCCTGTGCTCGTTCGTTGTATTTGTTACGGGTTTTGTATGCTGTGCCTGTTCCTGCCTTGCCTTGTCTGTTTTTGGATTTAGTTTTGGTTTGTTTATTTTATGTTTTGTCCTATTAAAACACTTCTTCTCTGCACTTGAATCCACAGAATTATTCCCGGTCCCACCGTGACAGAACGAACGAGCCAATGTGGATTCAGCGGAGCGAACTCTCTCCTGAGGAGAGAGAGAATGGGATTTCTTTGTTTAAGTACCTCTCCATGTGCGCTCAAAGGAATGAGGAGAGGAGGGCAGCAGAGTCATCATCACTGGATCCGTCAAGCGTGGGGACTTCATCGATGGTTTTAGCCAGCCCCGAGTTTCCACACATCCGTCAGAAAGGACGGAGGAGGAGAAGGAGACCTGCGCCTGCCCAGCGAGAGACTGTTCACGTCCCGTCTGCCCAGCGAGAGACTGTTCACGTCCCGTCTGCCCAGCGAGAGACTGTTCACGTCCCGTCTGCCCAGCGAGAGACTGTTCACGTCCCGTCTGCCCAGCGAGAGACTGTTCACGTCCCGTCTGCCCAGCGAGAGACTGTTCACGTCCCGTCTGCCCAGCGAGAGACTGTTCACGTCCCGTCTGCCCAGCGAGAGACTGTTCACGTCCCGTCTGCCCAGCGAGAGACTGTTCACGTCACGTCTGCCCAGCGAGAGACTGTTCACGTCCCGTCTGCCCAGCCAGAGACTGTTCACGTCACGTCTGCCCAGCGAGAGACTGTTCACGTCACGTCTGCCCAGCGAGAGACTGTTCACGTCACGTCTGCCCAGCGAGAGACTGTTCACGTCACGTCTGCCCAGCGAGAGACTGTTCACGTCACGTCTGCCCAGCGAGAGACGGTTCACGTTCTGTCTGCCTTCATGGACCTAGACTATCTGGAGCGTCTTGCTCGGATTCTGGACATGCCAGTGTCTCCTGTCCCAGAGCCGGAGCCAGTGTCTCCTGTCCCAGAGTCGGAGCCAGGGTCTGCTGTTCCAGAGCCGGAGGCAGAGCCAATGCCTGTTCCAGAGCCGGAGGCAGAGCCAATGCCTGTTCCAGAGCCGGAGGCAGAGCCAATGCCTGTTCCAGAGCCGGAGGCAGAGCCAATGCCTGTTCCAGAGCCGGAGGCAGAGCCAATGCCTGTTCCAGAGCCGGAGGCAGAGCCAATGCCTGTTCCAGAGCCGGAGGCAGAGCCAATGCCTGTTCCAGAGCCGGAGGCAGAGCCAATGCCTGTTCCAGAGCCGGAGGCAGAGCCAATGCCTGTTCCAGAGCCGGAGGCAGAGCCAATGCCTGTTCCAGAGCCGGAGGCAGAGCCAATGCCTGTTCCAGAGCCGGAGGCAGAGCCAATGCCTGTTCCAGAGCCGGAGGCAGAGCCAATGCCTGTTCCAGAGCCGGAGGCAGAGCCAATGCCTGTTCCAGAGCCGGAGGCAGAGCCAATGCCGATTCCAGAGCCAGTGCCTGTTCCAGCGCCAGAGCCAGTGTTTGTTTCTGTGTTTGTGTCTGTTCTTGTGACTGTTACAGTTTTGGTGTCTGTTCCTGAGCCGGGGCCATTGTCTGTTGCCGAGCCGGAGCCAGTGTCTGTTGCCGAGCCGGAGCCAGTGTCTGTTGCCGAGCCGGAGCCAGTGTCTGTTGCCGAGCCGGAGCCAGTGTCTGTTGCCGAGCCGGAGCCAGTGTCTGTTGCCGAGCCGGAGCCAGTGTCTGTTGCCGAGCCGGAGCCAGTGTCTGTTGCCGAGCCGGAGCCAGTGTCTGTTGCTGTTCCTGAGCCGGGTTCTGTTCCTGTGCCGTGGTCACCCGAGTGGTCGTCTTCGCCCTGGTCGTCACCGCCATGGCCACCCGAAGGGTCTTCACCGCCCTGGCCGCCCGAGGGGTCTTCGCCGCCCGAGGGGTCTTCACCGCCCTGGCCGCCCGAGGGGTCTTCACCGCCCTGGCCGCCCGAGGGGTCTTCACCGCCCTGGCCGCCCGAGGGGTCTTCACCGCCCTGGCCGCCCGAGGGGTCTTCACCGCCCTGGCCGCCCGAGGGGTCTTCACCGCCCTGGCCGCCCGAGGGGTCTTCACCGCCCTGGCCGCCCGAGGGGTCTTCACCGCCCTGGCCGCCCGAGGGGTATTCACCGCCCTGGCCGCCCGAGGGGTCTTCACCGCCCTGGCCGCCCGAGGGGTCGTCTGCTTCGCCCTGGTCGCCCGAGGGGTCGTCTGCTTCGCCCTGGCCGCCCGAGGGGTCGTCTGCTTCGCCCTGGCCGCCCGAGGGGTCGTCTGCTTCGCCCTGGCCGCCCGAGGGGTCGTCTGCTTCGCCCTGGCCGCCCGAGGGGTCGTCTGCTTCGCCCTGGCCGCCCGAGGGGTCGTCTGCTTCGCCCTGGCCGCCCGAGGGGTCGTCTGCTTCGTCCTGGCCGCCCGATGGACTGTCTGCTTCGCCCTGGCAGCCCGATGGACTGTCTGCTTCGCCCTGGCCCCCGGCTAAACCATCACCCCCTGTTTCTGTTCCCTCTCATGGACCTGGCCCCCCATCCCTCCCCCTGATCCTCCACCATTCCACCTCCCTCCTGAACTCTTGTGTTGTGTGTTTTGCCCTGGTCTGTCTCTCCTGTTCCCCCCCTGGCCTGTCCCTCCTGTCCCGCCCGGGTCGGATGGAGCGTCTGGTAGCCGCTCCGTAGGGAGGGGGTTATGTCACATGTCTGTCCTGTCTTGTTATGCACATGGGTGTTTTGTTATTTTGAGCCATGTGCTCTTGTCATTGTTTAATCCCTCCCCCTTGTTATCTGATTATTGGTTTAATTGCTCCACCTGTCTGTCTCGTTACCCTCCTTTGTTTGCCTCCCTATTTAGTCTTCCTGTGTTTGCTGTCCTGTGCTCGTTCGTTGTATTTGTTACGCGTTTTGTATGCTGTGCCTGTTCCTGCCTTGCCTTGTCTGTTTTTGGATTTAGTTTTGGTTTGTTTATTTTATGTTTTGTCCTATTAAAACACTTCTTCTCTGCACTTGAATCCACGGAATTATTCCCGGTCCCACCGTGACAAAAATACACCATTCACACTAAGTATTATTGTCCATTTCAGGTGATCTGATCATGTGGAGTGTTGAGGTCCAAAACAATTTCTGATCACCATAGGAGATGAAATGCATGGTATGGGCCCGATGTTTCTCGCAAACTTTCTGCATCCTCAGACCAAACTGTGAATGACCACCTAGTGACCTGTCAATCTTCCAGCCATCCACACTCATGGGTGCAAAAGCTATCGTAGTTTCAAATGGTACATTTGTACTTTTTTACCCCTTTAGGGTATATTAGTATAAAGTGTATACATTAGTATCTAAATAGTAGTACCTTGTGAAAGGGTACCGCCCCAGTGACAGCTTTTGTACCTTTTTTTCTGAGATGCATAAAACAGGAATTTGTAACTTTTAAAATGAGCCCTGAGCAGCTTTCAAAAAAGAAAAAGAAAAAGCCTATTGTCACACAAGGAAGTTGTTGAAGGAAGAAAACAATACAATGTTTGCTATATAGCTTAGTGAAGAAAGTGAACATAATAAAACCACACTAGAAAACAGAAAACCTGGGGGATATAAAAAAGGTTAACACTTTATTTTACAGTGTCATTGTTACGTATGTTACATGTAGTTACAACTATAAATTATGCATAATTACATGCAACTAATACTAAACCAAACCCTAATCCTAACCCTATAGTAAGTAGCCTACATGTAGTTAATTATTATTACTCAGTACTTAAATGTATAATTACAGTTTAACTATGAAACCTTAAAATAAAGTGTAGCCAAAACATGTTATGTGTACAATTCATTAATTATAATCTGTGCTGTCCTTTAGACATCGTTTAATATATTTGTACGTTACCATTTACATTTTGCTTTTTTAAAAATTGAATAGCCTATTTTAATATTCAAATAATAAACCCAAAGTCTATCTAACACATGTATAACAGAAGTGTCTATTTATGTTTATATAGGCCTGTGTGGTGATAGTCCGCCGTGTAGGCTACAACATGGAAATGTAATGTACTACTTATGATGATCATAACTAGGCCTACTACGGAGTGTCGACGTCACTCTCAAAGCTTCTTCCACACACAAATGCGCACTCACGCTCTCAAAGTGCTCTGAAGAGGTGGCAAACTCGAGATGTGAGCGCCTTTAACGCATTAGCAGCAGGAAAAACAAGGATGTGGTAACCATTACTTTTATGTAGCTACATAGCTGTTTATTTTATTCAGCATTTCAAGATAAGATTTTTACTTCCTTTTTTCGACCTTTGACTGCATGTAGGCTATAACCTGTTTGAGAATCTGTTTTACATTTAGCAGTGGCATTAGTTGCAGACTTGAAAATAACACGTTGCGACAGCGGCATATCCTCCGAAATGACCAACATGAAGCTTATCATACACGCTTAACCTACATAGCCTATTTGTTTGTGATGGACTGGGAGGCTTTTTATGTGGGCTGCTGAGCCCAGCAACTTTATTCTCGCGCTGTGTGAGGATTTGACCACAGCATTAGATGAACCATGAATTGCGATTCTTCACAGAATTTCTCGTAAATGGCAAGTTCCACGCTCAGGTGTGGGGAAGCTCCGAAAGAATTTCCTCCATGCATAAAGCATGCAATAAAAGTGATATCAGCTGAATTGAGTAAAGCAAAGATGTTTTCTGAAGAAGCTAATTTCAGTTACACTTCGAACAGCACGGATGATGATGACACGCTGTCCGCGCTAGATCAAGATTGGAGCGACTCTCCTGCTGAGAAACTGTCACGGACTGGACACAATGTGGTCGCTGTTATTTTGGGATCTATTCTGGTATTCGGGATCCTAAACAATTTAATCGTGCTCGTTCTGTTTTGTAAATTCAAGACCCTACGGACTCCTGTGAACATGCTTCTGCTCAACATCAGTGTGAGTGACATGCTCGTGTGTCTGTTCGGCACCACGCTCAGCTTCGCGGCCAGTATCCGCGGCCGGTGGCTGGTGGGGAGACACGGGTGCATGTGGTACGGATTTGTCAACTCATGCTTTGGTGAGTAAGAAACAATCAAGAATGTTATTTTTAATTGAAATTAAATACTTTACTTAAAAGTTTACATAAAATATTTAGCTTCCTATTAAGTTGGTTTGCCACAACTAAAGATAATCAGGGAATAGTCGATTGAAACTTTCCTGATGTGTTAATTTTATTTGAGTTTTTACGTACAAATGAAGACCTCTGATGCAAAAGCCTCTAAAAGCCACCTATGTACAAAATGAGATAACAATATTGAGTGAATGCTCTCCGCACATAAGCTACTATACGTTCATCAAATAGCCTAACTTTCACTTCAAACTCACTAAATCCCTGCCTCAGCCCATTCAGTAATTTCGGTAGGCTAGGCTACTTAAGTAGAAACAACCCGGTCACACTTAATGCGTCTCTATAGCACGCATTGTGTTTATCATGCAATTTATGCGCGAAAATTTGTTTTTATGTGCATAGGATATGCATGGGTAGGTTTAGTAGTGGTGTGGGGTGCCTATGTAGGTATTATACGTTTGGTTAGAATTAGTGGTGTGGTGTGCGTGTGTAGCTTATTACACGCAATAAAGTGCATATCAAATGCACGCGAAAACTGTAGGCTATGCACGTAAAAACATTTTCGTGTATAAATAGGAGCCTGATAAAAATGTAATATTAAAGAAAAACGTTAGACGGACTTAGAGGCTTTTGCATATTAAGTCTTTAAATATTTTTTGAACAAATTGATTAAATCAATGACTCGCTCTTAAAGACAGATGTTTCTTTCCTGAATGAATTAGCATTTTCGAATAAATTGGTTGAATGAGTGATTCAATGACACACTCGCCATGACAGTCATTTGTAGCTATGTACTTTTTAAATCGAGATTGCCATATCGATAATTCAGCGTACATGCATTTAGTTATATTTTTGCTGTTTGTAAAAAGGCAGCTTATTGTAAAAAGTTTAGCTTATATTAGCTAACAATATTAGCTTAATTCTTTCTGTTATGTGGAGAAAAAAATGTTAATACAAATTTCAAGTGATACAGAAGGGGGTAGATAATGATTTTTGAAAGCAAAAAATATTCAGAAAATGCAAATCTATTTGACCGACCAAGAACTTTTTGAACCAAGTGATGCAATTTCCAAAAAATAATAATAGATAAATAAAATCATGTAGCCTAGCCTATGTTAAAAATTAGACATGATTATAGTAAATAAAGTGTGTTGGCTGAACTCACACATGTCTAAATTTATTTAGACATGTGAGTAAACACTTTTACTCAGACTTGGTAAACATGTTACTCAGAACTCAAATTTAGACATGTGAATGTGTGAGTTCAGCCTACACATTTTATTTTTCCAATAATATTTACTACAATCGTGTCTAATCCCACATGGAGAACCTATATAAACATATGTTTTAATATAGGTTTTGATATAGGATTTTAATATGTGACATAAAATTGGCCGTTTTCCTATATTATATGTGCATATATGCACCTATATGTGTACATATATACGTGCATATATGTACTTATATAGGTACATATATGTGTACATTTATGTACCTATATAGGTGCATATATGCACGTATATATGCAGCTATATGTTACCTATAATTATTAAAATCCATAGCTACTAGGCAACATAAATAATAGCCCAAGATGTAGAAATTTGAATTATTTATTTACTTAAGAACAATCAAATATTACAAGAACAAAAATAAGACAAAAAGCTGAACAGAAAAAAAAAATATATATATCTTGTTGATCTTCTCAGCTCCGTGAGCTTCAAATTGATAGATGTGCCTATCTGTCCTCGGCTGGCTGCCGGCCACTTCTTCAATGTAGCATCTAGAGAAGACAAACATAATAAGACAGTATTGTAGCGTTTATACGCCCGTATAAATATAACTAATTATTATTCATAACGGATTATGATCAATAATTAATAGTTTAATTATTTTCAGAATTTACTGTAGCAGGATCAATAGTATGATCATTTTATCAGTTCATCCAATGAACGGAAAGCATAAACAATTATTAATTCTAGGAAATATAATATCTTCCTGGCCAAGAAAGACTAATTCCCAGCTAACAGCTAAATTTAGAAATAATTCAAGGGTAAAAGCATAGGTAGCTTTAGATCGCAGTTCAAGACAATAAATCTGTAACCACATAACACAAGACAATTATCTTTAAAATATAAACAAGACTTTATTGATTATCCTAGAACATAAAACTAATATCTAACACAAACACACGCACAAATACATTCATACGAGTTGCAGAAAGAAAGAGAGTGAGGAAATAAATGAGTTTTAAGAGTGAGATGGTGAAATCCCAAGTTTCTATATGCACTTATAAGACATGACCTGAACGAACCATCAATCATTAATTTAACCCTTCTATCGTTTCTTAGGCGGGTTATGCAATTTTATCAATATACACCAGTTCAGCTAAGAGTCTGGAGGCTACTTGCTTGTCCTTGCGTTGCTTTTGGGGATTCCTTTCCTCGGCGTCAGAGGGGTTTCCCGGGTCCGTTGCGTGGCTGGTCTTCTCCTGCCTGGATAGATCGTGGGCAGTCAATCACGTGATGTGTTGGCGGATGATTGAGAGTCTTTGAAGTTGGAAGCGGGTTTTGCAGTTGAAACGTTAAAACGAAACTTTGCAGCAAAACTTAACTTAGAACCGAGACTTTTAACGAGAAAATAAAGGAAAACTTAGGAAAGAAAGAAAATTGAGACGAGAGTAGATGATGATGGCTTGATTAAAGCTGTTGAACCCGTTGTTCTGATCTTAATTTGGGTTCTTTGTCTCTACGCGTTTACATGGTTACTATAACCATCGTCTGCTCCACCCGACTTGTTGTTCTGCCGATACCTTTTTCGAGAGAGAGCCCGCCCGACTTCTGTTCTATTCTTCTAGCGCATTATTCTACAACAGCTCTGTTCGGGTCTAAGGTTTTAAACTCCAATGTTTTGTCCCGCCTCCTGGAGGAATTTGGAATACGGACAATAAGATACTATATGCTTATTTGAGAAGGGGGTCTTTTCTATCCCCCCCTTTCTCTCATCGTGAATCATGTGTTATCTGTGGTCTGCTTACTCATCAGCTCGTACAGAGGATTCAGTTTAGACAATTTCCATTTTAAGAACATAAACATTTTTACACAGATTTCAATCAAGCCACCTTCTGAATTAATAATATAGGAGCATAATGCAGGGCCTGAATTTCGTTTAGGAAAATAGGAGGGAAATCCCCCTTTAGGTCATTCTTATGGGGGGGATTTTTTTAATTTGAGGGGGGAGTTTAGACAATTTTTAAAAAAAATACGTTTAGCTAAATGTTTGCTCACTCATTGTATTTGTGTTTTTACAATGGGGTCATTTTTTTAGTTTACACAACAAAAGGAAGCTTGATTTCAATCTTTGAATTAAATTAAAAAAAGTAGCACAAATAAATACATGAAATAAAGAGAAAAGTTTAGGTCTAACACTAGTATTCAGAAATGCTAGAAACGAAAAAAAAAACACGGAATAGTCTTTTAGTCCTGTATAATTTGAATACATAGGCTATTAATCCTGATTCCTTACAATTAATGCCATCTTTTGTTGTTTTAAATACAACAATGACAGACACATTTTAGGCTACTCTCACTTTAAGAGCTAGTGCACGGATCCATTAAGGGTCCGTTCACATGTTGCGTGTAAAGCGCAGTCCGCGCCACTTTCTTTGCTAAGCAATCATGAGCCATGTTCTCCATGAAGACGTTTCAGCAAAGGATGAACGCGCAAAAGACGTAACGTGAACGGCCCATACTGTTTTCATTATAGTGTCACAAGCATTTTCTTTTTGTATTATTTTTTTTAAGACATATTGTGTTTGAGAGGATACTCCCCAAGACCGGAATTTAGACAATGTTGTGTGCTTTTGACCGTTAAAGCGCGAAAAATAACTCAGTTTTGTTACTCACGAGCTGTTTGTTATGCGGTTTAAAATCGCTTGAATGTTTAAATAGGTAAGACTTAAAAAGACGCACAAATTATAAACAATAGTGACGATGCAATGGCCCGATTGTGCAAGTGACATTTCCATCAAATGTCCCGACTCCTGAAACGCGAGAGTCTAGAATCACCGCCTGCAGCTGCAGCGCGATTGGCTTGCCTTGTGTAACCTATTTTGAGAGACAGAGAAGACGCGGCATTGGCAGAATCACTCACGCTGTTTGTGAAATTGCGTCTTGCAGAATGTTTTAAAATGACTGATTTGAATTTATAATCTGTTAGGTTAAATTTACTCATAGGCCTACATGCTAGATTGAATGAATGTTTGCGGGAATTTTCCCGCATTATAAACGCAAGACCTTCGGGAATGATTAAAATGATGCGCAATACCCGCAATCCCGCACCGAAATTCGAGCCCTGATAATGATAGGAAACACGACACACTTTCATTCCAGCATCTCATAGTTATAACAATTACATGACTTAGATGTGATCTAAGCAGAATAGACACATACAGGGGTCAGACACAATATAGAATTATGTAGTTGAACGATGTTTGATTATAAGTTCGTCAAGAATTGTTTTGTGATGATTGTATGCATTTTTATATGAAAAGTCTCTTGTCTCTGTGGTTTTTAAGAGGTCTCAACAATGAGGTCATTCAAAGGTCTTCAAGAAGGGGGAAGTCTGTTTTACATCTCTGTCATGGGACCTTGGTCCTTAAGAAAGACGTAGTCTGTCGCAGGGGTCAGGTGACCTCTTGTTAGGGCCTCTTGTTTCACCATTTCTGAACAGATCTGTTTTGCCAAATTATAAAACATTGACAACGTTCTTCCTTTAGTTAAACAATAAAAGGTCCTTCCGGTTGCAGATTCTCTGGAGCCTATGGCTCTGGGTCTGGTGATTTGATTCTGGAATGTGAAGACTCTTTGTGGGATTATGTATGAACAGTCACCTAAAAGCTTCAATTGTGTTTGGTTCATTCTCGTTGTCGCTACAGTATAATAATATAGTGCTTCATCAGGAACCCAAAGTGCTTACAGTACAGCTGCGATTGGACACATATTTTGGATAAAGGGCTGATCATAATAAAAAATGCATCATGTAAACACATCAATTGGAAGATTCTGATTGGATTCTGCTAAATCTGAAAGAAATTCTGATTGGAAACATCTCACCCCCCCACTGCATTGTTAACAGTCACACGGTCAATCATGTGCATCCAAAGCAGAGAAAATTCATGGATAGGAAAAATTCAGAAATGTGGCTTTAGAAGAGGAAAGGTAGGATCAAGAAGTGAGCAAGCAATGAATTAGTATTATAGGTTCCAAGCAGATACAGTAACAATAATGGGTGCCCTATCTTATACAGTCTCCATTGATGCCTAATAAACATTGATACAAGTATGCTATGGTTAAAGTGGTGAACTTATAAAGTATTAAAAGTTTTGTTTTCCCTTCTCAACGCATTATGCATTTACTCACCAATAATGGCTGCCTTTTTAATTTGGTCAAGGGCGACCAGCTGCTCCCCATCCCCTCTGGTTGGCTTCCCACCTTAAAGTAATATTTCACAATTATTATGAAAGGGGGGGTAAAATGAAGGTGGTGAAAACAAGAGATTTTTTAAACACACATCACTTTTACTTGAGGTGCAAGGAAATACAAAAATGGCAAGTAAAAAAGCAATGGTATGCCCGCACAAAAACAATTTATTCCACAGAATATGACTGACTTGTTTTTTTTTTTTCAAGGACAGAAGAGATTAGGAACATGTTGTTTTGTACCATTCAGGTTGCTTTTTAGCAAAGTCTCCAAATCAAAAGGTGCCCAGCAGCAGATTCCACACCATGGCAGTAGCAGAGGTGGCAAGGCGGTAGAGATGCGCGGTTGGCGGTTACAGCTGCGGACTCGGATAAACCGCGGATCGGGCGGATGACGTGACGAAAAAAAATATTTTAATTAAATTCGGGCGGGTGGTGGGCGGTTGAACCAATCAAATGAAAAATATATGTATACATTGTTAAATATTGTTATCCGACTATCTGAGTTATCTGATTTACATTTAGATTTAACATTTAGATTCAACATTTACATTTAACATTTAGATTTAACATTTAGATTCAACATTTAGATTTAACATTTAGATTTAACATTAGATTTAACATTTAGATTTAGATTTAACATTTAGATTTAATATTTAATATTTACGTGTAACATTTAATATTTAGATTTAACTATTTAAAATATTTCTAAGTTGACAAATATTGTTGTAAATGTGCTAAAAAGTGACCGTCAAAAATTCATACCAGTTTTTTTAAACACTGTTTGAAGCTGAATGTGACAAAATGTTGCTGTTATTTTCAGCGTGAGCCGCTTTACAAACGGCGCCCCATACAATAGCCGCATGTTGAAATTGTGTGCCAAAATGCGTTTTCTATTAGGCTACAATGAAAATATTGTACAGATATATTACATTATACAATATTGTACAGTATTGATCAGATAAGGTCAGGTTTGCCGAAGTGCGTTTAATTTAGGCTATTTTATGTATTTTTGTCCCTGCGCGCCGATCGGAGACGGAGTTCTCTGTTGATATTCTGAGAGCTTTCTAGTCTCGCGGCTGTCATCAGCAGCGCCTTGTATCGCCCAATCAGCGGATGGCGGGCGGGTGCGGTTTTGAAAATTGGTCAAAAATTTTGGTGCGGATGGATGGCGGATGGATGGATGATGAGTTTTATGATGCGGTTGCGGATGAAATAATAGCCCATCCGCGCATCTCTACAAGGCGGGCTGCTTTCCACGCTTGTGCCTGGCAAAACACCCCAGAGCCCTTTATAACTTCAATCTGAAAAATAATTTCACATCACAATATTAATTTATTGGCAACTTTTAGAAAGGTTTTTATGTTTCATATTGATTCTTATATTTAGCTTCCAAATAGTTAATAGGTTATGATGTATAAATGCAGATTAATGATAAAGATATGAAACAAATTAATCATTGCCCTAAACGTTATTAAAGGAGAGGAGGAGGAGGACAGGGTGGGGGGAAGGAGGAGGTTGGATGGAGAGTAGGGAAGGAGAAAAGACAGTGGGTGGAGAGGAGCGAAGGGGTGCAGGAGGAAAGGATGATTGTCTTGTACAACACTAATTGGCTCCTACAAGCACACAGTTTATACCCATCCTCCTTACTAAATAATGTTACTCACCTGTGTTTTCGCTGATGTCTCAGCTGTTGCTGCAGTCTTGTTAGAGAAGAAAAACATTGTTAAACTCAACAATTGTAAAACTTCAACAATTTTATGCATATGGAGCAAGTAAATTACATATTACCACTAACTATCCCAACATAAAAATCCCTATAGCTCAGTTGAAACCTTAAAGGGTTAGTTCACCCAAAAATGAAAATTATGTCATTAATGACTCACCCTCATGTCGTCCCAAGCCCGTAAGACCTCCGTTCATCTTTGGAACACAGTTTAAGATATTTTAGATTTAGTCCGAGAGCTTTTTGTCCCTCCATTGAAAATGTACGTACGGCACACACTCTTTGTCCAGAATGGAAATAAAGACATCATCAAAGTAGTCCACGTGACCTCAGTGGGTTAGTTAGAATTTTTTGAAGCATCGAAAATACATTTTGTTCCAAAAATAACAAAAACGATGACTTTATTCAGCATTGTATTCTCTTCCGGTTCTGTTGTCAATCCGCGTTCACGAGGCCAGTGACGCTGCTGACGTAAGATGCTGCTGACGTGTTATCTGGTGCATCCGTGTATTCGGGTTCAAATAAATATGTCTGGTTAAAAAAAAATGCAAGTCTTCCCCTGTGTCGAAATCCTTAGACATGTTTGCGAAGATTGTTTTGTTTACAGCGTGCGTCTCCCTCAGACTGTAACCGAAGCTCGGGCGCACCAGATAACACGTCAGCTCGTCTTACGTCAGCGGACTCATGAACGCGGATTGACAACAGAACCGGAAGACAATACAATGCTGAATAAAGTCGTAGTTTTTGTTATGTTTGGACCAAAATGTATTTTCGATGCTTCCAAACATTCTAACTAACCCACTGATGTCACATGGACTACTTTGATGATGTCTTTATTTCCATTCTGGACAAAGAGTGTGTGCCGTACGTACATTTTCAATGGAGGGACAAAAAGCTCTCGGACTAAATCTAAAATATCTTAAACTGTGTTCCAAAGATGAACGGAGGTCTTACGGGCTTGGGACGACATGAGGGTGAGTCATTAATGACATAATTTTCATTTTTGGGTGAACTAACCCTTTAAGTAAAATAAGTACAGAAAAATCTGAGGTATAAAAGGGTTACACACACCTGTGGTGTCTCTCGAAAGCGCTCAGTCACCATGGGACTCTCTTTAAAGGGCTCGGTCTCCTCTCTGGAGTCTTAGAGAAGAAAGAAACTTAGTAAAACTCTACAACAATTTTTATTCATCCACTATAGATTCTTATTTACACTGGGGGCTTGGAAAACATCAAACATGTCAATAAATTAAAGTTACATGCAAAAGTAATCAGCCAAACATCATAAAAATCCATATAGCTCTGTTTGAGTAACAAGTAAACTAAATAAATAAATACAAATGCAACGGGGTTACTCACCGGTTGCACTTCTCCAAAAGTCGAGAAAGAGGAATCTAGATCCTCCACAGGACTCCTTCCAGTCTTGTTCATAGAAGAAAAATATAGTTATTCTCTTCAATAAATTAAAGTGCAAATACATCAAATAATTAACACTATCAATCAGCCCAACATCACAAGTCTCCACAGTTCTGCTTGAGAAACAATTTTAAAAAGCAATGGAAATCAGAGGAACTTACCTTTTGAGCAATAATGGCGAGGTCACTTTTCATTTGAGGGATTTCTAGAAAGAGGTTATCTATCTATCTATAAATTACAGGAACGTCTGGCTGTCTGTGTGTGTGTGTGTGTGTGTGTGTGTGTGTGTGTGTGTGTCTGTCTGTTAATCGCATATCTCTCGAACCGTTAGTCCGATGGATCTCAAACTTGACAGGTGTCTTGCTACGGGCACGAGTAAGTGCAGTGCCGAGTTGGACGTTGATATCACTAAATATATCGCTAAAAGCAGCACACATTGGCTTTTGCCGCTATAGCCGCTGGCCACCCCCCCTCTCACACTGCACACTGAGTGAGCACAGCCCAGGACCAGAGACAGAGGGACGAAGAAAGCAGATTTGCTCCCTGAATCGTCGCCCTTATTCATTTGTTAACTGAATCTGTAAGTCAGCTACGCTGTTTACTTCTTAATATTATATTTAATGCGTTCGCAGTCTCTTTCACGGCCATCATTTGTAGTAAATGCTATTAACGTTATGTGTCATGCGCGCTGAAGTTAGCATGTATATGTTAACTATGTGATGTTTAATGTGCTATGTTAACTATGTGATGTTTAATATGCTATGTTAAATAGTTGCCCTGCCTATTCAACAGTATATAGCAGGCTTTAACAAGCTTAACGAGCGCTTTTACCGATCGTGTGACAGCAAATCTATGAAGGTAAAATGATGACATAAAGAATCGCATGCACAGGGTAAGATTTATGAAAGCGTACATAAGATTGAAAGCGTAAATTAAATTTCCATGTGCAAGAGAAGATTTGTAAAGGTGTAAATCGCCCTTCAAGTGTAAGAAGAATATATTTGCAGCATTTAACTGTTATTCGTAAGTGTAATTCATGCATTTTGAAGCTGCAGCTTCATGCTAATGCAAAATAAATAGGATCTGTATTCAGGGTTTCCGTTGTCCGGTAATTACCGGACATTGGCCGGTAAAAAAATGAGATGTCCGACAAAATTAAATCTCTCCGGTCAAATTGTCCGATTAAAAATTGCCTAATAATCCCGCCCCCCTAACACAATCTGAATTTAAGAATAAGCCTAAAATGTATAAGGCAAAAATACACCGATCTTTGGCTATGTTATAAAGGAACAGGCTCTACCGTTTGAAAGTTATATGAAACAACATCGCATGCTGCATTTCAAATAAAACGCACGCCTAAAACGGCTGTAATATTGACCTAAACAACGAACGATTGAGTGAGACGTTTCAAATATGTCCAGGCCCAGGCAGACTAGCCTTGAAAGCTTTTTTCAGAGGCCAGGCGATGGTGAATCAGGAACATCTCATTATAGCCTAGTGGTTCTAATCCGCGCACTGGTACAGTTTTTTTTCTCTCATCAAAACTGAATAGCCTATGTTCATCAGTGGTTAGTCTATATCAAGCAGGGACTTGCATTTTATTCTGTGATTTCACCGGAATGAACAGAGTCTCCGCAACGGCGATAGATTGAAACGCGCGTCCGAGTGAAGCCGAGTCTCCGCTGACTGCGCCCGCACCTCTCCAAACGGACGAGGCGTTTATGCTTGACGCGCTCGCCGTTGTGCTATTCTGTGAAACGACAGGGGGCGACTCGGAGTAATTCTCCTCTAAACCACCAGGAATCAGCAGTGAAGAAGTAGTTTGCCGTTTATTAGTAGTTTATTAATAGCTGATCCATATTAAAAGAGTAATAAATGCAGTAGGTTTATTATACTTTTTTGTACAAACTAGTTAAACAACTGAAGCCTTATTGAAGATTGTTTAAACCTTAATTTAATCAGCAGGGCTTACTTCTGCTATTGTAGGCTTATTTTGTAAATGTAAGCAGTTACTTTAGACAAGTGCAAACTGGGTGCTTAATGCAAATGTTTTCCTATTCACAAAATGAGAGGCTTTTATGGTCGCCCATCAATGCAAATGTCTCTGTGTATAGAAGGATCATAAACATGCTGGTGCAGACGTACCAGTTCTGCCAGATTCGGCTCGAAGTCGTTCATCTTCGGATGCGGCGCCGCGCGCGATGTTACAAAAAGTGCCGTGCACACCGCCAGGCGAAATGGGGTCTTGCGCACCCAACGCGCACGACCGCCCACACCGCAATTACGTCATTTTGCCGCGCGCACCTTCGCGCTCTTGCGGACGCGTCGAGTATAAACAAGGCTTAAACAAGGCTTGAAGATTGCGCAACTCGCGCAGCGCGTCGTCCATGCAACTGATAGCAGTGGACACGAGCGCTCAGCTTGATTTCAAAATCAACAGATTTTAGCGCTAGATCTCTTATTTAATAACGAACTAAATGAATGATCTGATTTTATTTATTTGTATTAGGTACATCCGTGCTTCAATGTTTCAAAAAGTGAATGTGTGTGAAACCGCATTAAAAAACAAAACAATTGGCGTTGATTGACACCAATCGGACGTTCATGTTTTTTTCCGTCTATTTGAAAGTTAAGCTAATAATAACATGTTGCATTCTATACGGCCTGATTATGTCATTTTTTAAGTTACATAGACTGCCTCCAGTTTTCCTAAACTTGACTAATTAAGAGGCGATATTTGACCGGCATATCATAAAAATGTCCGTAAAACGAAACCTCTGCCGGTCACTTTGACCGGCACCATTTTTTTCTAGCGGAAACTCTGTCTGTATTCTTCAAACTTTCATTTTTCCGCGCTTATACTTTTGGCACGGTTTTTGCGCACAAATGCGGCCAAAAGCACTGGAAGCCTGTGAACAGCAATTTGCAACCGAAAACAACAGAGGCAGGAACTGCAAAACAGATTAACTGCGTAAATGTTTAATATGTTTATTTAAAGCTACGCTGTTTACTTCTTAATATCTATCTATCTACAAATTACAGGGACGTCGGTCTGTCTGTGTGTCTGTTAATCGCATATCTCTCGAACCGTTAGTCCGATGGATTTCAAACTTGACAGGTGTCTACGGGCACGAGTAAATGCAGTGCCAAGTTTGAGGTTGTTTGGATTAGAAATGCAAAAGATATCGGTAAAAGAAGCACTTAGAAGGTTGTGGTTTAAAAATAAACATTCTGACATTAGAGCACAGGTGTCAAACTCAGTTCCTGGAGGGCCACAGCCCTACACAGTTTTGTTCCAACCCTGCTGCAACACACACACACCTGCCCTTTTCAAATAAGCCTGAAGGACTTGATTAACTGATCAGGTGTGTTTAATTAGGGTTGAAGCTAAACTCTGCAGGGCTGTGGCCCTCCAGGAACTGAGTTTGACACCCCTGCATTAGAGTGTTGTGGTTTAAAAATAAACATTCTGACATAAATAGCCAACTCTGTCAGCTAAACCAGAGTGTATAGAAGAATACGCTTATTTCACGCAGCCGTTATTTTAAATTCGAAAGCGAGGCTCCGGTGGGAAGAACCCCGGAAGTACAGATAAACAACAATGCCTTGGACTACCAACCTGAAGCTGCTGCCGCGATTTACACTATTGGATGTTAGTATCCAATATAGGATATGTAGATATAGTTCGTTCCTGCTTCTTTTTTTACTTTCTGAAAAAAAAAAAAAAAATTATAAATGAATTTCACTGTATATAGTCTAAAGTATGAAAGAAATGTATGTACATTTTTAGAATAACTAATTTCTACATTAAACACAACAATACGCCATCGCATTCGCGACTCTCCTATGATTAAAGGCGACACTTCCGGTTTTCTTCCCACCGGAGCCTCACTTTCGATTTCAAAACAACGGCTGTGTGAAATAAGCGTATATACGTTCTTTGGCTAAACATTAAGTAAGCTACACTGTTTACTTCTGAATATTATATTTTATTCACGACCATCATTTGTAGTAGCCTATTCACAAATTCTGAGTTTTTTCGGAGTTCACTGTGTCGCTGCTCCCTGAATCGTTGCGCTTATTCATTTGTGGATGTTAACTGAATCTAAGTCAGCTACGCTGTTTACTTCTGAATATTATATTTAATTCTGGTGCGCTTAACCTTATCGCTACTGTTTAATAGTAGCCTATGCTTCACCAACTAAACATATCCTATTCAATGCGTTCGCAGTCTCTTTCAAGGCCATCATTTGTAGTAGCCTATTCACAAACTGCTTGCTCAAGCGTAGCGTTTTCTCGGAGTTCACTGTGTAGCTGCTCCCTTAATCGTGTAGCTGCTAGTTCAATTTTCCATATTTATTGTATGTCATTATGTCAGTATAAGTATTTTCTTTCTACCATGCACAAATAAAAATGTCACTTAATTTTTGCTGTTTAATTGTAACAATAGCACTCAAACACACCAAACCAACAATTACTAAAAACACACACACAAAAACTGATTTTGCACGGGCACTTTGCACTAGTATAAAGAAAAAACAATTACAAACACTAAATCAAAATAGCACCCAGCAACTCTACTCTTCGAAAGACATTTCCTGGCTGCAGCTGTGAACGCAAGCTAACTTACAACCCTCCAAAGCCCATTCATAAGGCTCTGCAGAGGAAACCTGGTTGTGAACGCAATTAAAAAATATATATATTTCTCCCAAATTCAAATTCCCCAGGGTTTTTTTCTGGAGCCGATTGCCTTCTTGAGCAATTGAAGGCAGAGAAGTGTACCGTATGTAACGTTACTCATGAACTGTATACTCTAGGCCATGACTTTTGTGAACCCTCTACGAATTCCTCCAGAAAGAGACAAATAAATATAATTCTAATTTGAATCTTATCAACGGCTATATGAGCACCCACACTACCAGCTAACAACATAGCATTTATTTAGCCAAACACGTGTTAAACTTTCAGCCCATACAATTTCTAAGTTTATACTTCTCTGCCACCGCAATATCCATCTCCAGAAAAACCCCTGCTAATAAATATTAAAATTAGGAACACTTACGATTGATGATAAGTAGGACATAGCAGATCTCCAACGCTGATATCGCCATTTTCACTCCCAGACGCTATCTTTCGGCGCGAATCGTCAAACGTCAGGCGGGTGACGTCATGACTCATCAACTACGCAGCGCTGTAGCAGCCATGGTAGCAGCAGAGTGGAGATTTTTTTATTTATTTTTTTATTTTCAAAATTACAGAGTTTGATATCAAGTTCTTGACACATTTCTTTTACACATTTTCACATTTGATAAGTATAACTTGAAACAACAATAATTTGAAAAAATAAATAAATAAATAAATAAATAAATGGCATCGCAAACATATATTAAATTAATTTAGCAGAGATACAGATCTTTGGGCTTTTCGAATTTTTAAAAACTTTACAGACTCAAAATACATGCATGTCTTCAAATTCATTAACCACAGTGAAATGCTCAGATGGATGGGATGATGATGATGATGATGATGATTACTTGAATGTATGTTCTATGTTCTTTTTTTGTGCTACATTTATACTGTAATGACCTTTCAGCCATATTCATCTAAACTGCATTAAGACAATACAGAAAACATTGCATTTTGCATTGCATTTGGTGGATGTAACGGTGAATGTGTGGATGTGTATGAGCTGTAATGTGAATCTGGAAGTGACTTGAAATTGGAAAAAGGGCTTGATTGACAAAATAAAAAAAAACGACAAACCATTTTGTTATTTCCTTCTTTTCCACTATCTTCATACAAGAAAGAATTGACCTTGTAAATGTAGCTTTCACATAGCTTTCCATCTCCTCTCACTTAATTGCCATAATTAAATTCCATAACATGCCAATTACATGTGATACCAATTTCACATGTTTGCACACAGGCCTACAGTTCTTGCATAATTTCTTTTTTTAGTTAGTTCTTATTGCCTTGATAATAGAAAATATGAGCTAGGCATCATGTATGACAGTTGCCAAAGTGAGGTATAAGCTACAAAATGACCAGATCCTGCCATGAGCTAGGAGACATGTATGCACATATAGGGCTTATATGTGGATATAAAGAAGCAATACAGGAGAGCTATATGGCCTGTATATGCACATATATGCACCTCAGTTTTGCCTATATGTGCCATATATACGCATATATGCAGCATATATATTAGCATATATGTGCATATATGCTGTATATATGCAGCATATATGTGCATATAAACTGCATATAGGTTTCATATATGTGCATATATCCTCATCTAGTTTCTTTCCATGTGGGATTTTTAAAGATAGGCTACATTTATTTATTTATTTATTATTTGGAAATTGCATCACTTGGTTCAAAATGTTCTTACTCAGTTTGAATGCGTATGATGCTTCAGTGGTGCAAATTGCATCCATAAATAGGAATATGATTTAGGATAATGCTTGTCAAATAATATTATCCTCCATAACATCTCTGCCTTGTTCTATTGCATTTGTGCTACAATGTAATTTCTTCAATGTCGTTGCTTTATTGTTTCTGATCCACACAGGAAAATGAGATGATTGCGTTTAAATGTATTACAAATGTCAGTGAGGGTGCAAGAAGTGAAGTAATGTTATTGTCATGGTGGGTTGCAGGAAGGCAGACGACCATTTCAAATATAAAGTTTTAATTACAATCTAGAAGACAGGCAAACAGGTTGATCCACACACACACACACACCCACACCCACACCCACACACACCCACACCCACACACACACACACACACACACACACACACACACACACACACACACACACACACACACACACACACACACACACACACACACACACACACACACACACACACACACACACACACACACACACACACACACACACACACACACACACACACACACACACACACACACACACACACACACTTAACAGCAGTGATCGGACAGAGAATGTATGTGAGGGACCAAACACAGCTGAACCAAATGAACTCATAATGATGGTGACCATGGTAATAAAAGAGTGGCCAGAAAACTGAACAAAGTAAAACCTGATTAATGAAAACAAACTGTGACAGTTATCAGTTCAGCTGACTGTTATGGATGACATTCAACACTGCACAGAAGAAATGCAGAAGCAGTTTTTCCCCCAGTTTTTGCCAATAAGAGTGTTGAGTCGTAAACCTTGGGTCAGGTGCTGATGATTTCTAACATTGCATTAGTCTTGTCACTGTAGGGGTGAACTGAAAAGATCAAATGATATGTTCTGAAAAGATGCAAACAAAATACAGGCTTGTTAGGAGCTGATTATAGCTTGAACTGTGGGTTTGAATATAACTCATTCCCTAACATAATTTTTGTTTAAAAACAATAACAAAAACAACTGTTGTACTCCGTCTACTGCCTTCTGTCGTCTGATTAATAGTTTATACTTTAGCAAGAAAAGTGCTTTTTAGAATAATTCCAAAAAATTGTTCCCCTTCGCAGGTCGTTTGTTGTGGAATCCTTACTGATTAAGAATAACTTTTATTTTCTTAGACAGTGATATTTCAAGATGAACACTGTCCTGGACTGAAGGAACTTATGTTTATCAATATAACACTTTTTTAGAAAAATCATGTTAAAATGTGATGCATTGCATTTTCTTTTGCCCCCACAAAAAACTACATAGATCATAAAACAATTGATCATAAAACTAAGAATTTTTATTTCATCTTATCTTTTGATGTTTTTAATATCTTATCTTACTACATATTATTGGATCTAGATTGACAACTGATATAGCCTATCTATTTTATGTAAGTAATCTGCTTTAGCCTATACTGTTATACAGATCTCATTGATTTACATTACAAACTATCAGAACTTCATATGTTTTGGTCATATAAATATTAGCCACTGCACCAAATTGGATATTTTTACTCAGTTTGTACCTCTGAATAAAAGGGTTTTTTCCCCCCTCCTTGAGTATGAGCTCCATGTTCTCTTATATCATATTATATGAGCCATAAAAGCCTGATGTAAAAAGTATTTTTTATGGGGAATTTCCATAAATAATGATTTTTATACTGTACATACTCTATTATATCCACTAACCCTAAACCTACCATCACAGAAATTCTGCATTTTTACATTTTCAAAAAAAAATCGCTAATGGCTTTGATCCCCATGAGGATAAGTGTCTTTCTCATGGGGACCAAATAATGTCCCCACAAGGACAAGGATTTTGGATATTGCCATCTTTCTGGGGACATTTTAGCCCATAACATAGGGTTTACCAGGACCGCACGCACACACGCACGCACGCACGCACGCACACACACACACACACACACACACACACACACACACACACACACACACACACACACACACACACACACACACACAAAACGTAAAACTGCAGACTGCAGTTTTATATCAAATATGTCATAGCTTTGTTATTGATTTAGATTTATTTTTTTCAAATCATCGTTGAACCTCCCTGTGTAAATCAGACTGTAATCGTTGAAAAGTTTTTTTTTTTTTTAAGTTTCACATGCATAAGTGATGTCATTTAAATCATGTTGTAACTAATATATTTTTAATTATTTTCAGGGAGTTCATCCCTGGAGTGCTATACATACTCTATAAACATTTATTTTGTTAGGTGAAAAATATAGCCTACTACATTTTTATTTTCATCACAGTCCCCTGGAAGTTGGACAAGAAAGTTAAGTTTTAAAGCATGGGAATGCAGGTGCTGAAGTGAAGTGTAGTTGTGGAACACAAGACTGCAGATGGAATTAAATTAGCAGGCAAAAAACTTTGTAACATTTTTGTAAACACACATTACAAAATTGTACAAAATACACACATGTATGTTGTGCCACTGTCCCCCATTTTCCTTCCATGTTTACCCCAAACAGGTTTTTATAAATGTCAAGATGTTTCTCACTATATATGACAACATGCGCTTGCACATTGTTTTTCTCATAATCTGCCTGTCCAGTCTTAATTTACAGGTGATGCTGTCCATGTCTTGCATGCATGTAATAATTAATACATTTCCCCCATATTGCATTATTAAGTGCTGTCCTCTGTCATGTGGAAGTAAAGAAATACAACATTAGAGATCAGGCAGAAAATATTGCCACAGTGAGTGATAGACGCATACTTAGAATACACATTTCTTTGTCTCACTTTATATTAAATGTCTTTAAATACTATGCACTAACATTTCAATTAATAATTTTGCCACAAAGATTGCTAAAGTAAACAGATTGAACTAATAGACCTACCAATCTCCACGTAAAAAGAAAATAATGATGCTTGCATCTTTCTTAAAGGGTAAGTTCGGCGTTTTACAAGTAAAGCCCTGTTTTAAGATCGTTTCTGATGAAATCGAATGGTTAAGATAAAAATTTGGACACATGCTGCTGTCCCGAGAATTTTAGATTTTAGTGTTAGCACCCCCCCACCTATACAATGGTTTCATAGGGGCACTGGAACAATTATTCATATAAACGCATTAAACTTTAGTTTACAAAGACGTGAAACTCACCGAGTGGTCTGGGGTGTTCACTGATATGCTCACGCAAAAATCGCTGCAAAAGATGCTTTTATTTTGTAGAGGGGGTCAAAATTAAAATTTTTGTGGGGGGGTGGGGGGGGGGTGCTAACACAAAACACCTAAAATTCTCGGGACAGCAGCATTTGTCCAAATTTTAAACTTAACCGTTCGATTTCATCAGAAACATTTTTATCCCCCTGTAATTTGGCTCCAATTCTCAGGTGAAAATTTTAATTTTGACCCCCTCTACAAAATAATGGATTACTCAGTCAAAATACGTTAATTACATTTAATATATTGGTTTTCATCACTATTTATTGTCTTTTTCTAGAAAAAATATATTAACATAAACAATTTGAGCCTGGGAAGTTTTTGAAATTTGGTTGATTTGACATGGAATGACCCTTCGTAATAACATATGTAAACAGTGCCTTAGAGATACAAAGATGACTGCTATATTCACTGTTATATTCTTTTATTACATCCTTGTTAAAAACATTAATTAGAAAATCTGTTGTTTTCATTCTTACAGTATATTGTGATAGCTCATTAGTATGTGTGAGAGACCTGATTAGAGAGCTGCATACAGTGTATCCATGTTAATCTCAAATTGTGCTTATTTCTTGTCTTCACTCAAGCATGTTGGGACTAAATCCTTATGAGCAGTGTATCCTCTTAAGCGTAGATAAACATGATTAAATAGCTTTAAAGATTAGAACATGCTGTCCTGTTAGAAGAGAGGCCTGAGAAGTGATTTGAGAACATTAGGGAATTTATTGCATAACTCACCTCTTCCCACGTAAAGCCAAGACTGAGGAACTTCAGATCTAAGGCCAAGAAGAAGCTTAGGATCGGCCCTTGTGACAAAAGCATTTATGAATATGTGAATCCACATGTCTTTACCTTTTAATTAGAAATTGATTCAATCAGGTGATTAATGCTGTTAGAATATTTCCTCACCAGAATTATAATAATGACAATTACAGTCTTTCATCTTCAATAGATGACATTATGTATTATGATACCCACATGGTTTCCATTTCTGATCAGTGTCTCTTATTATAACTATAATGGGCAGGGTATCAGTTTTGATTTTCCAGGCCTTTGTAATTACTTGAATGAAAGAATGTTCCCCTGTCTCAATGAGAAATGAGTCAAATTCTCTGTCCAGACCTATTCACCTTATTTTTCAAGGTGGAAGCTATATCCTGTGAATGAGCTTGATTTCCGATTCATTAGCCACTATAGGTGAATAACAAAAAGTGCAGTAAACATAAAACTATATGTGCTAAAATCCATCGATTGTGAAAATAAATTAAAATAATATTATAGCAAATACACTTTTGCAACTTCAAGCAGCATAATAGACTGTTTATGTACAGTTTTGTACAGACAGTTTTGTAATAACTGGAAGTGTCTGACACTGGAAGCCTTGCACATTCAAGTTAAAACATAGCTGTGTCTTAAGTTAAATATGAAGAGCTTAGTATGTCTTTGTAGATTGAGTACTTCTTTGGAAAGGTCCCTGAACTATACTGAACTGTATTTTGTTCCATAATTTCTCATTTTCTACTACCAAGACTACCATATTGACTGCCCTGTTGCACAGATATTGAGTGATCTTGTTGGAGGCTGTCAGATCAAATACTGTATAATTGCCATTGGATTTCGTGACATTATGGGATTGATGAACTAGTGGATCATTAGAACATGCGTGCCATGTGTGTGGCTGTAGAGACTGCATTCGGATTAACATGGTTCCTACAATGAGTTCACTGCTGCCTATACACTGAGCAGGGAATATCTGCAGGAGTTCTCTTCACTTGACAAAATTCAGAAATACAACACACGCAAACATTAGGCTACAATCAAAACATTTCACACTATATATATATATATATATATATATATATATATATATATATACATATATATATATATATATATATACACTCACCTAAAGGATTATTAGGAACACCTGTTCAATTTCCCATTAATGTAATTATCTAATCAACCAATCCCATGGCAGTTGCTTCAATGCATTTAGGGGTGTGGTCCTGGTCAAGACAATCTCCTGAACTCCAAACTGAATGTCAGAATGGGAAAGAAAGGTGATTTAAGCAATTTTGAGCGTGGCATGGTTGTTGGTGCCAGACGGGCTGGTCTGAGTATTTCACAATCTGCCCAGTTACTGGGATTTTCACGCACAACCATTTCTAGGGTTTACAAAGAATGGTGTGAAAAGGGAAAAACATCCAGTATGCGGCAGTCCTGTGGGCGAAAATGCCTTGTTGATGCTAGAGGTCAGAGGAGAATGGGCCGACTGATTCAAGCTAATAGAAGAGCAACTTTGACTGAAATAACCACTTGTTACAACCGAGGTATGCAGCAAAGCATTTGTGAAGCCACAACACGCACAACCTTGAGGTGGATGGGCTACAACAGCAGAAGACCCCACCGGGTACCACTCATCTCCTCTACAAATAGGAAAAAGAGGCTACAATTTGCAAGAGCTCACCAAAATTGGACAGTTGAAGACGGGAAAAATAATGCCTGGTCTGATGAGTCTCGAATTCTGTTGAAACATTCAGATGGTAGAGTCAGAATGTGGCGTAAACAGAATGAGATCCATCATGCCTCGTTACCACTGTGCAGGCTGGTGGTGCTGGTGTAATGGTGTGGGGGATGTTTTCTTGGCACACTTTAGGCCCCTTAGTGCCAATTGGGCATCGTTTAAATGCCACGGCCTACCTGAACATTGTTTCTGACCATGTCCATCCCTTTATGGCCACCATGTACCCATCCTCTGATGGTTACTTCCAGCAGGATAATGCACCATGTCACAAAGCTCGAATCATTTCAAATTGGTTTCTTGAACATGACAATGAGTTCAATGTACTAAAATGGCCCCCACAGTCACCAGATCTCAACCCAATAGAGCATCTTTGGGATGTGGTGGAACGGGAGCTTCGTGCCCTGGATGTGCATCCCACAAATCTCCATCAACTGAAAGATGCTATCCTATCAATATGGGCCAACATTTCTAAAGAATGCTTTCAGCACCTTGTTGAATCAATGCCATGTACAATTAAGGCAGTTCCGAAGGCGAAAGGGGGTCAAACACAGTGGGCCCTATCTTGCACCCAGCGCAATTGACTTTGTACACCGACGCATGTATCATTCGTATTTTGCACCCGCGCAAAGCGGACTTTTCCCTCCACAGACGCACGCCGGCAAACTAGGGAATGAACTTGCGCTCCCTGGGCGGTTCAGCGCAGAAAAGGAGGCGTGTTCCGGCGCAAACAATCCCTGGTGCTATTTTGCAGTTCCAGAAAACAATTGCGCCACTGACCAGAAAAAACCTAGTCTAAACTCAGTGGCGCGTTGCACGTACATTCAGATGCTATTTTAAGTGCGCATACTTGGCCATAATACAGAGTGTGAACAACTCGCATTGTAGATGAATCTCTCATCTACACTGATGCATTTTCCTTTTTGCAAATGATACATTATTAAAGGAAAAATATTAAAACACGAGGGACATCATTGTTGTGTCCATGACGATGGGAAAAATAGGCATAAAGCTTACACATTTACCCAAATTATTATATGCATGTTTAACCGAAGGTAATTTGGGTGGGTTTGTCCCATCCCCAATGTCACTTCTCTTTCTTTTACGGCCCTGACGAGAACATTGATCTCCTCAGCTGAGAACCGATTCTGAAGCGCGCCTGGTAAATGCGCCAAGGGCTGTCGCGGTGAAGGAATTCTCCTTGCGGTAATTTTGAGTGGCTCATATGCGGTTTTACCGCCATTTATTTATTTATTTATTTATTTATTTATATTTGTTACTATATAAATACGTGTTATGATGTGGTCAGCATACACAAAAAACAATGTAAACAATGTAACCAATGTAACCGAAACTAAACAGCGTCTTTGTGCATTGAAAGACACTCACTCAGCGCGCAGTTACGCCAACGGACTGTCTTTGAGTGAGTCATTAAACCGTTCATTCAACAAAAACGTTCAAAAAAGCTGATTCCTTAAATGATAGATGTAATGAAACAAGGTATTAATTACTTTTTAACTTTGAGCTTCACTTTTCAGTGCTCAGCTGGCCAGCAATGCTTCACTTTTGGGCAAAGCTGAAGCAATGCTTAACTCAATAGAGACCAATGGCATTGATTCAATGCGTGACTCGCTGCTTTCCCCCCACAGCTTCCTCGCGCTGTGTAATGCTGACCAGCGCTGACGCCATTCATGGTAAATACCCTTACACGGTAAAAGGATGATAGCCTACGACAAATATTTCGCTTTCCTTGGAAACGGCAACCTTTTCACGAATATACATGACTTGACTTCAAAGACAGACGCAGGTAATCGCACGCGCTCAGTCGATCACATTCACTGTCTGTTTAGGCTTAAGTCCAAATCCACGAATCATCTGTACAAATCACCATGATAAACAGTCTTGTTATCATTATTAACTTATTTAACATTCAATACACATGGTACGAACTACGAAGGGTGGCCTTATGAAAAAAGAAAACGCGGTTCGCGGTTGCTGCGGTTACTTGCATTCCTCTGCGGTTGGCCTGTCAATAGCGCGGTACTGCAATATTGCGGTTATCGCGACAGCCCTAAATGCGCCGTTATAATAGTATTGCGCCATGGAACAAGCGCACCTCGTTCATCATGCTCTTAAAGGGAAAGTGATATAAAGCTCTTATTGGTTTGTTTTCCCGTTACGCCCAAACCACACCTATGAATAATGAAGCTACTTCAGACCAACCCCTTTTAGATTTGCGTCGAGCGCAAGAGTCATTTATCCCGCCGGTTAAATGGCAACAGCGCCTGGTAAATGCGCCTAGGGCTGTCGCGGTGAAGGAATTCTCCTTGCGGTAATTTTGAGTGGCTCAATAGCGTGATATGCGGTTTTACCGCCATTTATTTATTTATTTATTTATATTTGTTACTATATAAATACGTGTTATGATGTGGTCAGCATACACAAAAAACAATGTAAACAATGTAACCAATGTAACCGAAACTAAACAGCGTCTTTGTGCATTGAAAGACACTCACTCAGCGCGCAGTTACGCCAACGGACTGTCTTTGAGTGAGTCATTAAACCGTTCATTCAACAAAAACATTCAAAAAAGCTGATTCCTTAAATGATTGATGTAATGAAACAAGGTATTAATTATTTTTTAACTTTGAGCTTCACTTTTCAATGCTCAGCTGGCCAGCAATGCTTCACTTTTGGGCAAAGCTGAAGCAATGCTTAACTCAATAGAGACCAATGGCATTGATTCAATGCGTGACTCACTGCTTTCCCCCCACAGCTTCCTCGCGCTGTGTAATGCTGACCAGCGCTGACGCCATTCATGGTAAATACCCTTACACGTTAAAAGGATGATAGCCTACGACAAATATTTCGCTTTCCTTGGAAACGGCAACCTTTTCACGAATATACATGACTTGACTTCAAAGACAGACGCAGGTAATCGCACGCGCTCAGTCGATCACATTCACTGTCTGTTTAGGCTTAAGTCCAAATCCACGAATCATCTGTACAAATCACCATGATAAACAGTCTTGTTATCATTATTAACTTATTTAACATTCAATACACATGGTACGAACTACGAAGGGTGGCCTTATGAAAAACGAAAACGCGGTTTGCGGTTGCTGCGGTTACTTGCATTCCTCTGCGGTTGGCCTGTCAATAGCGTGGTACTGCAATATTGCGGTTATCGCGACAGACCTAAATGCGCCATTATAATAGTATTGCGCCATGGAACAAGCGCACCTCGTTCATCATGGTCTTAAAGGGAATGTGATATAAAGCTCTTAGTAGACTGAGTAGTCTGCGCATGATAATCTGGGCAGGACAAACACACCGCTCACACTGACAGAAGTCTAGCCTGCAAGGCGGGAACTTCCAGGTTATAAAACCTAAAAAATGTGGACGGAGAGGCCCAGCCTGCCGCCTCACAAATGTCTTGAACAGAAATTCCGCTGGACCAAGCCCACGACGAGGCCACGCCTCTGGTGGAATGCGCCCTGTTGCCCAAGGGGCATTGCAGACATTTAGACTCATAAGCAGATATGATAGCTTCCTCTATCCATCTGGACAGGCTCTGTTTCGAGGCGGCGAGACCCTTGGTGCGCCCACCGAACGAGACAGAGAGCTGTTCCGAACGCCTGAAAGAGGCGGAGCGCGTAATGTAAGCCCTCAGCGCCCTGACGGGGCAGAGGAGATTAACATCACCCTTGCTATCGGATGCTGGCAGAGACGAAAGAGAAATGACCTGAGCTCTGAAGGGAGTGCCCAACACTTTAGGGACATAACAGTGTCTTGGCCTAAGGATGACTTTAGAGTCATTTGGCCCGAACTCAAGACACGCAGCGCTAACAGATAGCGTGTGTAAAGCTCGTTTCTTCCTACTGACTGGCTGCGCGTCGACTCAGCGAACGCTGCAACGGACGCCACATAAACTTTAAGTGTGGATGGGGACCTGCCCTTATCCAACAGCTCTTGAAGGAAGCCAAGCAACCCCGGGACCCCCCACGTTCGTGGGTCTAGATCTATATCAGCGTACCATTTGGAGAACACAGACCATTTAGACGCGTAAAGCCGCCTCGTAGAGGGAGCCCTGGATTGCGTAATCGTGTTCATCACTCCTTCTGGCAGGACAACGGGTATCGGTTGATTGACCATATGTGCAGAGACCAGCGCTCTGAATGGGGATGCCAGATTGAGCCGCGGGCTTGAGAGAGGAGATCTCTCCTCACCGGAATCGGCCAAGGGGCTGTGTGAGACAGCCGTATCAGCTCCGGGAACCAGGTCTGGTTCTCCCAGCATGGGGCTATAAGGAGCACCGAGTGGCGCGTTTCCCTGATCCTCTTGATTACCTGTGGTAACAGAGAGACCGGAGGGAAAGAATAAAGTGGGAGACTGGGCCAGGTTTGGGCCAGCGCATCCTCGTTCTTTGAAAAGAACAGTAGGCAGTGAGCGTTGTGTTTTGACGCAAACAGGTCGACTTTCGCTTTGCTGAAAAGGCGCCACAGTAACTGGACTGTCTGGGGGTGCAGGGACCATTCCCCTGGGGGAACGTGGTTCCTGGACAGTTTGTCTGGACCGTCGTTCAAGTGGCCTGGCACATGTGCAGCTCTCAGCGAGCGCAGGTGGAACTGAGACCATACAAGAAGGCGTTGTGTCAGATGGCAGAGGCTTCTGGATCTGACACTGCCCTGACGGTTTATGTAGGACACCACAGACATGTTGTCCGAGCGGACTAGCACATGGTGGTCCTGTATGAATGGGAGGAAGTGTTTGAGCGCGTTCTCGACTGCTATCATTTCCAGACAGTTTATGTGGAAGCGTCTCTCTTGGTCTGACCACAGGCCAAAGACCGGTCTGCCCTCGAAGACGGCGCCCCAACCTGAGTTGGAGGCGTCCGTCGAGATGACCTTTCGGTGTGAGACAGCCCCCATTGTCACTCCCCGCTGGTACCAGTCAGCCGCTAACCAGGGCTGCAGAGCCAAAACGCAGCTCTGAGTCACTCTGATTCGTCTGTAGCCTGAAACCCAAGCCTGGTGAGGCACTTGGGCGTTCAGCCAGCATTGTAGCTGAAGCACAGCCGCAGCTGATGCCATAAAGCCTAGCATCCTCTGGAATGTCTTCAGAGGTGTGATGCTGCCTTCCTGGAAAGACGCGGCCAGGTGTCGAACACGGTGCGTGCGCTGTGTCGATAGGCAGGGCGTCATAGCCACAGAGTCCAGTTCTATTCCTAGAAAGGAAACTGACTGACTGGGCATTAATGAGCTCTTGGTCCAGTTGACCATGAGGCCCAAGCTTTCCAGATGGCTGAGAAGCACTGTTCTGTGAGATAAAAGTTCTATCTCTGACTGTGCTAAAATCAGCCAATCGTCCAAATAGTTCAGAATTCGCAGCCCTTTCACTCTCAGGGGGGCGAGAGCCGCATCCATGCACTTCGTAAATGTACGGGGTGCCAAGGACAGGCCGAACGGGAGGACGGTGTATTGATATGCCCGACCGTCGAAGGCGAATCTCAAGAATGGCCTGTGACGGGGGACTATCGGGATCTGAAAGTATGCATCTTTCAGATCGAGAGAGATAAACCAGTCCCTCGGGCGAATTTGCGTGAGGATTTGTCTGGTCGTGAGCATTTTGAACAGCCGTCTCATGAGAGCTTTGTTCAAATATCTCAGATCTAAGATAGGTATTAGAGCTCCATCCTTCTTGGGTACGAGAAAATAACGGCTGTAAAAACCTGACTTGCTCAGAGGAGGCGGCACTGGTTCTATGGCCCCTTTGCACAGCAGTTTGGCTATTTCTGTGCGGAGTAGATGCGCTACATCCGCTTTCACTTTCGTCTCGGTCCATGCTCGAAAGCGAGGGGGACGGCGAGCGAACTGAAGTGAATAGCCCTGTCTTATTGTGCTCAGCACCCATTCTGACACACCAGGAATAGCCTTCCATGCTTCTACATGTATAGCTAGGGGCAGAATGGACTCCGGGTTCCGATCGCCGCACTTCACGGGCTCGGGAAACTGAACCGGAGGTGTGTGCGGGGCGCGCACGCTCTCTGTTCTCGGGAACGGCGGCTCGCTGACAGCTGTAACTGTCTGCATCACTTGAGATGGCCCGATTACTGGGAATGGGGAACATTTGTGACTATATTTGGTGCGAGCGGAGCCTGGGGACGAAGTGTTTATTAGTAAGCATGAGCGCTCGTAAGCGGGCACGTAACTTACATTCATAGGCATGGGCAGAATAGCCTCCGGGTTCCGATCGTCACACTTCGTGGTCTCGGAAAACTAAACCGGAGGTATGGGCGCGGCGCGCGCACCCTCAGTGCTTGAATGCAGCGGCTCGCTGACAGCTATGGCTGGCTGTTTCACATGTGACGTCCCGATTGAACCTTAGAACTTAGTGCCTTGGTTTGAGTATGACTTTCGAGTCATTAGGCCCGAATTCTATACATGTCACGCTCACCGAGAGCACTTGTAAATCCCCAATCCGCTTCACTGAAGCGAGAGCCACAAGAAACACTGTTTTGAAAGACAAATGTTTCATGTCTGACAAATGGATTGGCTCGAATGGGGCACCTTTCATGGCTTCCAAAACAGTAGAAAGGTCCCACACGGGGACTGAAGGAGGTCTGGGAGGATTCAGCCTCCTAGCTCCTTTGAGGAATCGTACGACCAGATCGTTCCTCCCCAGTGACTGGCCAGACGCTGGTTTAGTAAACGCTGCTATGGCCGCCACATAAACTTTGAGCGTGGATGTGGTTCTGCCCATATCTAGTAGCTCTTGAAGGAAGGAGAGAACTTCCGTAACCCTGCAGTCTAGGGGTGAAAAGCCCTGAGCTTGACACCAGCCAGAGAACACAGACCATTTTGAGGAATAGAGCCGTCTAGTAGACGGGGCTCTAGCCTGTGTGATCATGTTTAACACTCCCTCCAGGAGGTTAGCGGGTACCCGTTGATGGCCCATGCATGTAGGGACCATAGTTCCGGGCGAGGATGCCAAATCGAGCCCTTGGCCTGAGAGAGGAGGTCTTTCCTCATCGGTATTGGCCACGGGGCAGTGCTGGTCAGCCTGGTTCGTCCAGAGCGGAGCCACAAGCAGCACTGAGCAGCCGTTTTCCCTGATTCGTTCCAACACCTGAGGCAGGAGCGAGATGGGGGGGGGAAAGCATAGAGAGGGCAGCGGGGCCAGACATGGGCCAGCGCATCCCTGCTTTTGGAGAAAAACTTCGGACAGTGAGCGTTTTCTTGGGACGCGAACAGGTCCACCTGCGCTCTGCCGAATGTCTCCCACAGCAGTCTGATCGTCTGCGGGTGCAGCGACCATTCTCCTGCTGGAACATTGCTTCTGGACAGTCTGTCCGGTCCCAGATTCAGGTGACCTGGCACATGTGCTGCTTTCAATGAAAGCAGATTGTACTGAGCCCAGACCAGGAGGCGTTCCGTCAGCCTGTAAAGGTTTCGGGACCTGATGCCACCCTGGTGATTTATCCCTCTGAGGTCGGCTATCGTGCCGGCGCGATAGTCTCGCTTTTTTTCTTATCAGTGCAAAAGAGACTCAAAATACTCTGTTGATTTTGATCTTACGTGTTAGTGTTATACATCATTCAATCCTGTTAAGTTTCTATTTTTTTTGTATACTCACAATATAAACAAAGTATTGTGCTTTTAGTCAAATAAAGAAAAATAAACATGATGCTAGTTTTGCCTTCTCTCTGTCAGTGAAGTCCATTCTGAAACGCGTCCGGAAATTAACTGTAATTCCGCGAATACTTGTCATACAGGCACGAGTGATTTTCCATAATGAAGCTTGAACTCTCTTCTTTTAAATGAATTAATTTATATAAAAAAAACTAATATTCTCAGTTTATGTAATCTGTATGAAAAGAGAGAGATGTCAGTCTTTTTCTTTCCAGCTCATTATACCTGATTACGTGTTAATGTGCCACGCCCACGGAGAGCGTGCGGTGTTCAAACGCAAATGATCTAAGGCAAGCCATTCAAACATGTCAACGGCCACCAGCTGGAAAACACATCATGTTTAGGAAGTATCTTACTAACGCTGTGTACACAGCGTATCCCTACGCTGTGAGGAATAATACTATCTAATAACCCTGGAAAATGTACCAGAAGTGCTGGCAGTTTCATGTCGAGGAGCAACGGATCCAGCTGATGTAGTAAGTCATTTATTCTTAAGTGCTTTGTTCTAATCGCGATATTGAATAGTGTTTGTAAACCGCAAAAAGACTGCGTGTCTGTGTGTAGGCTAAATGGTGAATGAACGACACAGGCGCGAGCGCATTGTTTACTTCAGTTATACAGCGCGTGTCTGTGCCGTTCATTCACTCTCGCACCTACATTAGTAAACATGTTAATTTTACATGGACACATCCAAACTATATTGCTATAGCCTACTAAGATGAGTAAAAATAGACTGAAATTTGTTGAAATAAAATATCTGTATAAGCAACAAACTGCAAATTAACATGCTAATATAATATCATAAACACAATATGTTACAGACTAAATATGAATGTTTAGACAAGATTTCGTGATTGGTTTTGGATAGATTATAAAGTTTTGACTGTAAAAAAAGACTACTGTCACATTAAATAGGTAAGCTTTTGTTCGCCAATTTCTGCTCATATGTTAAATATACTATAGTATGGGATGTTTTGTCAAAAATAAAGTATTGAATTATCAACTAAGATGTTATTATAGTGTTTGTTCCAATGTTGTTCCAATGTTATTCCATAGTGTTTGTTGTAATTGTAATCTATTTGTAATTGGTTACAATTTCTAATTGTAAAAGATATATATACTGTATATGGTCATGGTGATGGCACAGTGGACACATGCCTTTGGTGCGAGAGACCCGGGTTCGAATCCACTGTGAGACACCAATGTGTCCCTGAGCAAGACACTTAACCCCTAGTTGCTCCAGAGGCGTGCGACCTCTGAAATACAGCAATTGTAAGTCGCTTTGGATAAAAGCGTCAGCTAAATGAATAAATGGGGTGGTGATGGCGCAGTGGATAAGACACATGCCTTTGGTGTGAGAGACCCGGGTTCGAATCCACTGTGAGACACCAATGTGTCCCTGAGCAAGACACTTAACCCCTAGTTGCTCCAGAGGCGTGCGACCTCTGAAATATATGCAATTGTAAGTCGCTTTGGATAAAAGCGTCAGATAAATGTAAATATATATATATATATAATTTCTTTTGTCCGAGGTCGCATTCTTTGGTACCCAGTGACACAGCTGTGTGAAAGGCTAATTAATATGCAGCTCATTAATATGCAGCTCGCACATTATCCGGCCTTTGTCTTCTCAGGTGTGAACACGCCTCCACGCATATTGCCTTTCCAAACCAAAAGGTGTCTTATAAAATTTAAATCAATGTATTGTTTTGTGTAAATGATTAGGCAGGATGATTTTCAGATCATTTTGAAGCAAAAATTCTAGGCAACAACACCCATTAGTCAAAAGTCTTGTGGACACATATTTAGTATGTGTTTTGGGTAGTGATGCACCGAAATGAAAATTCTGGGCCGAAACCGAAAATTTAGGATGCACTTGGCCGAAAACCGAAACTGAAGCCGAAAATGGCTTCTTTTAAAAACTTATACTAATATATATATATATATATATATATATATATATATATATATATATATATATATATATATATATATATATATACAGTACAAAACCTAAAATATTTTTAACAATAAATATAAATAATAATACCAAATAATATTATTCTTCAAGTTTTATGTTCCATCAAATAAAATAGTTTTTTAACAGCTGTGCAAAAAGATCCACAATTATCTGAATAACTGCTCACAAAATCACAGAATGGCAGTGGGCCTCTATTCTGCTGCTGCATGCAAACAATTTTTTACTTACATTTTAAATTGCTGTGCAAAACAACAGTGCAAAAACAGCACTAGAACTTAATCCAAACTCAAACTGTAAACAACATGTAAGCCTATGTTGCCTTAGGAAACACAGTTGTGCAGTGCTACGCAAATTTTAATGTAACTATACACACAGAAAATTGGACTGGGGGTCTTACATGCGCTTCATGTGGCACACTAGCACACACACACACACACAAGGTCTCTTGCTCTCTCCCTGTCTGGCGTGCGCGCGCTACATGGTTTGGAGCACGAGCTCTTGCTCGCTCGCTCTTCCGGGAGATTTGAACTAATTTGTGGGCATCAGGGAGCCGCTATCAATATGCGGGAGACATCCCTATCTTTGATAGGCAGACGCGTGATAACAGCTTGACCGTGAGTGAAACCTAAGCGCTTGCGCACGGATGGGAGGGGCGGGTGACATTCATTTTCGGTTAACGTTTTCGGCTGTTTTTGTTTTATTTCGGCCCCAAACCGATAATGCCATTTTCGGCCGAACATTTTCGGCGGCCGAAATTTCGGTGCACCCCTAGTTTTGGGGCCTTATTTCAGACACTTTAAGTTTTAGTTTTTTCAATAACCATGCATAAACAATATTCTCTCAAAAATACAAACATGTACATACATCTTGCTCACATATTATGGTAGCCCTGTTTGTGCTAAATGGAGTGTAATTACACCTTTGCAATTAATATGTTTATAAGCAACTGAAAAAAGCACAAATGTCAGGGCATGTCAAAACATCTCAAGGACCCCAAAAACACCTTAGACCCCAGAGGGTTATATAGGCCACCACTGACATGTTGTCCGACCGGACCAGGACGTGGTGACCTTTTATCTGGGGACAAAAACGCCTATATATATATATATATATTAACACTGTACATTACTATAAATTCCATTGTTTGAGGTGTACCATAAAGCTTACATGATAAAATGTTAGTAATACGTATGTAACTCTCATTAATTTATTTATTTGCCAAACAACGGTAATTTTATTCAAATCTGCAACTCACTGATAGTTCTGGGTAAGCGGATCCACAGCAGCTTTGCCGCCTACGCTCTGTTGTTATGTATCGCAATCATTGTCCCAAGTTTTCATTGGTTTGCTGGCATCCAGATTGGCGGTATGGTTCTCTTCTGGGCAAGAACTCCCTGCGCATCCATGCTGCCTAGCTTGGATAAGAGCAGGGAGAGCAGCAATAACCCCCCTTAGGGTATACAGAACAGAACTAACATGTCTGTTGTGCAGATATCATTAATTCAAGAATTTTAAGTACAACATAATTTGAGAATTTATTCTGATTCAGGGGGAATCAGAATGCCAAATCCTGACTGATGAGAGGAGGAGCTGGGGATGGTGGAGGGTAATTAGTTCCTGAGAAATGTAATAGCTGCTGATAATACTGAAGGAGCTTATATATGTATACAGTGATAGGCGTCGTATTCCTATAGTTAGACGTGGATCAGCTGAGAGTCAGCTAATGCGAGCTTGACTAACGTGACCTGCCAGAACTGACGCTATGCTTGATTTACTGTGGCGATGAACAGTGGTAAAAGCCAAACCACTTTCTCTCAGGACCACTATCGTCAAGGATGAATGGAAGTTGGCATACAGTTTGGATTTGCAGTAAACAAAACCATATGCTAACATCCCCCCCCCCCCAACCACAAACTGACAGCAAAAACTCTGATACTGGCTATCAGATAACAACGGTAAGCATGTTGATGATACCCAGATAAGCTTAGTACGGCATGTTGGCAATGACACCAGATAAGCCTAAAGTGACAAGCATGTTTTCAACAACACCTAGATAGCCTTAATTACAAACATGTTGCCGATACCCAGATATAATCAGCACTGATCTGATTTCAATTAATAATGACTGTTTATTATTGTCTTTTTAGAGCTGCTTACAACAGAATTAAATTCTCTTTGCATCACTGAATCGCTATCTCCTGTTTATCACTGACTGCCAGCTTCTTGAAACAATTGCAGTGTACGAAACGCTATACAAACAAGTGATCTGACTTGATGGGTTTGAGCACAGCATGTTGGCAGCGACAAGCACATTGCCAGTGACTACAGATAAGGAACGCAGATTGTCAATATGATCGCAAGCCTTGTAACAAAGCATGTTGCTGAAAACAATTAGATAAGCCTTAAGCTACACTTATGCTGTTGATACCCAGATAGCCTTAGAAACAAGCATGTTGCCAACAATCTGATAGCTTTTAAGCAATGAACATGAAAAAGGAAAACTTAGCTTCGAGAAGACGTTGAGAGATTAATGGAGTGACGTGGATGCTTGTGCGGTTAGAGTAGATCTCATCAAACTTTGTTTTTGAGGCAGTCATTAGTATAACTTCAACGAGATTGCGGGTATAGAGTCCATGTCAATAATGTAGCGATGCGAGAAGCAATGCTTACTCAGGTCACTTCCAAATCAAGCAGCTTATGATAAATGCAGCAAATTCGCATGTTCAAGTTCACAAACTTGAATCTGAGGTGAAATCCATGTGAAATCCAACGAATCCCTCTCACTAAAATCCCGATTGCACAATTCCTATGCAATTTCGCCCACCCAATTCGCAGTATAACTAGCTGCTGAGCAATGCTACCCTTATGAAAAGAAAATATATTTCCCTAAATATGAATGGTCAATATATTAAATGGTTTAACAGTATATTTGAAGGTATATATACAGTATTTATACAGATAGGGCTGTCGCGATAACCGCAATATTGCATTACCGCGCTACTGACAGGCCAACTGCAGAGGAATGAAAGTAACCGCAGCAACCGCAAACCGTGTTTTCTTTTTTCATAAGGCCACCCTTCGTAGTTCGTACCATGTGTATTGAATGTTAAATAAGTTAATAATGATAACAGGACTGTTTATCATGGTGATTTGTACAGAGGATTCGTGGATTTGGACTTAAGCCTAAACAGACAGTGAATGTGATCGACTGAGCGCGTGTGATTACCTGCGTCTGTCTTTGAAGTCAAGTCATCGTGAAAAGGTTGCCGTTTCCAAGGAAAGCGAAATATTTGTCGTAGGCTATCATCCTTTTAACGTGTAAGGGTATTTACCATGAATGGCGTCAGCGCTGGTCAGCATTACACAGCGCGAGGAAGCCGTGGGGGAAAGCAGCGAGTCACGCATTGAATCAATGCCATTGGTCTCTATTAAGTGAAGCATTGCTTCAGCTTTGCCCAAAAGTGAAGCATTGCTGGCCAGCTGAGCCTTGAAAAGTGAAGCTCAAAGTTAAAAAATAATTAACATCTTGTTTCATTACATCTATCATTTAAGGAATCAGCTTTTTTGAACGTTTTCGTTGAATGAACGGTTTAATGACTCACTCAAAGACAGTCCGTTGGCGTAACAACTGCGCGCTGAGTGACAGTCTTTCAATGCGCAGAGATGCTGTTTAGTTTCGGTTACATTGTTTACATTGTTTTTGTGTATGCTGACCACATCCTAACACGTATTTATATAGTAACAAATACATATAAATAAATAAATAAATAAATGGCAGTAAAACCGCATATCGCGCTATTGAGCCACTCAAAATTACCGCAAGGGAAATGCCTTCACCGCGACAGCCCTATATACAGAATCTATAGCTATAGCTAAATATCTAGCTCTATTACTATATATTAAAGGTGGGATCAGTAGTTTTTGAAAACTGTGTCGGACCGAGTACCAAAACACACTTGTAACCAATCAGCTGCAAGGGGCGTGTCTACTAATGATGGGGAGGAGAGAGTGCTCAGTGCACACAGAACAGACATTAGCCAAAGGACTACAGAAAGAGAGATATGGCAGATAAAAAAAAAAGAGGAAAATGTCTGCGGAACTTAAAATTAAAAAGAAGGCTTACGTTCAGGCAAGAGGTAGAACTCTTGTTAATATCGGAGAAGCTTACCAGCGCTGGAGAGAACTTGAGGAGCGGGGAGGCCTAACATCGGATGCCGAGGTTGCTTTATTTCTTCTCGATAGGTGAGTAACATTGTTTAGTTTTGTTTCACAGAACTAATATATGCTGGTCATTGTTTGAATATGCTCGTGTGTCATCTTTGCTTGTTTTTTCATTTGCAATCTTATTGTCGTTCGCCTCAGCTATGAAAAATACACATTAATTTCCAAACCATATAAGCCTGGAGCGTCTAAACCTCCTCCACTGTCTATTTCAAGCGTCGGCTCCCAAATTGTGTGAAAAGTAACATAATATACTCCTAATACATGTTTGTTTCCTTTGGTTCCTCATTTATTGATCGATATAACCCCTTAATCTTGTTATGGTTGTAATATATTCATTACTATAACTGTTGTGCTCATGCTATCGAGTTGATCATGATTACTTTGTGTTTTTGGGATGGGTGTTGAGCATCGCCTTCCACGTGAAACGGAGCTGAACCATTGACGCGATAAAACACACATTACTACCAAAACACATTCGACATGGATTACCATAGTATCACATTGCTTTAACTTATGATGATGACATCATACGCTCGGCCGGCAGGTACAGCAGATTCCGCCATAGTCGTTGCCTGGGTTACGGTCGCGTACGTAAGTGTGGGGTGGAGCTATCAAATTAGGGGCGAGATCCTTTTGGGGTAGGGGCATGTTTGTTTTGGTGATTTCAAATATCAACATTGGCCAAAAGTGTTTTTCAAAAACTACTGATCCCACCTTTAAATAATACATAAGGAATTGACACTTTTCGTATTATTGAAAAATATGTGACAGTATATTTACTAATATATCATAATGTATGTAATTTTATAATCAGTAATACACTTTATAATATATAGATGTACATGTGATCAGATATGGTACTGTATGTGTTATATATTGCAAATATACATTTACTCATGCAGCATAAACACACATATAGGTCCTTCTCTAATAATTAGCATATTGTGATAAAGTTCATTATTTTCCATAATGTAATGATACAAATTAAACTTTCATATATTTTAGATTCATTGCACACCAACTGAAATATTTCAGGTCTTTTATTGTTTTAATACTGATGATTTTGGCATACAGCTCATGAAAACGTCTCGGTTACGTATGTAACCCTCGTTCCCTGAGTAGGGAACGGAGACGTTACGTCGGATGACGACGAATGGGGTTTCGCTTAGAAAGCCTATCAACTTCGAGTATTACAAAACGAGCCAATGGCAAAGAAATGCCATGGGTCTGCGGAATTTGCATGACGTAACTCCGCCCCACCTCGTGGGTATAAAAGGAGGAAGTCCGCAACAGCAGTTTATGTTTCTTCGCTGAGGAGCCAAGACTGAGCTCAGGCGATCCCCGCGGTACAGCGGAAAGTGGCAGGCAGACGTAACGTCTCCGTTCCCTACTCAGGGAATGAGGGTTACATACGTAACCGAGACGTTCCCTTTCGTTGTCACTCCGAGTTACGTCGGATGACGACGAATGGGGTTACCAGTCTAATCACGCCACCTTCTCAGCTGTCTTCCAGTGCCCTGCGTAAATCGAGGTCCCTGACATAGAAGGACGAAGGACTCAATTTAACACAGGAACACCAAGGTACACTGGGAAGCATATCCCAAGCTAGGGGAAGTATGCAATTAATGCCAGCCCAGAGGGGGGGGGACTTAGAGAATACACATATGACCCGAAGGAAACATATGGAGAACACTGGGGTGTCCAGCCGCAGGTGGAATATTTCAACCCCAGGGGTGGCAAGGTGGCTTGCCAAGGGAAAGACACATGCTCAGAGAGGCTTACAGTGGAAATACACATGTGGGTGTCGCTCAGGGGAGGGACCATGCACACGGAGGCACCTAGCCGACGCGCAGGCAAGAGACACTGGTGCCGACGTCAGGAGTGCTGGAGGAGCTCAGGGCTTTCGGGGATGCTCACCTGAGGAGAATATCGCACGTATCCAGTCCGTGGAGTGGAATGGCGAGCAAGCGAAGACACCTGAGCGGGTCCGGTACTAGCTAGTTGAAGCGAGTACATGAGAGGACACTGGCTCCAGATTATAGAATCTGGCGAATGTGTTAGGTGTCGCCCAGCCTGCAGCTCTGCATATGTCTGTTAGCGAGGCGCCATGCGCTAGAGCCCAAGAGGATGCTACACTCCGGGTGGAGTGGGCCGTCACACCAAGGGGGCACGGTCGGCCTTGCTGCTGGTATGCCAAAGCAATGGCGTCCACTATCCAGTGAGACAACCTTTGCTTGGAGAGAGCCTTTCCCTTCAGCTTCCCACCATAACAGACAAAGAGCTGGTCTGAGGTCCTGAAACACTGCGTCCTGTCTACATAGGCGCGAAGAGCGCGTACTGGACAGAGCAGTGCCAAGGCTGGGTCTGCCTCCTCCGGGGGCAGCGGTTGCAGGTTCACCACCTGGTCCCGAAAGGGAGAGGTAGGAACCTTGGGCACGTATCCGGGCACAATTCCAGGCACTCTTTTGTCGACGGAGAATGCGTGCAGGTCCCCTACCCTCTTGATGGAGGCCAGTGCAACCAGGAGCGCTGTCTTCATTGACAGGAACTTAAGCTCAACTGATTGCAGGGGCTCAAAGGGAGCACTCTTCAGGGCAGTTAGAACCACTGAGAGGTCCCAAGAGGGAACGAGAGGAGGGCGAGGAGGATTTAGTCTCCTCGCTCCTCTCAGGAACCTGATGACCAGGTCGTGCTTCCCTACCGACTTACCTTCGACGGGGTCATGATGTGCGGCAATGGCGGCAACATAGACCTTAAGGGTGGAGGGAGACAGCCTTCGCTCCAACCCTTGCTGAAGGAAGGAAAGCACAACGCTGATCGAGTATCTCCGGGGGTCTTCTCGGTGAGAAGAGCACCAGTCGACGAAGAGGTTCCACTTCAACGCATAGACGTGTCTCGTGGACGACGCTCTAGCGGAAGTGATGGTAGCCGCCACCGCTGGTGGAAGGGTACTCAAACCTACCTCGAGCCGTCCAGGAGCCACACGTGGAGGCTCCAGAGATCGGGGCGAGGGTGCCACAGGGTCCCAAATCAGCTGAACCGACTGGGGATGGAGTTGCCATTCTCCAGGGAGGGGCTGAAGCCGTGAGAGCTCGTCGGCTGCACAGTTCAGCACTCCGGGAATGAAAATGGCTCGAAGCGACCTCAGATGCTTCTGACTCCATAGGAGGAGGTGGCGGGCGAGTTGTGACAGCAGGGTGGCAATCTCTGCTCTCATGCCGGGGGCATTGCCACCGACCAAAGAGGAGCGGACTCCCCTGAAGCGGGGAGGAGACCGTGCGAACTGAATCGCAAGCCGAGCCTGACGGAACGCGCGATCCAGCGGGACAGACGGGGAAGCTCTAGCCAGGCTCCCAGGAACTGAACCGGCGGGATCATGCGACGACAGGCGTCCCCCCGGAGGGGCAGCGAAGCGGAGTAACTGGCCCAGAAGTGGACGGCATAGCGGCCCGGTGTGGGGGCACAGTTAGCAACCGCGCCCTGGCAGAGGGGGCCAGGGGAGGACCAGGCTGGTCGTCCCGCGGGGGCCTGCTCTGCCAGGGGTCTGGCGACAGAGGGGGACAGGGGCGAAGCGGTCCGTGGACGGCACGCCGTGTCAACCACCTCTGGGACAGAGGGGGACGAGGAGAGCACGGCTAGAGGGCGGCGCTCTGTGTCGTCCGAGAACTCTGTGTGCTCAGAGACGGGAGAGTCAGTTCTTTGCGAATAAGGATTCTTCGCCGGCCCTCCACCGGGGAAAGGAGTGGTCCTGCTCCCAACTCCTGGAAAGAACTGAGTCCCATCTCTGGGGAGCCCCTCTCAAGAGCGCCACCTAACCCGGCGTGTAGCGGGGGGCGGGGCTGGAGAGGGCTGTGACGTCCGGCCGCGGCCTTCAGAGGGGGCGCCCTCGGCGTTGGGCAGACCGAGGGACCTGAGCGGACAGCGGGGCCGTCGGGACAGAGTCGACCTCAACCTGCTCCATCCCCGAGGAGCCCGTCTCAGGAGCGCCGCTTAACCCGGCGTGTAGCGGGCGGCGGGGCCAGAGAGGGCTGTGGCGTCCGCCCGCGGCCCCCAGAGCCGGCCCGGGTGAACGGGCAGGGTGGGAGCCGCGGGAGGGCGCCCTTGGCGGTGGGCAGACCGAGGGATCTGAGCGGACGGCGGGGCCGTTGGGACAGAATCAACGTCAGTCTGCTCATGGACGGCTGAGAGCTGTTGGGCCAGCCCTCAACCGCACCGCCGAAGAGGCCGACCTGGGATATGGGAATGTCGGACAGACGGGTCCGCGCGACATCCAGCACATCAAACAGGTACGGCCACCGAATGGTGAGCATCACCTGACCCAGGGAGCGTACGGCCACTTTCGTCGCTCGGAGAGCAAGGTTAGTGGCGGCGCGCAGCTCAGTGAAGAGCCCTGGGTCAGTCCCGCCCTCGTGCAGGTCCATGAGCATCTGGGTCAGGTAGACCAGCAGAATGACCATGGCACGCAGTGAGGCGGCCGCCAGTCCCGTGGTGCTATAGGATCTCGCCACAAGCGTAGACGAAAAACTACAGGCCACGGACGGGTGCTTAAGATTGCGCCGAGAAGAAGCACTCTGAGGACACATAGCATCGCAACAGAGCGTTCAGCCGGGGGAACCCCAGTGTACCCACGGGCAGCGGCTCCATCGAGGGGAGGAAAGGCAGATGAGATCAGCGAATGGTCCCTGATCTCATCATGCACGTCCGGGAAGAACGGTATTGGGGTTGCCGTGGACGAGGGTCGGCGGCCTCACCCAAAAACCAATCGTCCCGGGAAAGCATGGCCGTCATCTCCGGATCAGACTCGACGAGTCGTCACTTCCAGGAAAATCAAACCCACCTAGTGAAGCTGCTACAAACATAATATCATCCTCTGTAGCTTCAAATGAAACACACGGGCCACCAGAGGGTAGACCCGTGGGAAGCAATGGAAATGGAAACCTGTTCACTAGCGGGCACCGTCATTGAAGAGGGGGGCTGGGGTCGCGGACACATAGTCGGCGCCTTGTTCCAGACCGAAACCCTCAGGTCACCCTGGCCACCAGCCGAAGATCGGGGGGTGGATGAGGGGACTCTCACTCATGTGAGTTCACCGAGTCTTGACCTTAATGACGCGATGATCATGTTTCCATGGAGAAAACATGAGTCATCCACGAGCGCTGCTCTAGCATGATCAAGCCCAAACATACTAGACAACGCTCGTGCCCATCAGAGTCCGATACCAAGCTGCCGCACCATTCATTTTTTTTTAAATGCACGGGCGAGCCGTCTTTAAAAAGACGTGCCACGTGCAAGCTCTTTTAGTGAGAGAAAACTCAAGTGTTGAAGCACCCGGGGAGACACGCACCGACTGGCAGACCACTGCAACAGATCAGCAGGAAGCACGCGCTCGCCGTAGATCGCCGTCACACCAACACTCGAGGTACTCGTTTGTAAAGCTGACATTTCAGAGATGGCTTGTGGAGAGAAGAATACACTTGGCTCCGAAGCGAAAACATAAACCGCTGTTGCGGACTTCCTCCTTTTATACCCACGAGGTGGGGCGGAGTTACGTCATGCAAATTGCGCAGACCCATGGCATTTCTTTGCCATTGGCTCGTTTTGTAATACTCGAAGTTGATAGGCTTTCTAAGCGAAACCCCATTCGTCGTCATCCGACGTAACTCGGAGTGACAACGAAAGGGAACCCAAAATTCCTATCTCAAAAAATTAGCATATTTCATCCGACCAATAAAAGAAGTGTTTTTAATACAAAAAAAGTCAACCTTCAAATAATTATGTTCAGTTATGCACTCAATACTTGGTCGGGAATCCTTTTGCAGAAATGACTGCTTCAATGCGGCGTGGCATGGAGGCAATCAGCCTGTGGCACTGCTGAGGTGTTATGGAGGCCCAGGATGCTTCGATAGCGGCCTTAAGCTCATCCAGAGTGTTGGGTCTTGCGTCTCTCAACTTTCTCGTCGCAATATCCCACAGATTCTCTATGGGGTTCAGGTCAGGAGAGTTGGCAGGCCAATTGAGCACAGTAATACCATGGTCAGTAAACCATTTACCAGTGGTTTTGGCACTGTGAGCAGGTGCCAGGTCGTGCTGAAAAATGAAATCAGATGGAAGCATAAAGTGCTCCAAAATCTCCTGATAGCTAGCTGCATTGACCCTGCCCTTGATAAAACACAGTGGACCAACACCAGCAGCTGACATGGCACCCCAGACCATCACTGACTGTGGATACTTGACACTGGACTTCAGGCATTTTGGCATTTCCTTCTCCCCAGTCTTCCTCCAGACTCTGGCACCTTGATTTCCGAATGACATGCAAAATTAGCTTTCATCCGAAAAAAGTACTTTGGACCACTGAGCAACAGTCCAGTGCTGCTTCTCTGTTGCCCAGGTCAGGCGCTTCTGCAACTGTTTCTGGTTCAAAAGTGGCTTGACCTGGGGAATGCGGCACCTGTAGCCCATTTCCTACACACGCCTGTGCACGGTGGCTCTGGATGTTTCTACTCCAGACTCAGTCCACTGCTTCCGCAGGTCCCCCAAGGTCTGGAATCGGTCCTTCTCCACAATCTTCCTCAGGGTCCGGTCACCTCTTCTCGTTGTGCAGCGTTTTTTGCCACACTTTTTCCTTCCCACAGACTTCCCACTGAGGTGCCTTGATACAGCACTCTGGGAACAGCCTATTTGTTCAGAAATTTCTTTCTGTGTCTTACCCTCTTGCTTGAGGGTGTCAATGATGGCACCATGACCGCATGGCTATATATTAAAACATATTAAATATTTATAAATTAAGACAAAAATAGCATCATATGTAATATTCACAAAACGTTTTATCCTTTATTGTGTATATGTATATATATATATATATATATATATATATATATATATATATATATATCACATTTATATGGGAACATGTGTGTGCAATATATGTACACAATAAAGGATAAAACGTTTTGTGAATATTACATGTGATGCTATTTTTGTCTTCATTTATAAATATTTAATATGTATTAATATATAGCCATACGGTCAATGAATATATTGCAGTATATTGAAAAATACAAGCACTAGTTTCCCATATATGGAAATGTATTATGTAATATATCACATTATATTTTGCAGTATATTCCCATCGATTTTTGTTCCATAAGGGTATAAGCTGCTGATAATACTGAATGGACCATATATATAGATGCTGTGATGGGTGTCATATTCCTATTGGTAGACATGGATAGGCTGAGAGTGAGCTGATACAAGCTTGACTAACGTGACCTGCCAGAACTAATGCTATACGCTTGATTTCATGGTGCCTAAAACCCAGGGTTGTGATAAAATTTTCACAAAAATAATAAAAGATTGTGGTAAATACTCACCACTTTGAATTATATTTTTATATTTTGTCTTTATCTGCTGCCAAGAACGTTTGGAATTTGGGTTGCATTTAAAAATCAATGAATATTAATCTTTCTTAGGATGTAATATACATTCACATTTTTTATATATTATAAAAATATATTTTATAAATATATATTATATTACACACACACACACACACACACACATATATATATATACACATACATATATACATAATTTTACATTAATATAGAACCTATTTGATTAACTTACACATTAACGCAATCAGCATTCTTTCTCCAACAGTCTTATCTTGCTTTGGCAGCAGAGACAGTATTGCTTCGAGCTTAAAATATATGTTTAAATTCATCGTACTTCTGAATGATTATCTTTTGCTCCTCCGTGGAAAAATATATCGCTCTCGCCCTATCCATATCGAGCGCGATTGGTTGTTCGGTGCCAACGTCACTTTTGAATGTGCACGAGCACGTGGAGTAACCTAATCGTAGCTTGAGGATCAAACCTGAGTTGACAGAGAAAGTTGATGAGCTGTGTCATGGTACCAATAAAGCCTGATTGCATCTGTTTGGTTTTGTCAACTCAAAACTAATCCTGTAACCCTGAGTTTGTTCAGCTACCTTCATGGTACGGGGCCCTGGTGTAGTAGTCTCCCCACAATAATAATTTAGACAACAGACACGTATTAGCCTAATGTTTTTTTTTTTTTTTTTTTTACGAAGGATTAATGTGAAAGACAAGTATTTAATGAAAACACAAGACTCAGATTTCTGCTTCTACACCATTTTTGTAATTGGTGCAGTTTTGAACATGTTTCAGAAATGTCATGCTACTTACACACTATTAACACAACTCAACCAGACCTCATCCCCTTCATTTTTTTGTATGCCTTGGGCGGGAATTATTTTAATAAGGAATATTGTGATGTGTACATTCCTAGAAGAAAACTCAAGACTACAATCGAGGCTTTTCAGGGAGTTAAGAAACAAAATAGGTCCTCTTTAACATTCTTCATAATGTAAGCTGCAGTGTCTGACAATGTTCAACAACACACTCAGAATATGAAAATTACCCTGTAATCCTCTTCTGTGTGTTTCTGGAGTGCAAATATTTTAAGCTCTACTCTTGTGTGCCGTTTCTTGCTTACACAGTGACAAATGCAACAGCCTAAGATTCTGTCAACAGACTCAAAGATCTTTATTAACACAGGCTTTTACATATTTAAAGGGAGAAAACAAAGGAATAGTAAATGTTCTCTTCATATTCTGGTGAAAATCTGGTGAATTAATGTCCATACTTAATTTTCATATCTGAATGTTGGAGAATAATCTGTTTTGGCATGATATGAATGAACTTATTTACATGCATATGTTTAAAAGGTATGTCTCATCACCCAGTCTGAAATATTCCACACTTGCCCTTTGAAGAACATCAGTGAATGAGTGTAGCTTAAAGGCATTTTCATTAATATGTAAAAGCAAGAAAATGGGACTGTGGTATTTTTCCCACTTTATGCTTGAAATAGCCCACTTTGTTTCTTAAAATAGCCATGTACGTGGGACTCATTTCTAATTTTTGTTTCTTAAATCATATCATAACTTGAATAGCCAACGTGAATAGAAAGGTAAGATTGTAATTTATTCCCTGTAATTATTCCCAATTACTTAACATGTCACAACACTCCCAAATGTTTTATTACATAATGTTTTCTTTTTTTATCAGAAAATGAATTTATGTGCATTGTCTGAAATATTCTTTATCTTATTCATTTTTATGATGTACATAAATGCAGATAAATAGACATTCAAACTATATATCTTTTATTCTCAAACCGGTGCTGATTTTATTTTCTTGATCATTTATTATCCTAAAGTTCAAGAGGTGGATGACTTAAAATAGTAGTTTTGGGGTTCTTTATTTTAGGGGATTTTAAATTTTTAAGAAAGGGGGAAAAGTAGCATGTACTATATTTGTCACACTCTTGGAAGTCCAAAGCACGACAATAAAGATCAAGATACTAATTAGTCTTTAATAGTAAAGATTCAAAGAAAAAACTCATATAAAGGCAGGTAGGCAAAGTAGTACAACCACGCAACACTAACGATACCGGATAAATAAAGATTCAAACACAGGAACTTAAATACACAGGTTAACGAAGTGAACTCAGCTGAACAGGATAGTACAATTAAATCAGAAACCAAAGCAACACATAAGACACACAGACAGGAGATGAACACAAGGACAGAAAACCAAACTAAACTGAATACAACTATGAAAATATTGATGTTATTGTTTCATTTTGCTTTCTGATTTTTAACATTAAAAAAATAAAGACAAACATTACAAAAACAAAAAACAAATAGTGCATAAAGGTTTGTCATTTTTATTTATTTATTTGTAAACATTCATCTCTCCTTCCTTGTAAAAACATTGAAAACTAGTCATTTGTTTTGTCTTTCTAGGAACTTTTTCCTCATCACCAGTGTTGGGGTTACAAGTAACGCAAGTTACGTAATCAGATGACTTATTTTTAGTAAAGTAATGCATTAATTTTAAATTTACTACAAAATATCTGAGTTACTTTTTCAAATAAGTAACACAAGTTACTTTGATTTCCCATTTACTGAATGACACCTCTCCTGTCCCCATGTTGAGAGAAATCGGGAGTATGTTGCAGAGGTGTGCTGTCTAAACATGATTGCCTGTAGTCATATGAACATGCATTTACTCATCTCACTTGCACAAAAACAGATTGAGAATTCCTTAAAATGAATAAAAACAGTGAAATCCAAACTCAGAATATTATGCAAACCTGCAATAATTAAATGTTAAATTACACAAATATATTCTTTGTTTAATATAATCTTATTAACCAATGTCTTTGCTGATGATCCAATTTGTCCATACTAATAAGCAAAAATTACTCAAATGTATATGACATAAACATCACATTTGTGTTTCTTTTTGGAAGAAAGAGTGTTGAACTTTCTTCCCCTGCCCAGTTTTTCTGCAATCCAGAATGGCAGCACAGCTGTAATGTTTTTTTGAGCTGTGCCATAATGTACAGGAGTTCATTTGCATTTCATTTAGCCTGAGGCCTATTCATTCTGAGAAATTAATAGCCGGTATAATGCAAAAGTAACGCAGAACCTAAGATCAGTACTGAGCAGGATGAAGCTTCTGAGGTCAGGGACATGACGTTGTACCATACGCCAGCTCAGAGGCAAGAGAAAGCGGTGCGCTCGGGAGCAAAAGAGGGGCAAACGAGCGGGCCTGCTGGCTAAGCTAAAAGCTAACAACATCTGACTGGTGATTCCGTCTCTTTTTTTAGCCAATGTGCGGGCGTTGGATAACAAAATGGATTTACTAAGGCTGCGAATGAATGTGAACAAAGAGACGAGGAACTAGGGCTGGGTGATAAAACGATAACGATATGTATCGCGATAGACACGTAATCAATATCAATAAAAAATGTATTCGATAAAACGTTCGATAATTTTTTATTTTTTTTTGTCGGAAGAAAGTTTTGTTGCAAGTTTGGTTGCATGAACAAATGTGACCCTGGATCACAAAACCAGTCTTAAGTAGCACGGGTATACAGGTCCTTCTCAAACAATTAGCATATTGTGATAAAGTTAATTATTTTCCATAATGTAATGATAAAAATTAAACTTTCATATATTTTAGATTCATTGCACACCAACTGAAATATTTCAGGTCTTTTATTGTTTTAATACTGATGATTTTGGCATACAGCTCATGAAAACCCAAAATTCCTATCTCAAAAAATTAGCATATTTCATCGGACCAATAAAAGAAGTGTTTTTAATACAAAAAAAGTCAACCTTTAAATAATTATGTTCAGTTATGCACTCAATACTTGGTCGGGAATCCTTTTGCAGAAATGACTGCTTCAATGCGGCGGGGAATGGAGGCAATCAGCCTGTGGCACTGCTGAGGTGTTATGGAGGCCCAGGATGCTTCGATAGCGGCCTTAAGCTCATCCAGAGTGTTGGGTCTTGCGTCTCTCAACTTTCTCTTCACAATATCCCACAGATTCTCTATGGGGTTCAGGTCAGGAGAGTTGGCAGGCCAATTGAGCACAGTAATACCATGGTCAGTAAACCATTTACCAGTGGTTTTGGCACTGTGAGCAGGTGCCAGGTCGTGCTGAAAAATGAAATCTTCATCTCCATAAAGCTTTTCAGCAGATGGAAGCATGAAGTGCTCCAAAATCTCCTGATAGCTAGCTGCATTGACCCTGCCCTTGATAAAACACAGTGGACCAACACCAGCAGCTGACATGGCACCCCAGACCATCACTGACTGTGGGTACTTGACACTGGACTTCAGGCATTTTGGCATTTCCTTCTCCCCAGTCTTCCTCCAGACTCTGGCACCTTGATTTCCGAATGACATGCAAAATTTGCTTTCAAATTGAAAGCAAACAGCAGGCGCTTCTGCCGCTGTTTCTGGTTCAAAAGTGGCTTGACCTGGGGAATGCGGCACCTGTAGCCCATTTCCTGCACACGCCTGTGCACGGTGGCTCTGGATGTTTCTACTCCAGACTCAGTCCACTGCTTCCGCAGGTCCCCCAAGGTCTGGAATCGGTCCTTCTCCACAATCTTCCTCAGGGTCCGGTCACCTCTTCTCGTTGTGCAGCGTTTTTTGCCACACTTTTTCCTTCGCACAGACTTCCCACTGAGGTGCCTTGATACAGCACTCTGGGAACAGCCTATTTGTTCAGAAATTTCTTTGTGTCTTACCCTCTTGCTTGAGGGTGTCAATGATGGCCTTCTGGACAGCAGTCAGGTTGGCAGTCTTACCCATGATTGCGGTTTTGAGTAATGAAACAGGCTGGGAGTTTTTAAAAGCCTCAGGAATCTTTTGCAGGTGTTTAGAGTTAATTAGTTGATTCAGATGATTAGGTTAATAGCTCGTTTAGAGAAACTTTTCATGATATGCTATTTTTTTTAGATAGGAATTTTGGGTTTTCATGAGCTGTATGCCAAAATCATCAGTATTAAAATAATAAAAGATCTGAAATATTTCAGTTGGTGTGCAATGAATCTAAAATATATGAAAGTTTAATTTTTATCATTACATTATGGAAAATAATGAACTTTATCACAATATGCTAATTTTTTTAGAAGGACCTGTATTTGTGGGAATAGCCATCAATACATTGTATGGGTCAAAATTATCCATTTTCTTTTATGCCAAAAATCATTAGGATATTAAGTAAAGATCATGTTCCATGAAGATATTTTGTAAATTTCCTACCGTAAATGTATAAAACATTTATTTTTGTGAGTGAATGCAGCACAATCGCGAACATAAATGCACAACTATAAAGGCGATTTTCTCAATGTTTCGATTTTTTTGCACCCTCAGATTCCAGATTTTCAAATAGTTGTATCTCGGCCAAATATTGTCCTATCCTAACAAACTATACATCAATGGAAAGCTTGTTTTTTCAGCTTTCATGTGATGTATAAATCTCAATTTAAAAAAAAATAACCCATATGACTGGTTTTGTCATCCAGGGTCACAAATGTACTTACTCTCTGGTAACCTAGCAACGTACTGGGTGACACGCTAACAGCCGGTCAGGTAAAGGGGGTTGCACTTGCACACGTTATACACCGGACAAGAAGCGCAGCACCGCGCCGCATCGCGTCTAGGACAGGTATCGCACACCGGACGCGCACCCACTTTCTCAGTTTATAGCGCCGTGTCTTTAAAATTCGAACACATTATTCTCTATGAGTGTACACACACTCATTCACAAAAATGAGCTGACTGAATGAAAATTGCTGATGCTGATGTTATCGGATTTATAGGTGAGATTCTCATGCAGTTAACGGACGCTCTGAGGTAAAGTGTAGCAACGATTGTATTTAATTGTACAGTACAATCATAACATAGTACAGACCTTATCTTAATTTCATAATGTCCTTAAACATAGCCTAACAATATTGCTGGCCATAAACTGAGAAAGTGCGCGTCCGGTGTGCGATACCTCTAGTTCTTGACGCGACGCGGCGCTTTTCGTCCGGTGTGCGACCCCCTTAACAGTATGGTTGCGCCATATCGTTGTCTCGTGTTGGATTCTTCAGTAACAGAGCCGGCGTGGAGTGATAAGTGGAAAATGAGTGCCGCAGCAATTGTTGATAAAACAGGAAAAGTCAGCTCGCCAGTATGGCAGTTTTTTGGATTTTATAAGTCTGACCGTAGTCAGACCAATGTCGTCTGCAAATAATGCAAAACCGTCGTCGGTTTCTCTGTTTATTTAACACAATTTTATTACTCTTTTTTTAAGCATTTAAATTTAAATTCTTATGTATCCTTTAATTTTGCACCTTAATTTTAAGACATAATTAAGTGTTCATTGTGATTTTAGACTTATGTTTACATTTTAATTATTTGATGTTTTCCATGGTTGTGTTGACATTTCTGCTAATATATTATAATCAGAGGAAGGTTAAGTTTAAAATAAAAAATGTTTAAATGTAGTCTGATATATTTGTCTCCTGGTCCTTTAAATAGGTCATAAAAAATATCAATAATTATCGATATCGACCGATATGAAACACTTATATCGTGATACAGTTTTCAGCCATATCGCCCAGCCCTACGAGGAACTGCTGTGTAATTTTATTGACAGAAACATGGCTTAATGGCAATGTATTGGACTCGGCACTCCAGATTTACGGCATGCTACTCCACTGAGCTGACCGAAGTCAGCTATCGGGGAAGACTCCGGGAGCTGGACTCTGCGTATCAACAAAAGTTGGTGCACTAACTGTTCCATTATTAGCACTGCTCTGAAGGTTTCAGAATATATGACCATCAAATGGCAGCAATACTTACCACGAGAGCTCACAGTGGTGTTCATTGTAGTTGTTTACATCCCTCCAAAATGAGGCGCTAGGAGAACTTCATGATAACTCCATCTCTCTCCAAAATAAGCACCCGGGCTCTTTTTATGTGATTGCTGGAGATTTTAACCATGTCAAACTGATAGATGTTACACCAAGGTTTTAACAGACTATTTGTCATTCTCCCTCAGGTAGGAGGCTGTGCAGCTTCAGAACTAGGATGACCAGGTTAAAGACATTTCCTGTCTGTTAGACTATTACAGACAGGAAGCTATTAGACTATTAAACTCTGCCACACACCAGAACTGATAAACTGAACTTTTTGTCTTGAGTTATGTTGCACTTTTATGCTGCCAATTTTTAGTGTGTATATGTTTGGGTACGATTGTGTACTTTATTTATTTATGAGTTGCGGATCTTTTATTTACTCAACATGGTTTTAACCGGACCTCAGTACTAATTCCGTTCCAGATCATGTACCATGTTTTCGGAATGAAATTCTTGAATCCTTGAATTTCATTTTTGGTCTGAAAGTGTCACGGTTTGATGTAATGGTTGAAGCAAGGATTCAATTGTAGGGAAATGAAGGCTTTTATTAATAATAAAAATAAAACAAAATACAAAGCTACCCCGTGGGGGAAACAAGACAGGCATCAAGAATTACCAACTGGACTTTGGCAGGAACAAGAAACAAAAGGGTACTAAAGACGATGAACCAGCACTGAAAACACAAGGAGAATAAGGGCGCTTTCACACTAGCACTCTTGGTGCGCCTGCGGGTTTGAATGACGTCAGAGTTCGGTTCGTTTGGATGATTTGAACGCTGTGTTCGCAGGGTGTGCACCTGCGAAACGTACTCGAGTCTGCTTAAAAAGGGTGGTCTGGGGTACGGTTCATGTGAACGTCGCGGGTTATGTAACCTTAGTTCCCTGAGAGGGAACGAAATGCTGCATAGTTACGCTGTGGGAACACCCCTGTGTGATTGGGTCGGGAAGCACGTGTATAATCAGTCCAATGGAAGAGCGAGACGTCATTAGCGGGTGACGTCATAGACCAGGAAGCTATAAAGCACCCCTGAAAGCAGGGGATTCATAAATTTTGGGGCATCTCGCCCGGGGGGCGGGGTTACGTCCTGCGTCACATCTCTCATGTATGACGCTCGGAATGTTCCATTCGGCGACGAGACTGACAAGCACGACAGATAACACGTGTATACGTGCGTGTACGTCTCCATTTGTTTTATATGGAGACGCACACGCAAATATCACGTCACGTAGACACGTCAAGAACGTGTAGCTGTTGATCTATGCAGACGTCACGTTGGCGTCACGTTAGAATTTAACGTGTGGATTTAACGTGTGGATTACGTCTGCCCGTCTGAACGTCTGCGCGTCTGCACGTCTGAACGTCTGCGCGTCTGCACGTCTGAACGTCTGCACGTCTGAACGTCTGCGCGTCTGCACGTCTGAACGTCTGCCCGTCTGAACGTCTGCCCGTTTGAACGTCTGCACGTCTGAACGTCTGCACGTCTTATTATAATCTTATTTTGGCACAGTTTATGTAGGACTACGTTTGATAAACTTGTTTCATTAATGCTGAATGTCTGTTAATGTACCATACATTTGGTATCCCAATGATATGTAACTTTTTAATAAAAGTCTATTGTTATGTATTTTGATTCTAAGATATTCTGAGAGACATATAAAATGGGCTAGTAAAATTCAGAAAAAGTGGGTCTTATCATTATATATTTGCTTGTTTAAGATGTGTTAATGCTCTGCAGCGGCGGTCTGCATGCCTCAAGTTCACTCATAGATGCTGCATCTAGCATTAATTAACCATTCAGAAACCATTTTAGAGCTTATTGGATATTAAACTAAAAGTAGTTAGCCTACTTGTGATTGCTTGGACTAAGCTACTGCTATTCTTATTCTGAACAAGTAATTAAATAAATGTACTATTTATAGAGCTACACTAAAGTTTTTATAAAGCCTAGGACTCTATTAAATAGTCATACTACACATTTTTTTGCTAGTATGTTCAGAGCATACAAAAATCTCGCCCAAGTCAGGCAAAACACTTAACAGCCCAGATAAATAAAGTATGAGGTGCAAACGGATGCATCGCTTTCACCTGCAGGAAAAACAAACACTTTAAACAAAATGAGATGAGATTAACACTTTAATCAGTAGGTGGCAGCAGAGTAGCATTTATTTTACAATTTCTACTTTCTAAATGGGCTATAAGTTGAAAAAAAATACTGACCCACAGAACAATTTGGATTCATTCTTTCCTTCATGACAAACAAAACTATTTTGATAATGAATAAATTGACTAGGCCTACACTCAGAACATTCTATAGGTTGTGTAAAATGTACCTGGAGCTTAGGCACTGCATTGGTTATAGCCTGAAATTGATATTTACTGTAAACTAATTCCTCAAATCTAATAGGAATATTGCTCCATGATAAAAAAAGGATGTTGATTCAGGAACATTACTTGATGAAATTATGTTCACCCATTTACTAAATCCCTTTGCACACACTGTTTGCCTTCAGTGTCCTTTTACAGTTTTTCTCAGTCACTTTGGTACATTTCTTGAATCACCCTTAAGATTTGCAAACCAGTAAAAGTATTTCTCAAAATAATTCATACTAGCAGGCCCACTGGATTTCCTGCAAAAGCCTGTAACTTGATCAAAATCCGTAGTTTATCTCTCAAAAGTGGTATTTATGTCAATAAACATATAGTGCCATCAGAATGAAAAGTACTTGTGTCATTGTTCACAAACAAGATAGTCAAAATGCTTAGTCATGTTGTCAATATAAAAGTGTACTCGTTCAGTATTTTCAGATTTAAACTAGGCTACGATTTATATAGTCTTGTCTTTTTCTTTATATCACAATGACCTTCATATACATACATATACACACAAATATATATATATATATATATATATATATATATATATATATATATATATATATATGAGAGAGAGAGAGAGATGTGTGTGTGTTTGTGTTACATTGTCTCTATAAAGTATATTTACTGTATAATGTAAAATGAAAGTGGACTAATACAGTAAGTATACAGTATTACAGTACAGAAAACAATGTCTGATTAGATATCTGTTCTGTCTACAAACTTTGAATGATTGAAGACACTGTTGTTCTCCTAACATTCGGCTGTACCTTTTGATTCACTTCAGTCGTTGTATGGTCATGATTGAGAACATGGTTCGCAAAAGTGTCCTTTATTTCATTAGAAACATCCACAATCTTGACCTCTTCCACCACACACCCTTACCCCTCCTGTTCTTCCCAGTTGTTGACCCTGTTTGTGTCCTTGTTGTTCTTCCATTATCTGAATGTGTAACACTGAGTTGTGCTCTGTCTATATGTTTGCCAAATGAAGCTTCATGAGATGCACCTCTGAGATATTTCAGAGAACTGGTTGATTTAATGCTTTACATTCCCCTTCATTAGTGAAATGCAAAATGTATAGCCAAGAAACTCTTGCTGTCATTAAAACATTAAAATGTAGGATATCATGGGAACCAACAACAAGCACATACATTTAGGCTATACCCATATTTCTATTTATAACGCAGCCACTTTAAATTCACATAGCCTAATGTTTCACTTCTGGGTAACAGAAATAGTATATATATATTTTTTTAATATAATGAAAATTTAATTTCCAACTGAGACACAAAGTTGAGTAAAAATACCAAGTAAAACACACATTTGTAAATATTTGTTTGAATGTTTCTGTAATGAGCAGTTTTTAGCAAAAAAAAAAAAAAAAGTAGGGTTGTGTCCAAGGCTGCATTTTTGAAAACAAAAAACAATAATATTGTGAAGTATTATTACACATTAATAGAACTGTTTTTTATTTGAATATATTTTAAAATGAATAGGTTGAACATCAACCAGTAATCTCAATAGAACAGGGCCTTGGCGCTATCTACTGGCGATTTTATATATTTAGTAATTTCATATTTATTTAGCCTCCTTTCATTTCGGCATTTACAACTCGGTTTAAATGAGCTTGCTAGAAGTTCATAGAACGACTATTTATAACATAGAAATTCTGAATATAGTTAAACAATGCATCCACTCTATAGAGCGTTTTATTATTGTAGCCTATAGCCTATTTCCTATTCCCATGCATGCTCGTGAATAATTCATCTTGTAAAATACATTCAAAGCTACTGTTGAGATTAGTTTTATGTATCCAAACCTAAATGGAATTTTCTTAATATTATTCGAGGATGTTAATAAAGGCTAGGCATGTTAAACAGCTATTAATGTGATTTTCTCTGCTGAAAATTCTTGCCCACAATGTTTTTACCTTGTCTCAAATAAGACAAGTCCATCATACAAGTAGATGCATAAAAATGTGTGCGCTATTTTGAAATTAGCCAAGGCACGTTAAGTATTGCGTTCAGACGTGCAGACGAGCAGACGTTCAGACGTTAAGTAGCCTGTTGCGTTCAGACGGGCAGACGAGCAGACGTTCAGACAGGCAGATGAGCAGACGTTCTCCACACGCACGTTAACACGTCTTTTATGGCGTTCCGATCGGTTCTTTAATATGAGGTGTGATTTGTGCATTTACTTTGCAAACTAAGCAATCATCGTGTCGATCGTCACGTACCTTGCCGTGACCAATGACGTGTAATAACATACGCGTGGATAAACGCCTGGATAACGTACGCGTGGATAAACGCCTGTATAACGTACGCGTGGATAAACGCCTGGATTAATACTTAGGCTAATTTCTATTATCTTTACCAGAGCTCGACATCAAGCCTTTTCATGTGCTTTACCTTCGGACAAGTAAATCTGTCATTCACTTGTCCGTGTAAAAAAGTTGATTTGTCCGGATTTTTGTTGTGTTTTTTTTGTGTTAATTTATTCTGAAGCAATATTCTCATCAGTGTTCAATCTGCTTTGATATTTAAATCGGCATATTGTAATATCTGCATCTTTAAAGGGCATCCTCTTCCCCAATTTTATTAAATGTATGCTTCATCTTTCATTTTAAATTCCTAAATTTGATCAATAAATTCAATTATTTAGAATAATAAGACAAATCGACTCGGTTACTAACGTAACTTCGGTTCCCTGAGAGGAGGGAACGAGTATTGCGTAAGTAGCTTACGCTATGGGAAAACTCCTTTTCTCGAGAATATTGAAGTCTTTATGTAAAACGCATTGCAGCTGCACAGCTGACAGCAATGAACGAAGGAACTCTGTCATTGGCTGTGCTGCGGCAACTTGCTTGAACCAATGACGGGGCGACTCTGAATGCGCGACCAATGAGCGCGCTTCGCGCCTGCGCGCGTCAGAGCCCGCCAAGATGGGCGTGGCCAAGCTATATATTGGGCGCCCCGTCATGAGAGTTCTTTAGGTTAAAACGACTGAAGCGAACTAACCAAGCACAAGCACGGCAGCTTACGCAATACTCGTTCCCTCCTCTCAGGGAACCGAGGTTACGTTAGTAACCGAGTCGTTCCCTTTCGAGAGGTCTCTCCTATTGCGTAAGTAGCTTACGCTATGGGAACACCATGCAAAACGCCGTGCGTGCTGAACTTCGCCTTATGATAGCCAGAGGCAGGTGCCTGAGCTAAAAAGCAAAGTTATCATCCAACTAGCCGGCAGAGGCGAGCTTTATATGTGGGAAAAAATACAGAGCGGCTAGAAGGCGCTCAGTGTGACACAAGCACATACATAATCTAGATACGAACTCGCAGTTCAACTAGCATTATGCTGATAGCACATTGGAATGCAATGTCGGGACCTGTAGGTTGTAGAATCTGATAAATGTGGACGGTGAGGCCCAGCCTGCCGCCGCACAAATATCCTCGATCGGTATCCCGCTCGACCATGCCCAGGAAGAAGCCACACTCCTGGTGGAGTGTGCTTTGACTCCCCAGGGGCATTGAAGTCCCTTAGCTTCATAAGCCAGAGCTATAGCTTCGACTATCCAGTGAGAGATTCTCTGCTTTGAAACGGCGGAACCTTTCGTACGGCCGCCAAAGCATACAAACAGTTGTTCTGTCTGTCTGAATAGGGCAGAACGCTCCAAATACACTCTGAGAGCCCTAACGGGGCAGAGTAGATTAGCGTCGTGTTCGTCTGCTGAAGACGAAAGCGCAGTTAGGGAGATAACCTGTGCTCTGAAGGGAGTGGTGAGCACTTTAGGAATATACCCATGTTTCGGTCTAAGGACGACCCTGCAGTCGTTAGGTCCGAATTCTAGGCAGGCAGCGCTTGTTGAAAGCGCGTGCAGGTCGCCCACTCTCTTGACCGAGGCGAGTGCCAGCAAGAGCGCCGTCTTGAGCGAGAGCTGTTTAAGGTGCACGGTTCGGAGTGGTTCGAACGGGGGCCCTTTAAGAGCGTCTAGGACCGTAGCTAGGTCCCAGATCGGCACTGAGGGGGGGCGTGAAGGGTTCATCCTCCTGGCGCCCCTTAGGAAACGAATAATTAGGTCGTTTCTTCCCAATGGACGTTCCATTACAAGGTCGTGTGACGCTGTGATGGCAGCCACATATACTTTGAGCGTGGAGGGGGTGCGGCCCGCCTCCAGAAGCCCTTGTAGGAAAACGAGTACACTCGTAATCTCGCATGTTACAGGGTTCAGGCCCTTGGTATTACACCAGTCACCGAACACTTTCCATTTCTGGGCATATAAGCGTCTCGTGGAGGGCGCCCGCGCCTCAGCGATGGTTTTTAGTGCTCCGCTCGCGAGGTTCCTGGGAACCCGTTGAGGGGCCATGCATGAAGGGCCCACAGATCGGGGCGGGGATGAAATATCATCCCGCTGGCCTGACTGAGGAGGTCTGGCCTCAGTGGAATCGGCCGTGGTGCAGATTGCATTTGCATCAGATCTGGAAACCATGTTTGGTTCTTCCAGAGTGGGGCTATCAGCAGCACTGCGTTTCCCTCCTCTCTGACCCGACTGATGACCTGTGGCAGCATCGCGATCGGGGGAAAGGCATATAAGGGGCGGCTCGGCCAGCTCTGGGCGAGCGCGTCCGTGCTTTTCGTGAAGAAAAGAGAGCAGTGCGCGTTCTCCTTGGAGGCGAAGAGGTCGATCTCCGCTTTGCCAAAGGTTTTCCATAACCACTGAATCGTCAGAGGGTTGAGAGCCCATTCTCCTGGGAGAATCTTGTCTCTGGATAACATGTCTGCCCCCTGGTTCAGGGCGCCTGGCACATGCGCTGCTCTCAGCGAGCGCAAGTTGTGCTGGGACCATAAAATGAGTCTCCTGGCCATTGAATGCATGGAGCTCGACCTGAGTCCACCCTGGCGATTTATGTACGACACTACCGTCATGTTGTCCGTTCGGACCAGGACGTGTTCGTTTTTTAGATGTGGGAGCAGGGCTCTGAGAGCCAAAGCGACCGCTTTCATTTCCAGACAGTTTATGTGTAGGCGCTTCTCCGGGTTTGACCAAAAGCCGGAGACAGGCCTGCCCTCGTAAAGGGCCCCCCAACCTATTTTGGAGGCATCTGTCGTTATCATCTTTCTCCTTGTGTTCACACCCAGACTCACGCCTGACTGGTACCAGTCGGCGGCTTTCCAGTGCGTCAGGGCTTTTATACAGCCGTGGTTCGCTCTGATTAAAAAGTGGCCCGAACGCCACGCGTGAGTAGGGACGCGGCTCTTGAGCCAGCGTTGGAGAGGGCGCATATGCAACAATCCTAGCTGGAGTACGGCCGATGCTGAGGCCATGAGACCGAGCATCCTCTGAAACCGTTTGACGGGGGCGCGCGCGCCCGCTCTGAATGATGTTGCAAGGCGCCGGATGGTGAGCGCGCGCTCCGATGAGAGACGCGCTGTCATTTGCATCGAGTCTAGAACTATTCCCAGGAAAGAAATTCTCTGGCTGGGAGATAGTATGCTTTTTGCAAAATTGATTCTTAGACCCAGGCATTCTAAATGGCTGATAATCCAAGATCTGTGTGTTATTAGCTGACTCTCTGATTGTGCTAGAACCAGCCAATCGTCGAGATAATTCAGTATTCGCACTCCCCTTTGTCTTAGGGGGGAAAGTGCTGCATCCATACATTTCGTGAATGTACGGGGAGCCAGGGACAGGCCGAACGGGAGTACTGTGTACTGGTATGACTGTCCCTCGAAAGCGAATCTCAGAAACGGCCTGTGATGAGGCGCTATTGGAATGTGAAAGTAAGCATCTTTCAGATCCACTGAGAGAAACCAATCTCCTGGGCGCACTTGCGCGAGGATATGCTTGGTTGTTAACATTCTGAACGAGCGAATCATTAGTGCTTTGTTCAGGTGTCTGAGATCTAGGATGGGGACCGCCATCCTTTTTCGGGACGAGAAAATAGCGGCTGTAAAAACCTGTCCCGCTCAGAGAGGGGGAAACAGTTTCCACAGCGCCCTTTTCTATTAGTTTGCGCACCTCGGTGCGTAGAACATGTGAACACTCTTTTCTCACTTTCGTCTCGACCACAGTCGTAAAACGTGGTGGCCTGCGAGCGAACTGGAGCGAGTATCCGTGCTTTACTATATTTAATACCCATTTCGGCATATCTGGAATGTTTTCCCATGCCGCTGCGTGTACAGATATGGGCTGAATACAGGCTAGGGGCGGGCCGCTGTGACGTAGGGACCCGGCTAGCGAATCGCCTGAGCTCATAGCTCTCAGAGGCGCGGGCGCGCGCTGAGCAGCTGAGTGAATGGGCGCGTGTGTGATTACAACAGTGCGCGCTGTGTTTGTAAAACTCGCAGCCTGAGCTGAGGTTTTGTTTGACACTGTAAGGGCAGTGTTTATAAGTGGGGGTGCATAAACAGTGGTAGGCACACGCGTCACTTTTATAATGTTTCCCGCTTTTACTGGGGATGAATTTATAACTGTGTGAACAGTGCTTGTGTGTAGTGGTGCGTACATGACCGTAGGCACGTGATCTACATTCATGGGAAGCGCAGCCTGAGCTGGGAATGAATTTGGCACTGTTTTGACAGTATCTGGGAATGCACACTTTGTGGACATGTGAACCCTTAGTGATGCAGGCAGAAAAATACTCTTTTTGTGTTTTCTGTGCGTCGCCGTAAAAACGGCGTTTGTTTGCAGGTGAGCGAGCTCTGTGACTGGCCCATTGACTGCTGTATGGACATATCCAGCCGCCTGTAAGGGGACTGGGTAATGTTTGAGCTTTTGCGGAGAGAGTGGTCCGGCTTTTGCGAGACACGTACTCTCTCTTCTCATTTCTGTGGCTAGGACGGCTTTCGAGGCTCAGGGTTCAGCACAATCTTGGGCCGAGGACCCCGTCGCTCAGGAGGCGGCTTGCGGTTGTGAGAGCGCGAGCGGCGTCGAGCGTCAGCCTGAGGCGCGGGCTGAGAGGCGGTGGGGGCTGTTCTAGCCCGCTGCGGCTGCGGCGGTCTCTGTCTGCTCTGCGATGAGCTGGAGCGCTTTGGCAGGAAATGACGCATAGCTTGTGAAGCGTTCTGGGCCTCAGTGAAGCGTTCGGCGAAACCTTTAACCGCCGGTCCAAACAGCCCGCTGGTGGAGATAGGCGCATCGAGAAATGGCGCCTTATCCGCGTCCTTCATTTCAGTCAGAGTCAGCCACAGATGGCGCTCGAGAACAGTCAAATTAGCCATAGCACGGCCGATGGACTGGGCGGTGGCCTTCGTGGCTCGCAGAGCTATATCAGTCGCGCTGCGTAAGTCCCTGAAGGCTTCGGGTTCGGGGCCAGACTCGTCCATAGAGCGGAGAAGCTTGGCTTGGAACACTTGAAGTACCGCCATTGAGTGAAGCGCTGATGCAGCTTGGCCGGCGGCGGCGTAGGCGCGACCGGCGAGAGCAGAGGTAGTGCGGCAGGGTTTCGAGGGGTGGGAAGCTTTGGCTTTCCATCCGGAGGTGGAGGGCGGGCAGAGATGATTGGCCACGGCCTCCTCGAGGGGCGGCGTTCCCTCGTAGCCTCTTTCCTTCGCGCCGTCCACTGAGGAGAGCGAAGAAGAAAAAGAAGGCTTTAGGCGCGCAGAGTGGGGGGCTTTCCACGACTTGGTGAGTTCGTCGTGAACTTCCGGGAAGAAGGGAGAAGGCCTTTGCCGAGGGGCCTGCTGGCGCCCCTGCAGAAACCACTCATCCAGTCGGCTCCGGGTTGGCTCTTCGGGAGAAGACCAATCGAGCCCGAGGTCTTCCACGGCCTTAGAGAGGACACGGATAATCTCAGTATCCATAGTGGAGCCCCCGCTCGTGCTAGCTAGCGTCGACGGGGCGGGGTCGAGAGTGGAGCCCGGCCAGTCGTCCGATGCAGCGTCGATGGACAAGCTGTCGTCCATTCCCCCGTCGTCCTCGGACGCGCCGAAAGTCACAAGGCCCACCGCTCTGCCAGAGGGGTGTGGGTCCGGCTGGGTGAACTGAACCGGCGGTGGGGAAGGCAAGAGCGGCGGTGAAGCACGCGGAGACTGGCTCGGCGTGACGTCACTGAGCTCAGGTTCAGGAAGCCTCTGTGAGTGGCGCTTTTTCTTAGTGCGCGGCTCAAACAGAGGGGTGGCGATGGGCTCGCTCACGGCGAAAGCGGCGAGGCGAGCCCGTAGTGCGGAGAGACCCAGGTCATCACATTCCGGGCATCCGCCCTTGGTCAATGCAGCTTCTGCGTGGTCACGGCCCAGGCAGCGAGCGCAGATGATGTGACGATCCCCGTCCGGGAGAAGGTCTCTGCACGACGCGCAGGAAGGCATTTGAAACAACGCCTTAATGGAAATTTGCTCTTTCACAAATGTCGCGGGGCGGACAGATGTAAAATACTTGCGTATATGGCGCGCCGGATGGCTCAGTAGGAGGTGCTTGAAGGCGGCTGAAGGTGCCGACGTCCTCGTAGCAATCCCGCTGGTATGCTTTTCCACGGCGGCGAAGGCTTCCAATAATCCGGAGGATCCAGCGAAGAAGGTGTTCGCTGAAGGAGATTAAATCTAAAGAACTCTCATGACGGGGCGCCCAATATATAGCTTGGCCACGCCCATCTTGGCGGGCTCTGACGCGCGCAGGCGCGAAGCGCGCTCATTGGTCGCGCATTCAGAGTCGCCCCGTCATTGGTTCAAGCAAGTTGCCGCAGCACAGCCAATGACCGAGTTCCTTCGTTCATTGCTGTCAGCTGTGCAGCTGCAATGCGTTTTACATAAAGACTTCAATATTCTCGAGAAAAGGAGTTTTCCCATAGCGTAAGCTACTTACGCAATAGGAGAGACCTCTCGAAAGGGAACTGTTACCTTAGGTAGAGCTGATCAAATTAAATCATTTACACTGAGAAATTACAATTGCATAAAATAATGTTATGAAATTGATTTAAACACAAATAAGAAACGTTGGAAAGAATGACACTACTTATAAACATAACTAAATCCGCCAGTAGGTGGTGGCAGGCGACCGTCTTAATGAGTGAGTTATTGATTCGTTCATTCAAACGATTCGGTCAAACGGCTGATTCATTCAAGTATGAGACAGATGTTTATGAATGGGTCATTGAATCTTTGACTCAACCGATTCGTTCAAAATGCTGAATCATTCAGTAGCCTAATGAAAACAGGCTGAGTGTTCCTGTAATTTTTGTTTGGAACTATTTTCGCTGCTGAAAGTGAAACAGAACAAAAACAGCCAATATTGCATCTAAAATATGACTTAATTTTAACTGTTTATTGAACTGTTGTAGGAAATCAATGTCACATTTTCAATCGTGATAGTATTCAGGAAAATAATTGAGGTTGCTTAACATATGTTAAACATATACAAACTCCACATTTAGATTTTTATAGACAGTTTGTCATTAAAAAGACAGTTTGACTTGTTCTCAAGATATAGGCATTTTGTTGAGGAATGACCAGACCAGGCAAATAAAAACAAGATAAATAAGCAAATGAACAAATCATTTGGACAATTCAACTTTTCAATTCAATTTTTTTTTTTTTTTTTTTTTTTTTTTTTTGCCATTAAGGTCTGTGGATTATATATATATATATATATATATATATATATATATATATATATATATATATATATATATATATATATGCCAAATTATGTGCGAATTTCAGGAACAGGATGACTTCATAAAGATTTGGCTCTACTGAGCACAATAACGGACAAACACTAAAACGAAATATAACCTTGTCGATGCTTAGGCTACTGCAAGGATTCAAAAGAAACAATTTTGATTATATTATGCATTCCCGTGGAGTTATTAGCAAAATACAAGGTGACTTATTACTGCGCCACCTTGTGGCTGTTCACCAAATTCAGTACACTTGATTTGACACAACACATGACTACTGGTTCTCATAATGGTAAACCGTTCGGATTACAGATCATTATGTTACAAAATGATTAACTGCTGGCTGCAAAATAAAAAATAGAAAAGTGGGGAAAAATGTAAAAGAAAATCAAATACGACTTGGTTCAATGATTCAGGGAACAATCATTTTGTTTCTATCCCTTGTTGTTCAAGGGTTACTAACATACAAATATTTGAGAGACAGTGCAAAATCTTACACAAATATTGTACACTTACACTACACTTACAGTAGGCCTACTTTACACTAACGGTTACTTGATGTAAGATGAGAGAAATATACATATTGTATACAGTAAACTATCACATTGCACTCCCTTCATGATTGTCATATTTATTTGCAGACATTTTTAGGGACTGTATTTTACCATATAAAAAAGTCTGTTTCCAAAGCCTGTTCCTGGAGGCACACCACACACAACACATTTTCCAACTTTCCATCATAATCACATCTCAATCCACTCATCAGCTCTTCAGTGAAGCCTAAAGGTGATGATACACAGGGCAACTTTTTGAGCAATGTTGCAGGGCAATGTTGCCGTCAACAGGCAACCAGATGAGCCACAGGGCCCATGACCGATCTAAATTATCCAGATAGAAATGTATTGCCCATTTTCAATGGGAAAGTGCCCAAGCAATAGTCGCTTAGCAAGATTTCCCAGCAACATTGCTCAAAAAGTTGCCCAGTGTATCATCACCTTCAGACATAAAGCAGTCCAAGGAGGGAGACTTCATCAACAACGTGCACTGCTGTTGTGTTCAGGGTTAGGAAACACTGGACTGTGTCTAAGTGAGGTTCAGAAAGAGTTTGGTGACAAGACCAAGAAAATGTTTCTTCTCTTTAGAAGAGGTGAAAAATTATACATTCACAGTACATTCAAACACAGTGTTGTACATTGTCCTGCATATTTATCCCAGACTACGGTATATGGTTGTTGGGCTGGTGCAGTGTAGAACAGGGATTCCCAACCCTGAGTCCTGAAGTCTCCCCAGCACCACATATTTTACATGTCTCTTCTGTATTAAGTCCCTATTAATGACCTGATCTGAATCAGATGGTTTTGATTGAGGAGACATGCAGAATAAACAGAACGAAACCCATAAAACATTACGTTTAACAGGTAAATTAAAATCAGTCAAGACCAGTTAAAAAATAAATTAATAGGCTACCTTTCTTTTTTTTTTACCTTTCTTTGGTTTTTGATTTACATAGGCAGCAATATTACCTTTAAAACACACATAATATATGAATAAATATAGCCTATATAAATGAGATATATATTACTAATAGTGTCTACACTGTTGTAAACCCACAAAAACATGGGAACAGTGTGTGTTATGATCATATCACAAATTAAAAAAGTACAATAGTACAGATGATAGAATTTAGCCTAAGTATTAGGCTAATATTCAGACGTTTATACACACGTTTATCCACACGTACGTTATCCAGACGTGTATCCACACGTTTATCCACACGTTTATTCACACGTACGTTATCCAGACGTTTATCCACACGTACGTTATTCAGACGTTTATATACACGTTTATCCACACGTACGTTATCCAGACGTTTATATACACGTTTATCCACACGTACGTTATTCAGATGCAAAGTAAAAAAAATCCTTTCTCAGCTCCGTCACCGCCGCGCACTTTGAGCGCAGCTCCAACACGTGACCATGAAGTCTTACGTCTCAGATCTTACGTCTGACGCCTGAATACTATGGGATTTCGGCCAGACGGCTCGCGAGCGTATACACGTTAGTTCACCTCTCAGTTTGCTTAGCGATCGCCAAAAAGTGCACAAATCACACCTCATACTTTAATATGACTTTGCAACATGCACTCGTCTCAATGAACGTGACGTCTGCGTCTGCCGAACGTGACGTCTGCGTCTGCCGAACGTCTCGTCTGCGTCTGCCACATCACTCGTTCGTGTGCCGAACGTGACGTCTGCGTCTGCCGAATGTGACGTCTGCGTCTGCAGAACGTCTGCAGCAAGGGGGTTTCCAGCACATTTCACACACTTATTCATTCTTTATTATTTTTCCCCACTGATCTTCAGTTGTATTTTATTTGCAATAAGTGATTTTACCTTGCTTATAGCTTTTTATTCCAAATAGTAAATATGAATTTACACAAATGATCATGTTAAAATTTTAGTTTGCCATTGTTTCTTGTCAACATATCCACAGATACTTATGAAGAAATCATAAAAAGATGTTCTAGCATGTATGTATATTCAGCACTAGTCTTGACCAACACAAAATAACGTAGTTGTAAACATTTGGGCTTATTTAACTAACATAAATAATATTTGTAATTTGTAATATTTGTAATGTTTAATTTTAGAGTTTTGCCGAAGTTTGATTGACAGTCGATCTGACAGTTAACAGAATTATATAAAACAGTTACACCTCAAAAGAGAAAGGCGAGCACAGTTTATTAATGAATAAATTGAGGTGTATTCTCAGTGTATAATTGTAAATGTTGCAGAAATTACTTGCCTTTTTGATGTTGATACTTCCTCAATATAGATATTTTATTATTTCCCATTTGTGAATTGAACTGTTCTCAAATCTTTTAATTCTACCTTTACACTATATTTACCTGCACTAAATAACACGCTACTATCTCTGTTTCTACACCTTCACTAAGCCGTTGAATAGGCTAGCATAGTCAAACTTGCATGTCTCAGACTAACCTAGCCTACTTTTTTCTCATACCTGCAAATGTTATTTAGTTTCCCCAATTAATTCAGATTTGCATCATTTGGCATGATGTTTTTACGATGGCAGATTGTAGTTGTACTATTTTTCGGATATGATGTTTTAATAATAATTTTAGTAATCATAGTTTTACAGGTCCTTCTCAAAAAATTAGCATATTGTGATAAAGTTAATTATTTTCCATAATGTAATGATAAAAATTAAACTTTCATATATTTTAGATTCATTGCACACCAACTTAAATATTTCAGGTCTTTTATTGTTTTAATACTGATGATTTTGGCATACAGCTCATGAAAACCCAAAATTCCTGTCTCAAAAAATAAGCATATCATGAAAAGGGTCTCTAAACAAGCTATTAACCTAATCATCTGAATCAACTAATTAACTCTAATCACCTGCAAAAGATTCCTGAGGCTTTTAAAAACTCCCAGCCTGTTTCATTACTCAAAACCGCAATCATGGGTAAGACTGCCGACCTGACTGCTGTCCAGAAGGCCATCATTGACACCCTCAAGCAAGAGGGTAAGACAGAAAGGAATTTCTGAACAAATAGGCTGTTCCCAGAGTGCTGTATCAAGGCACCTCAGTGGGAAGTCTGTGGGAAGGAAAATTTGTGGCAAAAAACGCTGCACAACGAGAAGAGGTGACCGGACCCTGAGGAAGATTGTGGAGAAGGACCGATTCCAGACCTTGGGGGACCTGCGGAAGCAGTGGACTGAGTCTGGAGTAGAAACATCCAGAGCCACCGTGCACAGGCGTGTGCAGGAAATGGGCTACAGGTGCCGCATTCCCCAGGTCAAGCCACTTTTGAACCAGAAACAGCGGCAGAAGCGCCTGACATGGGCTACAGAGAAGCAGCACTGGACTGTTGCTCAGTTTTGCATGTCATTTGGAAATCAAGGTGCCAGAGTCTGGAGGAAGACTGGGGAGAAGGAAATGCCAAAATGCCTGAAGTCCAGTGTCAAGTACCCACAGTCAGTGATGGTCTGGGGTGCCATGTCAGCTGCTGGTGTTGGTCCACTGTGTTTTATCCAGGGCAAGGTCAATGCAGCTAGCTATCAGGAGATTTTGGAGCACTTCATGCTTCCATCTGCTGAAAAGCTTTATGGAGATGAAGATTTCATTTTTCAGCACGACCTGGCACCTGCTCACAGTGCCAAAACCACTGGTAAATGGTTTACTGACCATGGTATTACTGTGCTCTATTGGCCTGCCAACTCTCCTGACCTGAACCCCATAGAGAATCTGTGGGATATTGTGAAGAGAAAGTTGAGAGACGCAAGACCCAACACTGTGGATGAGCTTAAGGCCGCTATCGAAGCATCCTGGGCCTCCATAACACCTCAGCAGTGCCACAGGCTGATTGCCTCCATGTCACGCCGCATTGAAGCAGTCATTTCTGCAAAAGGATTCCCGACCAAGTATTGACTATTGAGTGCATAACTGCACTCAATAGTCTCAATAGCCATAGTCTTTAAGCTTGGTTAGGAAAGAAATGACACCAATCGAGCGCCATATCACGCGGGTTCTCATCGACCAGGGTCAGCGCGCAGCCGCGCATAGACAGACGAGAAAAGCCGCGACATTTAAAAATACTACTGTTATTGTGTCACGAAATGTCGTTTTAATAGTTTTTCAGTCGACAATGTAGTTGTTTAAAGGTCAAATCTGTGGTTTATTTATAAAGATAGCGCCTATTTAAAAAATTGATCTGACGTTTTCAGAGTTGTGATATCCAGTCTTTCACCGAGCGCTCAGCGCTCATGTACCCCGCCGAGAACAGCCGTACCTCGGCCAGTGCTTCTGACGTTTGCCGCTGGCTCTGATGTCTCTAGTCTAGTGGTTAAACATAAGATATAATTCGTCTTGTGTATATAACGGGCGATCTTTGGTCTCATTAATCTATCATTTGTTCCCTGGCAAATCGTTTTGGCTGAGGGCAAAGTGAAGTTTCATAATTTTATATTTTGGCTATTTTAACGTTGTATTCTGCTGTATGTTTGTCTGAATCGTTTACTTTATTTCTTGTCTTCTATAACTTCTTATACTTTTAGGCTACTTATACTGTTATAGTGTCTATTACTGATCAATAAAACTAAAATTTAACAAAAATAGACAGGGTTGTGTCATTTTATTTTATATAGCCTATTTTTATATAGCCTTTTCATTACAATTTTATTTGCTGTATACTGTTTGTTTATTTTTTTGACTAAACTATTTACTATTACTTTTCCCTTTATCTTATATTTACTATTTGCGTTGCACTGTAGTTGTATCATATCGTATATTACCATAGATAAAGGATTCATCACATGCTAGGGCTTCACCCATCTCTGGCAATACACACAAGGGTTGCTTTGTAAATAGGTGTTTCTTTTTCTTTTTTGTTTCTTTCTTTTTTTGTGTGTGTTTATTTTGTATGATTACTTCACCCATGTATTTGTACTCTGCTGACTAATGCTGATCCATGTGTTGTTGATAAGGGGGTGGGGAAGGGGGGTTAAGGGAAAATTTGACAAATGCTGTTTATATTTCCCTGTTGAAAACATTGCATTAAAAAAAAATTTTATTGTGTATTATAATAGCAGTATTGAGTCTAATTAGTCGTTACTCATTGAATCACCGAAAGAAGAATCATGAACTGGTTAACTGGAGTTTACTTTTCTGCAATACAATAAGTAGGCCTAACTTTATCGAGGTAAAAGTTTCCCCGCTGTCACCAGACGTAGGTCTAGGAGTGGAGAGAAGAGTAACAAAATCACGGTAGGGCTGTGCAAACAAAGTAGGCTATCTGTCTAGCATTGCCATGTCAGTGTACTGATTGATTCATTTTCCCTTCATAGTTTGTAAAAGACATTTCAGGTTGGATGTATTTAATAAACTGAGCGAAGCCTATTCATCTGTTAATATGAAACGCGACTTGGCCATTGTAAGGCTACAGCACATCTTGTACAACTTAAACCCATGGTAGCTAGGTAACGATAAAAAAACTGAAAGACCGCAATTCCTGATTTCACTTTCGTTCACTAAACAAAGACTATGGAAATTAAACATCACTTTTCCATCAAAAAACGTGTTGTAAAAAACATAACTTATTAGATTTAAGACCTAGGTTCACTAGCTAGTTCTGTGCCTGCCTGTGTGCGCTATGGTGAGCGCTGACCCTGGTCGACGAGAACCCGCATGAGAGATGTGACGCAGGACGTAACCCCGCCCCCCGGGCGAGATGCCCCAAAATTTATGAATCCCCTTGAGGCAGGACGTAACCCCGCCCCCCGGGCGAGATGCCCCAAAATTTATGAATCCCACATAGACATCCATTTGTCCGGCGTCCCGCATGAAACACATTGAAAAACATAGAAAATAGTTGACCGATTAAAGCCAGTTTTTATTAAATCCTGATGCTTTTCTTACTACCAGTCGGCACATCGTATGAAAAAACTATTTTATTTTTGTATTTTTATATCATTTTTGTATATGTATATTTCTTGAATCTTGATGAGGGCGGCGCCCCAGCGCCCTCTATTGACAAGCCGCCACTGGTGAAAATCTAATTAAAATGTAAAAACAGATAAAATAGTTTATTTGTTGAAATGTTGTGATATTGTTTCATTTAAGTTCATAATTATTCTATAAATGTTATTTAGTTTATTTGGAGGGACAGTTCAGTTGCTTTATCGTGCGTGCAGGACAATAGGTGTTAATGTTCCGTCTTTCATATGGATAGCCAGCCTGATGAGCAGGCAAAGGCAATAAATCTCTCGATGTGTCCAAATGTAGGCTCTATATCTTATTCAATTATAAATATTGTAGTTTATTTATTATATTTAAAGTTTTTTCATGCAGAAATACGTGCTGGAGACAATCTTGCTTGCAACGTTGTCGAATCCCACACCCCTAGAAAAGTGGTCCTCTGAGCTGGGAGGAGCACACTCTTCTTGGCATTTAGCCGCAACCCCAACATCTTTATGTGAGACAGAACGACATCTCGATGCCGAATTGCCATCTGCTCGGATTGAGCTAGGATCAACCAGTCGTCGATATGATTTAATACGCGAATGACCTGGAGTCTCAGAGGAGCCAGAACTGCATCCACGCATTTTATAAAGATGCGGGGTGATAAACCTAGGCCGAACGGAAGAACCCTATATTGGTATGCTTCGCCCCCGAAAGCAAACCTGAGGAACTTCCTGTGATGAGGATGGATGGATACATGGAAGTAAGCGTCCTTCAAGTCTATTGTGACAAACCAGTCCTCGGACTGAATCTGTGATACAATCTGTTTGAGCGTAAGCGTCAACTTGATTTTCTGAACTCTGCTGTTTAAATTATGCAGATCTAGAATAGGACGCAACCCACCATCCTTTTTCGGAACGATGAAGTAATGGCTATAAAACCCTGACTCTCTGCTGGGAGGAGAACCCCTTTCTATAGCTCATTTTTGCAGAAGCGTCAGTACTTCCTGCTCCATAACCAGAGCCTGCTCTGGGTCCACCACTGTGGGAAGGTCCCCTTGAAATCTGGGCGGTTGAGAACCGAACTGAATTCTGTAACCCTTTTCTATTATATGCAGGACCCACTGAGAAATATTTAGCAGTAGTTTCCACGCTGCCAGAAATTCTACTAAGGGTACCAGTCCCTCAAGCCTGACCTCTGGATTTGGTTGAACAGTCACTTCGGTGCCCTGAAGCGGCGAACCGGCAGGGAACAACCGAACTGACCGTTCTACGACCCTCCTCGGAGGATTGAATGGGGACGCTGACACCTGGTCAGCGTCACCGTTCATTTCTCGAAAACCGTCCCTCCCTGGAGGGGACCACCCTCAGAAGGCTTCTTCTTAGCCCGATACTTCTTAGAGATGACAGTCCTCAGATCTTGCCTACTCCTAATTGGCCTGGACTGCGACCACCACCCAGGTTCCCCCGTTTGTGGAGGAGCCCGAACGGTGACGCTCTGTTTTTGTTGCACTCTGTGCTGTAAGGAGCTTGTAGCCGGACGAGACTGCTCAGATTTAATATTTATTTTCCGCCCAGCAGTCTCGGGGACATCGAAACTTCGAGGAGGAAACCTCTGGAACGCTGCTGCTTGCTTTTTTGTTTCTTGAAACCTATCAACGACACAATTTATAGCGTCGCCGAACAGACTTGAAGGCCAATGCGGGGCGTCCAGAAGAACAGACCTATCCTTATCCTTTATATCAGACAGATTTTACCAAAGATGACGCTCCCTGGTGGTGGCCGGGAGAGACAGGTCTGTTGTGCGACGCAATTCTCATATATATATATATATATATATATATATATATATACTGTATATATTGTGAACTTGACAGACAACAATAAATAGACAAGGACTGAAAGAGAGAGTGCTTGCTGAAGGCACAGAAGCTGACGCGATCTGCTATCGGGTGCTTTATAGCGACTGGTTTATTTTTTGCTGCGGCAGCTGGCGCGGTGGTAATAAGCATTCTGGTTGACTACCTACTGTACGCAGCGGGAGTTCCCTTGATAGGGAACATCTCGGGTTACGTATGTAACCTTAGTTCCCTGAGAGGGAACAAAACTCAGCATTTGCCTGCCATACTTCCTGCATGCCCTGATCGACTTGCTTCAGGCTTATCAGAAACTGACGCGATCTGGGATGCGTTCCAGTCCACTTTTAGGCACGCACTTGCGAACTTCCCTAAGCACTTCCCCTCGGGGAAATCCCTGCCGCCATTTTGAAGTGCGTTCCACTTCGTGAAGTGGACGAGGGAAGTTTATATGGACAGACCCTCGTTCCCTCGATCTTGACCAAGGGAGCGAGTCTACTTCATATGTACACTTCAGGCAGTTCCATATACCACAATGCAACACTTTTGTGACGTCACCGCAGATCTCGTCTAATCACCACCACCACAACCTCTATGATATATTAATTATAATTTTTTTAAATTTAAAACAACCCAAACACACCTATATACATTTGGATGCTGCATTAAACAAGTTCTTAAAGGGAAAAAAAATGTAAATAATAAATCAACTCCATAGCTGATTCCAAGTGCTTAGGGCTTTTATAGCCAATTCAGCCCATTGCAGTTTCCGCCAGTAGTGGGCACTCGTGCAATGTAAGCAATGACTCACATCTGAGTGAACGAGACGAAGGGAAGTTAGCGAGTGAAGGGCATGTCAATTTTGGACTGGAACGCAGCCCTGCTTTCAGGGGTGCTTTATAGGTTCCTGGTCTATGACGTCACCCGCCTATGACGTCTCGCTCTTCCATTGAGGCAATCACACAGGGGTGTTTCCACAGCGCAACTACCCAGCGGGAGTTCCCTTGATGGGGAACTCCAGTACGGTTCACTGCTGATATGAACGCAATCGTACCAAATCGCTGAAGTGAACCGCTATTGATGACGTATAATTAACAGGAACTCACATATTTTATTAACTCACATTAACAAACGTTTTGCTCTCTGTTAGTTCATGTTAGTTAATGTAATAACAAATGTATTGTAAAGTTTTACCCAAAACATCTATTGCCTTAATAATAAATTAAATTAAATTAAAATGCAAACAAGTCAACATTACTTAGGCTACATATAAATAATCAAAATGCATATACCATGGATAAATAAAATGAAATAGCCTCTGCACGACAATAAGGGAATTATTTTACTCAAACCATATTGTTGATGAAAATGATACAAGAACACTAAAAGTACTAGTTATGATAAATAATGCATCAATGTTTTTGAAAACATATTAACATTTTAAATATTGCAGTAATATTAAGCACCTTTAATATGACTGTTTCAAATAACATGGTGTTTGAGCTCCGTGCGCTAAAACTGAAGAGCTGAATGAACACCCATAAACCGAAGTGCTTTGTTAGATGGTTTTAGCTTAACGGAACACAACCTATATATGATAAATTAGATATTTATTGATAAATTAGATAAACTTGAACTAAGTTACATAGTGAAACTCCTGATGTGGATGCACGGCAATTAAACCCAAATAATTCACAACGTTTTATTGCAATAGTTTTCTCATTGCGTGTGTGTGCTTAGCATGACGAAAAGCAGGATTGAAGCAATGCAAGCAAGCAGAGAGCTGATTTCTTCTTGCCTCCGCAAAAATTGTCTTTGGCGGACAGCCCGCTGTCTTTGGAACGATTTTAGTACTTTTGTGGCAGACAGACGCAAGTGTGTTTCTGTATCTTTTCTTTGAAAACAAAACCAAAGGTTCAAAAAAAGAAGAACAAATATGAAGCGAGCAATTCTGTCCATTTTGACGCCTTTTCATTCATAGCGGTTACCAAGCAGCACGATTACCCACCAGCTGCAGCTTGATGACGCAAGCGTAATGCGATTCGGATAAAATTACATAATGTGAACACAGTCCATCGGGGGCAGGGGGAGAGGCGCGCAATCGAACTCGGGTTCGGAACAGGCAATCGAACCAAGTGTGAAAGCGCCCTAAATAGGAAGAGCAAACACAGCAGGTAACAAGGGAGGACAGGTGGGGCAAATTAATCAATAATCAGGTAACAAGATGGTAGGGGCTAGCCAATCGACAGGAGGGCACATGGCACAAGGAAACACATGACAGAAAATGCAAGCACGTGACCAGTAAAGCAAATCACAAGCCATGTGCTCACACAAAACGAGACATGAACACGCAGCTTATGAAAACACTCATAAGCCACGTGTTCACACAAAACATGACAACATGAAAGCATGCAGCCATTGAAAAACACAAGCCGCATGTAACACTTCACAAGACAAAACATGACATGAAAGCACATGAAACAAGGCACACAGACAAGACAAAACAGGAGTGTCAGGGCTCTGTCACAAAACCAAGAAATAGACAAGGAGAAGTGACAGAACTCTGACAGAAAGGGCCTTTACATTTGTTGTTGTTGTTATTAAAAAACAAATCAGCAAGCCCAGCCCAGCCCAGCTGAGAAAAAGTAACAAAAAAATAATGTAATACATTCCGTAAAAAGTAACTAAGTTACGAGGGAGGAGAAAATAACTAAGTTACTTTTTTAGGGAGTAACACAATGTCGTAATGCATTACTTTTAAAAGTAACTTTCCCCAACACTGCTCATCACTGTAATTTCTAAATAAAAATTCTCTCTAAAACTGCTTTGGAACAATATTTATTGATCATATACAATATTTAACATTCTTTATATTTTAGAAAGGGGGTCCCTCACGAGGGAGTCATCATATTTGTGATTTTGGCATTAAGAGGGAATCAATTCATGTCATTATAGTAATTCATATTACATGCACTTGATCATACAGTATATCACATGATAGTTTTAAAGTACGATGCTAAATAATAACAGATATGCAGTGTCTGAAGATCCTCCTATTTAACTGTGGCTCTGTAGTTTAACTGTGAGCTTACAGCCTAATTTCTCTTTTAATTTTTTTAACAGGGATTGTATCATTGATCTCTCTGGCAATCCTTTCGTATGACCGTTACAGCACTTTAACTGTTTACAACAAGAGAGCCCCAGACTACAGCAAACCCTTGTTGGCTGTCGGGGGCTCCTGGCTCTACTCACTGTTCTGGACGGTTCCCCCTCTGCTTGGCTGGAGTAGCTATGGACTGGAAGGGGCAGGAACCAGCTGTTCAGTCACATGGACCGCCAACACCCCCCAGTCACATTCCTATATCATCTGCCTGTTCATTTTTTGTTTGGGACTCCCCGTGCTGGTCATGGTGTACTGTTACAGCCGGCTCCTCTGTGCTGTCAAACAGGTATATTCCATCAAAACATATCAATTCAAAGTTAATATTACAATATAATTATGTGTGTACAATTTCTACACAACAGGCTAAGGAGTTTAAAAAAGTTAAATTTCACAACTCAAAACTATTGCCTGCAGTTCCGTTTACAATCCTTTCTGGAACTAAACTATGTCTCTCTTAGCTTAAACTAGGTCAGTATCTCAGACTCCAGATAAAGTTTAAACCGCCTCAAATTATGTTTAAGTTGGTGATATCTGGAATCCACACTCTCTACGCTAATTTGTTTTAGATAAGTCAGTGCTAAAAAAAAAAAAACTTTCCAAAAGGGGGTTTTCACAGCCTGCCATGGAATGACTATTTTTTTGTTCCCGAAAGAATCTTTAAGGGTGTGTTCACACTTGTAGTACGGTTTGCTTGGTCCAGACCAAAAAACAAACAAAAATTATTTTAATCCTGGTCCGCTTAGCATTCAAACCTAAATATATGGAACATAAAGTCATAGGGATCTGTTCACAACCTGATTGTTCGGTTTTTATTATACGTATACTATTTTGTGATGGAACTTACCGAACATCCAAAACAATGCTGTATGCTGTGCTTAAATGCCTGTACCGAACTGTGATGGACAACATCGCGACTATGACGAGAAAAAAACTGGTATGCTTGAGCATCCTGTCCTTTATAGGGTCGCATCTTGTGACATCATGTCCCGATTTTGGGTCGTTTACATGTCTTTGGTCCATGCTGCGTTCATATTTCATTCGGACCGTACTAGAGTTCATTTGGAAGTGGACCGAGGCCCATCTTTTCAGCAGTTTTGGTGCACTTGTTTGGTGTGCACCAGGGTTTGGTTTCAAATGAACCAAACTAACAGAGCAATCGCACCAGTGTTCGATTTAATCTAACCAAACCTGCCAAGTGTGAATACACCCTAAATAAGCAGTTCTTTAAATAACCATTTTTTTTTATTAGTGTGAAGAACATTTTAATAATCTAAAAAGGTTCTTCATAGTAGAAAAAGTTTCTTGTGTAACAGAAAGGTTAATTAGATATTTAAGGTTCTTCATGGAACCATCAATGCCAATAAAGAACCTTTAATTTTAGGAATGTACTGATCTAGATTTTAGCATTTAAAGTAAACAGGAAACAGAAAATTATGCCTTTACATAATAAAGGAGAACCATATCAGTTTGTTAAATGTGGTTCACTATATTTGGAATGCATTTTACTATATCTGTTCATGCACCTCATAAATATGTGAAATTGCTGAAAACTTTATACATATCAATAAATTATGTTTGTGGCGAGCAGGACGAGGCCTAGGGACGTGAGAGAATGGCGCGAGGCCGGTGGCGTGAGTGATAATGAATGACACCTGTGAGGCTGCTGGCGGATCCTTTTGTTTTTGTATTTCTTTTATTTTGAGTATTAAAAACCTTTGATTGTTCGCCGGTTCCCGTCTCCTCCTTCCCATAACAATGAACCCTGGTACATTGGTGCCGAAACCTGGGAAGAAGGAGGCGGGAACCGGCAAACAATCAAAGACTTTTAATACTCAAAATAAAAGAAATACAAAAACAAAAGGATCCGCCAGCAGCCCCTCGTGGACGACTGCTGGCAACACAAAAGAGAAACAAAACACAACATAAAATCAGGCCTGTTCCTCTCTCGATCTTCACCGTCGTCGCTCCTCCTTTTATGCTTCCGCTCCTCCGTGAGAGATGCAAGACCGGTGCGTCTCACAGGTGTCATTCATTATCACTCACGCCACCGGCCTCGCGCCGTTCTCTCACGTCCCTCAGCCTCGTCCTGCTTGCCACAATGTTCATGAACCTGATAAGTCAGTGGTTCCTCTAAACCACATTGTAGGTTCATTCTATAGTGGATCAGAAATCCTTTCATGAGGGATTTGTGTATCCTGAAGACTAGTTCTGGATCATCTGCTGGTGCAAACAAAGAATACAATCTAATTTACATGTTTTTCCTCAGGTAGGGCGTATCAGGAAGACAGCAGCAAGGCGGAGAGAGTACCACATTTTATTTATGGTCATCACTACAGTGGTGTGCTACCTGTTGTGCTGGATGCCTTATGGGGTTGTTGCAATGATGGCCACGTTTGGACATCCGGGGATCATCACACCCATTGCGAGCGTGGTACCGTCCCTCCTTGCCAAAAGCAGCACAGTCATCAACCCTCTTATTTACATCCTTATGAACAAACAGGTTAGACATTTCCAATTTTTTAATTAGCACTGATTCATAGGATGTTTTCTTATGATATACATTGAAAAATACATATACATAACCACATGGGTACATACATTAACATTTCTTCCACCAAATACATTGATTTCATTGTCTTTACTCAATATAAACCTACATCTACAACAATGAAGAACAAATTACTAGCCTATAGAAGTAACAATGTCAAGTACTGAAATGATTGTAAGAAATTATAAATAATATTAAACCCTCAGTCGGCAACCTTTTAGTCATGGAAGTGCTATTTTTAAGTTTCTGAGTTAATCACTGTGCCACAACCCCCACCCCACATAAGCAAACACATAAACATATTTTAAATATTCATAATGGCTTACATAGAAATGGAACCTTAGAACAGAACCCTTAAATATTTCTGAAGCAATTTTTCATAAAATTAGTTTGTTTGTTTTCAGGTTTAAATTAGACTTTGAAGAACAGATTTCCAAAGGGCCTATTTACACCATGTCATTCATGCGTTTTAAATGATCAGATAGCTATCCGTTTTGGTCAAATGGTTCCATTTACACAATTTACATCTGTATGCAGGTACGAGGTACTTTATCTGAATGAAATGCATACACCTCTCTTGCTTTTGCTCACGTGTCAGCGATTAACCCTCCATAGGTGCCATAGGTTGCTGACCTCTGCCCTATTAAAATGTGAGTTCTTTAGACAATTACAGCAGATAAGTATTATTGCAGCTTAAAACAACTTTATTTCTGTGAAAATACATTGCAGGTTTTTTATATACATGTTCTTTTTAACAACTTTTTAATTATATAGTGCAATAAGTTGATAAAAAAGATAATAGAAATTATATGCACATGAGTCCAGCTTCTCAGAGAGATCTGTCAGTAGTATTCATAGTAAATAATGAAATTTAGATTAAATTAGATAAAAGACAAATATTGCAAAATTCTCTACAGTAAAAATCCAATTATCTTGGCTCTATAATAACAGCTTTAAAAGTGTCATCAGATAGACAGAAATTAGAAATCTCTTTCCACTTACCACATTAAACATTCAAATTAAAAATAAAAGGTAATCATCCTTTACAAAATGTGAGCAGCCTTAAATGACAATGATAAAAAAAAAAAATCCCAACGTTTTGGAAATTTAAAAACGTCTCGGGTTACGTATGTAACCCTTGTTCCCTGAGAAAGGGAACGAGACACTGCGTCGGTGACGACACTAGGGGAACGCCCTTCAGCGTAGCGCGTCTGAATTTATGAATGAAACCGAATCCAATCCTATTGGCGTTGCGTGATGACGTAGCGTGTGACGGCATAAGCGGATGTATACAAAAGCACGCCGGCACACAGAAATGTCAGCTTTTGCTATGAAGCAAGTGCTCCAAGCGGGGTGAGGTGTGGCGAACCGACGCAGTGTCTCGTTCCCTTTCTCAGGGAACAAGGGTTACATACGTAACCCGAGACGTTCCCTTTCGAGGGAACTCGAACTGCGTCGGTGACGACACTAGGGGAACGAGATACCCACTATACCACAACGAACCCCGCTCATCCTAGTGTGAAGCTGTCTTCAGGCACAACTTAGGACGAAAGCACTCGTGCACCGGGTGTAGAGGGAAGGTCCAGACTGTAAAACCTCATGAATGTGTGTGGAGTGGCCCAGCCAGCCGCCTCACATATATCATGGATAGAACCCCTGAAAGGAGGGCTCTAGAGGCGCCATGCCTCTGGTGGAGTGAGCCCTCACGGCTATAGGTGAAGGCAAATTGCGCACCTGATAGGCCAGGGAAATAGTCTGAACGATCCAGTTGCTGATGGTCTGCTTAGAGGCGGGAAGCCCCTTCTTGGGCGATCCAAAACACACCAGCAACTGGTCCAACTTCCGCCATGAGGAGGACTTCTGGATGTAATACCGAAGTGCTCTGACAGGGCAGAGCAGATGAAGTCTCTCCTCATCCGCCGTCACATGAGGTGGAGGATGAAATGCCTGCAGAACCATAGGCGGTGCCACATTAGATGACACCTTGGGCAAATAGCCGGGCCTGGGATGTAAGATGGCCTTAATGTTGCCTGGAGAAAACTCCAAGCACCCATTGGAAATAGAGAGCGCCTGGAGATCTCCTACCCTCCTCAGAGAAGTAATGGCCAACAAAAAGACCACCTTAAACGAAAGGTTCTTGGCCTCAGCCGACTCCAATGGTTCGAAGGGGGCCTCGGCCAGCCCTTCGAGAACCACCGCCAGGTCCCAAGAGGGAACCCTGGTGCGAGTCGCAGGTCTCATCCTCCAGGCTCCACGGAGGAAACGTACGACCAGGTGATCACTCAGAGGAGCGTGGAAAGCCGCAATGGCAGCCACATAAACCTTGAGTGTGGGCGGGGTAAGCCCGGCAGAAAAGCGGTCTTGGAGAAACTCCAGCACTGAAGCCACTGGGCAGTGAACTGGGTCCAAAACACGCTCTCTGCACCAAATGGAAAAAACATTCCACTTAAGGCCGTATAACTTCCTCGTGGAGGGAGCTCTGGAAGTGAGTATAGTTTCAACCACTTCTGCTGACAGGCCGGCTGCTAGGTACTGTGCCCCCTCAGGGGCCAGACCCACAGTTTCCACAGCTCGGGCCGAGGGTGGAGAACTGAGCCCTCTGCCTGAGACAACAGGTCCCTCCTCAGAGGGATCTGCCATGGCGGGCCTGCCAGAAGCAGGATGATGTCCGAAAACCATACTCGGGCCGGCCAACACGGGGCTACTAATAGTAGGCTGACCCCGTCCCGACGGACCCTTTCCAGAACTGCTGGGAGCAGAGCGATTGGGGGAAAGGCGTACAGACGCAGCCTCGGCCACGTCTGCACGATAGCATCCAACCCCAGCGGGGCTGGATGAGAAAGGGAAAACCACAGTGGACAGTGTGTCGTCTCTCGAGACGCAAATAGGTCCACTTCCACTGGGCCAAACCTCTCGCATATTAACTCCACCACCTCGGGGTGGAGTCTCCATTCCCCGGGCCTCAGCCCCTGCCTCGACAGCATGTCTGCTCCCTGGTTCTGGTCCCCCGGGACATACATCGCCCTGAGAGACGACAGTCTCCGCTGGGACCACAGGAGGATCTGATGCGCCAGTCTGCACAGAGGGCGCGACCTCAGACCCCCCTGACGGTTTAGGTAAGATACCACCGACATGTTGTCGGATCTTACTAGGACATGGCGACCATGGAGGTCTGGCAGAAAGCTCCTCAGAGCCCGGAACACCGCCAACATTTCTAGGCAATTTATGTGCCAAGAGGAATGATGGTCCTGCCAGAGACCTCTCATAAAGCGGCCGTCCATGACCGCGCCCCAGCCCGTGAGGGAGGCATCTGTCGAAACGGATACTCGGCGACATAATGCTCCCAACTTGGGACCTTGGGACAGGAACCAAGGTTTCTTCCACATTGAAAGGGAACGAAGGCACCTGCGCGTAACCCTTATCAAGCGGAACGGATTTCCCCTTGGGGAAAACCCCTTGGCTTTCAACCACCACTGCAGGGCTCTCATGTGTAGCAGGCCAGAAGGTATGACGCTGGACGCTGCTGCCATGAGACCTAACACCCTCTGGAAGTGTTTTACTGTGATGGTATGGCCTAGCTTCACCCTGGTTAGTGTGGTTAGAATGGACTCGATGCGTGCGGGAGACATGTGTGCCTGCATCGTCATTGAGTCCCATACCACCCCCAGGAACGTAGTTCGTTGGGCGGGTGTCAACACGCTCTTCTTTGTGTTGAGCCTCAACCCCAAGCGCTGAATGTGGCCAAGGACGACATCTCGATGCCGAACTGCCAACTCTCGAGACTGGGCCAGTATGAGCCAGTCGTCGATATAATTCAGCACGCGGATGCCCTGGAGCCTCAGTGGGGCCAGAGCTGATCCATACACTTGGTGAACGTGCGAGGGGAGAGTGCTAGGCCGAATGGAAGAACCCGATATTGGTAAGCTTCGCCCCCGAAAGCAAACCTCAGGAACTTCCTGTGCGATGGAAGGATGGAGATGTGAAAATAGGCGTCTTTTAGATCTATCGTGACAAACCAATCCTCGGATTGGATCTGACTCACGATGGTGGGAATAGTGAGCATCTTGAACCTGAACCTCCTCAGAGACCGATTCAGATGCCTCAGATCTAAAATTGGACGCAACCCTCCATCCTTTTTTGGAACTATGAAGTACCGGCTGTAGAACCCGGACTCCCTGACTGGTGGGGGAACATGCTCTATGGCCCCTTTTCCCAGCAGCGAGTTGACTTCCTGTTCCAACACCAGACCCTGCTCTGGGTGCACTGCCGTTCGAACCACCCCGTTGAATTTTGGTGGGCGGACGCGGAACTGCAGTCTGTACCCAATTTCTACAGTGCGCAGGACCCATGGAGAAATATTCGTGAGGTTTTGCCATGCCTCTACGAAATTCACCAAAGGAACCAGCCCCTCGGGACTGGTGTCCAGTGTTTTGTGCGAGTCCTTGACGGCACCCTGAAGCGGATGACCGGCAGGGGAAAACCGACAACGACCCACCGTGTGCGAACCCAAACGCTGTTTGACTGCAGGCCTTCGGGGCAGAAAAAGCAGCGTGTGCTCGCTGGAAGCTGGCGTGACCCGAAGCGTCAGAGACGGCGGGATACCGACGCCAGCATCCTGAGGGCCCGAGGAGAGAGGGGACCTCGATCGCTCTCTCTCCGGGGGGGCGGCCCTTGGAGGTCTCACAGGAGTTAGGACCTCTTCCCTTTCGCCTTCCTGGCCTGAAAGGCTTTGGGCGAGAGCGCCGCCTAGAGTCCCAAGCTCAGCTTTTTTTTTTTTTTTTTTTTTGAGGGGGACCTCTAGAAGCGATACTCTCCTTCAGATGGTAGGCTGAATTAAAATATCTAACCAAGTTCTAAGTCAGATACAATTTTTAATTACTTTAACTCCTCGGAATTAAATGCAGCCATAACACTGGAATACTGTTTTATATTTAATTATACGATCCCGTAACCTACACGCTGCCTCGGCAAACGTGAGATTCGAGCCATTATAATTTGGCTTTCATCCTTGGAGAAGAAAGTCAACAGGCGCGAGACTGAAACACCTGACAGCGCACGGCTGTACGCGTCAAGATATTTCTCAATGAACACAGCCAGCACCCTCAGGAGCTGACTGTGAATGCCTCGCACCTAAACAGTATTATTTATCAGATCGCGTGTGTCCCTTTTATTGCAGACCCGTAACGCGTTGCCTTAACAAACGCGAGATTCGAGTAGTACACAAGATATTTGGCTTTCATCTCTCGAGAAGAAAGTCAACAGGCGCGAGGCTGAGATACCCGAAACGCACGTGTGCGGCGAGTTATTTCTCAATGAACACAGCCAGCACCCTCAGGAGCTGACTGTTCATGCCTCGTACTCACACAGCAAACTGCAAAGTAGACTCGTAACCTACATGCTGCCTCGGCAAACACGAGATCCGAGCTACTAGATTCTGTATTGCAACTGCAAGGCAACCTTAAATCTACGCGCTGCCTCGGCAAACGCGAGATTCCAGCCACAGAATCTTATTGCAAAATACACTCGTAATCTAAGCGCTGCCTCGGCAAACGCGAGATCCGAGCTACTAGATTCTGTATTGCAACTGCAAGGCAACCTTAAATCTACGCGCTGCCTCGGCAAACGCGAGATTCCAGCCACAGAATCTTATTGCAAAATACACTCGTAATCTAAGCGCTGCCTCGGCAAACGCGAGATCCGAGCTACTAGATTCTGTATTGCAACTGCAAGGCAAACCTTAAACCTACGCGCTGCCTCGGCAAACGCGAGATTCCAGCCACAGAATCTTATTGCAAAATACACTCGTAATCTAAGCGCTGCCTCGGCCAACGCGAGATCCGAGCTACTAGATTCTGTATTGCAACTGCAAGGCAAACCTTAAACCTACGCGCTGCCTCGGCAAACGCGAGATCCCAGCCACAGAATCTTATTGCAAGATACTTTAACAGGACATACAACACCAAATAGGACAGACTTGTTCACACATACACAGAGCGCTTGCTGAATAGCAAAAAGCTGACATTTCTGTGTGCCGGCGTGCTTTTGTATACATCCGCTTATGCCGTCACACGCTACGTCATCACGCAACGCCAATAGGATTGGATTCGGTTTCATTCATAAATTCAGACGCGCTACGCTGAAGGGCGTTCCCCTAGTGTCGTCACCGACGCAGTTCGAGTTCCCTCGAAAGGGAACTTACGTTATTCAATCCTCTCTTCACACTTTTTTTCTTTGTTATAATTAGAATGCAAACTCGACTTTGATTACTCTCAGGAAATAGTGTAAGTGGATCTTTATATTTACAATCTGTGTGGTAATTTCAGGGGCAAAATTAAGAATTTACTTTGAAACTCTCATCTTGTTCTACATCACAAACATGTTTTGTATTCACAGCATCTGTGAATTGAGGTCAGTTCTGACTATGTTGCCAGTCTTTTAGTATAAGGGCCATATGAGATGAAGCCTCCCATCAAGATTTCAGTGAAAGTGCTGTTAATTATTCTCCTCATTATAATGTCTTGTCTCAGATTGTTATAAGAACTATAGGTACAACCCCTATTAGATGACAAAAGTCAGTATGTTAGTTTAGATCAGAAGGGTTTGTATTGTCTTGAAGACCTGTGCACCTTGTTATGATATGTTAGAGTCTTTAAATCACAGTGGACATTTGATCTTACTGAATCCTGACAGTGTGACTTTTCCCTTTTTCTTGAGGTCCTCCTCAAAAGCTGTGCTAATGCGCTTAACAAGCAGTTTCTCATAAAGCAGAGGGTGGTATGCTCCAAATGTGCAGGCTGCATCGTAATACTTCTCATGGTAATGGCACAGATCAGATTGTCGCATAGAAGGAATGTACTCGTAGACATGGACTTCCTCACAAAGGTTCATCATCAGGACGATACCTGTGACATACACACACAGATACACACAACATTGATATATGCATTAATAATAATTGGATTACAATCACATAGCAATCTGTAACTATATTTAAACATTCTCATTGATATGAATTCTTATTTTTGTACGATCTGCTCATTCCCAATGTGGTATTTAGGGGTTATTTTTCATTCTTCCTTTTTTTATTTTTATTCTTGACGTCTTTTAGAACAAAAAAAGGCCAAAATTAAGTTTGTTTGAAGTTCATTTTGTGAGTTCGAAACAGCTTCAGATGTTCAGATGAAGCTAAATTTTGCTTCAGATGGTAAACATTTTTAAACTACCATTGGTCCATGGCGATTATATAATAGGTAGGTTTAATCTTCACCGGTTCATTTATTGTGTTCGATTCGTCAATGTTAGATGCGAGTAAAACATGAACACGCTGAAGAGTTTCTTTATAGTTGAAACTGAAGTTGTAATTATAATTGAAAGTGACACTGACACTGTTTAATACTGTAAATCTACTTGCTTTAAAGCAATCTGTTTTATGAAATGCTAAATAAATGTGACAAAACCTGACTGGAGTGCTGAATTGCACAGCTGATGCAAACATATTCACATCGCTATGATCAGATGCTTTCTTAACTGCTGTTCCCTTTTGAGGGAACTCGAACTGCGTCGAATGACACTTTGGGGGAACGCCCCTCTGTGTTGCGCCTCTGAAGCATGAATGAAACTTTTGCGTCATGACGTAACGTGTGACGGCATACACGGAAGCTACAAAGGGACGCCAGCACACAACAGCGTCAGCTTTCTGTTTTTCAGCAAGCGCTCTCTGTCGTGTGTGTCTTATTTGGTGTTGTCTGTCAGTACACAAATCACAATATATATATATATATATATATATATATATATATATATATATATATATATATATATATATATATATATATATATATATATATATATATATAAAATGGATTGGATTGTTAGTCTCTATCAATCCGAGTGCTGTGATCCCGCCTGGCTATTTTCAATGATGATGGCTCTTCATGAGGCTCGCAAATGGATCTGACGGGATACTGAGACTGCCGAGGCACTTTCTCATGATTCCTCTGCCAGTTCTGACGTTCTCCATCCTCGTGCGGAAGCCCGCCCAGCGGCTTCTTCCGCACGAGTAGAGAACCCGATGCTTGAGCTGTCTGCTTCCAGGAAAGTGGATGTGCTCAACATCGAAGGCTGGGATTTTGGAGATGACTCGCCACTCCATGTCCCCACATATGAGGAGCTGGTTGAGGAGCTGGTTTTGTCTCTCATGCCGTGGCCCGTTTAAATCTCAGTTGGCCACGTGAAAAGCAGGAAGCGCTCATTAAATACAAGTTGGACGAGCGCTTTCTGCAGCACAGAGAGCAAAATACCTTAATAGCCTTAAATACCGTCGTCGACAGGTTTCAGGAGGCGAAAAAACAGCCTTCAAGCAATATCTCCATCACCCCTCTAAGACAAAGAAGTCTGCCCCCAGTGGGCAGCCGTAGCCATCCACCAGCTCCTCCGCCTATAGACAGGCACAACAAGAGAGTGTCGCTTCTAGAGCCTCCCCCTCAAGGAGCTTGGGGGTATAGACGGCGCTGTCAGCCTCAGCAGAAGCAGGGCGACCTGAGGGCCGTCCTGCAGGCGAAGAAGGCTTCAACAAAGAGATCCTAGCCAGCCTAGGTTCTCTGCGGGCTGCCCCACCCGTGGCGGAGCGATCAAGGTCGCCTACTCCACGGAGCCCACAGGAAATCGATGTCGGCTTCCCGCCGTAAAGTGCGCTTCTGGACGCATCGATTTCCAGCGAATGCATGCTGCACTCTCCGCCCCACAGGCAGCACGTCCGCCCATCGAGAATCGTTTTCAGTCGAACCCTGCCGGAAAGCCGCTTCAAGGGGTCGAGAACGAATCTCGAACGATACCCGAAGCCAGCCTCGAGAGGCTGGTTTCCTTTGTAAAATATTTCGATCCATGGAAAAATCTCATGAATATTTCTCCTTGGGCCCTGCGCACCATTCAAAAGGGGTAGTTCGGTTTTCGCCCACCAAAGTTCAATGGGGTTGTCTGGACTGTAGTCGACCCAGAGCAGGGTCGGGTATTGGAACAAGAAGTAAACTCCCTGCTGATAAAGGAGGCTATAGAGCGTATTCCTCCACCGGACAGGGAGTCCGGGTTTTACAGCCGCTACTTCATAGTTCCCAAGAAGGATGGGGGGTTGCGTCTAATAATAAATCTCTGACACTTGAATCGGTCTCTTAGGAGGTTCAGGTCGAAGATGCTCACAATTCCCCTTATCGCGAATCAAATTCAATTTGAGGATTGGTTTGTCATGATAGATCTGAAGGATGCATATTTCCACATATCCATCCTTCCATCTCACAGGAAGTTCCTGAGGTACGCTTTCGGGGGCAAAGTGTACCAATATCGGGTTCTTCCGCATCGAGATGTCGTCCTTGCCCACATCCAGAGCCTGGGATTGAGACTCAACACGAAAAAAAGCGTGTTGGCACCAGCCCAGAGAACTACGTTCCTGGGAGTGTTGTGGGACTCGGTCACAATGCGGGCACAATTGTCTCCTGCACGGATCGAGTCCATCCTGGCCATGGTGACCAGGATAAAGCTAGGCCAAGCCATCACTGTAAAACGTTCCGCATGATCAGGGTTACGCACCAATGCCTTCGTTCCCTATCTATGTGGAAAAAAGCTTGGTTTCTGTCCCAAGGCCCCGTGTTGGGAGCGTCATGTCGCCGGAAAGCCGTTTGATTTGAATCAAATCAAAGATTTGATTTTAGATTTGATCATAGATTTTAAATCTATGGATACATCAGATTAAAACTTGAATCGATTTTGAATCGAATCGTGACCCCAAGAATCGATTTTAATCGAATTGTGGGATTCCAAAAGACACCACCCCTAATGTTTAGCTTACATATTCACCTAAACACCACTCCTATAACAGCCTCGGTTGTTTGCTAACAGTATACTGTTGCAAAGGTATTTTGAACTTTTTACCCCAAGCAAAGAACGAAAGGAACTTTGACATGAGTATATCGGCACCTTTAGCATCTCACCAGAGGGAAAGATTGTCAGTGAATAATGACTTGCATTTAAGTTTGTTCCTCTCACAATATTTTCTACTGTAAACATACATCATATATGATTTCATAAGACTTCATAAGAAGTTTGAAACATGAAAGCTCCAGACCCATGTAATTGTAAAAAAATAAAGAAACCAGTACATTAACAGAATAAAGATACACACTTGGAATGACATGATGGTGAGTAAATGAATGAATCTCCTCAAAAATCTTGCGGTTAATGTTATGTTAGTATGTTAGTACACGGAACAAATTCTGTCAGCTGTGTGTACTGTGGTCTAATGTTGGCCAACTCTGTGAACTGTTGTATTTTTGTTTTGCATCAAGACTGTAATTTGCCTGCAGGCTGTCAACATACACAGCTTGACAGCACCCTGCCAAAATCAGACACAGAGTTGTCTCACTACATACACGCACACATGCAGGGGACACACATCAAATACTTAGCAGTGTAGCCACACGCAATATAAAAGCTAATCGGGGCCTGGATGCATGGGTCGAGACCACTCAGCCAGCCAATCAGACATTGGGTATCATGACATGAAAAACAGGGCATCCACCAAAAAAATATATATATATACAGGTCCTTCTCAAAAAATTAGCATATTGTGATAAAGTTCATTATTTTCCATAATTTAATGATAAAAATTTAACTTTCATATATTTTAGATTCATTGCACACCAACTGAAATATTTCAGGTCTTTTATTGTTTTAATACTGATGATTTTGGCATACAGCTCATGAAAACCCAAAATTCCTATCTCAAAAAATTAGCATATCATGAAAAGGTTCTCTAAACGAGCTATTAACCTAATCATCTGAATCAACTAATTAACTCTAAACACCTGCAAAAGATTCCTGAGGCTTTTAAAAACTCCCAGCCTGTTTCATTACTCAAAACCGCAATCATGGGTAAGACTGCCGACCTGACTGCTGTCCAGAAGGCCATCATTGACACCCTCAAGCAAGAGGGTAAGACACAGAAAGAAACTGTGGCGTGGCATGGAGGAAATCAGCCTGTGGCACTGCTGAGGTGTTATGGAGGCCCAGGATGCTTCAGTAGCGGCCTTAAGCTCATCCAGAGTGTTGGGTCTTGCGTCTCTCAACTTTCTCTTCACAATATCCCACAGATTCTCTCTGGGGTTCAGGTCAGGAGAGTTGGCAGGCCAAGTGAGCACAGTAATACCATGGTCAGTAAACCATTTACCAGTGGTTTTGGCACTGTGAGCAGGTGCCAGGTCGTGCTGAAAAATGAAATCTTCATCTCCATAAAGCTTTTCAGCAGATGGAAGCATGAAGTGCTCCAAAATCTCCTGATAGCTAGTTGCATTGACCCTGCCCTTGATAAAAAACAGTGGACCAACACCAGCAGCTGACATGGCACCCCAGACCATCACTGACTGTGGGTACTCCAGTGCTGCTTATCTGTAGCCCAGGTCAGGTGCTTCTGCCGCTGTTTCTGGTTCAAAAGTGGCTTGACCTGGGGAATGCGGCACCTGTAGCCCATTTCCTGCACACGCCTGTGCACGGTGGCTCTGGATGTTTCTACTCCAGACTCAGTCCACTGCTTCCGCAGGTCCCCCAAGGTCTGGAATCGGTCCTTCTCCACAATCTTCCTCAGGGTCCGGTCACCTCTTCTCGTTGTGCAGCGTTTTTTGCCACACTTTTTCCTTCCCACAGACTTCCCACTGAGGTGCCTTGATACAGCACTCTGGGAACAGCCTATTTGTTCAGAAATTTCTTTCTGTGTCTTACCCTCTTGCTTGTGGGTGTCAATGATGGCCTTCTGGACAGCAGTCAGGTCGGCAGTCGGTAAGACATGATTGCGGTTTTGAGTAATGAAACAGGCTGGGAGTTTTTAAAAGCCTCAGGAATCTTTTGCAGGAGTTTAGAGTTAATTAGTTGATTCAGATGATTAGGTTAATAGCTTGTTTAGAGAACCTTTTCATGATATGCTAATTGTTTGAGACAGGAATTTTGGGTTTTCATGAGCTGTATGCCAAAATCATCAGTATTAAAACAATAAAAGACCTGAAATATTTCAGTTGGTGTGCAATGAATCTAAAATATATGAAAGTTTAATTTTTATCATTACATTGTGGAAAATAATGAACTTTATCACAATATGCTAATTTTTTGAGAAGGACCTGTATATATATATATATAGCCTATATATAAATTCTTAAAGGCTTGAACCTATTTCAAGGTTTGCGTTCTCGAGCCACCAAGCACTGTTGTTGTGCGAATGAGCGTCCGGAGTGCGTTAAGGGTTTTCTGTTAGAACAGTGTCATGTAAGCGACCCCTAAGTTAATAACTAATGACCTTTGCAACGGCAGTGAATCGATCAAAACTAACTTAGCTGGACTAGCTGGACAATATCTTTATTCTAGAGCTGCTGTAAAGTCAAAACAATCTCTGTTACTTTAATTTCCTATTATCACTGTAAAGCTGCTTTGAAACAGTTCATATTGTTAAAAGCGCTATATAAATGAATGTGACTTGACTTGACTATTGACTAACATCAACCCTGCAACTATCATTTGAGAACCAGCAGGGTGTGCAATTTCTGTTGTTCACTGTAGTTCAGGTCCTGCCGCTGTGGACTGGATTGAATTTAAATGGCATCCTTAGGCATACTACATAAGCTGTGAAGAGACACACACATAGGTTTGAATGTAAACAGCTATTTCTACACCTTTGGTACCTAACATCCTAGATCTTATCAGAAATAAGAAACAAGTGCTTCAAAACATTCCAGTCAATAATTATTGGGTCAATTACTCAAATTTTTGTTCTATATATTAATTAAATATTAAATAAAATTAAATAAAAATTAACACACACACACACACACACATATATATATATATATATATATATATATATATATATATATATATATATATATATATATATATATATATATATATATATATATATATATATATATAAATTGGCATGTTTTTCTCAATTCTGAATTAAAATGCATTTTGAAATTCTTGAAAAGATGACATCAAGTAGCTTGGCTTAATTTGTTATTATTACTTTTTAGAAAATAAAGCAAAAGTGAAAAATCATAAAACAGGAAATTAAATCACGGAAAATACTCCTGTAGACCCTCATGACTGTGTGTCAAGGTCAATAAGCCTCCTAAAATATGAGATAATTTTGACCTTTTTATGACATGAGTTTAGTTAGTAAATTAGTTGTATAGGTTGTAAAATGTCATGTGGTATGACCTCCTAAAAATGTAATAATATGAATGAATTAATCATTAATAATTCATGTAAAATTATATTTAAAAACCTCTGGAAATAATGATTAAAATGTGTACACTTACCTGTAGATTGTAGAGAATATTTTTTTTAAAACCATATGAAACCAACATTAAAATGAAGAGTACATTCTAAAAAACTTGGCACATGCATTTTAAACTAGATTTTTTAATTATTTGTCAAGTTTCTTTATTGTGAACACTTAATATTAAGATACTTCCACTACAATTGGCGATAAAAAGAATTAAACTTCTCCAATAGAAGCATTTAAAATATACTGAGATGCTGCAATTCAAAGGAAGCTGGGCAACCTTTCACACAAATGTACAAAATATTTAATGGCTTTGCATCTTTTGTGTCTCCGAAAATATGAGTGGTAATTTACTGTGTTTTGTGCAGTTTTACAGGTGTTTCCTCATCCTGTTTCATTGCAAACACAGCTCTCTAGAGAATGGACAGTCTTCTTTGCCTTCAAGAACTACTGTCATCCAGCTCAACCGAAGGGCTTATAGCAACCCAGTGGCTGGCAACGAACCTCCTTCCATTGGTATCCAAAATGATTGCAGCACCCCTGTCTCGGGCTGAACCAATACACACACACACACACACACACACACACACACACACACACACACACACACACACACACACACACACACACACAACAATCACACCTATATGTTCCAGCTCCACCCTACCCCAGTCAAAACACGACATACATATTTTCCTAAATGATGACAAAATCGTCTGTGTAATGTTGTTGAGTGCCTACCAATCAAAAGCTGGAAATCAGAACTGTAGCAAAGTGATCTCTATAGCCGTCATTGTGATGACAAACTGGTGTCTGACCTAACACACCAACCAGTATTTGTATGTGATTTGTCAATATAAATGTTACAAAGAGCGAGAAAAGTGCAACCAGATACTGGTGACTTGTTAAATTGGATGTGTAGATCATGTGCTGGTGCATTACTTATAAATGTGATTGGCCCCACGTTGTCTGTTCCCAACCCATTTAAGGCCAGGTCTGAATAAGATGTTGAATAAAGCTGTGATTGTCAAGGAAACACCCTCAAAACTGGTAAAATCCTCCACCCATGGCTTCTTTGTATTCTATTTGTACCCTGATCCTAATCTCATCATTATCTGCTGGAGATCAAGGATGGCGACATGTGGATCATTAGTCACATCATTGCTTCAAAGTAGTCCAGTGATCCAAGACAGTTTATCCAAACTTGGTCACTTGAGGTGATTTTGAAGGAATAGTTTAATAGAAGGAAAATCCTTCATTCCAAACTTGTATGTTTTTTTTTTCTTCTTCTGCTGAACACAGATTTTTTTAATGAATATCCGGTTGGGTGAATTCAGAACAATGGCAGTATAAGTAAAAGAAAGTCCATGTGGCTGATCATTTACCAAGTGGTCTATCTGACCATTTTTGGGGAAAGCCTCCTCAATATTTAAGCAGCTGTACAGTAAAATCGCAGCAGACACCACTGTTCTTCTTTGCACCATCCAGCACATCACACTCTAGTCCAGAGGGTGGCAAATTACTGTCACGGTATTGAATTCACCCAAACAAATTTTCTCAATCGAAAGGCTGCATCCTAGGCTGCATTCAAGTCCAATTTCAGACATGAACTTGCAAACTTCCCTAAGCACTTCCCCTCAGGGGAATCCCCAACACCAGTTTGAAGTGTGTTCAACTTCGTCAAGTGGACGAGGGAAGTTTATATGGATAGACCCTCGTCCCATCGATTTTGACAGTCTACTTAACATTTACACTTCAGGTAGATACATAGACCACAATGCACCATGATTGTGACATCATAGCTGGTCACGCTTAATTTACTCCTACCACACAACTCCAGTGTATATTAGAGTTATTTTGGTATTTAACCATAATGCTCGTAGCTACCTTAAGCTGACTATTTTTTTACAGTTATAGTTTATTGTATTTTTATCATTTTCATTTCTGTATTTTTTAATAATTTTATATTTAATATAAATATATTAATATAATACTATTTAATATTTGTTTATATTTAATTTTTTTAACATCCCAAGCATACATACAGGCCTATAGAATGGTGTGTAAAGGGTTGCAAGGGTTCCGCCTAGTGGGCACTCGTGCAGTGTTAACAATGACGTACATCCGAGTGAACGAGACGGAGGGAAGTTAGCGAGGGAAGGGCATAAACAATTGGACCCTAGTAAGGCTGCATATCTGGGCTTCCATGTAATCAAGACCTCTGGAAGGCAGCTTTGGTTTCGCATTCATTCAGGTTTTTTAAAGGATGCATCAAGTATATTCATCACCCATAATCCTTTATGCAAAAACGAGTTGGCACTGAGCTTGTCAAATTTTACTATGCAATGTAAGACAAAAAGATTTTGAAGATAAAAGCATTGTTTTCTTTTGTTTTGTTGTAAAAGAATCACAAAATGCAAAATTTTGTTCCCCGAAGAAGAAAAAAAGTAATGTGGTTTTGGAATGACATTAGAGTGACGCTGATGACAATATTCATTTACGTCAAGGCTGTAATGGTATGTTAAAGGTACGATTCAATACTGCACACTCAAAACATTGAAAGAGGACAAAAAAAGATGAACATTTATACATTTTTCAAAGTTGTTGCTCTCTTAGTACCGGCAATATTGGATTTTGCCTTTGATAGCACCAATAATGTTTGATGGGTTAGGAATGTTGATTGTCTGTTTGAGAGCCATCAACTTGTATTAACAGCACCGATTCAGACAGATCTTGTTTATATGTCAGTCATACAAGAAAATAAACTAACCCACAATTATTCTCACTGTCCTAACATTTGTTCATTTGCTTGTGTGCCTCTCCTAGATCTTGAGTTTGAAGCCAAACATCCATTCATACATTAAGATTCAATGGACTTGCAAAGCATAAGGAGACAACAAGAAAGTGTGTGTATGTGTGTTACCACAGACATTCATGTGCTTTTTGCTGCCACGGGCACTGTTTCTGACCCTAACCCTAATTCTAACCCCAGCCTCTGGCAAGATAAGTATCCTCTAGAACTTTTATGGAACTTTTTACTTTCCCCACATGAGCTCCCTTACTGCCCCAAACTGGCATCTATCAAAGTGATATTACCTAGTAACAAATTTCAGCATCTTGCACATTCATGCACACACGCACACAAACACGCACACACACACACACACACACACACACACACACACACACACACACACACACACACACACACACACACACGCACACACACGCATGCACACACGCATGCACACACATCCTGCACTCTTCAGACATAAATTAATTGAAGAGGAACAGTGAATACAAACAGATGTGATTATAATTTGTAAGTCAGAAGAAGACGCTGGAGAAGTAGGCAGAGAAACATTTGATCTTGCTTAAATTAGGGTTGAATGTGTGTCAACTGTACCCTCAAAAATTACTGTCACAACATGTGGCACAACAATTTTCTTGAGTACAGGGATCAAAAGAAGATAGAAATTGTGTATATGTCTGAATAAGTAAATGATGAAAAGACTCACCTATAAATCCTGAGGAAGGAGGGTTGGGTTGAATGTTTTCCAGTGTGTTGCTTTGCACAATATCCCAAAGTCTCCAGATAAATGAAGGATGCAGGATATAAAACGGCTGCTCAGGTAAGTGCTTCCGGTGATTTATGTATGGAGTAAAAAGGTCATAATCGGGATGCTGGAACCACTGTGAACATTGAGAAAACGCCTCGATTATGACTGTAACCTCGGTTCCCTGAAGAGGGAATGAGACGTTGCGTCGATTGACGCTAAGGGAAGCTTTGCGTGTTGATGTATTGAAGCACATGTAAAATCAGTCCAATGGCGTGACGGGACGTCAGAAGCGGGTGATGTCATGAACCAGGAAGTATAAAGCCGGTTCAAAACCCAGCCGCGACAGCTTCGCAGGGTCTGAACAAGTCGCTTACAGGCACGCAGGAGATATGGCAGGTGACGCAACGTCTCGTTCCCTCTTCAGGGAACCGAGGTTACAGTCATAACCGAGGCGTTCCCTTTCAAGGGAACTCGCGTTGCGTCGATTGACGCTAAGGGAACGTCTATAACAATGCCACCATAGCGAGAAGTGCCTGTCCAGTGTGAAATCAGAGCGAGCAGCACTAGGACGAGAGCACTCGGGACCCTGGTGTAGAGTCCAAGTCCAGAGCATAAAATCTAACGAATGTGTGAGGTGAGGACCAGCCTGCCGCATCACAAACGTCCTGAAGAGGAACTCCTGACAATAAGGCCTTAGAGGCCGCCATACTCCTAGTTGAGTGAGAGCGAACGGCCATAGGTGAAGGCTGTCCGGTCGACTCATAAGCAAGTGAGATGGCCTCGACCACCCACTTGCTCATCCTTTGCTTAGATGCAGGGGACCCCTTGTTAGGGGGTCCAAAGCAGACAAATAACTGTTCGGTTTTACGCCACAGGGCAGCTCTGTGGACGTAAGCATCCAACGCCCTCACTGGGCATAGCAAATTGTGCCTTTCCTGGTCCGCATTCTGGAACGGAGAAGGACAGAAGGCCTGCAGCAATATAGATCGGGCCACATTAGTGGGGACCTTAGGAACATAACCTGGTCTAGGATGAAGGAACGCTTTAACCATGCCAGGTGCAAATTCCAAGCACGAGGGTGCAACCAACAGAGCCTGAAGATCTCCTATTCTTTTAAGGGAAAAAATAGTGAGGAGGAACAGAGTTTTTAAAGTAAGAAAACTAGCTGGAACCTCCTCCAGGGGCTCAAAGGGAGCCTTGGAGGACAATAGCCAGGTCCCAAGTCGGTACCCTAGTGCGTACAGCAGGCCTCAGCCTCAACGTGCCACGTAGAAAACGAGATACCAGAGGGTCTTTACTCACAGACATTCCACCCAAAGGAATGTGGTAAGCACCTATGGCCGCCACATAGACCTTCAGAGTGGACGGGGATAGACCTGCAGTGAACCGATCCTGCAGAAACTCCAGCACTGTACCAACCGGGCAGTTAACTGGGTTCAGCTGACGGTCACTGCACCATGGAGTGAAAAACCTTCCACTTCAAGGCATAAAGTTTCCTCGTGGAGGGAGCTCTGGATTGTAGAATGGTCTCCACAACCTCGGTTGAAAGACCTGACCCTATGAGCTGGGCCCCCTCAGAGGCCAAGCCCACAGGTTCCACAGTTCGAGACAAGGGTAAAATATAGAGCCCTCTGCTTGGGACAGAGAGTCTCTCCTGACGGGAAGCTCCATAGGAGGCCCGTAGAGGAGAGACAATAGATCTGGGAACCGTACTCTGCCTGGCCACCGTGGGGCTAAAAGAAGTAGGCACAGATGGTCCCTGCGAACTCTCTCCAGAACTCCCGGGAGCAAAGCGATCGGGGGAAAAGCATACAAACGTAGCCTCGGCCACGTCTGTACCAACACATCCAGTCCGAGAGGAGCTGGATGCATGAGGGAGAACCAGAGTGGACAGTGAGACGTCTCTCGAGACGCAAACAGATCCATTTGAGCCTGGCCGAACTCCCTCCATATCTGTTCCACCACCTCGCGGTGGAACATCTAATCCCCGGGCCTCAGCCTATGACTTATATAGGTGACCACCGATGTGCTGTCTGTGTGGACCCACACATGGTGGCCCCTGAGGTCTGGTAGGCCCTAAGTCGAGCGTCCTTCCAGGATCGCTACCCAGCCCGTGAGGGAGGCATCTGTCATTAAAATACTGCGACGACAAGAAGCTCTCAACATGGGGACCTGGGACAGGAACCAAGGTTTCTTCCACATAACCAGGGCACGTAGGCATCGCCGCGTAACCCTGATCATGCGAAAGGGGTTGCCCCTCGGGGAAAACCCTTACCCTGAACTGAGCGTCCTTCCAGGATTGCTCCCTCAGCCCGTGAAGTAGGCATCTGTCGTTAGCATCCTGCGACGACAAGAAGCTCTCAACACGGGGACCTGGGACAGGAACCAAGGTTTCTTCCACATAACCAGGGCACATAGGCATCGCCGCGTAACCCTGATCATGCGAAAGGGGTTGCCCCTCGGGGAAAACCCTTTGGTCCTGAGCCACCACTGCGAGGGTCTCATGTACGGCAGGCCAAACAGTATCACGCTGGACACTGCTGCCATCAAACCCAACAGTCTCTGAAACGGTTTCACAGTGAGTGATTGGCCTAGCATTGTTCTTTCCACAGCTGACAGGAGACTGGCGCGCCCGCATCAACATAGAATTCCACACTACCCCTAGAAAAGTGGTCCTCTGTAATGGAGAACGCACACTCTTCTTGGCGTTTAGCCGTAACCCCAGCTCTTTCATGTGGGTGAGAACGACATCTCGATGCCGAACCGCCAACAGATGCGACTGAGCTAGAATCGACAAATCGTCGATGTAGTTCATGATGCGAATACCCTGAGGACGCAGTGGCGCCAGAGCTGCATCTACGCATTTCGTGAATATGCGGGGTGATAGTGCTAGGTCGAACGGAAGAACTCGATATTGGTATGCTTTGTCCCCCAAAGCAAACCTCAGGAACTTCCCGTGATATGGAAGGATGGAAAAGTGGAAGTATGCATCCTTGAGATCTTTCGTGACAGACTAGTCCTCGGAGCTGATCTGTGGCACGATTTGTCTCAACATTTTGAACTTTAGTTACATGACGGAAACGTACAGAACTATTAAAATCAAAATGGGATGCAACCCCCCATCCTTCTCTGAAATGATGAAATACAGGCTGAAAAACCCGGTGTCCCTGCTGGAGGGAGGTACTATAGGTACATAAGGTCAGGCCTTTTCTTTGCAGCTTTCTTGGAAATAACGACGGTCCTCAGATCCGTCTTATCCCTTGAAGGCTGCTGTTGAGCGCGCTTTCCGTGTCCCCAGTCTTTTTGTGGGGGAACACGGGAAGCCATGCTCTGTTTTTGTGTGGCATGGTTTTTAAAAGTTTGGGGCTGCTCCCACTCAGCAACCCCGGAGACATGAGTCTGGCGAGGGAGAAGTTTTTGGAAGGCAGCCGTTTCTTGTATGGCTGACTCCTGAACCCTCTCGACGACCGTGTTCACTGCGTCGCCGAAGAGGCCAGATAAAGAGATAGGAAAATCCATAAAAAACATTTTCTCATTTTCTTTAATATTGCTCCAATTGAGCCAGAAATGTCTCTCAGTGGCCACCAGGGCTGCCATAGACCGGCCGATAGAAATAGCCGTCTCCTTGGCGACCCTGAGAGACAAATCTGTGGCTCGACGCAGTTCGCAAACTGCGTTCGGGCCAATAGCCCCGCCCTCATTAATGTCTCCTAACATTTCAGCCTGGTAAGCCTGCAGTGTGTGAAGACATGCTGCAGCCTGACCAGCCGCTGAATAAGCCTTACCCACCAAAGCTGAAGTTACTCTAACTGGCTTGGTGGGTAATAATGTGACTTTAAGGGAAGATGCAGATTCAGGGGAGAGATAGCTCGCGAGCGTCTCTTCCACCTTCGGCATTTCCCCACATCCGTGCTCTTTATATTGTGAAATAGAAGAGTAGTGTAATGATTGTGCACTGTACATTCTATATGACACAGGTTTCTTCCACGATCTCGACACCTCAGTGTGGAGATCGGGAAAAAACGGAAGGCTCAGGCGTTGAGATTGTGAACGAGAGGACAGGAAGCGTTCGTCTAGTTTGCTTTTTAAACATGGGGTGGTGATGGCACAGTGGATTTTGTGTGAGAGACACATGCCTTTGGTGTGAGAGACCCGGGTTCGAATCCACTGTGAGACACCAATGTGTCCCTGAGCAAGACACTTAACCCCTAGTTGCTCCAGAGGCGTGCGACCTCTGAAATACAGCAATTGTAAGTCGCTTTGGATAAAAGCGTCAGCTAAATGAATAAATGTAACTGTAAATGTAAACAAATGTCCTGCTTATCTGCTGGCCAATCGATATGTAATCTTACGACCGCTCTCATTACAACCTCAACGAGCTCATCAAAAGCATGAGACTGAGGTGGCGAATCCTCAGTATCACGAGCATAAATACTAACAACATCCAGTCCCTCGGAACTGGATAGCTGTATTGTTTGTGCCTGTATCGGGGTGGAAGAAACCGCAGCGCGTGCTTCGGAACCCTGATACGAGGCAATAGATCTGTCAGGTGAAGTCAGAGATAAGGCAGAGCCCGTCTCTAACCCCGCTGACAGATCCATTTGCGAACCCCAAGTCTGAAGTCTTCGCTGTGCCTCGGCAGCAGCGGGACCTGAGCCTTGGGGAACGCGAGCCTGGGCGTCCTCGTTAAAAAGCGCCAGGCGGGATCGGAGTGTCCGCAAGGGAAGCACAATACACGCAAGGGAAGCGTCCTCGAGCGCTGACCATGCATGCTCCTCTCCCAAACAAACAACACATAAAGTGTGTGTGTCCCCACCCGTTAAATAACGCGGGCAGGGGTGTACACACACTCTAAACTGCTGCTTGCTCGCCATAGTCTATAAATATATATATATAACAGACAACACCAAATAACAAGGACAATTTCACATAGAGCGCTTGTGAAGACACAGAAAGCTGTCGCGGCTGGGTTTTGAACCGGCTTTATACTTCCTGGTTCATGACGTCAACCGCTTCTGACGTCCTGTCACGCCATTAGACTGATTTTACATGTGCTTCAATACATCAACACGCAAAGCGTTCCCTTAGCGTCAATCGACGCAACGCGAGTTCCCTTGAAAGGGAACAGTAAAATATAATGTTAAAAATAAAGTACTAACACTTAGTTGCATGGTTGAATAAATGGTCAATGACATGATGCTCATTTGTCTGTATTTATTTATTTATTTAAAAATGCAATCCATAAATGCAATGGCTTGAATAGACTTCTTCTATGATGAACATGTTTTTAATTTCTGAATAAAAAAACATTTTGGTAGTTTTGAAAGACGAGAGTTAAAAATTGGTAAAACTGTGCTGATGAAAAAAGCACATTCAAGAAAACCTTATCAAGTAATTTGGTAAAATCTTTTGTTATTTCTATATGTATAAGTTTAGAAGGCTTTTAATTAAAGGGTTCACCTTTTAATGAATAGTTCACCCAAATAGTTCAGATAGTTCACCCAAAAATGAAAATTCTGTCAGTAATTACTTACCCTCATGTTGTTCCAACCCCGTAAGACCTTCGTTCATCTTTGGAACATGAATTAAGATATTTTTGATTAAATCTGAGAGCTGGATCACTCCTCCATCTTAAGGGATTGAAACTTGTTCCCCGAAAAGTTATTAAAGACATCATTAAAATAGTCCAAGTGACTACAGTGGCTCAATCTTAAGTTTATCAAACAACGAGAATACTTTTTGTGCGCAAAAAAACAAAAATAACGACTTTATTTCAACTATTAATTTCCTTCTCTGTGGGCTTCAAGTCAGTTCACTAGTGTAATAGCGTAATCTTCTGTTGTTATACATCACACGCATCACACACATGACCAGCGTCGGCCAATAGTGAGCCTACGTGTGACGTAGCACGCGGTCACACTACGTTAACTGACTAGAGGCCCACAGAGAAGGAAATGAATAGTTGAAATAAAGTCGTTATTTTTGTTTGTTTTTGCGCACGAAAAGTATTCTCGTCGCTTGATAAACTTAAGATTGAGCCACTGTAGTCACTTGGACTATTTTAACGATGTCTTTAATAACTTTTCGGAGCTGGCAAGTTTCAATCCCTTAGAAGCCTATGGAGGAGTGATCCAGCTCTCAGATTTAATTAAAAATACAGGTCCTTCTCAAAAAATTAGCATATTGTGATAAAGTTCATTATTTTCCATAATGTAATGATAAAAATTAGCTCGTTAAGAGAACCTTTTCATGATATGCTAATTTTTTGATAAAGGAATTTTGGGTTTTCATGAGCTGTATGCCAAAATCATCAGTATTAAAACAATAAAAGACCTGAAATATTTCAGTTGGTGTGCAATGAATCTAAAATATATGAAAGTTTAATTTTTATCATTACATTATGGAAAATAATTAACTTTATCACAATATGCTAATTTTTTTAGAAGGACCTGTATCTTAATTCGTGTTCCGAAGATGAACGAAGGTCTTACAGGGTTGGAACAACATGAGGGTGAGTAATTACTGACAGAATTTTCATTTTTGGGTGAACTATCCCTTTAAGGCTTTTTAATGTTTTTGAAAGTCTCACCAAGACTGCATTTATTTTATCAAAAATACAGTAAAAACAGTAATACTGTGAAATATTATTACAATAAATAATTATTATTTTGTGGAAACAAAAGAACAGCATTTATTAGAAATATAACTTTTTTGTAATATTTATTCATTTCATAAATGTCTTTACTGTCTTTTTGATCAATTTAATATGCATTTTCTAAATAAAACTATTAATTAATGTCACCTATATACCTTCAAAGTCACCCTGCTCCTGCCGTACCAAATATATATTTCAAGAAAGAAAACTACACAAGCAAAGTTTAATAGGGTTGAAGATTATAACACTTCTGACAGATCCTCTGATATGATTTTCATACCTTATGCAGGTCAATGTTATAAGGAGCCGGATCCCAGGCTACCAAGGTAATGTTCTTATAGAGCAAACTGCTGTTGAATCTGTGTTGGGGGTTTGCTAGAATCTGATAAAAAAAAAGAACATATCCATGTAATTCCTCCACACAGGGAGACAGGGAATGAATCAGAGGCACAAGGTTTGTGTCTCTGTGCATTAATTCAAATGACCCAAACCTGAGAGTTCATAATTCGAATGGTAGTTTTGCTGCCCACATCTTTTTCATAGCCCTTGGAGGGTGCAGCATTAAAACGCAGAACTGCATCATGAGAATCTAGAATGGCAAAAACAGCAGTCAATCAAAAGGGCCAGTTAAATTACAAAGGGAGAACACATGTTGACCTTTTCTGGCAATATGGGGTACATTGTGACCAGGGGCGATTCTAGGATTTTCATTTTAGGGAGGCTCAGCCTCCAATGAGGGTATGATTAAAAAAATATTATTTGACTGTTAGGGTAGGGTTGTATACAGTACTACTAACCTTATTGCAATCCACTATTCTATTGTATTCCCTGTATTTCATATATGGGAGTAGGAGTACTGACTGAGCCATATACAAGACTACCTGATTTATTCTTCACTTTACAAACACACGCACACATGTTTCCTGTACAAACACAACATTTTATTGTTTGCATTTCTATGCTCAAGTACAAACCTTAGAAACAGACTTTTTTGACAAAATAAAAAAAAATAACCAGAAAACAACATAAAACCATAAACTTACATTGACTATCCATTTCAGCAATATAAACAACACAGGTATGAGGCTGGACAATGGATTAAACTATGTGGGGGCTGTGGTTAACTATCAGAAGGAATGAAAAACAAGCAAAAATGAAGCAGCCTGTGAGAAGCAGGGACAAAATTGTTGCAGCCCAGTTACTGGTCTTTCATGGGGAGCATCAACCTGTGTCTTCTCTCCTTAAGAGTAGCAAATCTGGTGATAATTTTATCATGGTCCAATTGCTCAACAAAATCTTTCTCCATTGCCATAACTGCCAGTTGATGGAGCCTGCTTTGACCCATTGTTCTCCTCAGCCATTTGTGGATACGACGAGCACTTAAAGACCTCTCGCAAGAACAGCTGCTAACAGGTACAGTGAGGGCAACCTGGATGACAGATTTCAGTGATGGAAACATTTCAGAATCCAGTAGGTTATAAAGTGAAAGCATGTCCTGTGGAGCAGCACCAGCTTGCTTTTTACGTGTCAAAAATTGCCTTAATACCATGACTTCCACTGTCTTTAAATCAATGTTGTAGTGGTGTGCTAGTTCTGCTAAATGTGGCTCAGACAGGAAGTTTTCAGATACTGGACTACATGCTTGAATACCTTGAAGCAATGCTGCATTTACAGCAGAAAACTGGTTCTACAGTTCAGTTACCATTCTATCCAGACATGGATATAGTAACTTTGTTTTGACTTGTTCGGCATCTGTGCTGATTCTCCTAGGCGGACCATAAGTTGTTTCAACAACAAAATCCTCCGTCCTTTTTGTCTTCTGTCTCTGGCCAGAAAGTTACTCCTCAACTACAATGTGATTAACTTCACACACTGTCTTTGCTCTGGCATATACAGGTGCTGGTCATATAATCAGAATATCATGTCATAACTCCTGTGTGAACTTCCAGATGTTTTTTCAAGTCTCAAGTGCTCCAAGATGGCTGCCATGCTCTGTCTCTGAGTTCTCCAGCTCTCTACAATCTAATACAAATCATTGTAATCACATATTGGACCATTACTTTAAGGTCAACATTGTTCAATATATGCACTTAGTCTTTACATTTTGAATATTGGACTTGTGCGGCGAGTGAATTGGACTGTTTTCATCGTTTCAACTGTTCGAGAGACTTCTGGGCCTGGTGGGCCTGCCACTCCTATCTTAGTACATCTTGGTAAGATTGTGGAACTATGCCTCCCAAAGGTAGTAAACAACCATCAGAGGATGATACAGCTGTAACTATGGGTGTGTTGACCCAAATGATGGATCAGCAGAGAGAGTTTTATAAGGAAATGTTAAAATAACAACAAGACAACTTCAAGAGCTTTGTTCAAATCATTATGGATGGAAATGCGAAAAGGCTGGATGGTGTGATTAGAAATGTACAAGAACTAAAAACTAGTTTGCAGTTCACACAAGGCATCATGGATGAGATGAAAGCTAAGAAGAATGACATTGACATAAAAATTAGATCATTTGAGAGCAGCATTTCAAAATCAAAGCAGGAATTGGAGGATCTGTTTGAGAAGCTGGATCACATTGAAAATCAGTCAAGGAGATCTAATCTACTAATTGATGGGATCGCAGAGGAAAAAGGCGAAACAATCAGTGGATTAGAAATGAAGATTCAAAAAATGCTGTCGAATAATTTGGGTCTGGATAGTTCTACAATTGAGATGGAAAAGGTCCATCGGATTGGTCAATTCCATGAGGGGAGAAAGCCAAGAAAAATTGTTGTGAAGCTTCTTAGATTTAAAGATCAACAGCGCATCCTTTCCTCCACCAAGAAATTAAAGGGTACAAACATTTATATCAATGAAGACTTTTCTGATTTGGTGCAGCAGAGGAGACGTGAACCGCTGCCAAAACTGAAAGAGGCAAGAGAGAAAGGTGAAAGAGCTAGCTTAAGGTATGATAAGCTTATAATTTGGCCGGCAAATGGACAAAGGCAAGCATCTGAATAACTGTTCATGACCTTTATTTGTATTTTTATCCTGATGTTTTTGTTTTGATGTTTTTAATCTTATTAATATGACAAATTTACTTTCAAACTTGCCTAAGAAAGGTTTAGTTTTAGCTCATTTGAATATTTGTAGTCTCAGAAATAAGGTTCATGAAATTATAAACATCTGTTCTAATGGGATTCATGTATTGGCCTTATCAGAAACACACTTAGATTGCAGTTTTGATAATTCACAGCTAGCTGTTGAGGGGTATAGACTTTTTAGAAAAGATAGAAATCAAAATGGTGGGGGTGTTGCATTCTATATTAGAGAGAACATTGAAGTCACTCCAAGGGAGTATTTGATGGGCAGCGAGATTGAAATGATATGGCTACAGTTAAATATTCAGTTTAACAAACCCATTTTAGTGGGCTGCTGTTACCGACCTCCAAGTTCAAATGTAGATTACTTGGAAAAGATGTGTGATAACATTGAGAGGGCATCTGCTCAAACCAAAGATATCTTTCTTTTGGGGGATTTCAACATTGATTGGTTTTCAAAAAAGTGTTATGTACGTAGAAAGATGATTACTATAACTAAGGCTTCTAACCTTAAGCAGATTGTTACACAACCCACAATAATTTCTTTGAATGGTAAATTTAAATCGACATGTATTGACCACATCTTTACAAAATGTGTATGAGTTGTGTTCACATGTCATCTCAGTTGGAGTAGGATGCAGTGATCATAATTTAATCATCACAACAAAGAAAACTAAATTGCCTAAATTTGGTGCAAGGATTGTCTATCGAAGATCTTATAAAACGTTCGATCCCAATGCGTTTGTGGAAGATGTTGAAAGGTCCACTTGGTCGGCGGTTTGTGAAGAGCAGGATGTTAATGCTTCTTTACGTATTTTTATGGACAGGTTTGTTGAAATAGTTGACAAACATATGTAAAGACTCAGGGGCGGATCTAATCCGTGGGGGATTTGCATATCATAATTAATAATTGGTAATTAATAATTATTCATACATGTTTGGATTAGATCAGTCTTACATGTTAATAAATCTCCTGATAAGGGATGATATGTCATTTTACCTGCATGCATGCATGTGTATCCTTGCAATTAACCACAAGTTGATTGTAATTAATTACACGGACCACGTCCTACAAAACAGGCAAAATTAATTAGCTCAATTGTCAGAATAATATTTGTGGGGATCCACAATATCATCCTACTTTATAGGATTTCAGGAAAAGCAATTCTGTGGCCACAAGAAGTGGGTTTCCTGCCCTATAAGCAAATACTCTGTAAAGTATGTTTAATTTGTAAGCTTGTAAGATCTTTTGGCACTTAAGGGACTTGAAAGGGAGCAAAAAGCAGTACATCAATCAAATGAATATAATGAATTTAATAAGGCAGAACTCCTTATGTATTTACTACGGTTATATGGGATATTTGTATTTACAAACATAATAAACAAACAAAACACGATAAGGCATCGATGAACGAGAAATGCATAGAGTTTGGACAATGGAAACACGTGTGAGAGAGAGAGAGAGGGGGAGAGGGAGTGAGAGAGAGAGAGAGAGCATTGGCAACATTCACCCTGACAGTCACCTGTCTGTAACAACACGAAAACATCATCTTAATGCTTCTTAGAAGCTCTATAAAGAGATATACTTGCACAAATTTCTGGGTCTCTCTGTGTCGCGGCATTCCTCCGCGAGCGGAGTCCTTTAGGAAGCGTCACGTGGTGGTTCTTGGCGCGCGTGTTGAACGGAGGTTCAAAGTCTTTGGGGTAACATTACCAAAGGAAAATACAATACAATACAATACAATTTTATTTGTATAGCACATTTAAAAACAACTGACGTTGACAAAAGTGCTTAACAAGGCAATAAAAAAGATAAACAATACATGCAAAAAACCAACAAGTACACGTCAAAGAGAGAAGACGGACACATCAAGGTACATTAAAAGCTAATGAAAAAAGGTGCGTTTTCAGAGAGGTTTTAAAAAGTGTCAGAGTTTGGGCAGATCTGATATTTAAAGGTAGGCTATTCCATAGCTTGGGTCCATAGGCTGCGAAAGCACGGTCACCCCTATTTTTTAATCTTGTCCTGGGGACAGTAAGTAGGTGCAAGTCCCCCGATCTAAGTGATCTTGACTTATGATCTGGGTGAAGCAGTTCAGATAGGTACTGGGGAGCTAAATTCTGTAGAGATTTAAAAACAAAAAGCAAAACTTTAAAATCTATTCGAAATTGAATCGGTAGCCAGTGAAGCGAGATCAGAACCGGAGTAATATGTTCAAATTTACGTTTTCCTTTGAGGAGGCGTGCAGCTGCATTTTGGACTATTTGTAGACGGTTTATGTGTTTCTGAGGAATTCCAATATATAAAGAATTACAATAGTCCAATCTGGATGTTACAAATGCATGCATAGCTATCTCAAAGTGTTTACTAGACAAAAATGGCTTAACCTTAACTAAGAGACGAAGATGAAAGAAGCAGGATTTTACCACAGCACTTATCTGCTTTTCAAGGTTAATGTTGTTATCAATCCAGACCCCCAGATTCCGAATACAGGTGGTACTGAAAGGTGACAACGTTTGAAGGTCACAAGCATGTGTACTACGATCACTGGGGCCAAACAGGATAATTTCCGTCTTGTTTTCGTTCAGACTCAAAAAGTTATCAGTAAGCCATAGTTTTAGTTCATCAATACAGTCCAGTAGTGGCTTTAAGGCAGACTTGTCATCACGTTTTAGGGGCAGGTAAATTTGGGTATCGTCGGCATACAGGTGAAAAGAAACCCCATGTTTAGTTAAAATAGAACCCAGAGGTAACATATACAGATTAAATAGTTCTGGCCCAAGAATAGAGCCCTGCGGAACGCCGGACCCAAGTTTCATTTTAGATGAGCACTGTTTCCCGATGCGAACAGAATAGCTTCTGTTAAACAAATATGAGCGGAACCATTCCAAAACCATGCCCCTAAAACCTGTAGAAGCTTCAAGGCGAGAGATTAAAATATCATGGTCGACCAGGTCAAAAGCAGAGCTGAGGTCCAACAGGACCAGAGCCACAGATTGCCCTGTGTCAGTACTGAGCAAAATGTCATTCATGACTCGTAAAAGTGCAGATTCTGTACTATGACGTAATTTAAAACCAGACTGAAATTTCTCGTAAATCTGACTATCAGTTAAAAAAGAGTGGAGTTGGCTCGGAACCACTTTTTCTAAATTTTTTTAAATAAAGGGCAAATTTGAAATTGGGCGATAGTTGCTTAGAATTGATGGATCCAAACTAGGTTTCTTAAGTTTCGGCAAGACTGAGGCATGTTTCAGGCTGTTTGGAACAACCCCAGTACAGAGACATTTGTTGATAAAAGACAACAAATCCGAACCGATAGCACATAGAACCTGCTTAAAAAATTTAGTAGGAATCACATCTTGAAAACAGCTAGTAGTTTTTAGAGTTGAAACAATCTCAACCAAAAAGTCAAGGGAAACAGGTTCAAAGACAGACCATGTAGAAGAACTTCTAGGAACTTCAAGTGGCATATGAACAGACAGCGACATTTGAGATCTGATCATTGAGATCTTCTCATTAAAGTATGTTGCAAAATCTTCGCAGAGAGAATCAGAAATCTCAGGTAACAGATTTGTAGTGGGATTTAGAGCAGAGTCAATTATTGAAAATAAAACATTGGGCCTGTTACTATTGATTCTAATCAGCTCAGAAAAGCAGTGATTTTTAGCAGCTTTAGCAGCTTGCTGAAACGCAGCAAAGGAATTCTTTAAAATTTCATAAGAAACATGTAGTCTGTCCTTACTCCACCTGCGTTCAGCCCTCCTACAGATCTGTCTGAGTGATCGAACATTATCATTAAGCCATGGTTTTGAAACATAATTAAGTTTATTTTTCTTTACCCTGATTGGAGCAACAGCATTTAGAACATTAGAGCAGACAGAGTTAAAAAGATTTAAGTGATCTTCAGCATCCAAGGAACTCAGTGAAGGAACAGTGGCTTGTTCCACAGCTAAGCCTGGGTATAATGCCACAAAATCCTCCTTAGCACAATCATTAAAAATTCGAGTTGTCCGTGTGCAAGTATGGAGTTTATGTCTGGTGTCATCAGTAGGCAGAGAAAACAGAATCGGAAAGTGATCTGACATACCAGCATTACTGACACTAATATCTGATACCTGTAAACTACGTGATAGGATTAAATCTAGAGTATGTCCCTGGATATGAGTGTGACCAGACACCCATTGATCCAGGTCAAAAGAGACAATGAGATTCCGAAACTCTTTAGAAAGTGGCTTAGTATCACAGCACACATGAATATTAAAATCACCCAGGATTAAAATTTTGTCAAATCTGGTAACCAAATCCCCCATAAACTCAGCAAATTCATTTTAAAAAATCCTTATTTGGTTGAGGCGGACGATAGACCAAGGCAAATACTTGAGAATTAGTTGATGTAGGTTGGACCAGTTGTACTTCGAAAATACGGCAAGGGCTAGTTGTTAGACCACGGCAGGGATATTGTTTTTTAAACAATGACGCTAGTCCCCCTCCACGGCCAGATAGCCGCGGTGAATTTAGGAAAGCACAGTCCTGTGGAACTAATTCAGTAAAAGGACTTAGCTCATCCGGTTTAATCCATGTCTCAGTGATAAATAAGATATCCAGATCCTGCGTCGTGAAGAAATTGTTTATTAAAAATGTCTTATTTACTACTGACCGGGCGTTGATCAAGGCCACTTTAAGAGATGGTGCAGCTACCTCCAGCTGTGTTGTTCGAGTTAGCAAGCGAAGATTATGATGATTCACTCCACGGCGTCGAAAGCTGGGGGGGATGATGCACGAAGGGTCGGGCGAAAGACATCCAACAGCGGGTCGAAGCCACCGATAAGAGGGGAAGGACCATGCAAAAGCCCCGGCGAGACAGCGCTCACTGGTTAGCACAGGACCAACACACACAGCCGAAGACCGCGCCAGAAACTTCAAACGAGCAGCAACTCCACCCCGCTTTCCACGCTTTCTCCGACGCCGTCGACTCCAGGGAGGGTCAGCAGAATACCAACGCTGTTGTACAAGAAAATGCTGGTACACAGGTGGAAGAGATCGGCAGCACTCTTCAACATTACTCTTGGTTAGATCGATAGCCATACGGATGTTTAGTAATGTTTGACGATCATATACAAATGACATATTGCAGTCCAAAGTCAGTATCGACAAACATAAAAACACGAATTTTAGGAGTGAGAAAGAGGGCAATAGACGGCAAGCCACATACAACGGCGCCATCTTTTAGATAACTTTGATAACTTTCTAAAATAGTTCGGCTAAGTTCGTTTCACTTCGTGGAAGTGAACAGAGTCGACTACGGAAAACAAAACTTTGACTAACAAAGAAAAGAAATAAAGATCTCTACGGGGAAATCACGCGGAGTTAACGTTACATCTTTGCATGGCTGGTGAAGAAGCGCGCGTGCCTCTCTCGGTCCGGCGCGTCACGTTGTCACGTGCGCGTGTTTCTCCTTCAAAGCGAGCGCGCGCTCATTTGAAGGTCCCCTGTAGATGGATTTGCTGAAGAGATATGTCATGCGGTGTTCTTTTCACTCGACGATTGGAATTCAACACGGAGGCTTATCTAATACTGAAAAACACAAACTAAACTAGAATCAAATAAAAGAAAGGTGAAGAGCTCGCCAGGGGCGAGACGTTACATTATGAAACGAGGACGAGAGGGGTAAGAGAGGGATAAACTGGTATTCAGTCCTTTTGAAGACCTGACGTTTCCGCCTTCTTTTGGAAGCGGGTCCAATCAGGAGCTGTCCCTTTGGAGGGAGATTTTATGACCCTTTGTGTTATAACCAGGCATTTAAATCTCTAGTTTCATTGGGTGTTTAAGAGAAGAATCTTCACAATTCTTATAATACTAATGTGTCACAAAGTTTAGCAAAATGTAATGTCAATTAACAAATGGGGAATGAAAATTGGAGTTTATCGAGACCAAACTTGCCACAAATGGATTTGGTTAAACATTAGTTGGCAAAGTTTGAAACATTATCCCATTAGAGTTGTCGAGAAACATGGACCAAACCACAAAAAGGCAACTCATGAAATAGGGAACTTAGATACATTGTTCATACAATTTTCAAGTGGATATATAATAGCATATATATATATGAATACAGGATTCATTTCTCCTCCTTGGTTAGAATTCAGAGAGAGCCACAGTTCTGTGAACATTCCTTTGGGTCGTAAACGCTGTTATCTAAGAATTCCAGTGATGTTAGTTTTGGTCTCTTTTCACTCCAAAGATGGAAAACATAGTAAACTATATTTTACTGGATATTACTGTACATATTCTGATTGATCACACCGAAAGCATTCTGAAGGTGTCCAGAACTATGTGTACAAGTTATGGGAATAGACAGTTTAATGAAGCATTAAGCATTAACAAAATGCATAATGAAGGTATTTATAATTCACTTTAAGCTACGATAAAATCATAGTCATTCCAATGTGACATGGGCAAATGCACACACATAAAAACACATAGAATATATCTGGTTAAATGTCTTTTAAAAAAAGAATTTTCTTTCTCTTTAGAATCCTTCTTTGGGACATTCCAGTCAGTCATAAAAATGTCTCGTAACTGGACACCACGCTCTGTCCTGAGCGGGCTTCACTTGTGGGGGATGCGTGTGTGGTTGTGTGTGTGTGTGGGTTAATTTACATTCAAAGATTTTTGGTCTTTAGCAGGATGTATTTAGTTATTCAGATTCACCCTCTTAGCCCAGTCCCTACACATGCACCAATTAGAAAAAGGTCGATAAAAGGCAATAATGCTCCTTGGTTGGATGCCGAGCTAAAATCTATAATGAGGGAAAGGGATAATGCCAAAGCCGAAACTCTAAAATCTAAAAGTGATATGGATGAAAGGTATTATTGTAAGTTGAGAAATAAAGTGACAAAGTTAAATAGATTAAAAAAGAAAATATATTTTAGCCAAAAGATTAGTAACTCATCAAATAATAGCAAGCAATTGTGGAAAGTTATAAATGAAATAATGTGTAAAAAACCAAAGTGTTCTAATATGTATTTGTTTTTAGCTCAGTCCGAGCTTTTGGCAGTTCGACATCGAGATGTCGTTCTGTCCCACATAAAGAGGTTGGGGTTGCGGCTCAACACCAAAAAGAGTGTACTCCTCCCAGCTCAGAGGACCACTTTTATAGGTGTACTATGGGATTCGACAACAATGCAAGCACGTCTGTCTCCTGCACGTAATTCTGCGATTCTCACAGCTGTAAAGAGTGTAAAACTAGGCCAGTCACTCACTGTAAAACAGTTTCAGAGACTGTTGGGGCTGATGGCAGCTGCGTCCAACATAGTTACTTTTGGCCTTCTGTACATGAGACCCCTGCAGTGGTGGCTCAGGACCAAGGGGTTTTCTCTGAGAGGAAATCCATTTCGCACGATCAAGGTCACGCGGCAATGCCTGCGTGCCTTGGTCAGGTGGAAGAAACCTTGGTTCCTCGCCCAGGGCCCAGTGCTGGGGGCTTCTTGTTGACGCATCACGCTATCGACAGATGCTTCCCTCACGGGATGGGGGGCAGTCATGAGTGGCCGCTCAGCAAAGGGTCTTTGGCAGGACCATCAATGTTCCTGGCACATAAATCGTCTGGAATGATGGCGGTATTTCGGGCTCTCAAATATTTCCTGCCAGACCTGAGAGGCCACCATGTTCTTGTCCGCTCGGACAACACATCAGTGATCACCTATATCAACCATCAGGGGGGTCTGAGGTCACGTCACCTTTGTAAGCAGGCCCATCAGATCCTCTTATGGGTAAAAGGGAGGTTGCTATCGCTCAGGGCGGTATATATTCCGGGGCATTTAAATTTGGGAGCGGATATCCTGTCGAGACAGGGGCTGAGGCCCGGGGAGTGGAGACTTCACCCCGAGGTGGTGGAGCTCCTTTGGGAGAAGTTTGGTCAAGCTCAAGTCGACCTTTTTGCATCATCAGATACAACCCATTGTCCTATGTGGTTCTCCCTGACGCATCCAGCTCCTCTCGGACTGGATGCAATGGTGCAGGTGTGGCTCAGGCTGCACCTGTACACATTTCCCCGATATCCATGCTTCCGTGTGTTCTGGAGAGGGTTCGCCGGGAAGGGGCCCGTCTATTATTAGTAGCCCCTTACTGGCCAGCCCGAGTATGGTTCTAGTGTCCCTAGTGTCCCTTCTAGACGGCTCTCCTCTGGAGATTCTGGTCAGGAGGGACCTGTTGTCCCAAGCAAGGGGCACGATATTTCACCCTCATCCGGAGTTGTGGAAACTTTGGGCCTGGCCTCTGAGGGGGCCCAGCTCCTAGAATCATAATCATAGTCTCTCGACTGAGGTCGTTGAGACCATTCTCCAATCCAGAGCGCCTTCCACGAGGAAACTTTATGCATTGAAATGGAAATTATTCTCCACCTCGTGTGGTGGACGTCATTTAGATCCTGCTAACTGCCCTGTGGGTACAGTTCTTGATTTCTTGCAAGACCGTTTCTCTGCAGGATTATCTCCTTCTACTTCTCTTGGCACTTCTCTTGGAAGAGATCATCTTATTATTCGTTTTCTCCGTGGTACATTGAGGTTGAGACCTGCACTGCACTCTAGAGCATCGACTTGGGATTTGGCCATTGTACTTAAGGGTCTGGCCTTGGCTCCCTTTGAGCCTATTGAAGAGGTTTCAGAAAAGATCCTCACTCTAAAAACTTTATTTCTTCTCGCTATTTCTTCGATTAAGAGAATTGGAAATCTGCAAGCTCTGTCGGTTGCTCCTTCATGCTTGGATTTTGCACCTGGTATGGTGAAGGCATTTCTTTACCCTAGGCCGGGTTACATTCCTAAGGTCCCTGCTAATGTTGCGGGCCGAATAGTGTTGCAGGCCTTTTATCCTCCGACTTTTAATACCCACATCAGGAAAAGCTTAATCTGTTATGTCCCGTTCAGGCATTGGATGCTTACGTTCACAGAGCTGCCCTGTGGCGTAAATCTGAGCAGCTATTTGTCTGCTTCGGGTCACCTAAGAAAGGTTGCCCTGCATCTAAACAGGTAATGAGCAAGTGGGTAGTTGAGGCTATCTCACTTGCTTATGAAGAGGCCGGACAGCCTTCACCTATGGCTGTTCGGGCCCACTCTACGAGGAGTATGGCTGCCTCTAAGGCTTTAATTTCGGGTGTTTCCCTTCAAGATGTTGGTAATATGGCAGGCTGGTCCTGGCAGGCTGGCAAGGACTTCACTCAGAACGGGCATTTGTCATTATGGCGTAGTGGGTATGGGGTTCCCACCGCGTCTCAACGCAGCTTGAGTTCCCTTGAAAGGGAACGTCTCAGGTTACGTATGTAACCCTGGTTCCCTGAGAGGGAACGAGACGCTGCGTTCTCCTGCCATACTTCCTGCATGCCCTGATCGACTTGCTTCAGCCTTTCCAGAAGCTGACGCGGTCTGTTTTCAGGGGTGCTTCATAGCTTCCTGGTATATGACGTCATCCCTGACGTCTCGTCTTTCCATTGGACTGATTTTACACGTGCTTCACGACGCAATCACGCAGAGCGTTCCCACCGCGTCTCAATGCAGCGTCTCGTTCCCTCTCAGGGAACCAGGGTTACATACGTAACCTGAGACGTTTTCTTTATACATGCTTCCCCTTGGCACTATTTTTAGAAAATATTAATTGAATTATCACTGTTATGCAGACGACACACAAATATATTTTCCTCTTAAACATAAAAATAGTTTAGAACAGATGGCTGCCTGCCTTGAGAATGTTAAAGCATGGATGTCTTTGAATTTTTTAAGTCTGAATGAGAGTAAGACTGAGGTTATGGTGTTTACATCTTCCAGTGTACATAACACAACAAATGTAAATCTTGGCGCCTTGGCACCTTATGTTAAACCATATGTTAAAAACTTGGGTGTGGTATTGGATATTGCCCTAAAGCTTGATAGACAGGTAAATCAAGTTGTGAAGGCAAGCTTCTACCAACTTTGAACCCTGGTTAAAATTAAGTCTTTCCTTTCATTCTCAAATTTTGAAAAAGTTATACATGATTTTATCACTACAAGGCTGGATTATTGCAATTCGCTTTATCTGGGGATCAGTCAATCATCCATTAACCGCCTTCAGTTAGTCCAGAATGCTGCTGCCAGATTTCTGACAGGAACTCGGAAATGGGAACATATAACTCCTGTCCTTCAGGCACTTAATTGGCTGCCGGTGTGTCACAGAATTAATTTTAAAATTCTGCTATTAGTTTTTAAGTGGGACAAGTTAAGTTAGTTTTTTTCACGTTAAGTTTCCATATTCAAATTAATTAATTTGGTTAGTTGAATTGTGTTTAGCTGTGTTAAATAGGTATTACTGGTATGACAGTTTTGCAGTGATATATTATTCCATTCACAAAAGACTATGGATACCATTGTAAACAAAATAAGACTTACATTGTAAATGCTCATAGCAAGTTCCAAGAAAACATATTCAAAATGCTTTAACTAACCAAAATCACTTGACTATTATTGGACTCCCTTTGGTTATTTGAAACTAATTAAGAAAAAATTCCAGTCTAAAAAAATAGTCTAACCCTTATTCAAATTTTCTCAGAACAAACACTGCCTAGAGCATAACACTAGCTCTACCGGCCTGCCTTCTTTCCACAGTGCATCCAGCATCCACCCTTGATAAACAACATGCAGAAAGACCAGAAAGACTCGGGAGAATAATACTGTAACAATTAACCATTTATTAACAGCCAGAAAGCAATATTATGATATAAAGTTATTTGGCATAGGCCCTGTCCGTAGCTCGCAATCTGAGAGTACGGGCTCTGCATTTCCTGCCTGAAGACGAAGGCAGGGGCGCAGCCGACCCCCTGTGAGGTACGGGAAGGGACCATCCTGGTGGTGGTGGGGAGGATGGAGGGGAAGGAACCATCTCGTGGTGGTGGGGAGGATGGAGGTAAATGGAAACTCCAAAACGGCAGGTCATGTGAAGTGTTCCTGGTATGCACTAGCAAACTTAGAGCAAGACAGGACAAACAGTGAAATTAAGCTCTAGCATAAGTTCTGCTAGGAAGACTCAACTGTTACGTCACTCATTACCTTCTCATCTATCCAATTGTGTTTTAATACTTGTGGTATAAAAGCTCGGTACTTGCACATGTCTGAGTTCGCAGATCCTGACGCTTCCATTTACCGAGCTTTTCAAACGAATGTCCATTCTAAGGTCCTGAATACATCCAGTATCCCAGTCATCCTTAGCAAACACTCCACTATTCTCTCTCAACAGCTGTCTCACACGTTCCTGTTGTTCCCCAGGTAAGTGACTGAGGTCCACAGGAGGGTCCCATCCTTCACTCTCCTGAACCCAGGGCCGAGTCTCTGGAGGCAAGTCATTGTCACATTGTGATAGCTGAGATTGGGATTCATACGGAGGCGGTGGTTTCACTTCCAGCTGATGGATGGCATCCACTGTATGCAGCCACCCCAGGACAGTCCATGCTGTGTCACATCTTCTTCTGTGGTATTGTCCACCATCACTGTAATGTTGTCATTATTGTTCAGAAGCATCTGAATAAGCTGCCGGTGTGTCACAGAATTAATTTTAAAATTCTGCTATTAGTTTTTAAGTCATTAAATGGGCTACCTCCGTCTTACCTTTCTGATCTGCTGACAGTCCATCAACCTACAAGAGCTCTTAGATCTGCAAACTTAGGCCTCTTAATAGTTCATAGATCGAGACTTCAGACTAGAGGAGATGGAGCATTTTCTATTGCTGCTCTAAGACTTTGGAACAATCTCCCTATTAAAATTAGAACTGCACCCTCCTTGTCCATTTTTAAAGTGAGGTTAAAGACCTTTTTATTTGATCTGTCTTATAAAAATGAATGTTGATGCGGTTATCCTGTTTGTCTTTGTCTGTTATCTTGCTGTGGTTTTATCTTGCACTCTGTATAGGACATTGGTCAACAGAAGTTGTTTAATTGTGCTTTATAAATAAAGTGATTGATTGATTGATTGAAAAAATATTTGATAAATATTGATATTAATAGCATCAGTTCTGTCCCACTACTTTTGGTGTTGTGCCACGTTAAGTTTCCATATTCAAATTAATTAATTTGGTTAGTTGAATTGTGTTTAGATGTGTTAAACAGGTATTACTGGTATGACAGTTTTGCAGTGATATATTATTCCATTCACAAAAGAGTAAAGACTATGAGTACCATTGTAAACAAAATAAGACTTACATTGTAAATGCTCATAGCAAGTTCCAAGAAAACATATTCAAAATGCTTTAACTAAACAAAATCACGTGACACATAGTCATGTGAATTGGACTCTCTTTGGTTATTTGAAACTAATTAAGAAAAAATTCCAGTGTAAAAAACATTCTAACCCTTATTCAAAGTTTCTCAGAACAAACACTGCCTAGAGCATAACACTAGCTCTACCGGTCTACCTTCTTTCCACAGTGCATCCAGCATCCACCCTTGATAAACAACATGCACCTGGCCTTCCACCTGATAGAAAATGTGATTCATCAGACCATGACCCTGAAGCCAGTTCTACCAGAAAGACTTGGGAGAATAATACTGTAACAATTAACCATTTATTAACAGCCCAGCAAGCAATATTATGATATAAAGTTATTTGGCATAGGCCCTGTCTGTAGCTCGCAATCTGAGAGTACGGGCTCTGCAATTCCTGCCTGAAGACGAAGGCAGGGGCGCAGCCGACCCCCTGTGAGGTACGGGAAGGGAACATCCTGGTGGTGGTGGTGGGGAGGATGGAGGGGAAGAAACCATCTCGGTGGTGGTGGGGAGGATGGAGGGGAAGGAACCACCTCAGTGGTGGTGGGGAGGATGGAGGTAAATGGAAACTCCAAAATGACAGGTCATGTGAAGTGTTCCTGGTATGCACTAGTAAACTTAGAGCAAGACAGGACGAACGGTGAAATTAAGCAGGACAAACGGTGAAATTACCCTTAGGATGGAGGTAAATGGAAACTCCAAAACGACAGGTCATGTGAAGTGTTCCTGGTATGCACTAGTAAACTTAGAGCAAGACAGGACAAACGGTGAAATTAAGCTCTAGCATAAGTTCTGCTGGGAAGACTTAATTGTTACGTCACTCATTACCTTCTCATCTATCCAATCATGTTCTAATACTTGTGGTATAAAAGCTCGGTACTTGCACGTCTGAGTTTGCAGATGCTGACGCTTCCATTTACCAAGCTTTTATACCACAAGTATTAGAACACGATTGGATAGATGAGAAGGTAATGAGTGACGTAACAATTGAGTCTCCCCAGCAGAACTTATGCTGGAGCTTAATTTCACCGTTTGTCCAGTCTTGCACTAAGTTTGCTAAGTGTCGTTCACACCTCAGAGTTCAAAAAGTCTCATGAAATGGGCATGTAAAGCTGTGGAAAAGTGGGAGTGTAAGGGGGGAGGGGAGACAACAACCAATAAAACACAGGCCTGCTACAACACACTCATTATACAGACACATGATGACATGAATATTAAAATATGACGGAGAAAAAAACACACACAAAAAACAGTTGAGGGGACCTTGATGCATTTTAAAAATATAACCCTAAATGACAAACTCACAAGAACGAGGGAAAAAATTAAAAGGTCTAATAATATATTCATTACATTTATGAGCACTGCAGTGTCCGTTGTTCTTTGAATTTTTTTCGGTATTCATCATTGTCTTCTGTGTATCAGAATAATCTATCGTGGCATCGCGTTCATACGTAATACAGCGCAATGATTGGGTTAAAAGAGCTCTTTCTCATCAATAAATGCAGAGAAGTGCTCAGTGCCAGCAGCCAATTACACACTCCGAAACCACACTTCTACCTCAGATTCCATGACCTTGCTTTGCAACCCAAAAGAAAAATGCAAAAATAAACCAATTTCCACTTGATGATCAAATTTGAATGCTTTTAGTGTTTTCAGTGATGTACAGCCTGTACATATCTGTTCACATCTCAAAAAATGTGTTTTCGAGTTTCATGACCCTTTAAATAGCTACTGACGATAATGTGTACGAGGGGCCGTACAAGCCATAATTCTTTCTGGCACTCACACACTGACACCAACGGTTGCAGGAAACATGATGAAGATGAAAATCAGGTATAACGTCTTTAATAATCCATTAAAAAGGTAATACAAAACAAGATTTAAACAAACGAAAGCAAACGCTATACGTAAACGTGACGGGACAAAGCAATTCTGTTAGGTGCTATATAAAGGAACTGATGGAACCGATGGCCAGACAGGTGTGGTGATTGCTGAGTGTGCACAGGTGGTGACAGAGAGGATTACTTATGGGAGTTGTAGTGTGCTGTGTTGATGGTCTTGTGACTGAGGATTGGGATACACACACACTTACATCCTCCTTTCACATTAATATTTTTCTTCTATCACACACTTACATTCTCCTTTCACACACTTACATCCTCCTTTCACAGACATATATTTCTACTCTCACACACACTGACATTCTCCTTTCACATGCATTTCTACTCTCTTTCTACTCTTTTGTTTTCTGCAACAGATTTTGGGGCCGAAAGTTTTAACATGAACAACAACATGCATTAACTGTGCTTCTTCTCTCCCTTTTTACTCGCTAGTCTTTTCTTCTCACAGCACCCCCAACAGTATACATATTTTCTGAGGCTTTCTATATTTATCCTCATTTTATTAGTGCAAATTATTTACAATAAACAAAGACAAGAAACAAATTAAATAAATATTTGAGGTCATTACACCCTCCCCCACTAAAAAAAAAAGAATTTACAAAACATTTGTAGTTTACTATCTCTGGGTAAATACTGAAAATGTAAGTTCCAATAATAGTGTAATGTACATGCTTTCTCACAGCTTAACAATATATTTTACTTCCATACAACTGTGGCATACTTAAGCCCCTTTCACACAAAGATTCCAGAAAATACACGGATAAAGTGACCTGGGATTTGACCCGGGTTCGTTTGACTTTGGTTTATTCACACTGCCAGTGATTTTCTGGAATCAGAGAGTGCGTTCACACACAACCCATAAAAATCCCGTAAAGACACGTGACATCGATGTGACATGTAATGTCTCAGCAGCGTCTATAGTTTGCTTATGAGCTGCGATTTCTCTCTCGAGAAACCACGCTTGTGCATTTTTTTCTCTGATTCGATCATAAACTAGTGCATTACGAACCATTTCACGCTGGCGAACGATCCCAGCTTCAGTGCCATCATTACGACACGGCATTGATTACGGCTTTTGTTCACACAGCGCACATTCCGGGACTGAACACGGCAGTGTTACTAGGTCCCCAACCCGGCATCGATCCCGGCATCAATCCCGGGTCGTGTTTGCGTTCACACAGAAGGTGTTCTGGCAATTTCCCGGGATCAACGCACTGTGTGAAAGGGGCTTTACAATCATCTAAAGTTTTAGATTTGATGCATGTGTAGAGGTGTCTTGTATTTAGGCTCGCTGGTGGGCCCCCAAGAACATCCTGTAATGACAAATCAACACAACCACATCCACCTCCACAATGTTTTTGACACATTTTAAATGTCACTTCAGTAATGCATTAATCTCTTAGTGTTTCCTTCAGCCTTTCAAATATACCTTAAGCTGACCAAACTAAAATTCTGCTGTATAGCTTATTACTTCTCTGAGTCACGTAGGTTTACAGATTCGTCAACGATTTCTTTGATGTCAGGTTCCTTTTCAGGTTTCCTGTTTCTATCCTCTCTTCCAGGGTCAAATTCTGCTGCACACGGATCCAGATCTGTTTCTGCTCTCTGCATTGGAACCCACAAGTCAACCTCCTCATCGCTGGAACTGTCGGTGCTTTCATGGAGAGTATTTCGTTGTGGTGGTACTTCCTGTTTTGACCTGTTCCTCTGACATCCTTTTCTTTCCAGACGAACATCGGCTGTCCTCTGCTCATTAACCAGGTAAGGACAAGGTAATAGAAGGTTCCGATCCAGCACTCTTTCCTTTCCAGTCACATCCAACAGTCCAACTACATACACCGAGCCATCTCCTCCTCTCCTTTCTTTCACCACATACGTTTGTTTTTCCCAGAACGCTCACAGTTTTCCTGGACCGCCTCTTTCTGACAGGTTCCTCACCAACACATAATCACCTGGCTCCAAGACAGAACTCCATGCCTTCCGATTGTAATTTCTCTGTCCCCTTGCAGCAGCTTTCCTCGTGTTCTTTTTTGCAATCTCATATGCTTCTTGCATAGACCTTTTCCACTTTTCAGCATAGTTGGAGTGAGACAGGGTGTCCTTTACTTGCTTTGTGGGGAGCATCAGATCAATTGGAAGAACTGGCTCTCGACCAAAAAGGAGAAAGAATGGGGAAAATCCTGTTGACTCGTGCACCGTAGAATTATAGGCATGGACAACTTTGTTAAGGTGTTCTGCTCAATTGGACTTCTTTGTCTCCTCTAAGGTCCCCAACATCCCCAACAGTGTCCTATTGAACCTCTCTGCCGGGTTAGCTTGGGGATAGTAGAGAGTTGTACGTGAATGCCTAATCCCACAGTAACTCTGTAGCTTTTGGAATAGGCTGTTCTCGAACTCCCTCCCCTGGTTATGGTGGATCTTTGCAGGAAAACCATAGCACATGATGAAATCTTCAAAGATCTTCCAGGCTGCTGTCTTTCCAGACTTTTTTCTGGTGGCATATGCCTGAGCAAACTTTGAAAAATGGTCTATGACCACGGGAATATACTCTGCTCCCCCTCTACTTTTCTCCAGGTGCAGGCAATCAATCGAGATCATCTCAAACAGAGCTGTTGTCTCAATGCTCTTGATTGGGGTTCTGGTGATCCGGTTTAATTTCGTTTGTCTTAGGCATCGACACACTCTCGTGACATAATGCTCTATCTCTTTTCTCATTCTTGGCCAGAAGAAACCTGTGTGAGCTGCTGCCACCACACGATCGGCACATAGATGGGTCATATCTTCATGTAAGTACTTGTATATCATATTTTCAAGTTTCCTGGGACAACTAACTGAGTTCTAGTCATTATTTTTATTTGCAGGATACCTTCCTTGTTAATCTGCAGATGATGCCATTCTCGTAGGAGTCATCTCACAGCTTCCGGTTCCTTTAATTTGTCCTTGTGTTTGAGATAGATTTGTTTCTGTTTCAGATCAAGTACTCGGCTGGTGACTGGATCACTCAGCTGGGCGCTCCTGATATCCTGAGGTGTTAGCCGTTGACTGGTCTCGGTAAGACATCTATGTTGCAAGTGATTGCAGATATCCAGTCCACTTCTCCACGTCGTTGTGCTTTCAGGGCTTCCCCGATTGATCCCAGCACTTCTGGCTCACATTCCTGAGTACACTCTCTGACTGTGACTTCAATGGCCACTGGTCTCTGTGATAAGAAGTCTGCATCTTGATTTGCTGTTCCTGGTCTATACTTCAAAATGAAAAGGTAGTCTGCCAGCTCAGAAACCCACCGTTGCCACCGTTGCATTGAGTTTTGCCGTTTTCATGACATATGTCAATGGGTTATTATCACTGTAGACAATGAAACGCGGCGCATGAAACAGGTAGTCACGGAAACGCTCTGTGATCGCCCATTTGAGTCCCAAGAAATCCAACTTCCCAGAATGCAGCTTGTAGTTCCTTTCGGCAGGGGTCAGAGTCCGGGACCCATAATCCACAACTCACCTAGACACTCTGCCATATACCTCTGAAAGGCAGCAGGTGCATTCGTGAGGCCAAAAGGTATCCCGACCCACTCGTAGAGCCCTCAGGGTGTTATGAATGCCATGTATGCCCTACTGTCTTTACTCACAAAGCTCTAATGATAGGCTTTACCCTGGTCCAGCACAGTGAACCAGGAGTTCCCCCCTTGATTTTCTAGGATCTCTTGGATTCGTGGGATGGGATGCTGGTCAGGGTGTGTCTTCTCGTTCAGCAGCCGGTAGTCCATACATAGACACAAGCTCCCATCCTTCTTTCTCAAACACACAACTGGCGAGGAATAGGAGGATGACGACTTTTGGATCCACCCCTGACTCAGGAGGTTCTGTATGTGGGTCTTCACCTCTTGACACAGGGGTCGTGGGATTGCATTGTACGTCTTTTGGACAGGGATGTTGTCTTTCAAACGAATGTACATTCTAAGGTCCTGAATACATCCAGTATCCCAGTGTAGCATCTGGACCAATCACACACACAAATTATTCATTATATTTAATGAACAGTCCGACAAACTCACTCTCCCAACAAAGATCTGTGCAACTTCCCCCGAAACTAACATCACAATGAAGCTAACACCACTGGCAGAACTCAGTGTTCGGTTACATTGATAAGAATTTTTATGACCCTGTAATTCCTGAGAGATGTGACACTTTTGAGAAGGAGAAATAAACCCTGTTAATCCTATATATTCTAAATATATAACCACTTGAGGTAGGTATAAACATATGTCTAATTTTCCCATCTCATGATTTTCCTTTTATGTTGTTTTTCTTGTAAACTCTAATGGGTTAATGTTTCAGACTTTGCAACTATGGTTAACCAAAATCATATGTGTGGCATATTTGGTCTCTATAACTTGGTACTTTGAAGATCGAAATGACTGTGTACATGATATGTCGATAACAACAACATATTATTATTACAAGAATCTTTCATAGTTTCTTCATCAGCTACCACCCCTCCAGCGTGCACATGCAAATGAGCACCCTTGAAACAAAGAGCCATAAACCAAATGGAATTCCCGCTTGGAACTTCGACCTTTCTTATTGGCCGAGCCAACCCTGAGGGGTGGCACCTTTCTGAGGCTTTATATTGCATCTACACCCAACATTTGCACTCTCTTGGCTTCTCAGAATGTTCAGGGTGTTGTGCTGTCCTATGGGACCCCAGAGGCCCCAGGGCCCCTGGCCTTGACCAAACCAGCCATGTGCTCATTCAGGAGAGAGAGGTCTCTGTCAAGCACGACAAAATCAAGGACAACCTCAGGAGTTGGTCAAAACGTCTTCATTCAACGCAGAAGAAGTCGTCCATCTCAACTCCCACCATCTGCTCTGCATGTTCTCTCAGGCCCAGGGCCGGCAGGCCACAAGCTGCACTCCAGCCATGAGAACAGAGTCGAACTGCACGCAAGTTCATCATATCTTCTTCAATCCAATTCAGAAGAAACGATTGCAACTTCAACATTTGACACTCACGGAATCATCAACAACTTCAATTTTCAACAACTCCAAGAATTGTGTCCACTGCAAAAAGGCAAATTGCAAGTATACTTTTAATGAGGTGCATTGAAAATGATAAACTGATGGTTCTTTTCATAGTTAAATGGATCTTTTCCATAGTTCCATTTCCTATCTCCGCTTTCATTCTCTCACTTTAACCATCTCCCTTTGAATGCATGAATGAATGTGTAATTGTTTGTATGTTTTTGTATTTTTGTTAATAAAACTTGTGCACAATATGTATTTGGTTCTGATTCTCTGCTTGCATACGAAGTTTACCTTATGATCTAGATTGTGACTACATGCTCTTAATAGTACTGTACAGTAAGAAAGACATTTCCCTTCCCCGGAAATGAATATTTCTTAGAATTAATAAACAATTAACGCTAAGTGTCCACGGGACAAACAGGTGGGTTGAAGTAAAAATTAGTTTTACATTAAGTAAATTATATTAACTGATCCAAATATTCATAATCAATTATAACCAGTTATTATTGATTATTAATATTTCATAGAGCTGATTTGCTACACCAGTCATCCTTAGCAAACACTCCCCTATTCTCTCTCAACAGCTGTCTCACACGTTCCTGTTGTTCCCCAGGTAAGTGACTGAGGTCCACAGGAGGGTCCCATCCTTCATTCTCCTGAACCCAGGGCCGAGTCTCTGGAGGCAAGTCATTGTCACATTGTGATAGCTGAGATTGGGATTCATACGGAGGCGGTGGTTTCACTTCCAGCTGATGGATGGCATCCACTGTATGCAGCCACCCCAGGACAGTCCATGCTGTGTCACCTCTTCTTCTGTGGTATTTTCCACCATCACTGTAATGTTGTCATTATTGTTCAGAAGCATCTGAATAAGCTGTTTGTTTATCTTTATACCTGCCGGCCAGGGTCCTTCTGAATTGGGCTCCAGCATCACGTGTGTTCCAAGGGTAACCATCTTATTCAGTTTGCCACAACTGACGTTCACTCTCGCGCACCTTGGAAGAATGATGGATTTTCGTCCAAGTCTTGCAATATGACAGCCGCTGCTGTTTCTGCGTTTCTTTAGGAGTGACAGAACGGCTTTTGCTTTCCTAGGGCTAACTTCCAGAGATGAACTCAGTGTGTTCACAAGGAAATTCAAAGGAATCTGCTGGGCTGCATTAGCTTGGACCCATTCCTCAATCATATTAAAGCCGATTATGGGTTTCTCCAATTCACTGGATGCAATGAGAATTGGTGCCAGCAGGTGTGTGCCCCTTCCTTCAGTCTCAGTGTTTCCAGACAGACAAAACTCCACTTCCATCCAGCCTTCATATGGGATGCTCGTCCCATTCGCCTCTGTTCTCCCTCCTCAAGCAGCTCTTTCACTGGTCTCATCTTTGCGTCAGGAAGATGTCTCTTCTTCCACTCCGAGCCCACAATTGAAACCTGTGACCCCGTGTCCCAAAGCACTGTTGTATTAATACCTCCAAGAGAACATTGCACCAAGCATCTGCGTCCCACCAAACTGGCTGTTTTCTCCTGTTTGTTCGACAATGGTCCTTCAGATAAGCAAGCTCTTGGTAAGCTTTCAATGATATCTGATGTAATCTCAATCTTGATTGACGTCACATTGGTCACAGTTTGTTTCCGACAACCCGCTGCCCAGTGCTCACTGCTGCCACACCTGTAGCAGTGGTCACATCTTCCCTCTGGGTTGGACTGCTCACATTGGGTACAGCACCTGGTGTTTGCTTGAACAGGTAGAAATTGATTACGAGTGAATCTCTGGTTACTGTTTCTGATTGTCTGAGGTCGTGATGTTTGAGCAAGGCTCGCTACTTGAGACGTAAGGCTCTGGATTGCTTCACAGATCACTTTGTCTCATGCATCCAGCTTTTCCATCAGGTTGTTAGGCTTTGGAGCTTTCTCTTTTTTCATACTGACACCTTTATCTTGTTCAGCATGTGCCTGTTCCTCCTCCCTAACTGTGGCCACCTTGGCTATTTTTGGTCGAGTGATTGAGAACTTTAATTTTCTTTCAAGCTACGGACTATATGACATGTTCTTTTTCTCCAAAAGCACTTCATCTTCCACCCACGGGTTTCCAGGTAGGGTTTTAGATCTGTGTGTATGCTGTCAGAATGAAGGCCAGTCAGAACTGTCTGCAAAAAGTGATTCTAGATTAGTTCATGATTATATCTTAATTCTGTCTTTAAATTTTCAGATGCTGACAAAACTCTCTGTCTGAGATCCATGGCTTGAACTAAGAACTGAATTGGCGTTTCTTTGGGTTCTTGAACTGTATGTGTGAGTGAGTGATACAATTCAGTTGCATCCTTTTCAATAAAATGTGCTCTGAGAATTTAAGGACAGGCATTGTTAAGTCTGTTCTACTCTCTAGGTAACTTCTCAAAATGACACCTGGGAGGATGGCTTGAATGACTGCTTCAACAATTTCTCCCTCATCATAACCTTTTTTGCATGTCCTGTGGATCTGTCTGTCTCTCTGGCCAGGTTCACCAATTTGTCCAATTATTTTGAGTTATTTTTTATACACTGGATGCACTAGTGTGACATTTTCTCCTGAAACTGATGAATTTTGCATTTTTCTGTCTGTTCTGGCACATAGTGATTCTGTTACAGTGATTATCACAGGCTTTTCGGGTGCAAATCAACTAACGCCTTGCTTCAACCTCTACACTGGATGAGCTCTCAACATTTCTCAAACTGTCAATTTTTTCCTTTTGTATCTAAAAATATAGATAGTCCTTCATCTTCAAGTGAAACAACATCATCTCCCTCGAAATGCTGCAGAACGTCTCGGTTACGTATGTAACCCTCGTTCCCTGAGTAGGGAACGGAGACGTTCCGTCGTGACGACAAATGTGACCAGTCACGGATACTAGGGACACAAGTCGGTTCTGGGGCATTTTGAGTTATTCATAGATTCTGAAAGTGTAGTCTCCAAGCTTTCTAACGATGTGTAACATGTGGAAATCTGATAATATTTGGAGAAGTTGTGGCCATTTGAAGGTAGGCACTTAAAAAAGCTCAAAGATGAGAAAACGACCTCGAAAGATTGTGCAGTTCTCACCTCTCTCTGCTGCTAGGAGTGACAATAGGGCTCATTTACATCTCATTTAGATAAGCCATACCCCCTGTAAAGCTCCCCCCTGTGCTTTACAGCTTTTTTTTGCACTTCGAATGAGTGCACTTCTGCAGCAGCTCTAGGCGAAAAACAATTGTGATGCCTCTCTATTTGCAACGTACCAGCAACAACACACAAAGACCAATATGCCATATAGCCTACATATAACGCAAAACCAGCAACAACACACAAAGACCAATATGCCATACATATAACGCAAAACCAGCAACAACACACAAAGACCAATAAGCCATAGGCCTACATATAACGCAAATAGTGCGCAACGCGCGTGTGCCCAAAATGTCAACAATATTAAAGTTTATGCAGGAGGCAAATGCCTGCTGGCATTTTTCTTTAAGCAGTCATGACAGGAATTTTCCAAATAATCACATTTCACCTCCTCAAATTACTGTTGCAAATCTCTTTACACCACTTTCTTATGTGCGTATACTATACACACACAAATGAAATGTCCGCAAGCACATTATATCATCAGCAGGTTCAGCATCTTAAATAACGACTAAAGAGCAAATGAAGCTTAACTTACGTTTCAGAAACGCGCACGGCAGGCCTTCATCGCCTTCATCGCAGCACAGGTTTTAACTGCATCCTCTATTTCGATTCTCTGTGCCAGTTCATGTTCTATGGAGATTGTTGCCAGTCCATTAAGTCTGTTCAGTTGACAAAACTTTCCCCATTCAAAGCAATCGGGACGTCACATATGAAACAGCCAGCCACCGCTGTCAGCGAGCCGAGCCGCCATATTCAACATACCTCCGGTTCAGTTTCCCGAGCGGCAAAAACATTTTCGGTGTAACTGCCACGGTTCAGCTCGTCTGCGACAATCTTTGCGGCGTCCATCTTCATTAAATTTTGATATCAGATAGAGCCTACCAGAGCACAGCATAATAAGTAGCCATGCGGTTCACTTGGAGGGCGGGGACAAAAGCGCCATATTCAGTATGGAAATAAACACAGACAATAACACGCCACGCCCCTACTGCGTGCTAGAATCTCCGGAAAAAAGCCGATTTCAACCTCAAAATGTAAGCTTTTAAATATACCAATACTGCTATCTCAAACATGGAGAGGCTTCTTCGTGATTTCAACTAACAGATTCTGCAAAAAAATGAAATTCACCAATTTTGAAAAAAAACTCTTCTTTCTCATTTTGCTCGAAAGTTGTGCTGCCGACTTGTGTCCCTGGTTTCTGTGACGGGTCACAAATGGGGTTTCGCTTAGAAACCCCATTTAGAAACTGCCCTACCCTCTTGATGGAGGCCAATGCAACCAGGAACGCTGTCTTCATTGACAGGAACTTAAGCTCCACTGATTGCAGAGGCTCAAAGGGAGCACTCTGCAGGGCAGTTAGAACCACTGAGAGGTCCCAAGAGGGAACGAGAGGAGGGTGAGGAGGATTCAGTCTCCTCGCCCCTCTCAGGAACCTGACGATCAGGTCGTGCTTTCCCACGGACTTACCCTCGACTGCGTCATGATGTGCGGCGATAGCGGCCACATATACTTTCAGGGTGGAGGGAGACAGCCTTCGCTCCAACCCATCTTGCACGACACTAATCGGGCATCTCCGGGGGTCTTCTCGGTGAGAAGAACACCAGTTGACGAAGAGGTTCCACTTCAACGCCCGATTAGCGTGGACGATGCTCTAGCGGAAGTGATGGTAGCCACCACCGCTGGTGGTAGGGTACTCAAACCTGCCTCGTCCCGTCCAGGAGCCACACGTGGAGGTTCCAAAGATCGGGACGAGGGTGCCATAGGGTGCCCCGTCCCTGAGAAAGAAGGTCCATCCTCAGGGGAAATGGCCAGGGAGGTGCTGTCGCGAGGAGTACAAGTTCGGGGAACCAGGTCCAGGTGGGCTAGCGAGGCGCAACCAAAATGACCTGCTTCTCGTCTTCCCTGATCTTGCACAGGGTCTGTGCAAGAAGGCTCACTGGGGGAAAAGCATATTTGCGGAGGCCCCGTGGCCAGCTGTGCGCCAGTGCGTCCATGCCGAGCGTGCTCTTGGTCATGGAGTAAAACAGGGCGCATTGGGTCAAGTTGTGGGAGGCAAACAGGTCTACCTGTGTGTCCCCGAACTGGTCCCAAATCAGCTGAACCGACTGGGGATGGAGTCGCCATGCTCCAGGGAGGGGCTGAAGCCGTGAGAGCTCATTGGCTGCACAGTTCAGGGCTCCGGGGATATAAATGGCTCAAAGCGACCTCAGATGCTTCTGACTCCATAGGAGGAAGTGGCGGGCGAGTTGCGACATATGGCGGGAGTATAGACCACCTTGACGGTTGATGTACGCTACTGTGGCGGTATTGTCTGATCGGACTAGTACGTGTTGACCCTTGAGCAGCGCAAGAAAGCGTTGCAGAGCAAGGCGTACTGCCAGCAACTCGAGGCAATTGACATGCCAAAGGCGCTGGGGTCCTGTCCAGGAGCCCGCGGCAGCATGTCCATTGCACATGGCACCCCAGTCCGTGGTTGAGGCATCTGTTGAGACAACAACATGCCTGGAAACTCATTCCAAGGGAACTCCGGCACGTAGAAAGCTGAGATACGACCACGGGGTGAAGGCAGACATCCCAACCTGCAAGAAGTCATTTCAGGGAGGTATCTCTTTTTGTTGATGGGGTGGGGGGTGGTGTGATTGTTTGGTTTTGTTGACGGGGGGGGGGGGGGGGGTTGTTTGGTTTTGTTGACTGGGGGGGCATGTCTTACATGCATGCACTTCATGAGGGGAACACACACGCAGATTTGCACACACACGCAAGGTCTCTCGCTCTCTCCCTCCATGCCGTGTGCGGGCTACATTTGGAGCTCGCGAGCTCTAGATTCCGGGAGATTTCAACTAATTTGCGGGCATCAGGTAGCCGCTATCAATATGTGGGAGACTCCCGGAACTTCCGGGAGACTTGGGATGTCTGTGAAGGTCTGATGGCAGGTCGGAGTAACTGGTACTCGGAGCGTGCCTTGTTGCCATGCCCACCTCGGGACTCGGTCGCGAAGCCAGAGCTGAAGCGGTCTCATGTGAAGCAATCCGAGCAGCGTTGCCGCGGCTGCAGATGCCATATGCACCAGGAGCCTCTGAAATAACTTCAGTGGAACTGCACTCTTGCCCTCGAATTGTCTCAGGCAAGTCAGGAGTGACTGCACTCGCGCGCTCGTAAGTTGCGCGGACATGGCGACCAAGTCGATTTCCATACTGAGAAAAGAGATCCTGCACGGGGCAGAGTTTGCTCTTCTCCCAGTTGACCCGAAGTCCCAGACGAGTTAGGTACCGGAGCACTAGGTCCCTGTGTTCGAAAACCTGGTCTCGAGAGTGAGCTAGTAACAGCCAGTCATCAAGATAGTTCAGGATGCGAACCCCGTGTTCCCGTAGAGGAACAAGGGCTGCCTCAACAACCTTCGTGAAGACGCCAGGAGACAGGGCTAGCCCGAATGGGAGAACCGCGTGCTGGTATGCCTGCCCCTCGAAAGCAAACCGCAGGAACGGTCTGTGTCGAGGGAGAATGGAGACATGGAAGTAGGCGTCCTTCAGGTCGATCGCTGCAAATCAATCCTGCGGCCGCATACACTCGAAGATTCGTTTGGCCGTGAGCATCTTGAACGGCACCCTGTGAAGGGAGTGGTTCAAGACGCGCAGGTCCAGGATTGGCCGTAACCCACCGGATTTCTTCGGGACAATGAAGCAGGGGCTGTAGAACCCGCACCTCATTTCGGCTGGAGGGACAGTCTCGATCGCACCCTTCGCCAGTAGGGTAGCAACCTCCACTCTCATGATAGTGGCGTTGCCACCGACCATAGTGGAGCGGACTCCCCTGAAGCGGGGAGGAGACCGTGCAAACTGAATCGCATAGCCGAGCCTGATGGTTCGTGCGACCCAGCGGGACAGGTTGGGAAGCTCTAGCCAGGCTCCCAAGAACTGTGCCAGTTGGGTCATGCGAACCACAGACGTCCCCTCGGTGATGCAGCAAAGCAGAATGACCGAAGCGGACGTGGACACACAGTCATTAACTGCATCCTGACAGAGGAGGCCAGGGAAGGACCAGTGTTCCACGGGGGCCTGCTCTGCCAGGGGTCTGGCGACAGAGGGGGACGAGAGTGGTGCTGCCCTGGGGCGGCACACACGGTCGTCCGAGAACTCTGAGACAGAGGGGGACGAGAGTGCTCTTTGAGTTCAATCCGAGAACTCTTGCTGATCAGAGACGGGAGAGTCAGTTCTTTATGAGAATAAAGGATTATCCCCTGGCCCTCCACCGGGGGAAGGAGTGGCCCTGCTACCACCTCCTGGAAAGAACAAAGAAGTCCCATCTCTGAGTAGCCCGTCTCAGGAGCACCGCTTAGCCCGGCGTTTAGTGGGGGTGGGGCTGGAGAGGGCTGTGGTGCCTTCCTGCAGCTTCCTCCATGACACAGCCCGGGCTGCTGCTGGGGCTGTGCGGGAGGGTGCCCTCGGCGGTGGACAGACTGAGGGATCTGAGCTGACAGTGAGGCAGCAGTGGGCCGTCGGGGCAGAATATATTGGATAGCCTCAGTCTGCTCCTAGGCGGTTGAGAACTGTTGGGCGAAGTCCTCAACCGCACCGCCAAAAGAGGCCGGCCTGGGATATGGGGGTGTCGAGCAGATGAGTCCAATCAGCACCCCACACATCAGCCAGCTTTAGCCACAGGTGTCGCTCCTGGACCACATTGGTGGACATCACCTGACCCAGGGAGCGTGTGGCCACTTTCGTCACTCAGAGAGCAAGGTCAGTGGCGGCACACAGCTCATCAAAGAGCCCTGGGTCAGTCCTACCCTCGTGCATGTCCCTGAGCATCTGGGCCTGGTAGACCTGCAGAATGGCCATGGCATGCAGTGAGGCGGCTGCCTGTCCAGCGGCACTATAGGATCTCGCCACAAGCGTAGACGAGAACCTACAGGCTTCGGACGGGTGCTTAGGGTCGCCCCGAGAAGAAGCACTCTGAGGACACAGTTGCATCGCAACAGAGCGTTCAACCGGGGGAACCCCAGTGTACCCATGGGCAGCGGCCCCGTCGAGGGGAGGAAAGGCAGAGAAGATCAACGAGGGATCACGGGAAGACATGGGGGTCTTCCAGGATTTTGAGATCTCTTCATGCACACCCAGGAAGAAAGGTTTAGGGGACCAATCGTCCAGCAGCGAGCGCTCAGGACAGGGTGGAGGGTTCCACTCTAATCTGATGCTCGCGGCGGCCCGCGAAAGCATGGCCGTCATCTCAGGATCCGACTCGACAAATGCCATATGCACACCCGAAGGTGGCAACACTGTCGAATCTTCACTTCCTGAAGATTCTTGCCCGCCCTGTGATGCTGCGATGGACATCAGATCCGATTCTGGAACGTCAAAGGAAACCTGCGGGGGCTCCGAAGACGGGCCCGCGGGCGTCCCGTGTTCGCTCTCGGGTTGCGTCAGTGAAGAGGGGGCGTGGACCGAGGACGAATCGTCTGCATTTTGTTCCACACCATCACCCTCAGGTCACCCTGGCCACCAGCCGAAGTACCACCTCTCGTGGAGGGTGTAGATCGGGGTGTGGATGAGGAGACTCTCTCTCTAACGAGATCATTGAGTCTCGACCGTAATGACGCGATGGTCATGTTCCCGCAGAGAGAACATGAGTCATCCACAAACACCGCTCTAGCATGATCAATGCCCAAACACGCAGAGCAGAGAATGTGCCCATCAGAGTCAGAAATGAGTCGACCGCAACCAGAAGTGCACGGGCGAGGCATCTTTAAAAAGACTTTTGACCGAAATAAACTCCATAAAGTTATATTAACATTGTTATTGCATCAAAGCTCTTTTGTGAGAGGAAAAAACTCAGCGGATGTTGAAGCGAGCAGGGAGAAACACACTCACTGGCAGAACACTGCACAGATCAGCAGGCAGTGTGAACTCGCAGGAGATCGCCATCACACCAACACCGGAGAGTCGCTCGTCTCGTAGAGTGAAGTCAGAAATGGCTGTGGAGTCAAGAGATTCTCTTGGGTCCGAAGCGAAAACATATCTGCATGTTGCCGGTATCCTCCTTTTATACCCACAAGGTGGGGCGGAGTTGTGCCATGCAAATTCCGCAGACCCATGGCATTTTACTGCATGACAGCGCCGGAGCGATCACTTGCATTTTCCTATCAACAGTGGAAACAACTTAAAATACTCCATTTCTGGTCATACAGAAAAGAATAATACATCAGTCGCAACTACTTTTATTTGTGTAAACTCACAATAACAAGAAAACGTTGTACTTTTGTAAAATAAAATAAAACAAACAGGGCGTCTTGGTCTCCTTGGCGTGAACTGGAGCACGTCTCAAAATGAACTAAAACACAGTGTATACTAGCCTTACAGAAATGAGAAACTTACAAAGCTTGAAATGTCCACTTTTAAACTAAAAAAATTGAATCGAAAGAAAATACCGTCTGATTATGAAATCCGTATGAAAGTTGTATTTCTCTCTAAAGGCACATCCATGTTTGCAGCCGACACTTATTTAGAAAACACTAGTTTATTAATAAACAATTAAAATAACTCGTTATTTTTTCAGAAACTTTTATTATCATTAGCCTGCTTATGCTGGTTCTGTTCTGTTATATGTTGTGTGTTTTGACTACTTTATGAATTTTGTATAATTATATCTCTAGGTAATGAAGATATATTAACAACAAAATATTATATATATATATACATATATATATATATATATATATATATATATATATAGTGCTTTAGTACTATCATTTACCAAGTTTCTGTAATCATCTGGCTTGATTTCCTGCCATATTTAGTGCTGTTAACATTGCCTGCATTTTCCTCAGAGCTGCCAGTTGGAGCTAGGCTGTCTGTGTGGAAGAAAAGTTGAATCTCCAGTGGCAAGTGTTCAGCTGTCTGTGTATCAGGGACAGCATGAATAAAAGACTAAAGACATCTGGGCATTTTATTGCCTTTGCTGCATTTCCTCTTCCCCCTCTTCCTCTTCCATTTTTTTTATCATCTTATATATATGCAACAACTGAACAGATTTGCTTATGAGGGATAACACACACAAAAAAATATTATATTAGTTTGAGGAAATTTGGCAGTGTGGCTATGGAAAAAAAAAAATATATATATATATATATATATATATATTTTAATTTCCAACCATATGACTTCACCATGGCATGTTACTAAAAGATTTGCCTTTAACATCTATAACACCAAAACGCAAAACCGATTTATCAGCTGAAAATTTAGTGCTGCCCTCTGCTGTTCAAATGTACACCACTTCCATGTTTTCAATGTTATGAGGGAGCAGGATCTATTTTGTTACTCTTGTTTATTAAACGTAAAATCCAATAAAAGAACCTGAAAAGTCAGTGATATTGCATGAGTTTATTTCTTGCTATGCCATGTCTTACATAAGAGGTGTAATACAGGTAAACAATGTAATTTGTGTGTCTCTGTCTGTTATTTCAAAAGTTCAGCATATCAGTCCTTATGAGACAGCATGTTCACTGAGTGTGTAAACAAGGTGGTGCATTGTCTCCAATGGTTGCAGAACCCAGGGGAGGGATACAAGTGAAGCTCACAATCAGCAAAAAGAATCATCTTGCCACAATCAATCATCCAACTGATATAGCATCATTACATTCATTGTCAAAGCTGATTTCGTAATGATGTACATCTGAACTTGTTGTGTAAATGTAATGGTCAGTTACTCTGAAAAGCTTTATTGCAATAGGCCTACAGTTCATTTTTCTTTTTCTTAAAAAAAACCATGTTTATTTCTATAAACCCCAAATGCATTGAGATTAATGATACACTCTTTAAATGGCAGATCATTGGTAAAAGTGCTACAACGACCAGCTTCAAAAAACCAGCTGCACTCCCATTTATTGTGTTGACTCAGCATGTTTTCGAAAGCAAGACTCAGATTACAGATTGTATCTATAAACGCTGGTGACGTCTCAAATGTCCATTTTGCCCTCTGATGATATTTACATGTATCTATAAATAGTAAAACCAGAGAAACTGATAATTTTGCAGTGGTCTCTTTTTTTTTACAGAGCTGTATGCTGTTGCAGTATGATCTGAGTTTAAACTGGATATGAAACAGTATTCTGATGATCAGCTGTGCTTATACTGTCTACTTCTACTTACCATATTACAATGACCAAGACCTCGGTTTTTATACACGGAAAGCGAGTAGGTGATCTAAAACCTGCATATTCAACAAAACAAAAGTAGGCTATTTTCCTCATTTGGCCCACTTTAGTTGAATAGATATGTAAGAAAAAAAAGAGTGCTTCAAAGCAACAAAGAAAAAAAATTGCTGCCACTGAGAACATTCTCAAGGACAATGATTCAAATACTTCCAAGCTTGGCTTTGACCGAAATAAACTCCATTAAGTTATATTAACATTGTTATTGCATCAAAGTTTTTTTGTAACCATGTCCTAATATAAGTTCCTCAGGATGTTTACGCAATATTAGCATGTAAACAAAAATTACTAACATCAAGTGCTAGTCCACCTTATTTAAGTACGAACCAACACTTGCACACACAATTTGGCATAAAACAAAATGGACATTATCACAATTCCCCTTTAAACGTTCAAAGTGATATTGCACATATCCTGCACATGTCTGTTGTTAAGTCCCTGTCTGCACAAAACATTACAAGATAATGCACAATTGTCTCTGTATGAGAGCATACATTCATTCATTTACTATCTGGACTACACATTTTCCATTACCTCATTATTAAAAAGGGTTCCATGTACAGTTTCCCAGTAACACATTTGAATACTGATGCAGAGATAAAGTGCATGATCTGCTAAGTCAATGTTCCACTGAACCAAAATACTACCATAAAGTAACATGCTGTCATAGATGTGCTCTGCCTGTGTTGTGTTGGTCTACAGACACAAATATCCGTAACCCAGTCAAAAAGTATTGAAAGCTCATTGAGGGCCTGAATTCTGCTAATCCAAACCAAAGGTCACTTTAATAAGCCTCAGTAAGAATTTGTATTTGATGTGTCCTTGGAATCCTACAAGCAAACAAATGAAGGTTGATGTTTATACCTGTTAGCCTTATTTGTATTTTAGAAATCTGAATTAGCAAGATTATGATTGAGCTAATTTGATCTGATTTTTATAGAAATGTTAGTTTTATATGGGTGGCAAGTCATCTGAGCCAGTGGGTGATAGGAATCATGCCCTGACTGCAAAGTGTGCACAGGCGGGCATCACTGCTGTGCCAGTAGGGCACTCCGATTGGCCTTCATCTTCTCTAGTCTCTTCATCAGGTGGCTGTTGCTTGCTTCCAGCTCATCGATACGGTCAAGCGCAGACCTCAGCTAAAGAATAAGCACAGCAGGAATTTGTTACACCACACTGAAAAATATTCAGTGGCTTTGTAAATATCACACAAAAATTAATAACTATACTACCTTAATAAAATCTCTGAATATCACTTGTTTGTTGAGTTGGACATACCAAAATAAATGTCTGAAAATCCAACAGTTAATTTGGACTAAAATTTACATCTCTTATTTAAGTTTTATGAACAAACAATTTGACAAACAAATTATATTTTTAAGATATACTTCATATTTTTGTTAAATTTCATTCAACATATTTGAGAATGAAGAAATCTGATCAGCTTCAAGAACGTCTTTGGTTACGTATGTAACCCTCGTTCCCTGAGTAGGGAACGGAGACGTTACGTCGGATGACGACGAAATGGGGTTTCGCTTAGAAAGCCTATCAGCTTTGAGTATTACAAAACGAGCCAATGGCAAGGAAATGCCATGGGTCTGCGGAATTGCATGACGTAACTCCGCCCCACCTCGTGGGTATAAAAGGAGGACGCCGGCAACATGCAGATATGTTTCTTCGCTGAGGAGCCAAGACTGAGCTCAGGCGATCCCCGCAGTACAGCGGAAAGTGGCAGGCAGACGTAACGTCTCCGTTCCCTACTCAGGGAACGAGGGTTACATACGTAACCAAAGACGATCCCTTTCGTTGTCACTCCGAGTTACGTCGGATGACGATGAAATGGGGTTACCAGTCTAATCACGCCACCTTCTCAGCTGTCTTCCAGTGCCCTGCGTAAATCGAGATCCCTGTCGTTAGACTGGACGAAGGACTCCATTTATCACAGGAATACCAAGGTACACTGGAAAGCATATCCCAGCTAGGGGAAGTATGCAATTAATGCCAACCCAGAGGGGGGGGGGGACTTAGAGAATACACATATGACCCGAAGGAAACATATGGAGACACTGGGGTGTCCAGCCGCAGGTGGAGTATTTCAACCCCAGGGGCGGCAAGGTGGCTTGCCAAGGGAAAGACACATGCTCAGAGAGGCTTACAGTGGAAATACACATGTGGGGGTCGCTCAGAGGAGGGAGCATGCACACGGGAGGCACCCATCTGACGCGCAGGCAATAGACACTGGTGCCGACGTCAGGAGTGCTGGAGGAACTCAGGGCTTTCGGGGAAGCTCACCTGAGGAGAATATCGCACGTATCCAGTCCGTGGAGTGGAATGGCGAGCAAGCGAAGACACCTGAGCGGGTCTGGTACTAGCTAGTTGAAGCGAGTACATGAGAGGACACAGGCTCCAGTTGGAGATTATAGATTCTAGCGAATGTGTTAGGTGTCGCCCAGCCTGCAGCTCTGCAGATGTCTGTTAGCGAGGCGCCATGCGCTAGAGCCCAAGAGGACGCCACACTCCGGGTGGATATGTGGGCCTCTAGTCAGTTAACGTAGTGTGATTGCGTAGTGCTACGTCACACGTAGGCTCACTATTGGCCGATGCTGGTCATGTGTGTGATGTGTGTGACGTACAACAACAGAAGCTTACGCTATTACACTAGTGAACTGACTCGAGGCCCACAGAGAAGGAAATGAATAGTTGAAATAAAGTTGTTATTTTTGTTTGTTTTTGTGAACAAAAAGTATTCTTGTCGCTTGATAAACTTAAGATTGAGCCACTGTAGTCACTTGGACTATTTTAACGTTGTCTTTAATAACTTTTCGGGGCTGGCAAGATTCAATCCCTTAAGAAGCCTATGGAGGAGTGATCCAGCTCTCAGATTTCATCAAAAATATCTTAATTCGTGTTCCGAAGATGAACGAAAGTCTTACGAGGTTGGAACAACATGAGGGTGAGTAATTACTGACAGAATTTTCATTTTTGGGTGAACTAACCCTTTAACTTGTTAGGTCTAATTAATTGTATTAGTCATGGCACCAAAAGTATATCTATTTAATTTTTTACTTACATGTACTCAATTCATAAGGTATATTTAATTGATTTCACAGCTTTAAAATGTGCTCAATATTTTTAATTTTAAGAAAATTTCACCAAAAAAAATACTACATGATAATTTACATTTTTTAAGATGCTAAAAATGTGCTAAGATGTTTGAAAAAGTTAGCATTATCCCCCCCCCCCCCCCCCCTCTCTGTACCTTGCTGCCTACCTCTCTCTGTAACTTGCGTTTCTCCACTTTTAGTTCATCTTCCACTTTCTCCGCAGCCTCAGCAGACATCTTATAGCGGCCCACCTGACCCTCTAGCCGAATTATCTGCCACATGACAGAGATTGCAGGTTATGTATGAAACACTGTGGAACTGGTTGTACCACAATCAGAAGAAAATTAAAAGTGCATAAAGAGAAGTAAAACTTGAAAGGAAAATATTATTAACCACTGATGACGAAATTGAATGCAAGAGCACGATTCTGAGTTGTGCCTCTGGGAATAAAGTCTTGTGTCAGTGTTAACCATGACTTACATTTTGTTCAAGTGCTGTGACTTCTTGCACAGACTTGACCAACTTGAATTTCAGGTCACTTATCTGCCTGTTAGCATCTCCTGTAGAAAAAAAAAAAAACTGAGGTCACATGAAAACATATAACTCCATATGACAAACCAGCCAAAATCGAGACTGATAGTGATTGAAATTTAAAGGTGTATCTTACTCTGCAGATCTAGGATATGAGGATCCAGACCATTCTGAAGATCATCCTCATCCGTGCTTCCCATTTCTTCTATCCCATTCTTCTGCTTCTGCTCTGCAGTGGCTTTAAGCTTCCGTACCTGCAAACACACACACAGCACAGCAGAACCTGATTTCACCAAGTGCAACATGTTCCTGGATCAACATCTTTGTTGATCCTGGAACAAAATTCCAATCAACTAATTAGATCTGAGGGACAATGTGGCGAGCAGGACGAGGTCAAGGGCCGTGGGAGGACGGCGCGAGGCCGGTGGCGTGATTATGAGCGACACTTGCGCGACACACTGGTCTCTCACGGAGGAGCGGAAGCATACTTCTACATCAGTGTTATTCACCTATCATTTCCCTCTGATTTTAGGGAGAAGTTATAGGTAAGGATATGGTTGTGATAAAATTTTCTGACAGTTATCTTGTTCCAGGATCACGTTGACAGAACGCGTCCAACTCAGCAAAATCAGGATGTGCCACAGCGCACAGTCTTCTTAAGAAAGTCCTTATGACAGACATTTCATAAGATGCTCTTCCACAATATCAATTATACATAAAACTATGAATCACTTGAAAAGAATAAGATGACAAAACTCACCTGGTCGAGCAAACTCTCTCTCTCTTCCACCAGCTTCCTTAATCTGATCTCTGAAAAATTCAAACAAAAATATATACAGAACATGAACCTCATACAGAATCGAATGTAAGATACACAATGAGTCGATGTAGGCACTACTATAATGTATTTTGTAGCACATAGTATACAAATTGGAACTGTCATTTTAAAATTTTACAATGAATTATACAATGAATTATAAAAAATGCATGACTCGATTGCAAAATAGATTGTTGGGGTGATAAGGAATAAGGAAAGAAACCAGACATTTTATTTATTTCTAAAGCCAGTTGTGTAGTCTATTTAAAGCTTTATTCCTCTTGTATGTCAAATTATCTTCATTTAAGTTTTTTTCCCAGCAATATTCCTAAAAGTCATTAATAATAATCACCATATCATATAATTAATTAAAAAGTTCATATAATTACTGTTTTTATTTAATATGAATTATTGTGAAATGTATATATGCTGTTATTATTATTATTATTATTATTATTATACACATTGTATATGTACACTGATGTGAATATTATTTTGTATAAAACATTTTTGGTATTTGCTTTTTATTTGTGGTGACAAGTGATTTCAATTATGATGATGATGATGATGATTATGATGATGTATTGGCACACATGGAGAAGTACATATTCTTACAAAGTGCATATCACAATGTATTCACATTTCTCTTGAGGAATTTGTTTTCAAAAATCAAGCTTTTCAGAATATTGAAAGAAATGTACAGCTTTTGCATGCCCAAAACATGCCTGGATCATTCTCATTTACATTAAAGATTTAAAGTACATATGCAAAATTACACCACGAGTATAATTTCTCAATGAAAAATAAAATCAAAAGGACATTGTCACAAACATCAGAAAATAAAAAAAGAATAATGAAAATCTGTGAAAAATCATGACACACAGCAGTTGAAGATCTTCTTAATTTTAAACTTTGTCTTAAGTAACGTCTGTGTTTCATTTTCTATACTCAGTCCTCTCGCATCAAATATTATTTCTTTTGGAGGTTCACTGCTATGCATATTTAAACCAGCAACTGCTTCCTCACAACTATCGAGAAGGAAAGCTATGCCCTTGTGCTCTACTGGCATGCTATACGTGTCCTCCACACACTGCAACTCTGGCTCAGCCTCTGTCTCTTGCTGGTCCCTGGATTGTACACCATTGTCTCCTGTGGTATTAAATATATCCATTTCGTTAGAGTCTGTGGGTTCAAACATGAGATCTTGAGAGGTTTCCATGGCAGCATTGATTTCTATGCAGTTAATGTTCTCTGCTGGTCTTTCCGAAATTATCTGATTCTCAGGTTTAAATGGTTATAGTGAAACAAGTTTTTGCAAATGTCTCCTTTATCCTCTGACATGTTTTGTTTGATTTTAATTACAGGTTCTTCAACATTTACTGGAGTGCACTTTACCTGTGAGGTGTCAAATCTGCAACCAAGTAGACTTGGAATTGTGTTTTTTTTTTTTATATTGAGAGTAGGAATCCACCTTTACGTACATTGACCTTTCACTGAGGGCTGCCATTTCTGATTCATCTAGGGTTGTTTGACCTTGTTTTGGCTACACATTTACTGAATTATTTTTGTTAGGATTTAGAAGATTCTCCTGTGTCAGAATTTCCTATTATTAATCTTGATAACTCTCTACGTAGTTTTGGCATGTTAATGAACATGGCCAGGTTAATGTGTTTGGTCTTGCTAGAATATATCTGCTATACACGCTGCTGCAGATACATAGACATGCTGCTGTGAGCATATAAGTTATGCAGCTGCATTAATACATACAGTAAATCCTGAAGCAAATCTAAGCAGGTGGAGCGGAGGGAGGTGGAGGATTTCAAAGGAACTCTGATAGCTTGCTGCCCCAACTAGCCTACAGCGAAGACCAAACCAGACTATTTGGGTGTTGAACAAGCAATCTCACTGAATGCAGAATCAGCAGACGCCAATCAACTTGTGCCATGTGACAAAAGTGTGATGGCTTGCAGAAAGGACCTATCAGCCTGTGACATCTAGAGTTTCATGACTGAACTAGATATTTATAAGAGTTTGTTACCATTTGTGGAGTAAATGTGCTGACTTCATTCTCAGATGGACAAGTCTTTGCTTGGCCTTCACTCTCTGTTTTAATGTCAACTGACTACATTTCTTATAGGCTAAGGTAATTAATTACAATTTTGGGTTTTGACAACTTCAAATCACTGTTCTTCATGCTGGTTTTCAGAGATCGCATCAGATAGCAAATAGACCAGTTTTCTGTGCCTCAGAGCTTGTACCTATTTCTCTTTTAACTTCTTTTTCGGGGGGATGTATACAGTCAACATTTCCTCATTTAACAAATTGACACAGGAATGACACCAAAATGATTTCCTCCCACCATCTTGGTCTTCACCATAGTTTTGTTTAATCTCTAATCTTTAACATATTTCTAATGATTTCTACAATAATAATGAAAAAACAATGCAAATATGCATTAAGAAAATACCATGAAAGCAAAATTGTAAACATGTGTTGATTACAACAAGTAAATCTGCTGCAATAGCTGATTTGTTTAGATTGTGAGTTAAAAAAATACTGGAAACCGTTTGTCTTACCTAACATGCTGTCTCCAGTCATGGGTGGCGTGTGAGAGTCTTGATTCAATCGGGAAGCTGTTTCCGAATCAGCATGCCCATCAATCGCCCCGTCTGCTACCTGCCCATTGGACATCACCTCAGATCCCAGCACAATGCCATGTTTCTGAGCAAAAATTCAATCTGATGTCAACATCCCATTTTTTCCATTATGTTATTATGGTCCTTTGAATTTAAAATAATGATGCTACATATAATGACTTCAATATCTCTACTTCTATATCTCTGTGATTGCCAATATTGCTTCTACACCTCTACCTTTAGAGCATCCTTAAGCCGGCAAACCTCATCTCTGAGTGCCTCCCGTTCATCATGGATAATGTCTGAATATTCCTTCTGCCTCTCTAAGGCCTAAAGGACACCATCCGCAAAAGTGAAAAGTCAAGGAAGGGAAGAACAAAAGTGTAAAGGACAGCTGTAAGGTTAGGAAAGACTACAAGGGACATGTGACAGTATAAAGCATTCTGTCCTTAACCAAGTTGGGTTAATAAGTTACACAAGCAAAGGAGAATTTAGGGAATTCTGAAATTATTAAGTAATTATTAAGTGCTAAAACCTAAAAGAGAGAATTGTTTTGATGTGATATGATTAAAGAAACATGGCCATGAAAGTAATTGTACCAGGATCTTTTTATCTTTCCATTCCAATGTTTCTTGCAGGTCAGAGATCTCTCTAATATAGTCCGTCTGCTTCCCGCAAGATTGTTGGGATTCCTGAGCCCCAGCCATGAGGGCAAGCAGAGGAAAATAGATGGGTAGATAGAAGTATATTAAGGAGAAAATATGAGAGAAGACAACAGAAAAACAGAATCCATCTATGTTAGGAAGACAAAGAGCCAGAAGACTGCCCCATCATTTACTGGTGACGCTCACCGTCAACAACTCTTCACTCTGCTTCAGTGTTTCCTTCATCTCCTCAAACTGGATTTTTAGGACATTGTGGGCATGACGTTCTCGCTCGCACTCCTAAAAAACATTACAATCAAAAATGCCCATCATTGAAGTATGTACTGAAGGATTCATTGTAAATTTGCAGTATATTCCTGGTTAGCAGCTGTACTGTCACAGTTATTTGAATGGTAGTATTAAATGACAACCAAATTATGACTTTCACATTGACCATCTGCATGACTGTGTGCATGTCAGTAATATTTGCATATTAACAGTTTGTGTACTGTATATTGAGTGTTGATATCGCTGTGTGCCTGATTGATAACTCACACTAAAAGTTTACCAGAGATATCAACTTCTCTGCAAACCATTTCCATATTGCAAAACCACTTCAATACAATTATACGATTATACTATAGCACAAAATGAAATATAGCAAAAATGACCTGTATGCACTTCCAAGATTTTGTCTCACAATAGTAGTTTTGTCAAAAATAATATTTATTCATTACACTTCATGGATTACTCTAAATTTGGGGTTATGACAGAAAAGGTAAATTTCATATTTTATATTGAAAGAAACCCCCAGAAAATGTAAATTTCATATTTTGTATTGAAAAAAAAAAAAAAAAAAATATATATATATATATATATATTTGTAAAAGGGTCAATTATTCTACAGGATTTTTTATTAAAACCCTCTTTATCAGAATATTGATTTCATCATTTGATAGGCATTACCCTGTTTTTTTCCTCACTCTCTCTGCGTGTCTCACACAGAAGTTCCTCCAGCTCCATCAGAGTGTCTCTCAGTGTGTCCACCTGATACATCAGGTTTGTCTTCTCATTGTCCAGCTGAGCGTTGGACACCATGGCCTTACGGTACTTCTCCTCTACCTCTACCAGAGAGTCCTGAGAGTAGACAACAAAATGAAGATCTTTACATATAGATCATGCCCTTTATAATTTAGTATTATGAACACACTAAAACTACCTTCATTTCCCGTATGGAGGCCTCAGTGTCAGCTGATAGCGAGGTATCACAGCTTCCTCTTCGTGATAACCCTCCACCCAGAGATGCTAGAGTGGCAGCCGAGAGGGTGGAGGCTGTCCTGGAACCCTGAGGATGTAGTTTGAATATTTACTTTGTCTGGTGGACTACTTTGTTGCTGTATTATTCACTGTGATGGATTAAAAATGTGTTTGTGCATCTATTCAACAACCTCAAAATTATTCTACTGACCTTTTCCAGGAAGTCTGACCTTTCCTCCACCTGTATGAAAAATTAAACGTGTTCAGCAGAAGCTACAATGTAAAATCATGCAGCCTCTTTATACAAATCCACATTAAATGAGAAATACTTATTTAAAACAAAAATGCATCAGAATTGGGGCATATATATATACGTTCCATACTTTACTCACTAGAGGGAGCACGACACAAACAAGATTAATGCTAATACCACACAATAGCCTACTGAATATTACAGAGTGAGGAACAGGATATGCAAAGGAACAGGAGAACAGGTCAGTTTTTGCCATGGATCTTCATGTGTTACAGAGATGACAGACTTGACCTTGAAACTGCAGTACTAAAGCTTGGTCAGTGACAGAATGGGAAGCTCACCACTGGACTGGCACGGGCTGAACTCGCCCTAGATGAAGCCCTGGAGCTGGAGCCCAGAAAGCCATTGTAGTCTGAAGGCTGACCAGAAAAGCAGGTATAGAGAAAAAAGCAGAATAAGATGGACAGATGAGAAGATGTTAGCAGAAAGAGAGTTAGTTCTGAGCATTAGAGGAAAAATATGGGAACTGATAAGTATAAAGTTTAAAGAAATAACATATACACTACTGTTCAAAGTTTGGGGCTAGTACGTTTTTATTAATGTTTTTGAAAAAAGTCTCTTTTGCTCACCAATAATGCATTTATTTGACCAAAAATATAGTAAAAAACATTAATATTGTGAAATATTATTACAATTTAAAATAACTGGTCCTATTTTAATAAAATGTGATTTATTCCTGTGATCCAATTTTTAGCAGCCATCACTCCAATCTCCAGTAACACAATCCTTCAGAAATTATTCTAAAATGCTGATTTGGTACTAAAGCAACCATTCTTATTAATATCAATGTTGTCAACGATTAATTAAAAACTGCATTTATTTGAAACAGAGGTATTCTGAAGTAATATAAATGTCGGTCCCACTTTATATTAAATGGCTTTAATTACTATGTACTAACATTGAAATTAATAATTTGATACAATGGATTTATTGTGTACATACATGTTTTTACATTGTACTTATACTTAAAAAAATACCTGCATGTAATTACAGCTGTAATTAATTTATGTAATTACATTTGTAAATACACTGTTGACCTTTCCCTTACACCTTAACCCACCCTTAAACCTTCTCATACCACCACACCTGACCCTAACCTTACCCGTATCCCACCTCAATAGCAGCAAAGGTGTTTTAAAATACAACATGAACACAATAAGTACATTGTACTTACTTTTCGATGTAAGTACATAGTACTTGAAGCCACTTAAAATAAAGTGGGACCTAAATGTCTTTACTGTCACTTTTGATAAATTTTATCCATCCATGCTGAATAAAACTATTAATTTCTGGGGGGGGGGGAACAATCTTTTAAACAGTAGTGTAAAACCATACCCATATTGTGGGTCAAAACACAGTGACACATCAGTCTGACTAGTAAACAACCATATTTCGACCACACACAAAAGACAAAAAGATATTCAATCCAAGATGATTAACCATCAAGTGCATGCTTTACATACATACACCAACAGTCCAACTCTACTGCCATGCAGGCATCCAAACACAACAAGAGTGGGAAAAACAGTAGGGTGGAGACTCCCAAACTTTCCTCAGAGAAGCTCATGACATAAACAGACACAGACAACACCTAGTCAAGCCTGTGGTCTGAAAACAGAACCATGCAAGACACTCAACAAGCCCAGACTGGCATTGGGTCATGCCCCTTTCAGAGGGATAGGTAAAAATTGGGCCTTACGCCTCTAGCGCTGGAGCCACTGAAACGCCTAGTGCCAGAGAATGAATTCTCTTCATGCAATGACCCCTGCAGACAGAACAGAACACTTCACCATACTACATTCACCTCACATACTCGATATCTCTCAGACATAACCATGGAGAACACAACAAACAGTTAAAATAAAGACCCTTAAATGGCCGCATTATGTATCCAAGATGGTTCACCATCATGAAATGTAATCAAACAGGGCTGCTAACAACTAGAGAAGATGTACTTTAAACACATGAGGAGGAAATGCTCATGACATACAGAGGAGTTCAAAGAAAGCTTCTTTGTGTGTTTACAGAAAGTTAACACATTAGCCATCTACTCTAATGCACTCTGATGTATTCTGAGCACTTATGGAATGACTAAATAAAGAATTGATTTCTGCATTAGATGTCTGAGTAAGAGGCTATGGAAGCCATAAACTTCTCAACAAAATATTCTGCAAATCAGTTTACTACACTGCATGCAGGTATCTGCTCAAATGAGGGATTGAACAGACACAACAAGTCCGTAAATGAGATAGTTTACCCAGAAATTAAAATTATTGTCATCATTCTGCTCTAATATTGTTCCAAACTAGATAGAGATACCTAGCAGAATGTCCAAGTAGCTCTTTTCTAAAATGAAATTTTTGTTTTGTTTATTGCAATTAAATAAAAAATATATAATATATTAGAAGTTGTAATTTAGTACAAATATTAATCTATTTTAAATATATTATATAATATAAATATATTGATAGTTAAAATTATAATCAAGCACATTACATGTGCTTTAGTCAACACATACTTCTCTAAAGCACAACAAAAGAGTAATGATTGTACTTTAAAGGAAAACAAGGAACCTATACAGATGATTAGCATGTTGCTGGCATGTTTAGCACGTCCTTAGCATCATGATAGCATGATTAGCATGTTGCTAGCAAGATGCTAGCAAGATTAGCATGTCGCTAGCATGATTTTAACACGATTTAGCATGTTAATAGCCGTGGTCTTCATTCACTTTCATATTATAGAAAAGAACAGTTTGAACATTCTACTAGATCACTACTTTAGTGTTCCACAAAAAAACTGTCATATGAGTTAAGATGACAACATAATCATTGTCATTTTTGGATTAACTACATCTTAAAGTTCATTACAATGTGTGTCATGTATTCACCAAGATGAAACAGAGTTAACGAACAATCTGCATGTCAGGTTGCATGCAGATGACAACTGGAAACAAACCCTGTGACTTCTTGAACGGGTGGGTTCACTAAAAAGCGCAGAGGGCTAAAAACAGACAGAGAGGGGAGGAAGAAAAATATATGCTCATAACATTTCATTTAAATACTATACATTTTTCAAGTAAAAAAAAAAAAATCTCTCCCCTAAATAAATAAATATCAGATTTTATCAAACAACTTCCTACAACATTCTACCAGCAATACAGCACCACATCTTAAAACAAGTTTGTATAGACAAAAAAAAAAAAAAAAACGACAGCTTACTTTTGCACTTTCTTCGTTACGAAAGTATTTTTTTCCATTAATTTTCTCAATAGGCATTTAAAATAGGAAGTAAAATGTGCATTTTACTGTTTGCATTTGCATGCAAGTATTAGCATTTAGCTACATTCAATCAAAATAATGCAATTCAAACATATACCAGAAATAGTACTGTATATAATCTGGCCACTACTTAAATTAGTCAATAATTGTATCCCTTAAAACTCATCTTTGATCACCAAAATTACATTTTTAAAAGTTTTTTTCTTGAAAAAAAAATATTCATGGTTTAAAATAGCTTGAATGTAACTATACACCCTTGCTTCATTTAGTGTATGCGGTTCTATGAATAAGCAAATTAGCCCCGTCTCCACTCAGTCACACCAGCTCAGAGATCCACAGGTTGACGTGATTGGTTACAAGGCAGTTTGTGACGTCAAAAACACCAGTGATTTCAAACCACTTTTTTGAGACTATCTTTGGTTCACTGCCGTTTTAAGGAGAAAATACTCAGCAATTGTGTTGACTTATGAATTTGCACATGGTTTATCTTAAAGCATATTTAAAACACCACATAGACATATAAACAACATTAAAAACTTTGATTTTCACCACAGGGGGACTTTAACCATTTTCAACATGCTATAATTTGCTATTTACTAATTCTAACCTTGACTACTTTTTAAGGCAGAAATTAAGGTGCAGACACATTTACAGATGTTTGGAAAATTTTTGCGACCAAAATAAAAAAAAATTGATAGGAATCCATGCGCTTGAGGGCGAAAAATTTCCATTGCATTGGGTTCAAGTTTGTCAAAGTAAGTTCTGGGTGAGCGATGATTCATATATCGCTACACTATTAATAATAGACTTTTTTAGTTCACAAAATTTCATAGAAGTTTTGCTAATGTGGTCGCACCTTAAGATGCACCTTGTTTCAGTAACAACGACTTCTATGATTGGTGGATTTCACAGTGCTATTGTGGGTAATATAGTACTTAACCCTCTACCGCATGGTGTTGCCATATGACAAAATACTCTTTGTGTTCATTTCATTGCCAATGTTTCTTTAAGAAAACATTCTAATGTTTTTTTGTTGGAATGAGAAGACCTTAGTTTAGCCAATGATGTGCTTTGGTTAAGTCACATGACATGCAATTTCTTTCTGTGGCGCGATTTTTGACAAACTGCCGTCTCTTGTCGGTAGTTGCTGAAAGCAATCTAGAACGTAACAAACAAGGACCATCCCATATCACATACACAAAAAAAATCAAAACATCACCTCAGTTAAGTTATATTCACCAAAAAAAAAAGTTTTTATGAAATCAGTTTTTGGTAAATCGATCAAATGTCTGTGTTGCCAAGCGGCAACACTGTGCAATAGTGGAATGACATTATTGCAATAGTTTAGCTAGCTAGACAGGTCAGCTGCAATCTGTTAAGCTGTAGCAATAACAACATTAATGCTAGTGATATAATGTTGATTAGTCATAGGTTAAGGACTGCCAATATGGAAAGCTGTTTGAACTTTTATTCATTTCCAGGATATGAATTCTTGATATCTATAATTGTATTTTCACTAAAATGTCACCATAGGCTGCCATTCAAAATCAATTGTTGATATCAATAATTGATTTCTTACTAGTAGAAATATAATTTTGATATCAATCATTTCTTTGTTAGTAAATATGTGAATTCCTGATATCAATATTTCAAATGTCACTAGTTGAAATGTCCATTCTTGATATCAACAATTGAATTGCTACCAGTAAAAAAAATCATTTCTGAAAATCTGATATCAATATTATTTTAGATATCTAAAATGTCTAAAATTCTTACTAGTAACAATCACATTCATGATATCAGAAATTAACATTGTCACTAGTGAAAATTAAATTATTGATATCAAAAATTGCCATTGTTATAGTAGAAATCTAATTCCTTATATCAATAACTATCATTTTACCTAGTAAAAATCTAATTGTTGATATTAAGAATTAGTGTCCTGGAAATGAATAAAAGTTAAAACGGCTTGTCATACTGCCAATGCATTTGTAGGCTATTACGGAAAAAAATCGAATTTAAATGGCTTTTTTTTTTTCTAAAAAAATTCCACTGTTGTACGTTGTTGCCATATGGCAACATATCATAAAGGACCCTAAAATGAAAAAAAAAAAATCAAAATTTTTTTTTACAGCACTTCAAGTTAAGCCATTCTAAGAAAATAAAAAGAGTCAAATATTTTTTTCTATAGGTCTATCATAATGCGTTCGGTAGAGGGTTAAGAATGTACAGAAATATACAGCAAAATGTGTTTGTTTTTTTAGTTAAGTTCAAATAAAAATGTCAGACCTTTGGATTCTAGAGTTGCTTATACAATCACTTAAATTTATTTTTTAATCACAAAAAGTCAATACAGTTTTTAATTAAAATTATTCAACCCCCATTGCAATTCAGTTTTTTTGGCAACATTTACAGACTTCCGGGTGTTTGCAATGAACAAATCAAACCAAAGTAATTGAAATAGCTCAACACAACAAAAGTAGCTTCCCCAAATTCAACTGAAAATGCAACTTTTAATGACTTCTGCAGTCTCAAAATAATTCAACCCCCTGAATAGAATATCCCCCACAACAGCACAAATTGGCAAAACAGATGTTGTCTCAAGCACACTTGATACAACTAATAAAGACTTCATTAGTTGCAGCAGGGTTGCTTGAGTTAGAACACATGAAATACACAAACTGGCTAGGTTTGTTGTTGAGTGTTACTTTTGACCGCATGTTAGAAATATGGTTAAAGGAGAACTCTGGGCAATTTTTAAGTTAATCTTGATCGTTATACCTTTGTGAGTAATGTCTATAGAAAAAAAAAAAAAAAAAAAACGGATTGGTGCTTGCAACACGGAGCTGTTCCCGCAAATGCCCAGAGCTCCCACTCAGCTAAAACGGCAGTTATGGGGGCATATACATAAAGAGTGTATTTGTGCCTCATAACAGACACAAAATGCAATTAAAATGTCTGTCCAACATGAGCAGGCCCCTTACATGTGAACAAGATGCGTTTAGCAACTTAGCCATTGTTTAAATTCACCTAAATAGTGTTTTAGACGGCTAGCTGTAGTCTCGCGCTGAAGTCCCGTGGGAACTCAGTTGTAGCCGGAAAAAGGTAAATACCAGTGTGCAGGTAGGAGTATATTATATATATATATATATAATTGAAGACATAGAAGCTAGTGAAATAATTAAAGTTTTGCAAATAAGACTACAAAAACATATTACTGCACATCTCAAGCCGTGTGTGCCCAAATGGAAGGATAAATAAAGTTTACATTACCTACAGTGGTTGCACCCGTCTTCGTCCACGGAATGGATTTTTTCTTCAACCGGCCCCGCTGTGTTGTGTCTGTGTAGTCATCCTTGTCAAAGTGTTTGCTGCAAATGCGTAATCTTTAGCGCGTAGTACTTGTATGGGAGTTTGCACATCAAGTTGAAGTACAACTAGCCACAACTGCAGAATCTCGAGGTCATGGAAAGGAAGACGATGAAAATGTAAGTTCTTGTATTTTCGCATTCTGTTGCCACAATTCGGAACGACACAAACGCGAACCATTTTTTCTTCACTTGTGAGCAACTCCGATCATCACTCTTCACACACTACGCTCCTCCCACGTGCACACTGTTTACTTTTTTCCGGCTACAACTGAGTTCCCACGGGACTTCAGCGCGAGACTACAGCTAGCCGTCTAAATTAACACTATTTAGGTGAATTTAAACAATTGCTAAGTTGCAAGGATGACTACACAGACACAACACAGCGGGGCCGGTTGAAGAAAAAAGCCATTCCGTGGACGAAGACGGGTGCAACTACCGTGGAGGTAATGTAAACTTTATTTATCCTTCCATTTGGGCACACACGGCTTGAGGAGAGATGTGCAGTAATATGTTTTTGTAGTCTTATTTGCAAAACTTTAATTATTTAATTTCACTAGCTTCTATGTCTTCAATTATATTTATATATACTCCCACCTGCACACTGGTATTTACCTTTTTCCGGCTACAACTGAGTTCCCACGGGACTTCAGCGCGAGACTACAGCTAGCCGTCTAAAACACTATTTAGGTGAATTTAAACAATGGCTAAGTTGCTAAACGCATCTTGTTCACATGTAAGGGGCCTGCTCATGTTGGACAGACATTTTAATTGCATTTCGTGTCTGTTATGAGGCACAAAGACACTCTTTATGTATATGCCCCCATAACTGCCGTTTTAGCTGAGTGGGAGCTCTGGGCATTTGCGGGAACAGCTCCGTGTTGCAAGCACCAATCCGGTTCGTTTTTTTTTCTATAGACATTACTCACAAAGGTGTAACGATCAAGATTAACTTAAAAATTGCCCGGAGTTCTCCTTTAAGTCAAAAGAATGAAAGAAAGTCCTGTAAGATTCTACAGTGACCATCACAGTTACCTGATTTGAAACCCATAGAAAATCTCTGGTGGGATTTTAAGAAGGTGGTTGCATCACGCAAACCCAAGAATATTACTGAACTGGAGGCCATTTCGTCAGGAATGGACAAAGATTCCCCAGAAACGCTGCCAGAAGCTGGTGTCTGGTTATACATCTCGTTTGCAGCAGGTCATAACAGCAAAAAAAAGGGTGTTCTACTACATACTAAAGATGCTTGCCATGAAAAGGTTGAATAATTTTGAGACTGCAGAAGTCATTAAAAGTTGCTTTTTCAGTTGAATTTGGGGAAACCACTTGAAACATATGTTGTGTAGAGCTATTTCAATTACTTTAGTTTGATTTGTTCATTGCAAACAGCTGTAAGTATGTGAAATCTGCCAATAAACCTTATTTGCAATGAAAGTTGAAAAATTTTGATTACAACGTCTATTTGTCTATCAATTTGGATATTTTGAATGTGATTTTCTTTTTCTTTTCAGAAACCAACAGTTGTGGTCGACTGACAGTTGTTTGAGAATAAGCGCTCCTGTGAGATGAACGAGGAAAGAGGAGCGGGCAAAATGAAGAAAGGGTTATAAGATAAAACAATGAGGAAGGGAACTAATTCTAAAGGCAGGAATAAAGAGGGATTGCTAGGGATTGTGAGAGGGACAGACCCGTCCATTTTGTAGTCTGGCTGAAGGCAGACTGCTGGTGCTGCTGCAGAGATCTGTGTGGTTACCCTACGGTAAGCAGAGGAGGACAAAAGAACAATGTGAGAATGAGAAATAAAAAAAGCCCCATGAAAATAGCTGAGGTGACAGATTGTTGCACAAGTGTGATGAAGAATGAATGAAAGAAGGAACAAGCAGTGAAAGGACTCTGTGTGCAAACGGCAGTCACACAGAGTCTGAATTCATAATTCTGTTACCAATTCCATCAGCTATTAAACATTGTTTCTCTTTGCATTTCACTGATGTTTGCTTACACTACCGCTCAAAAGTTTAGGCTAATTGCGATTTTGTTATGTTTTACAATTTAAAATAACTGTTTTCTATTAATATATTTTAAAATGTGTTTATGTAGTGTTTATTCCTGTGATGGCAAAGCTGAATTTTCAGCATCATTACTCCAGTCTTCAGTGTCACATGATCCTTCAGAAATCATTACTATATGCTAATTTGCTGCTCAAGAAACATTTCTTATTATTGTCATTATTTGATTTAAAAAAAAAAAAATTTGCTGCTTAATATTTTTGTGTAAACTGTGATATACTACCATTCAAAAGTTTGGGAAATACTTTTATTCAGCAAGGACACGATACAAAATGAGGCAGAATGTTACAAAAGCTTTCTATTCTAAATAAATGCTGTACTTTTGACGTTTTTATTCATCAAATAACCCTGGAAAAGTGTATCATGGTTTCAACATAAATATTAAGCAGACAATAACTGTTTTCAACATTGATAATAATAAGAACCATTGACCAATAATAACTAAAGACTGATGCCTAAAATTCAGCTATGCCACCACAGGAATTAAAATAATATTTTTAAATATATTTAAAATATTATATTATTATTTACAGTATTACTGAACATACTGAACACTAAACATATTACTTTTTTTCTGCATTTTTAAAGAAAAGAAATGCAGCCTTGTTGAGCATAATCATAAAAAAATATATTATTTTATATAATATTAATTCAAATGATTCCAAACTTTTTACCAGTAGTGTAAGTCTGTTTTTATTTAAGTGACATAAGATTAAAATTAAGAGAAAGTAAACTACCACTCTTCAAATAGAGTGTTAAACAGTAGAAACTGGTATAAAATCTCCAGTCTTTTTTTTAATTGTAACATCCAAATGAAAAGCTTTATAGGAGGAATCACAGGTATACTAACCCTCAAACTCCCCCGACTGCCAACAGACATCCGCTCCTCATCATCTGATAGCTGAGACAGGAAGACAAAGAAAACAGGGAGTTTAGAACTGTGCTTTGGGTAAACCATGCTTTTCTGTATGCTTCTATAGCAAATGTGGGTCAAAAAAGGAAAGAATAAAATGCATATACAAAATTATTTGTCAATGACTTGAAAAAAATTTGTCAATGAAAAAAAAAATTATAATTAACATTTTGTGTGTACCTACATATTTTGGGGTTATAGTATTCATAACTTTAACAATTCTCTTTTTTCTCGCAATTGTAAGTTTATCACACATTTCGTACTTTATAACTCTAATTCTGACTTTTTTATCTCACAATTCTTACTTTATTTCTTGCAATTCCAAGTTTATATTCTGACTTTATTTCGTACAGTTCCGAGTTTATAACTCGCAATTTTAACTTTATTTCTTGCAATCTCGGAATTGCGAGAAATAAGGTCAGAATTGTGATATATACACTTGGAATTGCAAGAAGAAAGGTCAGAATTGTGGGATAAAAAGTTGCAACTGTGGCAGAAATAAGCTTTCATGAAAAAAAGTATGTGCCCATTTAGATAGTAATGTATGTGTGTGTGTGTGTGTGTGTGTGTGTGTGTGTGTGTGTGTGTGTGTCTGTGTGTGTCTGCATCTGTGTCTGTATCTGTGTCTGTGTGTGTGTGTGTGTGTTAGCCTACATTGTCTGTTTCTCATACAAAGTTTTCATCTTGGAAGAGTTGTATGGACTATTTTTATGACACTTTAATGGAGTTTTATGAAGCTTGAAAGCTTCAGTCCCTGTTCACTGTAACCGCATGGAAATTAGCATGAAATGTTGTTCCCTTTCGTTGTCACTCCGAGTTACGTCGGATGACGAGGAATGGGGTTTCGCTTAGAAAGCCTATCAACTTCGAGTATTACAAAACGAGCCAATGGCAAAGAAATGCCATGGGTCTGCGGAATTTGCATGACGTAACTCCGCCCATATATATAAAAGGAGGAAGTCCGCAACAGCAGTTTATGTTTTCGCTTCGGAGCCAAGTTTATTCTTCTCTCCACAAGCCATCTCTGAATTGTCAGCTTCACAAACGAGTACCTCGAGTGTTGGTGTGACGGCGATCTACGGCGAGCGCGTGCTTCCTGCTGATCTGTTGCAGTGGTCTGCTAGTCGGTGCGTGTCTCCCCGGGTGCTTCAACACTTGAGTTTTCTCTCACTAAAAGAGCTCGCACGCGGCACGTCTTTTTAAAGACTGCTCGCCCGTGCATTAAAAAAAAAAAAAAAAAAGAATGGTGCGGCAGCTTAGTATCGGACTCTGATGGGCACGAGCGTTGTCTAGTATGTTTGGGCTTGATCATGCTAGAGCAGCGCTCGTGGATGACTCATGTTTTCTCTGTGGAAACATGATCATCGCGTCATTAAGGTCGAGACTCGGTGAACTCACATGAGTGAGAGTCCCCTCATCCACCCCCCGATCTTCGGCTGGTGGCCAGGGTGACCTGAGGGTTACGGTCTGGAACAAGGCGCCGACTATGTGTCCGCGACCCCAGCCCCCCTCTTTAATGATGATGCCCGCTAGTGAACAGGTGATTCCCACGGGTCTACCCTCTGGTGGCCCGTGTGTTTCATTTGAAGCTACAGAGGATGATACTATGTTTGTAGCAGCTTCACTAGGTGGGTTTGATTTTCCTGGAAGTGACGACTCGTCGAGTCTGATCCGGAGATGACGGCCATGCTTTCCCGGGACGATTGGTTTTTGGGTAAGGCCGCCGACCCTCGTCCACGGCAAACCCCAATACCATTCTTCCCGGACGTGCATGATGAGATCAGGGACCGCTCGCTGATCTCATCCGCCTTTCCTCCCCTCGATGGGGCCGCTCCCCATGGGTACACTGGGGTTCCCCCGGCTGAATGCTCTGTTGCGATGCTATGTGTCCTCAGAGTGCTTCTTCTCGGCGCAATCCTAAGCACCCGTCCGTGGCCTGTAGTTTTTCGTCTACGCTTGTGGCGAGATCCTATAGCGCCACGGGACTGGCAGCCGCCTCACTGCATGCCATGGTCATTCTGCTGGTCTACCTGACCCAGATGCTCATGGACCTGCACGAGGGCGGGACTGACCCAGGGCTCTTCACTGAGCTGCGCGCGGCCACTAACCTTGCTCTCCGAGCGACGAAAGTGGCCGTACGCTCCCTGGGTCAGGTGATGCCCACCAGTCTGTGGCTGAACCTGTCTGATGTGCTGGATGTCGCGCGGACCCGTCTGTCCGACATTCCCATATCCCAGGTCGGCCTCTTCGGCGGTGCGGTTGAGGGCTTGCCCAACAGCTCTCAGCCGCCCATGAGCAGACTGACGTTGGTTCTGTCCCGACGGCCCCGCCGTCCGCTCAGGTCCCTCGGTCTGCCCACCGCCGAAGGCGCCCGTTCACCAGGGTCGGCTCTGGGGGCCGCGGGCGGACGCCACAGCCCTCTCCAGCCCTGCCCCCCGCTACACGCCAGATAAAGCGGCGCTCCTGAGACGGGCTCCTCGGGGATGGTGCAGGCTGAGGTTGACTCTGTCCCGACGGCCCCGCCGTCCGCTCAGGTCCCTCGGTCTGCCCACCGCCGAGGGTGCCCCCCCGCGGCACCCACCCCGCCCGTTCACCCGGGCCGGCTCTGGAGGCCGCGGTCGGACGCCACAGCCCTCTCCAGCCCCGCCCCCCGCTACACGCCGGGTTAGGTGGTGCTCTTGAGAGGGGCTCCTCAGAGATGGGACTGAGTTCTTTCCAGGAGTTGGTAGCAGGACCACTCCTTTCCCCGGTGGAGGGCCGGGGAAGAATCCTTATTCTCCAAAGAACTGACTCTCCCGTCTCTGAGCACACAGAGTTCTCGGACAACACAGAGCGCCGCCCACTAGCCGTGCTCTCCTCGTCCCCCTCTGTGCCAGAGGTGGTTGACACGGCGTGCCGTCCACGGACCGCTTTCTTGTCCCCAAGAAAGCCGGTGGGTTACGGCCAATCCTGGACTTGCGCGTGCTGAACCGCTCCCTTCACAGGCTGCCGTTCAAGATGCTCACCGCCAAACGCGTTTTCGAATGCATTCGGCCCCAGGATTGGTTTGCAGCGATCGACCTGAAGGACGCCTACTTTCATGTCTCCATTCTTCCTCGACACAGACCGTTCCTACGGTTTGCTTTCGAGGGGCAGGCATACCAGTACGCGGTCCTCCCTTTCGGGTTGGCCCTGTCTCCTCGCATCTTCACGAAGGTCGTCGAGGCTGCCCTTGTTCCCCTTCGGGAACACGGGGTTCGCGTCCTGAGTTATATCGACGACTGGCTGATCCTAGCCCACTCTCGAGATCAGGTTTGCGAACACAGGGACCTAGTGCTCCGGCACCTAGCTCGTCTGGGCCTTCGGGTCAACTGGGAGAAGAGCAAACTTTGCCCCGTGCAGAGGATCTCTTTTATCAGTATGGACATCGACTCGGTCGCCATGTCCGCGCAGCTTACGAGCGAGCGCGCGCAGTCACTGCTGACTTGCCTGAGAAAACTCGAGGGCAAGAGTGCGGTTCCACTGAAACAGTTTCAGAGGCTCTGCCTCTGGCTTCGCGACCGAGTCCCGAGGTGGGCATGGCAACAAGGCACGCTCCGAGTACCAGTTACTCCAACCTGCCGTCAGTTCTTCACCCCGTGGTCAAACCTCAGTTTTCTCAGGGCGGGTGTCCCCCTGGAACGAGGTTCCCGGCATGTTGTTGTCTCAACAGATGCCTCCACCACGGGCTGGGGCGCCATGTGCAATGGACATGCTGCTGCGGGCTCCTGGACAGGCCCCAGCGGCTATGGCATGTCAATTGCCTCGAGTTGTTGGCAGTACGCCTTGCCCTGCACCGCTTCCCGGCGTTGCTCAGGGGTCAACACGTACTAGTCCGATCAGACAATGCCGCTACTGTAGCGTACATCAACCATCAAGGTGGTCTACGCTCCCGCCATATGTCACAACTCGCCCGCCACCTCCTCCTATGGAGTCAGAAGCATCTGAGGTCACTTCGAGCCATTTTCATTCCCGGAGCTCTGAACTGTGCAGCCGACGAGCTCACGGCTTCAGCCCCTCCCTGGAGAATGGCGACTCCATCCCCAGTCGGTTCAGCTGATTTGGGACCAGTTCGGGGTCGCACAGATAGATCTGTTTGCCTCTCACGACTCGACCCATTGCGCCCTGTATTTTTCCCTGTCCGAGGGCACTCTCGGCACGGATGCACTGGCGCACAGCTGGCCGCCGGGCCGCAAATATGCGTTCCCCCAGTGAGCCTTCTTGCGCAGAATTTGCGCAAGGTCAGGGAGGATGAGGAGCAGGTCATTCTGGTCGCGCCGTATTGGCCCACCCGGACCTGGTTCCCCGAACTTGTACTCCTCGCGACAGCACCTGCCTGGCCCATTCCTCTGAGGAAGGACCTCCTTTCTCAGGGACGGGGCACCCTGTGGCACCCTCGCCCCGATCTCTGGAGCCTCCACGTGTGGCTCCTGGACGGCTCGAGGTAGGTTTGAGTACCCTTCCACCAGCGGTGGCGGCTACCATCACTTCCGCTAGAGCGTCGTCCACGAGACACGCCTATGCGTTGAAGTGGAACCTCTTCGTCGACTGGTGCTCTTCCCACCGAGAAGACCCCCGGAGATGCTCGATCAGCGTTGTGCTTTCCTTCCTTCAGCAGGGGTGGAGCGAAGGCTGTCTCCCTCCACCCTTAAGGTCTATGTTGCCGCTATTGCCGCACACCATGACCTGGTCGAAGGTAAGTCGGTAGGGAAGCACGACCTGGTCATCAGGTTCATGAGAGGAGCGAGGAGACTAAATCCTCTTCGCCCTCCTCTCGTTCTCTCTTGGGACCTCTCAGTGGTTCTAACTGCCCTGAAGAGTGCTCCCCTTGAGCCCCTGCAATCAGTTGAGCTTAAGTTCCTGTCAATGAAGACAGCGCTCCTGGTTGCACTGGCCTCCATCAAGAGGGTAGGGGACCTGCACGCATTCCCTGTCGACGAAGCGTGCCTGGAATTCGGGCCGGCTTTCTCTCACGTGATCCTGAGACCCCAGCCCGAATATGTGCCCAAGGTTCCTACCACTCCCTTTCGGGACCAGGTGGTGAACCTGCAAGCGCTGCCCCCGGAGGAGGCAGACCCAGCCTTGGCACTGCTCTGTCCAGTACGCGCTCTTCACGCCTATGTAGACAGGACGCAGTGTTTCAGGTCCTCAGACCAGCTCTTTGTCTGTTATGGTGGGAAGCTGAAGGGAAAGGCTCTCTCCAAGCAAAGGTTGTCTCACTGGATAGTGGACGCCATTGCTTGGGCTACCAGCAGCAAGGTCGACCATGCCCCCTTGGTGTGACGGCCCACTCCACCCGGAGTGTGGCATCCTCTTGGGCTCTAGCGCATGGCGCCTCGCTAACAGACATGTGCAGAGCTGCAGGCTGGGCGACACCTAACACATTCGCCAGATTCTGTAATCTCCGAGTGGAGCCAGTGTCCTCTCATGTACTCGCTTCAACTAGCTAGTACCGGACCCGCTCAGGTGTCTTCGCTTGCTCGCCATTCCACTCCACGGACTGGATACGTGCCATATTCTCCTCAGGTGAGCTTCCCCGAAAGCCCTGAGCTCCTCCAGCACTCCTGACGTCGGCGCCAGTGTCTCTTGCCTGCGCGTCGGCTAGGTGCCTCCCGTGTGCATGGTCCCTCCCTTGAGTGACCCCCACATGTGTATTTCCACTGTAAGCCTCTCTGAGCATGTGTCTTTCCCTTGGCAAGCCACCTTGCCACCCCTGGGGTTGAAATATTCCACCTGCGGCTGGCCACCCCAGTGTTCTCCATATGCTTCCTTCGGGTCATATGTGTATTCTCTAAGTCCCCCCCTCTGGGTTGCCATTAATTGCATACTTCCCCTAGCTTGGGATATGCTTCCCAGTGTACCTTGGTATTCCTGTGTTAAATGGAGTCCTTCGTCCGTCTATGACAGGGATCTCTACGCAGGGCACTGGAAGACAGCTGAGAAGGTGGCGTGATTAGACTGGTAACCCCATTCGTCGTCATCCGACGTAACTCGGAGTGACAACGAAAGGGAACGTCTACGGTTACGTATGTAACCCTCGTTTCCTGAGTAGGGAACGGAGACGTTATGTCTGCCTGCCACTTTCCGCTGTACCGCGGGGATCGCCTGAGCTCAGTCTTGGCTCCTCAGCGAAGAAACATAAACTGCTGTTGCGGACTTCCTCCTTTTATACCCACGAGGTTGGAGTTACGGAGTTACGTCATGCAAATTCCGCAGACCCATGGCATTTCTTTGCCATTGGCTCGTTTTGTAATACTCTAAGTTGATAGGCTTTCTAAGCGAAACCCCATTCGTCATCATCCGACATAACGTCTCCGTTCCCTACTCAGGGAACGAGGGTTACATACGTAACCGTAGACGTTTTTTAACATCATAAAGGTGATTCATTGATTTTCATTTTTGGGTGAAGTACATCTGACATCTGTTATGAATAGCACACTACAGGCCTTTAACAAAAATAAAATATAGGAAGTAAGTGATGAAGGGGAGGACAGACAGTGGAAGAAGGGTAAAAAGTGGGAAAAATGGACTAAGGAAATATAAAAAAAGGTAATAAACGTGTAGGACAAAAAGCAGATGGAGAGATACAGACCGAAGTATGTCTCCGAGAGTGGCGGGAATACCGCTCACTGTCCTCCTGAAAAGCAGAGCGGGAAAAGAGGACAAAAAGCAGGAAGTTTTAGGTCAAAAGGTCACATGACTATCAAACACTGCAAAAACTGAACAACAAAGCATGCACTGAGAGATTACGCTGTCTGTCATATCACGGTTTATTACAGGGCTCAGACAGGGTGTCTGGAGGGGTGGGAGGGGAGGGTTGAGTGCTTTAAGATGTGGGTCACGCGACCGCCCTATAATCCTGCTGTATGTTATGACCACCTCTACTAAGCCCTAACATGTCAGATAGGCCTCCTGCCCCCCACTGCTCCAGTAAAGCCTGTGAAATGAGGATCAGACACAGACTGCCTAAGAGACATGCAACACCAACCAATCACATTTCATTCTCTGAAGGATACATTGTGATAGTTAGGGTTTGATTAACTGCATTCGGGACCTGTGATGTGTGGGACCAGTTTCTAATTCGAATTCTATCTTCGGCGGTCTATTGCATGCAGCAGAGTGGTATAATAACAGGTCATACCATCCACTGTTCAATATGGCCCCATTTGTTGTCCAGCCCATAGTATTTCTGGTGCAGAGAGGAGGAGAGCAAGACGATCAAATGAGGAAGGGTTATAATGAAAGTATAGGAGGATGTTAAAAACAGGTTTGCAAGAGAACTTGGTTTGATCTTGTTTATTTCTTCCTCAAGCTTTAGCTGTATTTTTATAACCTGATGTTCATAGAACAATGCAAAATACTAGCTTGTATTTCTAATGATCAAATATGTGACCCTGGACCACAAAACCAGTCACATAGGTCAATTTTTTTAAATTGGGATTTATACATCACATGAAAGCTATATAAATAATAAGCTTTCCATTGATGTATGGTTTGTTAGGATAGGACAATATTTGGCCGAGATACAACAATTTGAACATCTGGAATCTGAGGATGCAAAAAAAATCAAAACATTGAGAAAATCGCCTTTAAAGTTGTCCATTTATGTTCGCGATTGTGCTGCATTCACTCACAAAAATAAATGTTTTATATATTTACGTTAGGAAATTAACAAAATATCTTCATGGAACATGATCTTTACTTAATATCCTTATAATTTCTGGCATAAAAGAAAAATCGCTAATTTTGACCCATACAATGTATTGTTTGCTTTTGCCACAAATATACAAATATACTTGTGACTGATTTTGTGATCCAGGGTCACATATGAGGACTGTTAGAAAGACATTAAAGAGGGACCGATCTTACCTTTTGCGCTTGATATATCTAATTAAACAGCAGGGAGACCAGGATGAAGAGAAAGAAAGAAAGTGAGACAGGAAGAGAAAGATATAAAGAGCTTAAAGGAGACTATATGGATCATTTGTAAATAAATCAGGATAGAGCTGGTATAAAGAATAAAAATCCGTCATTTTTATAACCTGCACACAATTTACACAACCCAAAACATTCTCAAAAGCCTTCTAAAAATGATGCTGATTCAAAATGCCAACAAATTAACAATATCCTGGGAGATCACATTTAAATTTAGCAATTGATCACATGGTGCAGTGAACGTTCTCAGTCAACAGTTTTCAGCATTAATAATAATAATAATAATAATACAATTAATAATAATAAGAAGAACTGTTTCAGTTATCAGCATATTACAATGTTTTCTGAAGGATCATGTGACACTGAAGACACTGCTGAAAATTCAGCTTTGCCATCACAGGAATAAATTACATTTTGAATTATATTAATTATAAAAACATGCTCATTCTTTTAAATTGTAATAATATTTTCTGTTTCAGGATATAGTACTGAATCAGGAAATGTTACTGTTTCATTGTATTTTTCATTAAATAAATGCAGTCTTGGTGAGCATAAGAGACTTTCTTCAATTAAAAAACTTTACTGACCCCAACCTTTTGAACAGTGATGTATTATCGGTCCAATATACAGTATATTTAAACACACACAATAGCAGAGAACACTCTAAACGACAACCCCAAATATTTGCTCTTTTATGCTAAAAATTATCAAAGAAGCTATTCTGAAATATGATACTCTTAAAACACCAAAAAAGTCACATGGCAATAAATTTACTAAAAAAAGATATATAATGGGAAAAGTAATAACATTCACCCACTCACCTCATAAGCCGTACTCGGCACTACATACAGTACATATCACATCTTCAGTTTACTAATACAGACTAGCAAAGGTTAACACCAGCACACACACACACACACACACACACACATACACACACACACACACACACTAGGGTCCATGCATCCCCCTTTTTTCTATATGCTAAGCAAAACCTTTATGCAAGAAAAAGGAATATTTATAAAAAGAATTCTCTGCGTCACAACTTTACGATGTTTAAATCATGAATAACTGTGTTTCTGCTCCAGTTTAATTCTGAGAGTGGTACTGTACTTTAATGCTTAGGTGGCTTATGGGAATTAAAGAGAATTCACACATCTTTTGTCCTGGAGAACCATTTCACTCCACTTTTTTTTCCATTTCAGTTTGTGTATCAGTGGTGGGAATTTTTAAACCAATATCTGCAGGTTACATTATAACCTTATTACGAGTGAGTGAATAAATCATTCTCTAAGCTGACTCGTTCAAAAGCACTGATTCATACACTAAACAATTACTATATGTTGCAACTGTGTGCTGAATGAGACATGAAACAGTTGATTCTGCTAAGGCTTTTCTGAATATCATTTTATTCTGTATTATTCTGCGACAATTAATTAGTATTATTTAATGATACAAGATATTTACTAATTTAGAATTTAGAAATTAGAATTTAGTAATTGTACTTTTGCTAGTATGGATCTGCTTAAATAAAGCTAGTGTGAAATTATATCTAGAACCATACAACACAGGCTATTTGTTATAGCCTAAGAAGAAACTAGAACTGTAACAGTCTGCCAAACAGATTATCTCCTGACCTCTTTCTGTTGCCTCTCCAATTCCTTCATACGGATTTCTCGAGCTTCTGCCCGGGCTGCCCGTTTAGCTGCTAGTCTTGCCTCCGCCTGGTAGAAAAACAGAGAAAGAGAGAGAGAGAGAGAGAGAGAGAGAGTCAGAGTCAGAACTGCCCAATAGACAAAAAACTAATCACATAAAGTTTTTTTTTTTATTCAATACAAATGAAAGTCAAGACTATTTACCAGTGTGAGTGAGAAAGGAAATTTGTATGACAGAGAAAACCCTTTTCTGCTTGAGTTCTGCAGAGCAAATGCGAAAATTGAAGTTGAGAGTTCTTGGAATGTAATCTAATTAAGTTATTCGCAGACTTTCAGTGATTAATCCATTATAGTTTTAATCTCATCATTGACCTGAGGGGGTGGAAGTCCCATAAAAATGAGTACCAATCAGTAGCACCATAACTAAGATTAAGAACCATTAGAAATGACTGTTCTACCTATAAAGAAAATGTTTGAAACATAACAACAAAATCAACATGATGGTCAAGGAAAAATATAATCGACTGTTTGATAACCCTAAAAAGACTCATTAATAGATTGTAATATTGTAAACTGTAAACACAAACATAGATTGTGTTATTGTAAACACAAACACAGATTGTGAACTAAAGTTACCAGTAAAGCACACACACAAACTGTGTCAGGAAGGAATAGCTCACTCACTGCCCCCAAGCTGCCATTTCCTGTCAACAAGTGAAACCCAAAGCATAACTGAGAAAGAAAAGCTGCTCAACAACCCAACTGATGTACATTATTGTAAATGCTTACTATCTGTCACCATACAAATAGCATTTTTTGGTCCTCACACTTCAAATGTCTCAGTGGTTTAAACTAAAGCCAGATGAAACAGAACTGACAAACAGGAGAAACAATGTGCGTAACGATACAGTCACAAGGCTTTTCATTCAACAAATCACCATCATTTACCATGGATTACTGAAGTAACACTAATTGCACCATGGTATTCAAACTTTAGTTAGTGTGTAATGTTGCTGTTTGAGCATAAACGACATCTGCAAAGTTATAACACTCAAAGTTCAAAGCAAAGGAATATATTTGCTTTTAAAGAAATTGTTTTTTAAGGACTACAACAAATGGCTGGTAGGGACTACACGACATTCCTCCCGGGTTAGTGACATCATTAACCCTAAAATTTACATAAACCCAGCCCCCAGGAACACAGTCCATGTTGAGAAGAGGAAAAGTTGTTGTAGTAGAGTACATTTGTGAGTCTCCTCAAGTTGTCGCATCCGTCTTTTCACATGCAATACAGTACGTAACACAAATGCAATAGCATGTCACTCTGTAGGCATCTTACAACAGTTCCCACAAGAGCGATTTTATAGATTATAATAACAGAATATGCTAATCAATGACTTGAAGATAGTTAACTCCACATCAGCAACATAAATTCATTATATAACCATTCAGAAATGTCCTGTTGCATTCTACATGTTGTCACTTCTTCTTAAGTCTCTCCATCATTGTCCGACTCAGTTTAAACATAAAAGGCAGAACAGGTAATTGGAGCTGCTAACACACACAAGCTCTTGAAGCTCTGCCCTCTGTGCCGGGAGCAGCAGCTCATTTGCATTTAAAGGGACACACACGAAACAACGCATTTTTACTGACCCTCAAAAAGGGACAATTTTAACATGTGGTAAACAAATATCTGTGGGGTATTTTGAGCTAAAACTTCACATACACACTCTGGGGAAAACAGAGATTTATTTGACACATTGTAAAAAAGGAGCATCACTGATCTCTGACCAGTTTTAAATTAAAAGTAATAGTAGTAGTTAATAGTAATTATAATAATAATAATAAATGGCCTGTTTAGCTGAGCCATCAATAGAACAAACAAAAAAAGCACTGAAAATCAATAAAAGAATGCATGTCATACAGACACTTGATATTTAATCTAATTAATTAATAAGTCAATTGCATTTGATAGATTTTACTTTAAATAAAACATTTGCAATGTGTTTGTAAAAGATGTTTTTATGCATATTTGGCCTGAGTTTTGTTGCATTTCCACTGTTCTGAAAAGCAGGCGTCACCGCCATGTGGCGTTTCGAACACTCCGAAACAGTGAATCATTTTCCAAACAATTGGTTCAATTGGTTCAAAGCTTTGAAAAGCTTTGTTTCTCCCATCACTAGGTCAAAACACAGGGCAGATAATCCAAAAAGACAACAGGGCAGAAAAACACAGGCAAACAAGAGAAGCTCAAAAACCATGACACAAGACGTCAGGAAGAGAGCGCAGAAATGCGGTATGACACCTACAAGAATTCACAACCCAGACGGCACACGTATGTCTGCAAGATGTCTGTTGAAGATCACTTCATCTGGAAAGCATCTGCTGTTTACTAACATCTGATAGACGTCTTTAAGATGTCAGTTTTACATATATTCTAAATCATCATCTTAAAGACATTTTCTAAACATCTATTTGACATCTGACGGGAGACGTCCTATAGACGTATTGCAGATGAGCAAACACTCTAAAAAATACATCTTCCAGATGTAAACACACACATCAAATAGATGTGATGTACGTGTGCTATCAGCAAAAGTAGGCAACGTTCACAAAGTGAAAATACAGGGCTTATTTAGGCAGAGTTTAACAAGATAATGAGACATAGCTGAACATGGTGCATTAGAGATGCGCGGTTGGCGGTTACAGCTGCGGACTCCGTGGATAAACCGCGGATCGGGCGGATGACGTGACGAAAAAAAATATTTTAATTAAATTCGGGCGGGTGGTGGGCGGTTGAACCAATCAAATGAAAAATATATGTATACATTGTTAAATATTGTTATCTGACTATCTGAGTTATCTGATTTACATTTAGATTTAGATTCAACATTTACATTTAGATTTAACATTTAGATTCAACATTTAGATTTAAAATTAGATTTAACATTTAAATTTAGATTTAACATTTAGATTTAACATTTAGATTTAGATTTAACATTTAATATTTACGTGTAACATTTAATATTTAGATTTAACTATTTAAAATATTTCTAATTTGACAAATATTGTTGTAAATGTGCTAAAAAGTGACCGTCAAAAATTCATACCAGTTTTTTTAAACACTGTTTGAAGCTGAATGTGACAAAATGCTGCTGTTGTTTTCAGCGTGAGCCGCTTTACAAACGGCGCCCCATACAATAGCAGCATGTTGAAATTATGTGCCAAAATGCGTTTTCTAATAGGCTACAATGAAAATATTGTACAGATATATTACATTATACAATATTGTACATTGTACAGTATTGATCAGATAAGGTCAGGTTTGCCGAAGTGCGTTTAATTTAGGCTATTTTATGTATTTTTGTCCTTGCGCGCCGATCGGAGACGGAGTTCTCCTTGTATCGCCCAATCAGCGGATGGCGGGCGGGTGCGGTTTTGAAAATTGGTCAAAAATTTTGGTGCGGATGGCGGATGGATGATGAGTTTTATGATGCGGTTGCGGATGAAATAATAGCCCATCCGCGCATCTCTATGGTGCATCATAAGTAAAAAGTGAATTTCACAAATTTTACACTAAAAGATTATTAAATATGAAACATTACATACTACTGTGGTGGGGGGTGGTGATGGCGGAGTGGATAAGACACATGCCTTTGGTGTGAGAGACCCGGGTTCAACTCCACTGTGAGACACCAATGTGTCCCTGAGCAAGACACTTAACCCCTAATTGCTCCAGAGGCATGCGACCTCTGACATATATAGCAATTGTAAGTCGCTTTGGATAAAAGCGTCAGCTAAATGTAAATGTAAACATACTGTCAGAGTTGGACTGTAATTAAAACAACATTTCATTTAAATTAACTTTATAGTTTCTTTTACCATCTTTGTTAGCATTCAGTTTAATAAAGAGAAAGTTATTCAGTCAAGAGTGTTTTTTTTGTGTTTTTTTTTCTGTCGATATTAATTGTCTGGTTAATATTTCCTATATGCATAGCCACGGGAGCATATTTTATTGGGGGGGGGGGGTGCTGGGGGCGGGGCCTAATGTTGCTGGGCGGTTCCATGGTGGGGCAGGGTTTTATGTCCAAACCCCGCCCCTTGGTTCCCAAATTACACACACAACCATATTCGCAAAAATGAAATTTCGCAAATTTTTAAGCTGTTACTTTCATTTTTGAAAACGTACGTTTTTAATAAGTAACTAGATAAGGCAGTTTGGGGTGTGAGTGTGAGCAGAAAATTTTATAGAAAGGAGAATTTTCACAAAGAAGTGGAATCGATGAATTATGAATAATTTACTGTCATTGTGAGAATAACAAGTAATGTGAGAATAACAAGTAATCATGTAATCAGTACAAAATTAACTGTAGTCTGATTACAAGTATTTTAAAATGCAATATAATCTATTTACCAATACTTAATTTTTTTTATCTGATTACGTAATCCAGATTACCTGTAATCAGTTACTACCCAGCACTGCATAATATAATGTATAATGTGTAAATTACAATGTGAATAGAGATCAGTGGTGGCAAGGGGAAGTTCAAACGAGGCAATCAAACCTTTGTGTGAAAACAGCCTGTCTCTGTTGAATGAAATTAGTAAATTCCATTGTGCTACTTTTTTGTTTTACCCCAAAATTGTTTATTAAAGTAGCATAAAATACATGTTTTATTTTATAAGCTCCGGAAGAGCAAGTGTTTTGTTGTGCATGCAATATATCCAGACAGCATAGCCTAATGCACTGAATGAAGTCTGGCTAAATCTCTGAAAGTGGACAGCATAACAAGTTTGCCGAGGTGACACAAACAGACTGTTAGAAAGCAGCTCTGTTTCTTTTGTCTGAACAAGTCACAACTCATTGAATAAGGGGCTTCAGACAAGTCTCTGGCCTAGATCCTGCCAACCACGTCCACTGGCCTGTCAACAGCATGCAGGGAGCTTGAGTTCACACTGCTCAGCAGAGCAACTCTCACACTACAGACTATCAGAGACATAACAATGGAAAACTGTTAAAATATAAACTGTATAATTGTACATGTATATTATCTTAGCTTTCGCCAGGAAAAAAAGTTACAATGTACAAAACTCCATAGCAACAATATTACACTAATATTAATAATGAAGTCCTCTGAGGTCATTTTCACCACCATCAATAACTGAGACACAAAATGGCACCAGTTGTGTTTCTATAAAAGAAGAAAGAATAAGCAGTGTAAATGTGTGATGGCAGTGTGTGTACACAACCACCCAGCAGTGATACAAATCCACCCACTCCTTTTTTTAAATCCCCATAAATCATAAGCAGTGTCTCCCAACGACCTGTTTTCTGAATGCGGCTTTAGTGACGTCACTAAAGCCACAGGCCCCACCCACGAGTGTTGACAGACACTGCCCTTTTAACATAGAACCGCCCTGATCGAGTTCACAGCGAGTTGAGAGTTGTACACATCCGCCATTGCTGCACAGACGAGAATGTCTCCCAAGCTTTGAACGGTGCGTTTTTCTGAGACACAAAAAGTGACAATTTAAACATGCTGTAAAAAATTATATGTTGGGTATTTTGAGCTAAAACTTCACATACACACTCTGGGGACATCAGAGACTTATTTTACATCTTGTGAAAATGGGCATAATAGGTCCCCTTTAATGCATCTACTCAAGCCTACATACAGTAAACATTTGCATAGCGTCAATGAGACAGATTTTTTGTATTGAGAAGTGTTCTAATCTCTTTTCCATTGCACTGTTAAGAAAACTGGCCAACCAATGACATTCATGTTTTTGGTCACATGACATGTCCAGGGATAAAAAAATTATTATGATTAATAGTTACTACAGTTGATGTGAAACTTACTTCACGAACTGTTAAAAAAAGTATGTTCTATATAACATACTTGTATATGTTTGTGTGTAGTATGTGTGTAGTATGAATAAAATTGACATGTGACCTACGGTGTCAGTTGCGTGTCCATAGGATGCACACTTCAGAATGCAGCTGGAAGTAGGTAATTAGGGTACTTTTCGACTGTGTTATAAATACTATGGATTCGTACATGCTACTTGGCTCACATGCTGTTTTTCACCCACAATGTAGTATGTAAGTAGGCATATTTGGATACAGCACATGCCTTGGTGGCACTAATGAACAGATTATTATGCTAAGCGACAGTGAATGGCAGAGAAAGAATCCGCAACCGGCTCTCTTGTCTCCGCACTATTTTATTTGGTGTTATTTAATAAACACCCTAGAGAATACAAAAATCTGAATGACTGTTTGAAAACATAAAACATTTTTCCATAAGCGCCACCTACAGTCAGAGAGTGAATTTGCATTTGTATTCAGACCATCTGCCGTTTATTCGCATTGGTTCAAACTGACAAATCCCATGCAAAATTTGCACCACTTTTTGTGCCAAACATTTGTGCTGGTGTGTAAAGGCCGTTACCTATAGATAAGTGGTCTGATATGCACTGTTTCTATTTGACGATAATAAATATTATGAAATATCATAATCAGACTGCTGGATTGTGGCCAACCAAAATCGAGTAACAGAGAGCCATGCACTAATATGTGATCTCCATATTGTGAAGTAACCTTTCAGAATCTTTCTGTCATTTTATTTATTTTTTGTGCATTTTCAGTTTTACCATATAGTCATGTTAATAATCCAGGTGGGCACAGTGGTTATCATGATGAGCATATTTTGTAAAAGAAAATGAACAACACAGCAAGTCAACAAGTGTATGTTAAGCAACAATATCAGGCTGAAGATTCTAATGGAAAATATTAATAAAGAAACAAGAAGAGATCCCAACAACAGTTTGAGAAACGATAGCCATAATGTCTACTGAAATACGGCACCAATAATGAACAGTTTATCACATGCACATGCCAGTATCTCCACAGGTTAAAACCCTTTGATCAGTGACTCAGTCAGCATGAGACACATGTGTATGCGATAAACTGGTGCCTCATCAGTCATACCAGACTTGTGTACATTCTCCAATTTAGACCAGTGATTTTTGTTGTTTTCATGTATTAGTGCAGAACTAAATCGTAGTGAAATAACATTATTACAAGTAATGCAATATTAAGCTTCTTTAATTACGTATGAATGGCTCCAGCTTCACTGATCGTCGCAGCTGTCATACATGAATGATTTCTAAAGCACTAAATCTTCTTGCAAATACACTCTACCAAAGAGAAGAAAGAAATACAGTCACTGCAATCTGCGTTTTTCTCCTTGGCTGGATTCCTACACTGGGGGAGCTATATTTTGAGCTTTAATGTTCAGTTTCTGGTTCCGTTAAATACCGCTCTGTAAAAACAGACTACAAGTCACTGCTATTAGAGGGATTTGAGGTTCTGTCAAGAGAAGACAGAGTGCCTGTCCTAGATCAAGCATGAGCGTGGCAGAATCTGACAGATGTTCCTTTCCTCCTCAGCTGTGTCAGGACCCCACAGGCCTCCCTACGGAACCATAATGAACTAGATTCTTTCAGAGCAAGGAAAGAGATCAACTCTGTGAACTTGCATATAATATTGCAAGTTTGTTGTTATAGTCCTACAAGTTTTAACCTACAGGTCTTAGGCATACTGTCCAGGTGAAATAGCATACTTGGGTGATGCATTGTTGTAGTATTCTTATCTTGATACCCTTTTATAACGTGCTTCGTGGTGAGAGGAAGGATGACATGAGTAGATCGTTTACTCCTTTTTACTTTCAGCAGCACTGGCAACAGCCTACAACAACAACCTCACAACATGCCCAGCTCTTCACAATCCCTCCGCCTCCAAGCGGGCACTATTTAACATTAGTATATGTGTGCACAGCACTATATACTACATCCTCCTTTCTTCTAATAAAAAAAAAAACTAAAGTTTATCTTTAGCAGGGAAGATGTACAATGAAGCGTATCAGAGACACATTAACCTTAAACTAAACATACCATTGCATATTTACCGTTCCCTCTTTTTTTTTTTTTTTTTTTTTTTTTACCAACACAACATAAGCCCAATATTATATGCACTCATTGGCTTAACACATAGTCTTTGAACCTCACTGGTGGCCTAATAACTCGACCACTTCTGGTTTGACCCATCCGTGGAGGAGAAGAAGAAGAATGCACACACACAGTCTCATCAGCACCGGTAGGAACGTCCGGGGCGCTGTCTAGCTCATCCTCGAGATTGTCTGGTTCAGTGTACACCTGCATGTCGCTGGGTGTATTCCTCAGGTGTCTCCTGTTGCGCCTGTACTGCTGTCCAGATGATGTCACTATGTCGTAGGATCGTGGTTCAGCACGTGTCGCCTTGACAACAGCAGGACGCCATCCTCGTTCAGTTTGCATGTGAACAGTCCCACCAGGTGGCAGTACCGGAAGTTTCTTTGTGCCTCTGTTGTAATAAGCGCGCTGTCTTCGCTGGAGGCCCTGAAGAGTTGAATGTGCATTAGTTGGTACTGCGGGTTGCAGCACTGTGCTTGAAATGGGTAAAGTGCTTCTCAGGGCCCTGCCCATAAGCAGTTGTGCTGGAGAATAGCCCATACCTGTGACGGGTGTGTTCCTGAGGGTTAGAAGTGCCAGAAATGGGTCAGTATAGGTTTGTTTGGCCTTCTTTAACAGGTACTTAACAGTCTTCACAGTTCTCTCGGCCAGGCCATTTGACTGCGCGTAGCCTGGGCTGGAATGAGTGAGCTTAATTCCCCATGCTGTGGCAAACTTTCTCATTTCTTGGCTTGCAAAAGGCACATGGTCGCACACAATCTCTTTAGGTATACCCATTCTGGCAAATACCGATTTCATCTTGCTAACAACTGTGTGTGCCGTCTTGTCTCTGATGTTTTGTACTTCCGGGAATTTGGAGAAATAATCCACAACCAGAAGAAATGACTGACCACTGATTTCAAATATGTCAGCTCCTACTTTCAGCCAAGGAAGCTCTGGGATTTCATGAGAGATCATCGGCTCCCTCTGGTGGCGTGGCTGGAACTGCTGGCAAGTTGCACATGACTCCACCAATTTTTCAATGTCTTTTGTCATACCTGGCCAATACCAGTATACTCTGGCCAGAGCTTTGATGCGCTGCATACCTTGGTGTGCCACATGCAGCCTCTGTAACATGTCTGACCTCATTTTACTTGGTAGAAAAATTCTGTCTCCTGCAAACATTATTCCTTCTCTTATTGACACTGAGTGCCTAATAGGCCAGTACTGTATCACCTTTTTGTCAACTTGTTTCCTGTGATGTGGCCATCCGTGCCTGTGAATGACCAGCAACGTTTGTAATATGACGTCCTTTTGTGTCTCGTCCTGTAACTGTATCAGAGTCTCTGGGCTCAAGGCCTCTGTTGGCTCAAGAACATAGATCACCTTTTCGTCAAAAATGTCACACTGGCTCTGTTGCTCATGTGTCGTTGCTCGTGAGAGTGTGTCTGCGATCAGTAACTCTTTACCTGGCGTGTAGATTACATTCAGGTCATAGCGTTGCAGCTGAAGTAGCATCCGCTGTAGTCTGGACGGAGCTGTTCCAAGTGGCTTTCTCAAGATCGTTTCCAAAGGCTTGTGATCCGACTGCACATTAACCTTGACTCCATAGGCGTACTGATGAAAGCGCTTCACTGAAAACACGATAGCCAGAAGCTCTTTCTCTATCTGCGCATATTTTTTTTCTGTGTCTGTTAGAGCTCTGGATGCATAGGCAATAGGATGTCCATCTTGCATTAGACATGCGCCTAAACCGTCCTTGGATGCATCTGCTTGTATCACGACAGCTGTCTTTGGGTCGAAGAATTTAAGAACAGGGGCTGTTACGAGCGCATTTTTTAGGCTCTTTATAGCTTCCTCATGTTCGTGCTGCAATTGCCATACACTGTCTTTTCTCAGCAGTTGTCTCAGTGGCGCTGTGGCTGTCGCTTCTCCAGGTATGTACTGTGAGAGATACTTTATCATCCCAAGCATGCGTTGCAGTGCAGGTCTGTCTGTGGGTGATGGCATGTCGACTATTGCCTTTACTTTTGCATTGTCCACTTTAACACCCTCTGAGGTCACAACATGACCCATGTATTTGACACTGTTTACCTTGTATTGGATCTTTTCTTTGTTGAATTTGACTTTAGCCTCCTTTGCTCTAGTCATCACTTTTTGCAGTATTTCGTCGTGTTCCTTTTCTGTGGATGCAGCGATAATCATGTCATCAGCAATTATATGAACACCCGCGATGTCCCCAAATGTCTCGCAGTTGCGCTGCTGGAAAACTTCACTCGCCGACTTGATCCCAAATGGTAGGCGCTTAAACCTATAGCGCCCCCATGGTGTGTTGAAAGTGCACATTAGTGACGACTCCTTGTCCAGCTTTATTTGCCAATAGCCATCCTTCTCATCCAACACTGTGAAGATTTTCTTACCAGCAAGTTTGCACAACACCTCATCTGCTGTGGGAATTGAGTAATGCTGTCTCAAAACAGCCTTATTCAAATCAGTAGGGTCTAGGCAAACCCTCAGCTTTTTCTTGTCTTTCTTTTCGGTGATCACAAGACTATTGACCCATGTTGTTGGCTCAGTCACTTGTTCAATAACATCTGCTTTTAACAGGTCGTCAAGCGTGTCTCTCAGTCTATCCATAACTGCCAGTGGTATTTTCCTGCATCCATGTATGACCGGAGTGACTGTAGGGTCAATGTGGATGTGATGCTCACCTGAGAACTCACCAAGTCCTTTAAAGACACTTGCATGTTGCTTTAGCAGCTCCTCTTTTGTAGTTGGAAACTTGACTGCGAGCGTGTCAATGTCCATCCTTTTTATCAGACCTAATGCTTCACATGCATCCTTGCCTAGGATAGCTGTGTCAGAGTGGTTTGACACATAGAACAGCAGGTTGGATTTGGCTTGGGCATTGTAGCACTCCAGTGAGATTGTTCCTTTTGGTTTGAGCTTAACTCCACCGTACGCCACCAACACAGTTTTTGTCGGTTTCAGTTGCAAGTTTATTCGTTTTTCACGTCTGGCTTTTCTCTTCAGTTCGTTGTACACAGCCAGCGGTAGTACATTTGTTTCTGCACCTGTATCTAACTTAAACTTAACAGACATGTTTCCAGCATCTATGTTAGCATACCAGGAATTGTCTCTTTTAGTGCTTATGTGGTCCATGTTCACTGTCCCAATGAAAAGTGAGTCTATTTCTGAGCTCAAATTATGCATTTTCATCTTATGTGTTGCTTTTGTGGACTCACACATCTTTGCGTAATGATTGAGCTTACCACATTTTCGGCACGAGACTCCATATGCTGGGCAAAGCCTCGGTTGATGTGACTTTCCACATTTCCTGCACACTTGATCCTTTATTTTCTTGTTGTCACTCTGGACTTGTGGTTTTCTTCCTTGTCTCCAATGTTGGTTGTCTTTACCTTTGGTCTTGTTAACTGCATGTATTGCTCTTTCTTGTGTTGTAGTACTCATTGCTTGTATTTGTGCTTTGGCAGTCTCCGCTGCTCTGCAGATGTCAATCGCTCTCTCAAGCGTGAGATCAGATTCTCTTAACAGCCTTTCTTTGAGCCGTGGATCATTCAAACTGAACACAATCTTGTCTCTGATCATGTTGTTTTCTGATGCACCGAATTCACAGTCTTTGCTTTTCTGTCTCAACTCAGTCACATATTTTTCAATGGTGACTGACTCTGCCATGGGATGAGCCCAAAACTGATGTCTTTCGAACACTGTGTTTTTCTTTGGCTGACAATATGCTTTGAATGCATATAAAATATCATCAACTGTTAGCTCTGCCTCATCCGCTTGTACAACGTCTAGTGTGTTGTATACTTCGAGAGCGTCTTCTCCGAGTGCATGCAGTAAGATAGCTACCTGTACTTTAGCTTCCTTTCCTTCCGCACCACTTGCTGTCATGTATATTTGAAAGCGTTGTTCCCATCTTCTCCAGTTTTCGCTTATATTGCCTGTAAACACCAGCGGGGATGGTAGTTTGAACTGTTCCATCTCTTTACCGCTCCCAAGCGCAGCTGCCTGCTCGCTCGCGCTAGCTTAGCCGTTGACAAAAGCCCGTGTCTAACTTCAGCAAAGAAAACAAACAAAAAAAAAAAAAATCAGCAGACTGGACCAGCTTCTGACACCATGTAGTATTCTTATCTTGATACCCTTTTATAACGTGCTTCGTGGTGAGAGGAAGGATGACATGAGTAGATCGTTTACTCCTTTTTACTTTCAGCAGCACTGGCAACAGCCTACAACAACAACCTCACAACATGCCCAGCTCTTCACAATCCCTCCGCCTCCAAGCGGGCACTATTTAACATTAGTATATGTGTGCACAGCACTATATACTACAATTGTCATGGTTATTAGGAGTGCATATGTATTTTAGACATTTTTGAAAACATTTAATATAGTCTAACAGTGATTGATTCTTCCTTTTTTATTTCAGATGATGACCATCCCATTATTGAAGAAGTAGCACAGGTACTACCATCTATACCAGCTGCAGTTCAAGATGAGATGCCCAAGAGTTTGTATGTACTTGCAAACACAATGATGGTTTCATTAAATAATATTGAATCAAGTGAGTCTGAGGATGAAGTCATTCAACCACCTGTGAAATACCGTCGGGGTCGGGATCAAGGTTATGGAATTGAACTGTAGGTGTCTGAACTGCAGTGTTGTGTGTAACGCATTACAGTAACGTAACTACTTTTTCGGGTAAAAAGTAGTGTAACGCGCTACTACTGAAAATTTGGTAAAGAAACGTAGTTCCTTTTTCAATTCCGCACGTTACTTTTCCCAGGGACAGATTTGACAGCACTAAAATACTGCTTTAAAACTTTCACAGAGACCTCAAACAGGCATTTAAAACACCAAATATTAAGGATTGGCGTATCAAGCAAAATAATATTCGATGATTGCTCGAAAATCGTACCTCTCCCCCTACATGCTTACCGTAAGACGGCGTTCGCTCAAATCCAGCTCCGATATTAAATTTCTCTGTATAGGCCTACATGTTGTAGCCTAGTCATTAAAGAAAACGATTTAGTTATATATTTATGTTTAAATAAAATATTTTATTTTATTTTTTATTGTCTCATAAATGAACCGAAACTCAGCGTATAAACTACTTGCCTCAAAGATCTGAGAAATATATTGAAAGCTTGAAATGTGTACTTTAAAATAAAACTATTCAAAACGAAAGAAAACAGACTACTCTCTGCTTATGTAATCCGTATGAAATGTGCATTTCTCTCTGGCGCGTTCACTACTGCGAAGATCGCGAGTCAGCATCTTCAACTTTATCTTTGCAGCCGACACTGAATGACAAAGAAAACACTTGTTTATTAATACACAATTGAAGTGTCTCCTTGCTATATTTGACATATTCATAATCATTACTTTTGCCGGTTCTTTGTGACATTTTTCATGAACGCGTCACCACCGCTCAATAGTTAATATTGTTCTTTGGTGTTCAGTTTATACAGGTTTTTCAAATGTTATTTAAATAAAAATATATTTTTTTCTATCTCAAAATCTCTTTTTTCAAGTTTTTTTTCCTAGTTTTTCAATAAGTAGAGTTCATAGTAGAATTTTAAGTAGGCCTACACATTTAGGAACAGATATTGGGTTCTGCCCAAAGTCAAGCAACTTAAAAGTAACGTAAAAGTAACGAGTTACGTAAAAAGTTACTTTCCAAAGGGGTAAACTATGTAAAGTAACGGATTACTTTTTTAAGAAGTAACGAGTAACGAGCAAACACTACTTTTTAAAAGTAACTTCCCCAACACTGCTGAACTGTAATATTTATTTAACTGTATTCTAACCTTGAATTCCCAAGAGTTGGATCTATAGTTAATGTTGATATGTCTGAATATTTCCTATGTTTATAGTATTTTGCACTTGTAATTAGCATATTGAGTGTATACATTTTAAAGGGTAACTAAACCCCTGGTCAGAGCCTGACTCCACCCACTGGCAATATTTGAAAAATCCTGGAAAAGTGGGCAGAGCCCAGCGGAGGGGGGCGTGCACCTGAGACGCATCTCTCTGTAGGAAAGGGCGTGGTTAGCTGGTACCCTCTGACATCAGAGGGTACCACAACTTCCAATGGGAAAATTCAACTGCAGTAGCCACCGTTCAACCTGAAGAGGGCAGCACTCAGAAGTTTTTACACCATATATTGTAGAATTACACCATATATTGTAGAATTAATGAATGACACCTGTGAGACGCACTGGTCTCGCATCTCTCACGGAGGAGCGGAAGCATAAAGGAGAAGCGACGACTGTGAAGATCGAAAGAGGACAGGCCTGTGTTTATGTTGTGTTTGGTGTTTGTTTTGTGTAGCCAGCAGTCGTCCGCGAGGGGCTGCTGGCAGACTTTTGTTTTTTGTATTTGCAGGCAGACTTTTGGTTTTTGTATTTGTTTTAATTTGGTAGCCAGCAGTTGTCCGCGAGGGGCTGCTGGCGGTTCTTTTTGTTTGTGTATTTCTTTTATTTGAATATTAAAAGTATGTTGAAGGTTCACCGGTTCCCGCCTCCTTCTTCCCTGAACTATGATCTTCGTTACACTAATATGTAAAATAAGCTGTAAGAGGTAAAATTTCACCATGTGATGGGTTTTCCCAGATCGCATCAAACACATAGCCTACACACACACACACACACACACACACACACACACACACACATATATATATATATATATACAGGTCCTTCTAAAAAAATTAGCATATTGTGATAAAGTTAATTATTTTCCATAATGTAATGATAAAAATTAAACTTTCATATATTTTAGATCCACTGCACACCAACTGAAATATTTCAGGTCTTTTATTGTTTTAATACTGATGATTTTGGCATACAGCTCATGAAAACCCAAAATTCCTATCTCAAAAAATTAGCATATCATGAAAAGGTTCTCTAAACAAGCTATTAACCTAATCATCTAAATCAACTAATTAATTCTAAACACCTGAAAAAGATTCCTGAGGCTTTTAAAAACTCCCAGCCTGTTTCATTACTCAAAACCGCAATCATGGGTAAGACTGCCGACCTGACTGCTGTCCAGAAGGCCATCATTGACACCCTCAAGCAAGAGGGTAAGACAGAAAGAAATTTCTGAACAAATAGGCTGTTCCCAGAGTGCTGTATCAAGGCACCCTAGTGGGAAGTCTGTGGGAAGGAAAAAGTGTGGCAAAAAACGCTGCACAACGAGAAGAGGTGACCGGACCCTGAGGAAGATTGTGGAGAAGGACCGATTCCAGACCTTGGGGGACCTGCGGAAGCAGTGGACTGAGTCTGGAGTAGAAACATCCAGAGCCACCATGCACAGGCGTGTGCAGGAAATGGGCTACAGGTGCCGCATTCCCCAGGTCAAGCCACTTTTGAACCAGAAACAGCGACAGAAGCGCCTGACCTGGGCTACAGAGAAGCAGCACTGGACTGTTGCTCAGTTTTGCATGTCATTCGGAAATCAAGGTGCCAGAGTCTGGAGGAAGACTGGGGAGAAGGAAATGCCAAAATGCCTGAAGTCCAGTGTCAAATACCCACAGTCAGTGATGGTCTGGGGTGCCATGTCAGCTGCTGGTGTTGGTGCACTGTGTTTTATCAAGGGCAGGGTCAATGCAGGAGATTTTGGAGCACTTCATGCTTCCATCTGCTGAAAAGCTTTATGGAGATGAAGATTTCATTTTTCAGCACGACCTGGCACCTGCTCACAGTGCCAAAACCACTGGTAAATGGTTTACTGACCATGGTATTACTGTGCGCAATTGGCCTGCCAACTCTCCTGACCTGAACCCCATAGAGAATCTGTGGGATATTGTGAAGAGAAAGTTGAGAGACGCAAGACCCAACACTCTGGATGAGCTTAAGGCCGCTATCGAAGCATCCTGGGCCTCCATAACACCTCAGCAGTGCCACAGGCTGATTGCCTCCATGCCACGCCGCATTGAAGCAGTCATTTCTGCAAAAGGATTCCCGACCAAGTATTGACTATTGAGTGCATAACTGAACATAATTATTTGAAGGTTGACTTTTTTTTTTTGTATTAAAAACACTTCTTTTATTGGTCGGATGAAATATGCTAATTTTTTGAGACAGGAATTTGGGGTTTTCATGAGCTGTATGCCAAAATCATCAGTATTAAAACAATAAAAGACCTGAAATATTTCAGTTGGTGTGCAATGAATCTAAAATATATGAAAGTTTAATTTTTATCATTACATTATGGAAAATAATGAACTTTATCACAGTATGCTAATTTTGAGAAGGACCTGTATATATATATATATATGTGTGACGGTTCGGTTTGTGTCACGGTTTTAGGTTCACAGTTTCGGTACGGATCGGTATGTGCTATGTTCAGAGAAAAAATGACTACAGTCAAATAAAATAAAGAAAATAAAAACAAATAATAACTACTAACTACAAGCAACCACACAAATAAATTCAATAGAGCAAAGATACTATTAAAATAAACAGCGCTTTTTAGGTTTTTAGGTCTAACATTTGTTTTCAGGTACAGAAATTGAATAAAGTAATCAAATGTAAAATAACATTGCACTTTTGACTGTATAAATTAAATATTAATCCTTATTAAAGTTAAAAGCTATTCAATCCAGAGCTGTGAGTGATTTCCTTGTCTTTTGTTGTTTGATTAACATTAAAAACACAGACAGCAGGAATATTAGGCTACTGTGCTTTTAAGACATAATGCACAGATTCAATACACATGCATTGTCTTTCTCAACCGTATAAATTCACTTAAGGCATAACAGACTATGCCTGCTGGGATACTCAACAAGATGGACATGCTGACATAATTTTTGTGTGAATTTGTCCATTCAAGCGCAAGACTTGAAAGAGAACGTCTCGGGTTACGACTGTAATCCTTGTTCCCTGAGAAGGGAACGAGACACTGGGTCGACTACGACACTTTGGGGAACGCCCTTAGCGTAACGCATCTGAAGTATGGATGAAACTAATCCAATCCTGATTGGTGTTGGGTCATGACGTAACATGTGACGGCATACACGGAAGCTACAAAGGGACGCCGGCACACAACAGAGTTAGCTTCTGCGATGAAGCAAGTCGCTCCCAGGCAGGAGAAGGCGTGGCGGAGGGACGCAGCATCTCGTTCCCTTCTCAGGGACAGGTGTAACCCGAGACGTTCCCTTCCGAGGGAACTCGAACTGCGTCGACTACGACACTTGCGGGGAACGAGTACCCACTATGCCACAACGAGCCCTGCCTGTCCCAGTGTGAAGCTGCGCACAGGCACACTTAAGACGAGAGCACTAAAATGTCCAGGCTATAGAATCTGATAAAATTATGAGGGGTGGCCCATCCTGTTGCATCGCACACTTCTTGGATCGGGGCCCCTGAAAGGAGGGCTCTAGAGGGTGCCATGCCTCTGGTTGAATTAGCCCTCACGGCCAAAGGTGAAGGCAAGCTGCGCACCTGATAGGCCATAGAGATTGCCTGAACAACCCAGTTACTGATGGTCTGTTTGGATGCTGGAAGCCCCTTCTTGGGCGACCCAAAGCACACCAGCAACTGGTCTGACTTCCGTCATGAAGAAGACCTCTGGACATATATCTTGAGAGCTCTGACAGGGCAGAGCAAATGAAGTCTTTCTTCATCCACCGTCACATGAGCTGGAGCATGAAAGCTTGCAGAACCGTAGGCCGTGCCACATTAGATGCCACTTTAGGCACATAACCCGGCCTGGGATGCAAGATAGCCTTAATGTTGCCTGGAGCAAACTTCAGGCACCCATGAGATATAGAGAGCGTCTGAAGGTCTCCTACTCTCCTCAGAGAAGTAATGGCTAATAAAAAAGCTACCTTGAGGGAAACGTTCTTGGCCTCAGCCGACTCCAGAGGTTCGAAGGGGGCCTCGACTAGCCCTTTGAGAACCACTGCCAGGTCCCATGTGGGAACTCTGGTACGAGCCGCAGGTCTCATCCTCAGAGCCCCACGGAGGAAATGTATGACCAGCTGATGTCTCCCCAGAGGCCCATCACCCAGAGGAGCGTGGAAAGCCTCAATGGCAGCCACATACACTTTGAGTGTGGACGGGGTAAGACCAGCGAAAAGGCGATCTTGGAGGAGCTCCAGCACTGAAGCCAACCGGGCAGTTAACTGGGTCCACCTCACGCTCTCTACACCAAGTGGAAACACATTCCACTTTAGGCCGTACAATCTCCTCGTGGAAGGAGCTCTGGAACTAAGTATGGTCTCAAACACTCCAGCCAACAGGCCAGCCTCTAGGTACTGAGCCCCCTCAGGGGCCAGGCCCAAAGTTTCCACAGGTCTGGTTGAGGGTGAACATTGAGCCTCCTCAGAGGGACCTGCGAAGGCTGGCCTGCCAGGAGTGCTATGATGTCTGAAAACCATACCCGCGTCAGCCGATACGGGGCAACTAGAAGTAGACTGATCCAATCTCGACGGACCCTCTCCAGAACTCCCAGGAGCAGAGCGATCAGGGGAAAAGCGTACAGGCGTAGCCTCGGCCACGAGGTGCTGGATGGGTGAGTGAAAACTACAGTGGACAGTAGGACGTCCCTCGAGACACGAACAAATCCACTTCCACTGGGCCGAACCTCTCATATATCTACTTCACCACCTCGGTGTGAAGTCTCCATTCCCCTCCATGCCTCGACAGGATGTCTGCTCTCTGATTCTGGTCCCTGGGACGTGCATTGCTCTGAGATAACAGTTTCCCCTGAGACCACAGGAGGATCTGATGCGCCAATCTAGATAGAGGGCGCAATCTCAGAACCCACTGATGAATCAAGAAGGAGACCACCGACACATTGTCTGCGTGGTGACCCCTGAAGTCTGGGAGGAAGCTCCTCAGAGCCCTGCTATCCATGACCGCACCCCAACCCGTGAGGGAGGTGTCTGTCGAATCGGCTTTCCGGTGATATGAAGCTCCCAGCACGGGGCCTTGGGACAGAAACCAAGCTTTTTTCCACATAGATAGGGAACGAAGGCATCTGCACGTAACCCTGATCATGCGGAACGGGTTCCCACTCGGGGAAACCCCTTGGTTTTCAACCACCACTGCAGGGACCTCATGTGCAGCAGGTCAAATGGAATGACATTGGACGCTGCTGCCATGAGTCTTAACACCCTCTGAAAATGTTTTACAGTGATGGCTTTGCCTAGCTTTATCCTGGTCACCGTGGCCAGGATGGAATCGATCCGTGCAGGAGACAATTGTGCCTGCATCGTGACCGAGTCCCACACCACTCCCAGAAACGTGGTTCTCTGGCCTGGTGCCAACATGTTTTTTTTTCGTGTGGAGTCGAAAACATGAAGCGCACCGCTGGATACAAACATCGATTTCCTGAGAGCTCCACGGAGGAGCGATTCTCGCTTGTCCCTCCACGGGGGGATAGCCCTGCTATTTTTGTCTCGTTTTCGATACCCTGAAGTGGAGGACTGGCAGGGAAAAATCGAAAACTATTTTCGATGTGCAGAAGGAACACTGCATGGCCGCAAGCCTGTGGGGCAGACAGAGCAGCGTGTGTTCGCAGCCATAAACACTGGATAAGTGAAACACGGTCTGAATGGTAGGCTGAATTAAAATATCTAACTTCTTAAAGTCAGATAATATTTCATCATTTTAATTTCTTAAAATGAAATGCAGCCATAATTACCAGACAATAATGTTTTAATATGTGTTATAGGCCTACGGTCTCGTAATCTACACGCTGCCTCAGCAAACGCGAGATTCGAGTCGTTACAATATATTTGGGTTTCATCCATCAAGAAGAAAGTCAACAGATGCGAGGCTGAGACATCCACAGCGCACGGCTGTGCGCGTCGAGATATTTCTCAATGAACACATCCAGCACCCTTAGGAGCTGACTGTGCATGCCTCGCACCCACACAGAATCTTTATTGCAGAGTAGACCCGTACAACCCCCCCAACCCCCCCCCCCCCCCCCCCCCCCCCGTGAACATTAAATGTCTCCATTGCTTTTGTAACTAAACATTCATTTGGTTCTAAAATGATTTGTGCAGTCTCGAGCCCTGATTCTACATCTGACACATTGCAGCTTAAAATGTGTTGCTTTGTGAAGCAAAATGTCTATCATAATTCAACCACATAATTAATATTCAGAAGAGTTTAATCTTCATAGATTAAGGAATAATGATACAACTACTTGCACTTACAAGTAGAGTCTGTACTTAGCATAAACTTAGACTGTGCTTGGTATGGTGTACTTGTTTGTGCGTATATATTTACATGTGCAAATCTCTTCCAACCATCACTGAGATCCAAGGAGGGAGAGAGGTAAAATTGATTCAAATTGCTGCAGTGGAACGCCTAAATATCTGAGATCAAACTCATGCTTTGGCAGGCCCATGTGAATTAACTTCACCTCACAATCAGCTCCAGGGCAGACCAGCTCAGAATAGACTCTCTTTCAATTAGACAATCCAAAAAAAAAAAAACCCAACCCTTAATATTTTCTCGATCTATTGTTTAGAACTTCTAGCATGGAAACATTTATTAAGTTTGATATGCAGTCCACATGGCAGAAACGAAGTATAGGCAGCTGTGGTTCTGGCCCAGCACATTTTAACTTCGTGTCTTTGGAACCATGAGCACACATAGTAATAGCCTCCAAAGCAAACAAGCCTGCACCTCACAGCCATATTTAACATATGTGGCTCAGAGCAAGAGTGCAAAATGAACTTTGCATAGGGACTGATGGAACAAACAACAAGAGCGTTCCTCCTCCTCCACAGTCTTGTGGAGGGGTTAATTTGAATATCAAGTATGCTGACTCACAATTCACCCAGATCACAAATGTGTGTGTGTGTGTGTGTGTGTGTGTGTGTGTGTGTGTGTGTGTGTGTGTGTGTGTGTGTGTGTGTGTGTGTGTGTGTGTGTTTCAAATATTAATAAGCAGAAATTATTTTTGTTAAATAATCGTATACAAAATGATAATAAAAAAGGAATATGGAATATTCATAAGGTTTTCCTTTTAAGAATTTTCATGCAGATTCATTCAAGTCAGTTTTTGAAAGTCATTTACCCAATTACTGCTTGTATAAAGCCACCAGTAAATATTTTAGAAGATAATAATTAATTGACAAAACGTTCAGCATTTTACAGAGCCTGGATCGTAGTAGTATAGTTCCCTTTCGTTGTCACTCCGAGTTACGTCGGATGACGACGAAATGGGGTTTTGCTTAGAAAGCCTATCAGCTTCGAGTATTACAAAACGAGCCAATGGCAAGGAAATGCCATGGGTCTGCGGAATTTGCATGACGTAACTCCGCCCCATCTCGTGGGTATAAAAGGAGGACGCCGGCAACATGCAGATATGTTTTCGCTTGGGAGCCAAGTTTATTCTTCTCTCCACAAGCCATCTCTGAATTGTCAGCTTTACAAACGAGTACCTCGAGTGTTGGTGTGACGGCGATCTCCGGCGAGCGCGTGCTTCCTGCTTATCTGTTGCAGTGGTTTGCCAGACAGTGCGTGTCTCCCCGGGTGCTTCAACACTTGAGTTTTCTCTCACAAAAAGAGCTTACACGCAGCACGTTTTTTTAAAGATGACTCGCCCGTGTCCTTCTGGTTGTGGCAGATTGGTATCGGACTCTGATGGGCACAAGCGTTGTCTAGTATGTTTGGGCATTGACCATGCTAGAGCAGCACTCTTGGATGACTCATGTTCTCTCTGTGGGAACATGACCATCGCGTCATTAAGGTCGAGACTCAGTGAACTCGCAAGAGTGAGAGTCCCCTCATCCACCCCCCGTCCTTCGGCTGGTGGCCAGAGTGACCTGAGGGTTACGGTCTGTAACAAGGCGCCGACTATGTGTACGCGACCCCAGCCCCCCTCTTCAATGACGATGCCAGCTAGTGAACAGTTGATTCCCACGGGTCTACCCTCTGGTGGCCCGTGTGTTTCAGCTGAAGCTACAGAGGATGATGCCATGTTTGTTGCAGCATCACTAGGTGGGTTTGATTCTCCCGGAAGTGACGATTGGTCACAGCTGCCAACTTCCGGTGTGCATACGGCTATGCCCGAGTCCAATCCGGAGATGATGGCCATGCTTTCCCGGGCAGCCGCGAGCATCGGACTCGAGTGGAGGCCTCCACCTTCTCCTGAGCGCTCGCGGCTGGACGATTGGTTTTTGGGTAAGGCCGCCGACCCTCGTCCTCGGCAAACCCCAATACCTTTCTTCCCGGATGTGCATGATGAGATCTCGAAGTCCTGGAAGACCCCCCCTGTCTTCTCGGGACCGCTCGCTGGTCTCATCCGCCTTTCCTCCCCTCGATGAGGCAGCTGCCCGTGGGTACACTGGGCTTCCCCCGGTTGAACGCTCTGTTGCCATGCAACTATGTCCTCAGAGTGTTTCTTCTTGGGGCGAGCCTAAGCACCCTTTCAAAGCCTGTAGATTTTTGTCGACCCTTGTGGCGAAGTCTTACAGAGCGGCGGGACAGGCGGCTGCTTCACTGCATGCTATGGCCACTCTGCAGGTCTACCAGGCCCAGATGCTCAGAGACATGCACGAGGGTAGGACAAACCCAGGGCTCTTCGATGAGCTGCGCGCCGCGACCGACCTTGCTCTCCGGGTGACGAAGGTTACCGCGCGCTCCCTGGGTTTGGTGATGTCCACAGCTGTGGTCCAGGAGAGACATCTGTGGCTGAACCTGGCTGACATGCGGGACACCGAGCGGACCCGTCTGCTCAATGCCCCCCTGTCCCAGGCCGGCCTCTTCGGCGGTGCAGTTGAGGATTTCGCCCAACAGTTCTCGACTGCCCAGAAACAGACCGAGGCCATCAAACACATTCTGCCCCGCCGGCCTGCTGCTGCCTCCACCCGCCCGGCCGGGCAGACGCCTCAGCCTGTTTCCGGCCGAGGGTGCCCTCTTGCGGCTCCCGCCCCTCCCGCTCGGACCACGCAGCAGCCTCCACCCAGGGCCGGTCGCGGAGGAAGGCGCAAGAAGGCGCCACAGCCCTCTCCTGCCCCGCCCCCCGCTAAACGCCGGGCCAAGCGGCGCTCCTGAGACGGGCTGCTCAGGGATGACGGTCGTTTCTCAGGAGATGGCAGCAGGACCAGTCCTTCCCCCGGTGGAGAATCTTTTGTTCTCCGCTCCCCGCTGCTCACCCACGGTTGGGCAGCACCCTAAAGTGGTTAAAGTCAGAAACGACCCCCTCTTCCCTGAGCTCACAGAGTTCTCGGGCGACACAGATTGCCGCCCACAAGCCGTGCTCTCCTCGCCCCCCTCTGTCCCGGAGGCGGTTGACATGGCGTGCCGTCCACGGACCGCTTCGCCCTTGTCCCCCTCTGTCGCCAGACCCCTGGCAGAGCAGGCCCCCGCGGGACGACCAGCCTGGTCCTCCCCTGGCCTCCTCTGCCAGGGCGCGGTTGCTAACTGTGCCCCCACATCGGGCCGCTATGCCGTCCACGTCTGGGCCAGTTACTCCGCTTCGCTGCCCCTCCGGGGGGACGCCTGTGGTTCGCATGATCCCGCTGATTCAGTTCCTGGGAGCCTGGTTAGAGCTTCCCCGTCTGTCCCGCTGGATCGCGCGGACCGTCAGGCTCGGCTATGCGATTCAGTTCGCACGGTCTCCTCCCCGCTTCAGGGGAGTCCGCTCCACTTTCTTCGGTGGCAATGCCCCCATCATGAGAGCAGAGATTGCCACCCTGCTGGCGAAGGGTGCAATCGAGACTGTCGCTCCAGCCGAGATGAGGTCCGGCTTCTACAGCCCCTACTTCATTGTCCCCAAGAAAACCGGTGGGTTACGACCAATCCTGGACTTGCGCGTGCTGAACCGCTCCCTTCACAGGATGCCGTTCAAGATGCTCACTGTCAGACGCGTTTTCGAATGCGTACGGCCCCAGGATTGGTTTGCAGCGATCGACCTGAAGGACGCCTACTTTCATGTCTCCATTCTTCCTCGACACAAACCGTTTCTACGGTTTGCTTTCGAGGGGCAGGCATACCAGTACGCGGTTCTCCCTTTCGGGCTAGCCCTGTCTCCTCGCATCTTCACAAAGGTCGTCGAGGCCGCCCTTGTTCCCCTTCGGGAACACGGGGTTCGCATCCTGAGTTATATCGACGACTGGCTGATCCTAGCTCACTCTCGAGATCAGGTTTGCGAACACAGGGACCTAGAGCTCCGGCACCTAGCTCGTCTGGGCCTTCGGGTCAACTGGGAGAAGAGCAAACTTTGCCCCGTGCAGAGGATCTCTTTTCTCGGTATGGACATCGACTCGGTCGCCATGTCCGCGCAGCTTACGAGTGAGCGCGCGCAGTCACTGCTGACTTGCCTGAGACAATTCGAGGGCAAGAGTGCGGTTCCACTGTCTTTCAGAGGCTCCTGGGGCATATGGCATCTGCAGCCGCGGTTACGCCACTCGGATTGCTTCATATGAGACCGCTTCAGCTTTGGCTTTGCGACCGAGTCCCGAGGTGGGCATGGCAACAAGGCACGCTCCGAGTACCAGTTACTCCGACCTGCCGTCAGCTCTTCACCCCGTGGTCGAACCTCAGTTTTCTCAGGGCGGGTGTCCCCCTGGAACGAGCTTCCCGGCATGTTGTTGTCTCAACAGATGCCTCCACCACGGGCTGGGGCGCCATGTGCAATGGACATGCTGCCGCGGGCTCCTGGACAGGACCCCAGCGCCTATGGCATGTCAATTGCCTCGAGTTGTTGGCAGTACGCCTTGCCCTGCACCGCTTTCGGGCGTTGCTCAGGGGTCAACACGTACTAGTCCGATCAGACAATACCGCTACTGTAGCGTACATCAACCGTCAAGGTGGTCTACGCTCCCGCCGTATGTCACAACTCGCCCGCCACCTCCTCCTATGGAGTCAGAAGCATCTGAGGTCGCTTCGAGCCATTTTCATTCCCGGAACTCTGAACTGTGCAGCCGACGAGCTCTCACGGCTTCAGCCCCTCCCTGGAGAATGGCGACTCCATCCCCAGTCGGTTCAGCTGATTTGGGACCAGTTCGGGGACGCACAGATAGATCTGTTTGCCTCTCACAACTCTACCCATTGCGCCCTGTATTTTACCCTGACCGAGGGCACGCTCGGCACGGATGCACTGGCGCACAGCTGGCCACCGGGCCGCAAATATGCGTTTCCCCGAGTGAGCCTTCTTGCGCAGACTTTGCGCAAGGTCAGGGAGGACGAGGAGCAGGTCATTCTGGTCGCGCCGTATTGGCCCACCCTGAGTAGGGAACGGAGACGTTACGTCTGCCTGCCACTTTCAGCTGTACCGCGGGGATCGCCTGAGCTCAGTCTTGGCTCCTCAGCGAAAAAAACATATCTGCATGTTGCCGGCGTCCTCCTTTTATACCCATGAGGTGGGGCGGAGTTACGTCATGCAAATTCCGCAGACCCATGGCATTTCCTTGCCATTGGCTCGTTTAGTAATACTCGAAGTTGATAGGCTTTCTAAGCGAAACCCCATTTCGTCATCATCCGACGTAACGTCTCCGTTCCCTACTCAGGGAACACAACTAAGTACTCAGAAATGGCCTGCAAGATGGAAAATTGCACAGTACAAATTGCGTTTGGCACTAAAGTTGTTGGCTTATTTGTGGCATTACCTGATTTGCGTAATTCTGTTGGTTAATTAGGTACTGAAACAACACAGAGTGTGCAAATAAACAATGATTAAACAATTATGTGATACTGGCCAGATAAACTGGTTTAAAGGTGCAATGTGTAAAAAATTTGAGTATCTATTAACAGAAATGCAATATGACATCCATAACTATGTTTTCAGTGGTGTATAAAGAACTTACTTAATAAACCGTAATGTTTTTATTACCTTAGAATGAGACATTTATATCTACATAGGCGCGGGAATCCCCTTCTATGAAGGTCGACATATTGTGACGTCATGTTTCTACCGTAGCCGACAGCGAACACACAGCGCTAGAGAGCGCGTTTCGTCACTACCTTGAAAGAGAAGCCGCAGAAAGCTAGAAGCTAGCCATAAACACCGTGAGTAGTGACTTTTCCCTTGTCAGTGGTGTAAAATATGTAGTTGGATTGTTTCATGTAACTTAGTTCTTCTTCCTCCCTGTGTTATGGCTTTGCTATGTGGGGATAAATGTGCTGGTTACCTTCGTGAGACAGCTGATTAGTACTCTTGTCATTGACCGTAAAACAGTAACGTTACAGGAATCACCAACCCGTGGATCGCGGTCGACAAGTCGATCTTGGAAGCATTTTAAGTCGATCGCGAAGAGTTTTCAAAATCAGAGAAAAAAAGCCTATTGTGTGTAGTAAACGGTGTCTAGGGGATGCGGAGGCGCGCGTGCTGTTACAATCATGCCATTTTTGCCGCGCGCACCTTTGGGCTCATGCGGACGTGTCGAGTTTAAACAAGGCTTTACGCTTTAACCAGCTCAGCCACAGTAACAGCTCATATTTAGCCAGCTAAACTTTTACTACCCTGTTAGAAAAAATATATAGTTGCATATAGTTTCATGTGTTTCTTCTCCCTCGCTGTATTATGGGTTTGCTATGTGGGGGGAAATGTGCTGGTTACGTTTGGTAGACAATCAGCTGATTACTATTATTATATTATATATTAAGACCCTTGATCCTCACCTGACTATGGCTTTGTAAACTTTATCCATAATGTGGTTTATAATGGACTGTGGTACAGAAACAGTGACAATGTTACACACTCTTCTTGGCTTACTCTGGCTATTCTCTGCTGTCTCAGACGACGATATGTTTGTCCATTTTCAGGCACCGTAGCTTCTTCGAAAGGGAGGGGTGAGCAGTGGGCTGAGCCATTAGTGCAACTCGCAACCGAACCGCTAGATGTCGCTAAAAATCACACACTGCACCTTTAACAGTGATTCTGAGTAAATGTAAAACACAATAATAGGGAATCAGTTGTTTTTGTTTTCTAGGTGACAGTGCAGGAGATTAGACGGCCATGGAGAGTAGCTCCAGACTAATCTGCTCTTAGAGCGCAATGCAGGCCCATAACGCATCACTTCCTGTCTGCTCCTCACCTCGGTCTACCCAGCAACTTAATCGCAGGCTTACTGCAACCCCCCTAACATGCACACTCGCAATGGCCTACAACATCAGCTTTGCCTTCCACTGCACCACAGAGAGCAGAATGTGCTGATATATGACCCTGTATGACTAACAGAATAAGTGTCTCTGCATTCCTGGCACTTTACACTGGAAACTGTCATCAGTAGCCTTGAAAGGGAATACATTTCAGTTGTCTGAGGGGTTGAATGAAAGCGGCCAAAATGATGCACAGTATTGAAGCTCCTAGAGGGGCGATTAACACAGGATGTTGTGGAGAGGCTTAAATAATGCAGGTCAGTGGGTGGTGGCTGGCCAATCTGTTGGTGCAGTGAGGCAGGGGCTAAATACACTTCTACTAATAGGTCAGCTAAATTATCTTCATGAACCTCATGAGCCAAAAAACACACCTTTCCCTCCACAAACCAACCCTCTATGCACACCTTGGCACATGGGCGTAATTTCCCATGGGGACAGGGGGGACATGTCCCCCCCACTTTTGAAAATCCCGTTTGTGCCAACACCATTTTTGATGTTCAATTTTTTGAAAGCAATTTTCATGTAGTTGCGATGTTATATTGTGTCATCTTCATCAAAATAAAACTGATAAAAAAAAACTTAGACCCCACTACATTGGTATTTAAATAGTATAGGCTTAAGTTGAACTTTATTCTTGTACAAACATACGTCGAACACACATGTCATTTCCACTAAAACAGGAAGACAGGGCGGGACATATCTAACAGCACCTCCCCTTTTTTTAAATAGCCAATAGCGTTTAGTTTATATCACAGCTCGGCCAGAGGCATTGTACTCGGTAAAGCCACAGTTTCCTCCTAATCTCTAACTGTTTCTCCTCCTAATCTCATCCATATCGCTTTAAAATACAGCATTATGTGCAGAATTCAAATGGGTCCATTTTGTGGTCTGCGCAGACTCCTGCATACGATCCACCCTGAGATATCATGTCTCTGGACCGTAGCAGACTGTGCGCGCTACGGATGTTCGTGTGACATCATTGATCCGTATTGGCGGAAGTGAAAGACTTCCTGCTTTGAGTGAGAGACTGTCATTGTTTTTGAGCACAGTCACACTAGCTTATAGATAACAGTAAAGGCTAACATATTCATACCACAAGCCAAAAAACTTCAATTCTGATTTCATGGTGACTTTAAAGACTGAATAATTCTGAACAAATTATGACAATTCCTTATCTTTTTGACAGGAAAAAAAGAAAGAATATTATGTAGTAGTGTATTAGTATGTGGTATATAAGACTCTCTTGCTTTCTCTCTCTTTGCTTGTGTGTGAGAGAAACACAGAGCACTCGCAGCCAAGCCAGGAGTGTGTCAAATATGCTGTGAATAGGAATAGTGCACTCACTGTGCTGTAAAGACATGGAGACAGAGAGAAACTCTCAAACACTCAGTCAGTGTTTGGGCATGTGAAAACATATCTATGTTAAAGTACTTCTTAGCCAGTAGCTAATGATAGACATTATTTAGTCGCATATGTGTGTGATTTACTTGCAATGTAGAGAGTTGAAATCACAACCTTTTTGCATTAATAACAGTAAAAAAAGCCTTCACAAGGTCCCAAAAGTTTTGCTGGAGCCTGCATTAGTGCTTCTGCAAAGTGGGCGGTCGTGAAATCCCTAAAATATCCAATGGGATGTCCTACTGTCTCACAGACACACGAGCAATGGCAGGTCTGCAACACCATAAGTACATATCAAGAGTGCCATTTGGAACAAAGCCTAAGACGTACAGCCTTAAAGGCTTTCTGCTTCCTGTCTCAGGAGATGGAAAATACAAGGGTAGTAAGTGGGAAAAGGGTTGAATGTGAATGGAGTCCAAAGTTCCAATGGACTCCAGATGCTGTGACTGAGGTAGATGTTAAATTTGGATCATGAGATGTGATTTCTGCTTCTGTGCAACTAAGACACAGTGAAGATATTTCACTTTGAAAGAGGTCGATCATAGAGTTCAGATTGCATTCACTTAATTCTCAATTTCTCTCCATTCTGCTGGATCCATAATATGAGTACCAAAAAGAAACATCAGAATTAATTTATTGGGGCTCATAATTTAATGATTTTTGGGGAATGTCAATCAAAACAATATTTACATTCAGGTAATTGTACAGCAAATTTCCAGAAAAAAAGTTTTGTTTCTGCACTGGCTGTTTTGTTTAATTGAGGCATCAGCTATCATTGCAGTCAAATTTTATGGGTGGACCCCTATCCCTGGGGCCCAATAAAGGACCTTAGGCTATGTTCATACTGTCAGTCCAAATCCGATTATTTTTGTGTGTCCGATTGGAATCTAATTGACTGTCCACACTGTGTATTGAAACTGTTCAGATCCAATGTGTGTCCTGTGGTGCTCTTTTGTTTTCCAGAATATCTGCTTTGGTTTTTATGACATTGCATTGGTAGGCATACTCCAAAAACAACAACAACAGCAACGTGGAGGGATTTGCAATACAGATGCGGTCTTATCTACAACATGACGGTATTTAGCCATCACACGGGACTACTACCTCTTCTGATGCAGCAGCAGAAACGTAGGAGGCTGGTAAACACGGCTTTATTGTCATCTACGCCGTATCAAAACATGTCTCCATTATTTCTGCTCGACCGGCACTTTGCAACAACACAACCTTGTTTCTGCAGTGACTTTCAGCACATTTCCTAAAACAACGTCTAACATATTAACGCATTTCATATGATTTTTTCCCATTCACACTTGTTAAATATGATCGGATTCCAATCGGATATGAACATGGGTGTGCCTCTGACCCTAGTTCATACCATTTTTACTGTCTGTAATGTGATGAGCAGACCAAACCATCACTGTACAATAAAACAGAGAGAGCAGTTTAAGCTCAGAAACATGCTGAGAAGAAGCCAAAAATCTATTAGGACAATATAAAAAGCATTGTTTAGGCTAAATAAAAACATTGAATCAACTATAAAATGGGTGGGAAAGACTTTATAAGACTTTCACATGACATTCATGGCAAGAACTAACCAGCACCACACTGAAACAAAGTCTAAACCCCAATCCAAAACGCATCTGCGAGGGAAGAAAAATGATCAAGTTTCTACAGAGTTTTGCTGTTCCCTAAAGCCTAGTGTATAAAAACAGCTCAGATGGCAGAGATGTTGATTATACTTATCACAGATGAACCTTGTAAGTGCTACAAAGTTGTCTGAGTGGCACAGTGTGATAATGACTCCACATCAGACTGCACTCCTAAATCATGCCTAAACAGAGCTGTCTAACACCGCATTTACATTACATGGTTCAAGTCACACAATTCTGATTTTTTTCCTCCCGTGTGGCACAAATCGGCTATAACCCATGAATGTGTAAGCAGTTTTTGTGAACTGGATCAAATGAATCACTGAAAAGATCAGACTATGTGCATAGTTATTCAATCATTTTAGTTCCAAAAAGCACAAACCCAAATGAATAATCAACTTAATTGTTCATGAATTGGACAGGCAGGGTGGATAAAGTTTTCAGTGTGACAACTTAAATTTCTGCCTGTTAATGGAAAAGATGTCACAAATCGTATGGACAACATTAACGATACTTTTATGGTACATTTTTGTTGAGCCTGTTAGCAACATTTGTCATTTATTTTCATTATATTGAAAACAGCAGCCAGTTTTTTAAAAAAAATCAACTTTTGTGTTAAACAGAAGGAGGAAAGTCATAGGGGTTTGGAATGACATGAAGATATGAAAATAATGACAACATTTTAATTGTTTTAACAAGCCTATTCCTTTAACTTCGACTCAATTCTCCCTGCCTTGGGCAATGGCTGATTGTGCAGTTTCAATGAGAAAGAGGATCAAAAAGAAAGGAAAAACATTTGTGGATGTAGAGTTTATTCTACTCTACAGGGACTGGTTCATCCTGTTAGAGGGATGGTAAGTTTAAAAGAGGGTGGGTACAGAGTTTTACAAGAACAAAAGGACCAGAGGGCAAATGATGCAAAGCATCATTACTTTTTCCATCCCTTAACTGGAGCTAATTTTATAGATTAAATATCCCTGATACATTTCCATACTACATCGAAAGATTTTTCCTATTAAGGGCACAAGCTAAGCATCAAGGTAAGGTCAAGGTCAATTAGAAGAAAGAAGCGTGGTGGGGAAAATTGTGAAGAACAAAGTTTGGGAGGAGCACGTTCAAATGATCTATCCAATCAGCATGAGAGGCCTAGGCTAGGCTACTGTATGAATACGTAGCTGACTCACCTATGTTCCTAGACAGTTTTTTTTCTGCATCCCTTCACAACCCTGTGTCCTCACACTCGCTTGGTTATCCTAATGAGAGATACAGGGGGCACTCTGGGTTCGGGCCACATTCCGAGCTCGGAGCCCTCCCCCGGACAGCATGCCAAAATACACATACTCTTTTACTCTATCTAATAATTTGTATGTGTGAACTCATGAAACACAAATAACTGACTTTTAATATGGAACATCTTTTGAAACATTAGGAATAAAATGACTTAATTATAATAACATCCATTAACTGTTTATGATAAATAATTGATATCATAAAATGTGTAATAGGCTAGATAATACTTGATGAGTATAAGTAAAAATAGCAAGCTTTACTAAATCCCTGCACCAATTATTTTCTGCATTTATAACCCACATTATCCTTTCAGAAAAGAAATATACCTAGCTGCTTGTGTCTGCTTTTCATTACAAACTGAAAGCAAAACGACAGGAGGACGATGCAGGGTCACATATGGCTGAGTATTTAAGTGATAAGCACGATTTGAGCTCTGTGCATTTTAAAATATATGCCTAAGGTTATTTGGGCCATTTACTGGGTGTGATGTGCCGCATCAGAGTAGTTTCTGACGTCAGCAGTCTGGGACATTCTCTCAGCATTTTCGTTTGATCTTCGCTTCATGACGTCACGCAGCTGTGCAAGTATCCAAACATGATGATGCTGTTGCTCAACTGCACTAGCGCTATTTGTATAGGGGAAATGCTTATCTTCCTATTAACTGAAGTCGTGCAATCATGTAGGTCATGCTAGCAACAATGCCTCGATTCAGACTGCGACGAATAATGTGTTTTTTGTCATTTACAAGCGCCTAATAATTGGAAGGGGAGGGGTGCAATGTTTCCCAATCGCATTATGAAAGGACAAGCGTCATGGTATCCGTGCTCATTTTTCCGTAGGCTACTGCATGCGGAAAAAAGGTACAGCGCGCAGCACAACCGACAAAACCCTATCATAATTCAGCAAGATCGTTGGGAATTCCAGTTAAGACTAAATTTGAAAAACTCCAGCACTTGTAAAAGGACGACATTTTGCGCAGCATGATAGAGCTGCGGCTACAGTACCACGTGAAATGCTGTTCATCTGTCTTACCTCTCGAGCTATTTGACTGAGAGCATCATCCTCCGCCGATAGTTTCTCCCGGTTGGGAATTCTTTTCCTCCCAGTAACTTGAGTTGCCATTTTAAATTCCCTTATACTCTGGCACAAACCTCGACAAAAATTACCTCGCCAAACTGAAGTGCTGTTCAGTTGTGTGCAGATCAAAGATCACTATTCAAAGAGTCATGGTCGTAAGTGAACAACAATAAATGGCTATATTGTAACCACAAGCAAAAAAAATTTAGAGCACTAGGATGCATCCTCCCTCTGATGACCCATCGTCTCCATAAACCGCATGAATATATGGCGGGAGCCTGTTGCACATTTAAACGACACATCGATATGTCAAAACATCACGGATAGGACGAAAGATGACAGTGTGCTGATACGCCATGAACACTATATACTATCTACACTCTTGTAAATAACCGGTCATCCTAATTGATAGTCCTTTCCTACGTTCTTTCGGTGTAACGTCAAACCAAACGAATGAAGAATAAAGTTGTCGGTCCAGAGCTGCATTTGTTTCTAGGGCAAAGCGAACCCGGATGATGAGCGGCCCTATGAGGATGACAAAATAAAAAGCAGCCCAATGGCACACGGTCTGATATCAGGCTGTGCTGGACGCAGCGCGAAAAGTGGGCGGGGCATGTGGGCGGAACCTGACCTTTGCATTTTAATTATTTCAGTCTTCTTTCATTTAGCACCAGTTCGCAAAATATTTTCAGAGTATTATTTTTGAATATGATTCACGCGCCATATCTATCTATCTATCTATCTATCTATCTATCTATCTATCTATCTATCTATCTATCTATCTATCTATCTATCTATCTATCTATCTTTGTCTATCTGTTGTCTGTCTGTCTGTCTATCTATCTATCCGTTCGTCTATCTGCTGTCTGTCTATCTATCTTTATGTATTTCTATCTATCTATCTATCTATCTATCTATCTATCTATCTATCTATCTATCTATCTATCTATCTATGTATATCTGTTGTCTGTCTGTCTGTCTATCTATCTATCTATCTGTCCATCTATCTGCTGTCTGTCTATCTATCTTTATGTATTTCTATCTATCTATCTATCTATCTATCTATCTATCTATCTATCTATCTATCTATCTATCTATCTATCTATCTATCTATCTATCTTTGTCTATCTGTTGTCTGTCTGTCTGTCTATCCATCTATCCGTTCGTCTATCTGCTGTCTGTCTATCTATCTTTATGTATTTCTATCTATCTATCTATCTATCTATCTATCTATCTATCTATCTATCTATCTATCTATCTATCTATCTATGTATATCTGTTGTCTGTCTGTCTGTCTATCTATCTATCTATCTGTCCATCTATCTGCTGTCTGTCTATCTATCTTTATGTATTTCTATCTATCTATCTATCTATCTATCTATCTATCTATCTATCTATCTATCTATCTATCTATCTATCTATCTATCTATCTATATGTGTGTGTACTTGGTCCAGCTGGTGAAAAAAAAAAATGCTAAGTATACTTGCTGCCAGACTAATTATCAGTATACTTCAAGTGTGTTAATGATTAGTTAACTTGAAGTGTGCTATTTTGAAACAACTAATTTTGTATTAAGTATATTTTAGTTGTAATTAAATTGTAGTAAAGCATAAATTTAAGTGTATTTTGTGTACTTTTGAGTACTAAATTGGACCAACTTCAAGTATACTTAGTATACTTTAAGTAGCCTATGCCTGTGTAGGGACTAATTACATGCTTGATTAGTGATATTAAAGTGTACTTTATTTGTGTTACAAGTAAGTGTATCTATAAATATATTTTTTAAATATTTATTTTTGATGGTTTCTCTTTTTATTAGGATCCCAGCAAGCAATAGCCGTCATTTCACCATCTCGGTTAAATATAGACCCGATATTGTCCGATATATGTGTAACCCACTTCTAGCCAAAATAACATTGAATCTGGTTACATGTATTTTTTTCCAAAATAACTTGCGAGATGTATGATATTCCGTCCTATAAGCAAAGTCAACTGTGATTACAAGGTGTTTGGTTTCGTTTCTTTGATATGTTCTAATCTGTAGGCTGTGCGTAGCCACTATTTAGCTCATAGTCAGACCGGCTATTTGTAGCCCAAATATAGTCAAAACTAGATTAGTTGTAGTTTTGTGGCCAGGCAGCACATGATATGGTTGATATCCCATCATGTACGCATTTCTAATAATATCTACAAGGTGCAAGGGTAATTTCATTAAATGGTCGAATGTATTGACGATTTAGCTCTGAATTGGACGGGCCAGAGCCCGTCTACGGAGAGCCTGGTCACTCCCTATTAAGTCCTATTGTACCGAATTTTGGTTGTAGTTCCACCAGAGTTCTCGATCTCTTTCACCCGATTGCCGTTGAGAAATCTCAGATTTGATTGTAGGTTTTGCAAGTTCAACATGGGTTATAGGTCGAAAGTTGAATGAACGAGTACTTATGTCCTTTCGATTTCTTACAGGTTGAGTTGTTGTTGCCCATTACACGCTATCATTCTGCTAATGAACGCTTATTGGTCAGTGAAGGACTGACAGTTATAGACAAGATAGACAGTGAATATGAGTAATGAACATGAACATCTCGCAAGTTATTTTGGAAAAAAATACATGTAACCAGATTCAATGTTATTTTGGCTAGAAGTGGGTTACACATAGCCGGACAATATCGGTTCTATATTTAACTGAGATGGTGAAATGACGGCTATTGCTTGCTGGGCTGTCTATTAGACGCATATATGTAGTCATTCAATAGCGGTCTAAATGACGTCTAGTCTATTCTTAGGCTACTTTTAGACGTATATATGTAGTCATTCAATAGTGGTCTAATTGACGTCTAGTCTATTCTTGGGCTATGTTTAGACGTCTATTAAATTTTCACTGACACCCCAAAATTAGCCTTGTTTTAGCTTAGACGTCAGAGCTGTGTTTAGACGGCTATTAGACGCCTTTTAAATGCAAAATTGCTTGCTGGGATAGGACAGTAGCTAGACAGAAAGTGAGGTTGAGAGAGAGAGAGAGGACAGGATCGGGAAAGGTCCACAAGCCGGGATTCGAACTCAGGCGCTACATGTCGGCGCGCTTGCCCACGAGACTATCGGCATCGATCACACGTATGTAACACCAATAACAAATTGACATTAATGGACAAAGAATACTTATCTATACTTTGTACAAAATACTATTGTATACTATAACGTAATTTGAAAGTATACCTTCAGTGCATTGCTACAATGATCATTTCCAGCACACAATTAAAATATACCTAAAATATATTTTTTAACAAAGTGCAAATAAATACACTTTTAAAAAATAAACTTACTCTTACTCTCTCACTCTTAATATTATATTTTAAAAATAAAATATACTCCAAATATATTTTTCTAAAATATATTTTTAGAAAATATACTAAAGTACAATTATTTTAAAGTGTGTTAAAATTTGTATTGTAAAAATAGGTAAAAGCGTGTTGCTAATATACTTTTAATATATTTAAAGATAGTACAATTTGTGTTAGTATATTTGTTATGTACTATTGAAAAAGGGAATATATTTCAAATACAATAAAGTATACTGTACTCCTTCGAGGGAACTCGCACTGCGTCGTCGTCGTGACGACACTTTGGGGAATGCCCCTAGCGTAGGGTATCTGAAGCATGAATGAAATCTGTCCAATCCTTATTGGTGCTGCGTCATGACGTAGTAGATGACGGCACAACCGGAAGATACAAAGGGACGCCGGCACACACACATTAGCTTTTTTGCTCTTCAGCTAAACAGTCCCTCCAGAAAAACGCGATTATGCGATCGCATGATTTAGTGCATAATCAGCCAAAGTCCGCATATTCATGCGGGGGGCGCATTTTTTCAAATACACCGCACTTTCGCCGCATAAATTGCAGATTTCCGCGCAAAATATGCGGGACTTGCATGATTTCATAATCCCCGCATTTTCGATGCAAAAAAGACACATATCTAAGCAGAAAGTTGAAAGATGTTGCGTTTACTTCACACAAGAGCAGCCATTTCCCCCTGTTGCCATGGGAACGTTATGAAGTGACGTAATTACGCGAAGTGAACATCATCGGAAAGCTGCAAAAACCTTACAGTTTTAAGTATATTAGTAGAATGCAAATTTACGTTACAGTAAGAGATTGCACTTTGTGTATGGGAAGCACTTATTTTAACAGAAAATGTCTGTTTTGTATAGCTACCTCTGTAAAACAGGAAGCACACATTTTATTTTTTTATATTTTATTTTATTTTTTTATGTTTTATTTATTCATTTTTACAGAAGTTGTAGCATTTTACATAGCTACAAAACTTGTTTGACTCAATGTTTTGTAAGTTTGTGTTTAACACCATGTGTTTATTAAGGTCTGAAATAAAAAAGATGATAACTTAATTATTCCCAGCACTTTCTGTGATGTACTATGCTTGCTTATCATAGGAAGTAATAAGAAATGACCCTTACATTAAGGTAGTAGCCTAGTGAGAACAGGGTGTTGGGGAATCACTTTTTTTTTTCATCAAACAGTTTTTGCAAGTTCCCGCAGTTTTTGCAAGTTCCCGCAATTTCATTGCATAAAATTGCATAAATATCCCGCATATTCCATCGAATTTTTTAAGAAAACGTGCCGCATAATCAAGGATTTTTGCCCGCAACAATCACAAAAAAACTCTGCATTTTTCTGGAAGGACTGGCTAAAGCGCTCTGTGTGAATTGTCTGTCTATTTATTGTTGTCTGTCTATATTCAGTTACACAAGCAGTTAAAATGGCAAGCGAGCAGTTTAAAGCGTGTGTGCATCCGTGTCCGCGTTACTTGTCGGGCACGGACACACACCAGCTGTGTGTACATTGCCTTGGCGTGCAGCACGCTAGGGCGGCTCTCGAGGGAGCCGCCTGTAGCGAGTGTGATAAGCTGCCGCTCAGGATGTTGCGCTCACGGCTGGCCGTGTTTGATGAGTACGGCCAGGCTCGCGAGCCCCGCGGTTCTGGGCCCGCCGTTGCCGAGGCAACGCGCCGCCGCAGATCGTGGGGCTCACAGATGGATCACTCAGGGGGACACGGGACTGCTACGGCATCTTCCCGGTCCTCGTCTGAGGATTCAGATGTTCTCCCGCCCCGTGTGGAAGCCCGCGAGGCGGAGGACCCGATGTTACAGTTATCTGGCTCTGAGTCAGATAATTCAAGCATCAAGGCGGGTGATGTGGAGCTTGATCAGCCACTTCACGAACCCGCTCAAGAGGAGCTGGTGGAGGTTTTGACCCGCGCTGTGGCCAAACTAAGAATTGATTGGCCACAAGAAGAATTACAAATCCAGCCACCAAGTAAGCTGGATGAGAGTTTTTCAAGCGCAGGTCTCAACCTCCACGCCGGGGCCTTCCGTTTTTTCCTGACTTGCACAATGAGTTCTGCAAGTAATGGGTGAAACCTTATTCAGCCAGGCTCTCCAACCCCCCAGTGCTTGATTTCTCGAATGTGCTGGGGGCGGCTGAGTGTGGTTACGGGACAATGCCTCGGGTGGAGGAAGATCTCGCGAGCTATCTCTCTCCCGAGGCCGCATCGTCCCTTACTGCCCACTAAGCCATGTCGCGATACATCTGCGCTGGTGGGCAGGGCTTATATGGCGGCGGGGCGGGCTGGTAGCTGCCTGCACACTATGGCGGTGTTGCAGGCCCACCAGGCCGACCTCCTCAAGGAGCTTGATGAGGGTGAGGGTCCCTCTCCGAGTGATATCACGGAGCTCCCCCGAAGTTCAACGGGGTGGTCTGGACTGTGGTCGGCCCAGAGCAGGTTCAGGTTATGGAACAGGAGGTTCAATCCCTGTTGGTCAAGGAGGCCATAGAACGTGTTCCTCTGCCAGACAGGGAGTCCGGGTTCTACAGCCGGTACTTCATAGTTCCCAAGAAGGATGGGGGGTTGCGTCCAATAATAGATCTCAGGCACTTGAATCGGTCCCTGAGGAGATTCAGGTTCAAGATGCTCACAATCCCAGCCATCGTGAGTCAGATCCAGTTCGAGGACTGGTTCGTCACGATAGATCTGAAGGACGCATATTTCCATATTTCCATCCTTCCATGTCACAGGAAGTTCATGAGGTTCGCTTTCGGGGGCGAAGCGTACCAATATCGGGTTCTTCCCTTCGGCCTAGCTCTCTCTCCCCTCGCACCTTCACCAAGTGCATGGATGCAGCGCTAGCTCCGCTGAGACTCCAGGGCATCCGTGTACTCAATTATATCGACGACTGGCTAATATTGGCCAAGTCATGCGAGATGGCAGTTCGGCATCGAGATGTCGTTCTGGCCCACATCAGGTGCTTGGGGCTGAGACTCAACACGAAGAAGAGTGGCCGCTTTGCGAGAGGCCTGTGGGAGACCCGGCACTCTTCCTGGCACATCAATTGCCTGGAAATGCTGTCAGTCTACAAAGCTCTGAGGAGTTTTTTCCCAGACCTCCGCGGCCACCATGTCCTGATACGCTCGGACAACACATCTGTAGTCGCATATCTGAATCATCAGGGGGGTCTGAGGTCGTGCCCTCTATGCAGACTGGCACACCAGATCCTTCTGTGGTCCCAGGGGAAACTGTCATCTCTCAGAGTGATGTATGTCCCCGGGGACCAAAATCAGGGAGCAGACGTCCTGTCGAGGCAGGGGCTGAGGCCCGGGGAGTGGCGACTCCACCCCGAGGTGGTGGAGGCCATGTGCGTGAGATTCGGCCCAGTGGAAGTGGATCTGTTCGTGTCTCAAGAGACGTCCCACTGTCCACTGTGGTTCTCTCTCAGGTATCCAGCTCTGCTGGGGCTGGACGCCATGATGCAGACGTGGCCGAGGCTGCGTCTGTATGCATTTCCCCCGATCGCTCTGCTCCCGGGAGTCTTGGAGCGGGTCCGCCGGGAGGGGATCAGCCTACTTCTATTAGCACCCCGCTGGCCGACCCGGGTATGGTTCTCGGACATTGTGGCACTGCTGGACGGCCTCCCGTGGCAGGTCCCTCTGAGGAGGGACCTGCTGTCGTAGGCAGGGGGCACAATATTTCACCCCCGGCCAGAGCTGTGGAACCTCTGGGTCTGGCCCCTGAGGGGGCTCTGTACTTAGAGGCTGGCCTGTCAGCAGGTGTTGTTGAGACCTTACTCAGCTCCAGGGCTCCTTCCACCAGGAGACTGTACAGCCGGGCTATTCAATTGGCGGCCCGCCAATCATCTCCATATGGCCCGAGGGCACCCCAACCTCCCTCCTCTTCTTTTCCTGGTGGTGCGGCTAAATTTGGTTAGATATGCGCGTGACCGCAGTGGCGCCTGCAGCTGTATGGCTATACGCACTGTATGTGTACCATGAGCGCTCCGACTGACCTGAGAAACGTTTTCAGTCCGAATATTTCAGCAGTTATTATGTGTGTGTCCCGTATTTCTGTCGACTGAACCAGCGATATCAATCATTCCTGATTTAATCATTTGGTTCAATTATTTCCTTTCCATGAATTGGCCAAACGCGCTTGCATAACGCTCTGAAACGATTCTGATTCGTTCGGACCGTTCTGTCACTGAATCATCTGAATTCTGTTCTTTCTCGGTCAGTAAGAACAAATAAAGAACAAATAGCGCTGTTTTCAGTTGTTTCACTAGTTTACTTTGAACTATGCAGCACGGCCCAGTGGATAACGGAAGGCAAGCCTAAAGGAGTTGCGTTTACTCCCGGTCCCGGACACTATTATTAAACAGCGTTGCGGCATCCAGTGAGAAGCGTTTCAACCTGACACATCTCTCTGTTACAAACCACAAATCACTCAATGATTTTAACTAGTTTTAAATCGGATGAAACAGCCTCAACATTCCCAACACGACTGATGAGGTAAATAGCAGAAACATTGTGCCATGAACGAAGTTAGAAGACTAAATCCCTAATCACCAGCCTTACAAACATTTACCATGAATGTACTGTAGTAATTTACCATGGTTTGGGGAGAAATGTGGAATATTGAATACTCTGTTATAGTCATTTATATTGTATTAGATTTATTAGGGGGCTAGAGAATTATATAATTAATTGTGTGCATAGTTTTTACCTGTTTAGGCATTTTTTATACAGTGGTAGTGAGTGAGTAGCCATGCATGGTTTTACCTATACGAAGTCTCACTGTCAGAATATTTTAATTTAAGCCTATAATAATTATTAATAAAATAATTCTTACCAATAGCTATGATCTTGTATAATTCATATATTTGTACATAGCTGTAAATAAGTTATTTATTATGGTCTGACAAATCTGCATAAATCTGCATACTGTTGGGTACCACATTTCCAAGTAAATACAATACTTTTATGTTTACTTTAGCTTTCTTATTGATACTGTTATGTTTCAATAAATAAGCTAAACCCATCGGCCCACATCAACTTTTCGATTTAATAATCCGGCCCTCGAATGAAGCTAATTGAATAGCCCTGCTGTACAGCCTGAAGTGGAATGTGTTTTCCCAGTTAACTGCCCAGTGGCTTCAGTGCTGGAGTTCCTCCAAGATCGTTTCTCTGCCGGTCTTACCCCGTCCACACTTAAGGTGTATGTGGCTGCCATTGCGGCTTTCCACTCGCCTTTAGGTGATGGGCCTTTTGGAGTCACTGGAGTCGGCTGAGGCAAAGAATCTGACCTTCAAGGTGGCCTTTCTCCTTGCTATCACCTCTCTGAGGAGAGTGAGGGATCTCCAGGCCTTGGCTATAACGCCAACTTGCCTGGAGCTTGCCCCTGGCGGAGTTAAGGCCATCTTACATCCTAGACCGGGCTATGTGCCCAAGGTGCCGTCTAGTGCGGCACGGTCATTGGTTCTTCAGGCCTTCCATCCTCCACCTCATGGGACGGCGGAAGAGGGGAGAGTTCACCTTCTCTGCCCAGTCAGAGCCCTAAGGGTTTGTTTGGAGAAGTCTTCTCAGTGGAGGAAGTCAGACCAGTTGTTGGTGTGCTTTGGTTCACCCAAGAAAGGGCTCCCTGCATCTAAACAGACAATCAGCAATTGGATTGTCCAGGCTATAGCCACGGCTTATCAGGTGCGCAATTTGCCTTCACCTATGGCCGTGAGGGCACATTCCACCAGGAGCATGGACTCCTCGGTGGCCCTCCTTTCTGGCATCCCAGCTTCACACTAGGCTAGGCGTGATTACGGTGTGGCATAGTGGGCATTACGTTCCCCTAAGTGTCGTCACGACGACGACGCAGTGCGAGTTCCCTCGAAGGGGAACGTCTCGGGTTACGACTGTAACCCTTGTTCCCCGAGAAGGGAACGAGACACTGCGTCTCGTCGCCACACCTATTACGGGCAGAACGCTTGCTTCATCGCAAAAGAGCTAATGTGTGTGTGTGCCGGCGTCCCTTTGTATCTTCCGGTTGTGCCGTCATCTACTACGTCATGACGCAGCACCAATCAGGATTGGACAGATTTCATTCATGCTTCAGATACGCTACGCTAGGGGCATTCCCCAAAGTGCCGTCACGACGACGACGCAGTGTCTCGTTCCCTTCTCGGGGAACAAGGGTTACAGTCGTAACCAGAGACGTTTTTTTTACTAGGGCAGTTAGATTAGAAGAGGCTTTATTAGACAGATTATATCTGACTGAATGTGATATTTTTTGAATTTCAAACATATAATTGACTTATTTTCTATGCTTTAACTTTATTAACTAAATAAAGGAATCTGCTAACTCCCCCCATAGGGCCTATACAGTATATAAATCTGGTCAATCCAATCACAGGAAAAAAACAATATTCCCAAATACAATTGCAAGTTTATTTGCATGAATGACAGTTTTTCCTCAATAGTTTTGGCACATTTTTTCAAAACAGTCTTAACATTCTCTAAACTGTAAGCTCAATTGTCACAACTGTTTGCTGGAACATCAGAACTTAGTTATTGTATCAGTAAATTGGCCAATGCCACCAACATGTGTTTATGTCATTGTATGAGCCACACTGGGCAAAATGTTTAGATGTTTTTTTCACCATGGAAATATTTGTTATATACAAATTTTATGTTTTTTTTTCTTTTGTTGACTCTAACTGCTTTCTATACTGTACAAGAATGTCAGTTTTGTCTGTGCAAATACAGATTCAGAGAGTATAGGTAAAAATTGACTGGGAAAAGTCAACACATAGTACACAATAAAAGAAAATGAACATTTGTATTTTTTACAGTTCTTTTTTGCAATGGGTTACATGTCAACTGAGCATTCTCAGTTGCTTGTTAATTTTTACACAGTCTGTTATGTCTTTCTCTAACGCATACAGTACATATCTTCTTAGTTACATATCTTCCTATTGCTCTTCCATGACAATAATTTTTGTGTTGAGTTGTGATGTTCCATGTTCAAAAATGGTGGTGATTGTGCTGTCAGCAAACTCCATACAAACTGCATGTGCTTTGCTTAAATCAATAAGAAATTCAAATCTGATGTGAACAAGAAACTACTTGTTCAGATATCTGAACCTATTTTATTTTATTTATTTATTTTGAGAGAAAGAGAGAGAGAGAGAGAGAGAGAAAAAAGTCTCATTTGAGAATGAAGAAAAGCTTTCTTTAAATGTCCACTAGAGGGCAGCACACTCTGCTCACTCGAGCTTTGGCTCGGTAGCATTCGACAATGATCCCCTGCCTGCTCGTAATCAAGCCTGTCTGTATGAAACAAGCTTTTCCTTGTCTGCTGCTTTTCACTTTCGCTCAGGATAGTAGCTAGTGAAGGTACTTGAATGAGAGATTGTATGAGAATGCTAATGGATAGCTTTCTTCCTGCTTAACATATGTATAAAGCATTTGCTAATCTGTTTTTAGAAGGGCCTTAACTGCTTTAAGATGGTCGCAAAGCTGTTGTTTAACCCAAATGCTTTCAAAACTAGTCAACAGACCAGCATGACCAGGCTGGAACTAAGACTAGCAAACCCGTTGAGGATGATCTGTTTTTCTTAAAATAAAATAAAAATAAACATGTTCCATTTTACAATTAATTTCCAGGTTAAGCCTACATTTCTAATAAATCAACATTTATAACTTAAAGATAAAGTGACAGGTTTAGTGTAGGCCTATATCAAAAAAGACCAATAATGCAATAAAAAAAAGACATTTTTTGGGAATACCTTCCTTTATTATTAAAATCTCAAAGTTGTAATGGCAATTTGAGGAACAAAGCAAGCAAGGAAAAGCAATAGCAATTATTCCTATTTTTCTTGGCATGGATACTTGACATCTTTTGTCTTTAGAACAATTACCTTATTTTAACTAATAAGGATTTTAGTTAAAATTGGGGTTTAATCAAGTCACCTGATCATTTACACAAGATACACAAAATTGATAGTGCCACGTCAAGATCAGATGGATATTAGATAAGTCATGATATTACAGAGTAATATGGACACAGATATCTTCACATAGGGCATGTCATTAGCAATATGTGATAACCTCATTGACAGTGGTCTAAATTACATTTGTGTTTAAGAGAAGTGTTATTCCTAGGAAGTGATCCAGTTTGTACCATTGAAGGAAAAAACATAATAATGATTCTCATGCATTCTGAAACAACATAATTCACACAATTAAAGGTTTTATATAGATGGAAAAATACTGATTAATCCTTTAGAGCTCAGCATATTTTTATGTATTGTCTTCTGATGATTTGCATCACATCCTCTGGACTGAATGCATGTACATTATGGATATAAGAGGCAAATGTACTGATGGATTAAGGGCTGATTAATGCAGAGAAGTTAAAGCAATGTCCTGTATACACTCAGAAGTGTACTCTGTTTGAAGGAATGTCTTGGGAAAACTTCCTTTTTTGTTGTATACTCAGTGCCTGAAATAAAATATTAACAAAAACATCTAATTAGTTGCAAATCTGCAAGAAAATTAGTTTAAAAGTTAAATTTGACCAAGGTTCTTTTTTATCAGTTCACCTTTTTCTTGGCTTTATCAATTGATAATCCTTTAGAACTTAGAGCAGCTATCTTGTTCTCAATGTCTGAGACCTGATAGATACATACATAATTAATATCTACATACAGACAGATAGACAGATAGACAGATAGATAGATAGATAGATAGATAGATAGATAGATAGATAGATAGATAGATAGATAGATAGATAGATAGATAGATAGATAGATAGATAGATAGATAGATA